>OU015528.1:80725473-81319484 GCA_907165065.1 Caprimulgus europaeus
CTCTTCCATTTTAAAGCCATCACCCCATAATTATAATGATAATAATAACAATAAATTATAATTAATTAATATATTTATATTTATATTATTATTATTAATATTAATATAAAAATGATAAAAATACATATATAAAAATGAGTGATGCACAGTGCAATTGCTCACCACCCACCAGTAGTGATCCCAGAGGAACAAAAAGGAACCTTGAACCTGAAACCGCAATCCCAGAAGAGTCAGAGCCCCTCTTCTCCCCCAGCTCTCCTTTATATTCCAAACATGACATTTTATGATCTGGAATATCCCATTGGCATATCCAAATGCCAGTCTGGGTCTGCTGCCTCACTGTGCTCCACCCCACCATCCTCTTCCCCTGCCAGTTTCTTCTGTCCCTGTAGATTAGCAAAACATGGAGAGTGGGAATTCCTTGGTTTGGTTTTTTTTCTCTCAGCAACAACCAGAGATATCAGTGTATTAACAACATTCTTCTCAGTCAACATTCTTCTCATACTAAATCTCATGCTGAAACCAAAACACAGCACTATTCTAGTGACTAAGAAGAAAATTAACTCTTTCCCAGCCGAATCCAGGACACCATGCCATGCCAGGGCCTGCTTTCACTCCCTTGCACTGTGTGTTCCCCACATCCACGTTGCCTTTACGTGACTCCACATTGAGCAAGGTACCTGCCCCACTTGTAGACTGACCTGGAAGCCCTTCACCAGATCTTTCTGTCAGAGATAACCCCTCACTTGGTATGTTCTCATGTAGTGTGAACAAAACTGACATTAACTGGGTTACTTCTCCCAGGAGAAACCCAGGTTAACTCTTTTCCTAGAGCTGACCCTGAAACTTATCATGCTGTTCCATACCAGCAATCAAAAAAACTCAGAAATTTTTGAGTTTCACCTCTTTTATGGCAGCAAAGACTGCTCTGGTTTGCAGCACTGGCTCTGCAGAGACTCCCATTTCCGCAAGCAGGGTCCTCTTTGCAGGATTTTTTTGGCAGTCAGCTTGACTTGACAGATGATTTACATTATCTTGCATTGCTTTGTTTTCACAGGGGTTTATGTTTCCAAGTATTCAGACTGTCTTAATCTGAGATGCTGGAGTCATGGAAAATCAGGCTATATTGTCATTTGTAAGCTCATTAAGGTAAAATGCAAGTCTGTCTTTTTTATGTGAAATGATGATTTTCAGAAGCTGCTATACAGGAGATATTGGTCCCTTGTAACTGTGGTGGGGTGTAAAATCAGCTCTGCTGAGAACTTGTCAGGATTTTTGACTATGGGTTGTGTTGAGTTAGAAAGCAAGAGATCCAACTGGGCTTGACTGGTGGCCTGCAGAGCATCAGAAGATGAGGAGGACCTTCCAGATTCCACTGCTGAGATCAGAAATTCTCCATAGGGTCACCTTTCTCCCTGGATTCTGATGCGTTTGGGGGTTTTGAGGGGTGAGCCCTAAGGTTGCTCAGCTCACAACCACATTCTGTTCCTCCATGGGGCTGGCATGTGGCCCTTTTCTGCCCTCCTTAGTGGCTCCTGCTCTCTGTAGCTGGCACTGAAAACACATTTGCTCTCCTGAGCAGTGTGGATTTGTCTGCCATGCCAAACTCAGCCGAGTCAAGCCCTCATGTTTGGGAGGACACAAATGCACACAGTGGTGGGGAGCTTGGGGTTACCAGCAACACTCTTTGAGGAAAAGGAGAATTCAGGGGTCTTTTAAAATAAGTTTCTGCAAACAATTATGTGTATTTTTTTTTCTATTTTGGTAAATTTTCTGTCACAGGGGAAGGTCAAGGTGATTTCTGAGAATTACACAACCAGCTATACCCTCCCATCCCCTGGCTACGACTGCCACGTCGTCAGGAGCAGGAGAGCCACAACATCAATATTCAGCCACTTCCAGGCCTTTTTGCAAAGCCAGGTATAAATTTGCAACAGGACTGTGCAGACAAGCTCACCTGTGAGCTGCAGGGGAGAACCTCACTGGCCCAGGTGCCTTGTTCATTCCTCACCTTGGTTTTTTTTCATCTGTGTTTCTTTTCTCACCCCAGTATTACGTGTATGAAACGTTCCGTGGCAGCACCACCGAGCGACCCAGACAGATCTGTCCGTACATCGTCATCGCCTGCCAGTACAGGGAGCCAAAGGAAGTGCCCATCTTACCTTTAGAGAGCCCGTAAGCTACTTGCTGTCGTTCCAAAACACCCACTGGCTTTTGAGAGCTGTTTTTTTTCCTTTTCCCATTGCTAAATGTTCCTCTTTTTCTCCCTTTTTCTCTAGACCTCCGCTTTATCACAAAGGTAGGAGCATCTGGTGTTTGGTTTTGTTTTTATAAATGGACCTTTTTTTCTGTTTGCCCTCTTCTCCTGCTTTCTCTGAGCCATTCTCCCTTTTGCCTGTAGCGTTGTACTGTCCATGGAGGGGGCAGCTCTCTATCCAGGGCCAGCTTTTGTGCAACATCGCCCTGAGGACCCCATACAGCCCCACGATTCCAGCCCAGCTGTAAGTTCCTCCTTTCTCTTCTTTCTATTGAATTTGCAGAGTGCAAAGCGTTACACTTTTGGGTGTTTTTGTACCAGCAAAAGCCAATTTTGTCTCTTTTACCCCATCCCTTCATTGACAGCATCTTCTTGTAGCCATACCTGCACTGTCAGGGCAATCATCAGTGTCAGGAGAATGGTGTTGGGCAGCCAGCAGTGCAGCAGCACAGCAACAGCTGGATGAGGATGTGAGATCAGGCTGTGAACTGCAGCTGGAAACCGCTGTCTTTTGTCATCTCTTTTTGTTAACTGCTTTAGGATATTTATTCCAAATCAATTATCATAGAATCACAGACTGGTTTGGGTTGGAAGGAACCTTAAAGCTCACCCAGTTCCAACCCCCCTGCCAGCAGCAGGGACACCTTCCACTAGACCAGGTTGCCCAAAGCCTCATCCAACCTGGCCGAGAACACTTCCAGGGAGGAGCAGCCACAGCTTCTCTGGCCAACCTGGGACAGGGTCTCACCACCCTCACAGCAAAGAATTCCTTCCTAGTATCTAATCTAAACCTCTCTTTCAGTTTAGAGCCATTTCTCCTTGTTTTATCTCTCCCTGCCCTTATAAAAAGTCCCTCCCCAGCTTTCTTGTAGGCCCCTTCAGGTACTGGATGGCCACTATAAGATCTCCCTGGAGCCTTATTATTCTTACTTGGGATTTTTCTCCTTGTGAGAAGTGGGCTTCCTGCTAGTGCATGTGTGATCAATCAGTTGTGTTTACAGATCTGCACAATGGCAGATAAAGTTTTGAGGTTACTAGCATTCAAAAAAATGAGATATTTAAAATCTTCAGTAGTCAGAAACCAAGACAGCAGTGTCAGCCAGTAACACAGCCACCAATATCAGTGTTTGGAGGTGTTTACAAACAGGATCCTCAAATCAGCATAGTGCTAAGCACTCTGGAGAAGACTTCTCCAGCCTTTTTCAGAGCTGCTTTCTCTGGTTTCACAGTGACAGGCAACAAGAAATCTTTGCTATGCTTAATCCTGAGAGCCTTTTACGCTTGTGATCTCACTGTCTGCTGCTTTATTCCCCACAGGCCACCCAACCTGGACGTTAAGCATGTCATGGGTTTGTCTGACTTGAGGAAAAAGCTACCAGAAGCTGCTTTTGGGAAAAGAAATTACACTGAGAATGAAGGTGAGTGCAAAACCTGCTTGTGCTGTGCCATAGGAATTGCTGCAGCGGGGCAGAGCTCAGGTCTATGCAGCACTGAGTCCTGTCTTGAAGGGTGGCTGATTGTAGGTAAGCAATGAAAAAAGCCAAGGCAGCACAGGGATGTTGTTCTGTCCACACTTCATATGGTCTTCTGGTGTGATATAATCCTCTTCCCAAAACAGCCCTTTAATCAGCTTGTTCCTGAGACAGGACAGGGTGGAAGACCCTGTTTTGAGACCTGGGCTTCCATCCTGCAAGGTGCCAGACATGGTGGAGATGAGAACAAATGCAGGGAAACAAACTTTTCCTTTCTTACCTATCTTCCTATGAGGTGATGGACACTCCACCTCTTGGGGTCTGACCCAGTGTCTCCTGTATCTGGGCAGATGGTGTAGCTGCCAAAGCCAAAAGATGTGGCTGCCTGCAGTAGCTTTGGGTGACAGGTAACCTACTTATCACTTTATGGGGACTGACAGTGACAGTGAATGGCAGTGTGAGAGAGGAGAAGACTCCAGAAACCTTGGGGAGAGGCAGGGAATGCTCAGCAATCAGCAAATAAAAGCACAGATCTGGGGGACAGAAGGGCTCTACTGTCAGAGAATCATAGAATCATAGGATGGTTTGGGTTGGAAGGGAGCTTAAAGCTCATCCAGTCCCAACCCCCCTGCCAGCAGCAGGGACACCTTCCACTAGAACAGGTTGCTCAAAGCCTCATCCAACCTGGCCCAGAACACTTCCAGGGAGGAGCAGCCACAGCTTCTCTGGGCAACCTGGGCCAGGGTCTCACCACCCTCACACCAAAGAATTTCTTCCTCACATCTCATCTCCGTCTCCCCTCTTCCACTTTCAAGCCATCACCCCTTGTCCTGTTACTCCCTGTCCTTGCCCAAAGTCCCTCCCCACCCTTCCTGCAGCCCCTTCAGGTACTGGGGGGCCACTAGAAGGTCTCCCTGGAGCCTTCTCTTCTCCAGGCTGAACAGCCCCAACTCTCTCAGCCTGTCCTCACAGCAGAGCTGCTCCAGCCCTCGCACCATCCTGGTGGCCTCCTCTGCACTGGCTCCAGTAGCTCCATGTCCTTGTGCTGTTGGTGGCCCCAGTACTGGAGGCAGCACTGCAGGTGGGGTCTCACCAGAGCAGAGTAGAAGGCAGTGTTCCCTTGGCTGTGCTAAGAGACCCTACCTGCCTATAGTCAACCACTCTCTCCTGGTCAGAGTGGGGAGGAGGGGACCTTTGTCTAGTGACACTTTGGGGTTCATACTGCAGATTGATTTTTTGGGGGTTGGAGTTTTGATGAGCCTGGTAGCTCAGCCCCAAGGCATTGAGCTCCCACTGGCAGTGAGTAGCTGTGCATTGCAGTGGACACGCAGTTACTGGCACAGATACCACAGGTTGCACATGGAGAGCTCTGGATGTGATTTACAGAAGTTCCAGGTGCATTTCTGTATCATCTTGCACCAAAATAAGTGTGGGCTGCTGCAATCTTGCCTCCCATCTCTCTGTCAGCTCTGCTGAGCCAGCTCAGGGCGCTGCTGGGGCCACAGTCTTAAGATCAGCTGGTGAAAGGGGAAATACTTGAAGAAAATAATTTTGCTGTGAAATTCAGAGGGATAAAGTAGGGCCAAGATCTTGCCTTTGTTAAACTCCTTTGGGGATCAGAGTGTGGAATAAGGATGCTCCATAACAGGGGAGAATATGACATGTTAGAATGAGGTGGGATTTTAAAACCCAGTGCTTCCACCAGTTGCACACCCATCTTCCCAGTACAGGAGCATTTGTTTGTTCAGAATTTGTGCAAGAGGCATTATTTCAACATCAAATTCTCTCTCTTTTGTCTGCAGTCTGTTTTCAGGGTGTTTACTTCAGAATGTATGAAGTAGAAATATCAAATAAGGATCAACATAAAATGGATCAGTTAGTAGAAAATCTAAAGGAAAAGGACTTGGTAAGTATTTTAAAACATTGTCATTCTGGGAGGAAAGTGGCCTTTTAAATGATTTCTTGAAACTTTTGGTAACATTATTCACAGATTCTGAACTCATGCAAAATGGAATTAATTTCCCTGCTTTTATTATTTAAATATTATTTTTTTAAGTATTATTTTCCTGCTTTGTTATTTTTAAACATAGTTTAGTCTTCCTGTATATAAGATTACCCAGTGTGAACTGGGTACTGATTTCTAGGGTGAGAAAGGCAAACCAGGCTAAACCATACCAGGCAAACCTCTTCTTTGGCTGTGTTTATGCCAGATGAGATTATTTTATTGTCTTTATTAATGATTTTCCCCCCTTGCCTTGCAAACAACGTGGTAGCTAGGAACTGCAAGGGGATCTTAAATATTAAGAAAGCAGAAGCAAAGTCCCTCAATGCCAAAATGATAATTACTAAGGAAAAGACATCCACTGGCACGTGCTTGCCTTTCTCCCTCATGGCTGAAAAATAGCCTCCACTCAGCTAAACACTCAGTTACACTGCCAAAACCTCACAGGCGTCTGGGAGTTCTGAAGATATTGAGATTTACCCTTTTTTTAATGAAGAATTTCCCTTATGATATATTTATTACCTGATAAGGCTTTTTTCCAGCACACTCAGGTCTTTTTTTTCCCCAGTGTGATTGTCACATCTCCTTGTGACTCTCTATTGGGATTTGTGGTTGGATTTGGTTTGGTTTTGCTCTCTCACATCTGATGCTTCCTGGAGGGTTTTAAATTCACAGCCACAAACTCATAACTGGCTGGGCACATCCTCCCATCACTATCAGTTGGCAGCAGCCCATGAACTGCCTGGAAGTGCTGTTGCTGTGCAGCACTGATGGAAGATCTGCCCACTGATGTGCAGCTTCTCACATGTGATGTACCAGAGTGAGTGTTGGTTGTGGATCCCTGTGAGAAAAGCACTCGATTAAACTACCTTATTGGTAGCAACATGAGAAGAAAAAACGGGGTGACAAAGACAATCTTAATGTCCTTCAGCATCTGAACTGTGGGGCATCAGTTGGACCTTTGGTTGGGGCATAGATCTGTCCGTTCTGCAACTCATAGAATCATCAGATGTTGTGAGTTGGAAGGGACCCACCAGGATCATCCAGTCCAACTCCTGGCCCTGCACAGGACAAGCCCAACATTCACACCATGTGTCTGAGGGCCTTGGCCAAATGCTGCTGGAATCTTGTCAGGCTTGGTGCCATGAGCACCTCCCTGGGGAGCCTGTGCCAGTGCTCCACCACCCTCTGCCTCAAGAACCTTTTCCTCATGGCCAACCTCCCCCTCCCCTGCCACATCTTCCTGCCATGGCCTCTGCTCCTGGCGTTGGTGGCCAGAGAGAAGAGCTCAGCACCTGCCCCTCCTCTTCCCCTTGGGAGGAAGTTCCAGACCATGATGAGATCTCCTCTCAGTCTCCTCCTCTCCAGGCTGAACAATCCAAGTGACTTCAGCCTCTCCTCATACCCTTCCCCTCTAAACCCTTCCCCAATGCTGTGTCCCTCCTCTGGACACTCTCCAGGAGCTTTAGATCCTTTTTCTCCTGTGGTGCCCAAACTGCCCCCAGTGCTGGAGGTGAGTCCGCCCCAGTGCAGAGCAGAGCGGGACGATCCCATCCCTGGCCCGGCTCGCAGTGCAGTGCTGGATGCCCCCAGGACACGGGGGTCCCTCTTGGCTGCCAGGGCACACTGCTGGCTCATGTTCAACTTGCCATGGACCAGAACCCCCAGGTCCCTCTCTGCAGAGCTGCTCTCCAGCCTCTCATTCCCCATCTGTCTGTGTGTCCAGGGTTGCTGTGCCAAACTTCATCTTGAAGTTCTCAACATCTGAAGGGACATAAGCTTATCTTTGCTATCCCTTTTTTCTTCTCCTATTCTCACCAATAAAAGATACTTTAATCAATACTTTACAGAGTCCAAGTGCCTTTCTAACTGGGATCTGTGACAACCACTTGTTCCGGTGCATTACGCCACGTGTGCAGCCTCTGAGGGTTATAACATGCATCCTGTGGAGCTGAGCTCTCTAGAGGGGTCAGCAAAGGTGAGATGGTTGAGTTGTGGCCCTGAGCAGTTTGATATTGAAAGCCATCAGGAGCATCATCTCCCTAGAGCTCCCCAACCCTCATATATCTGTCAAACTGGATTAATAGATCTCAGTTTCAGGAAGGAAACAGTCACATCCCCATTTGGGTTTGCTTCTTCCCTCTGGTTAGCATGCTGGTAAATGGCTCATGGGTGAATCCGCTGTGGTGGCAGCTCCCTAAAGTGCAAATGGAAAATGCCCTTTGTCTCTTTTCCCTTTCAGTGGTGCATGGACCAGGCACCCCACCTTGTGAAAAATGAAGGGGTGGTTGGGGGTAGGTGGGGTTGCCTGAGGTCAGTTGTACTCCTCAGGGTGCTGATTGATCTCTCAGCTCTGTGTCAGGTGCCTGCTGCCTTAGGGCTTGACTTCCCTTCTCACTTGCCTGAAAATCATCCTGTCGGTGAGAAACCACAGCTATTTCATCGAGCTGGATTTATGCAACAGAGATGTTGGCTCTTATCCCTTCTGCTCTGCTGGCTTGTGACATCCAAAGCAAGGAGCTACTGTTCTGAATAGTGAATATTACACCAAAATTGTTCAGCATTTCCAAAGTTGTTCTGTTGTCCTGGAGAAATGAGGCTGTGGGCATTAGTCCAATCCTCTGTTATGTCTGAATGGATTGGATGGGCTCAGCGAAGTTTCACAGAGCATTAGAAACCCCAGGGTTATTCAATTCCTCTAAGTTTCCTGTGAAGATATATCTGCATGGCAGGAAGAGATCCAAATGGGTGTCCCCACGGAGGGAAAGGCAATCCAAGCCAAGCTCTGCGATGAGGCATCAAAAGCATCACCCAAACACAAGAAAATCCTCCATAAGCACGTGTATCCTTTTAGACATGCAGTCATCCAACTCTGAGACAGAGTTGCAGGCATCTCTTAGACTCAGCAAATTTTTTTTCACATATTCATTGATTCTGATGTAGCTAAAAAGCAAGCTGCATGGCCTGAACTTCAGTCAGTTGATTTTATTTTGGCAGGTGCCTGGTGTCCAGCTTTCCTTGCCCTGATGGGAAAACCTTCCCCTTGGACAGAAGAAAGCAATTCCTGGCTGAGATGCCCAGGAATTTTGATGTCAGTTTTTGAACCAAAGGGACTAAAATTATTAACTGTGTTCATTAATCACAGCTAGTTTGGCTAAGTGTATTTATATTTTAAGGAACAGTTGGGAGGAATTTGAGAGCTGAATAACAACAGAAATGGAACATTTTTGGTTACTCAGATCCCAGTTGACCTGAGTGGCATGAAACAAACAGTGGCCTCCTCAACAGGGAATCAGCTGGTGGTGTTGGCACATGTTCACCAACAATCAGGGCTTGTTGACAGTCAGGCTGAGTGATATAAAGTGTGCTAAGGAGGAAAGGGAGTGGTTGCTCTTAACTTTAAATGTGTTTGTTACAGGCAATCATCAAATATTTACAAGATCAAGGAGTCCTTATCCTCCTCACGTCCTCTGCCTTGGCACAAGATGATGGTAAGACATGGCCACGTAGAAACCAGTACTTGTGCTTCCACATCCTTCTGTGTTTTAGAAATGGAGGGTGGACACCCTCAATCTCAACAAAACCTGTCACTTTCTTTCACAGGGTTTGACCCCAAGGAGCCTGTCAGCCTCCTGGCCCTGTTTCTGTTCACCTCATCCCGGTCAGTGTGCTGGACAGGTAGGGAGATTCCCTTTGCTGGCTTCAGACACTGTATTTTGGGTGTAGGATCCTCACCAGAGGGTCCTTCCAGACACATTCCTCTTGAAGAGCCAATTTCTCTGCTCAGAACCATCTACAGTTTTAGTACAAAGGGTGTTGGGAGAGGGAAATCCCAACTTTCTACCAATTCTGCATTTTTTAAGCTGAGCTAAACCAGGTTCCCTACCTTGCTCATTCACTGCACATCCTTGCCCTTTGCAGGAAGTGATAGGAGTGATAAATAATTACTTTTCTCCCTCTCAGTTAGTTTTCAGCAGCATCTACTCCCTGAACTGTCTTATGTGTGTACATGGGAGTCTGACTTCTGCAGAGCCTGGCTTACATCCCTAAAGATGCTATGGAGCTGTGCTCAGGGGGCAAAACAACACGTGGCACTCGCTGAACCCTACGTAGAGCTGATGTGATTTGCTAAACCAGTGGGAAAGCAGCCTGCCCTAAAAATTAACTTAATTGGGTTTTTGCTGAGGTAACAAAATGGGCTCTGTGAAAGGTTGCTGCTGTCGTGGGCAGGAGGAGGAGAGGTGGGGAATGGGCATTGCTCCCTAAAGTGCAACAAGGTTTAGGAGGCTCAGCCATATTCTGTGACTTCTCAGCTGTGGGATGTGTAAATGCTGGTAGTGGAGCTGTGACAACCAGTCAGGGTGTGTGAAGGAAAGGGTGAGGGAAGGAGGGAGGTGGTGTTGGGCAGAGCCCTGGTGCTTTGCTGCCATCAAGGTGAGTCACAGCTCCGGGACCTGGGAGGTGAATCCAGGTTGTTTGCAGCCCTAAAATGTGTTTATTTTCATGCAGAACAAACACAGAGGCACTAAATCAGAGAAAATAAAGATTGCACAGTTTGAACCTGCAGATCTTGAAATAAGAATGAGTTTCAACCTCTGTTGCACTTGCCTCAAATATTCTCTGTATCTGTTGGCTTTATACTGCAGTATGTACGTGGAAATATTCACCCTACAGTTTCCTCTTGTGGACATAAAGAAAGCTTCTACTTTGCCTTCCCTGGACAGCTTCATCTGCTCACCTATCACTGCATCCACTGCACCAGTACCACTTTCTAGCCTTGCAGATCCCCAAGCAACATATAAACAGAGGCCTTTTTGCTCTGTGTTACTTCTGGCTTGTTTTTTGTTGAGTCATCCTAGGGCCAAGCCAAGAGACTGTTTATGCCAGCACACATTGGTATTTCAGTCCGCCTCTGTGTGAGTGATGGCTGGTATTGCCGACAGAGCTGCGCAGGACATACTCAGCTCCCCTCCCTGGAAGATAAAATCAGCTGAAGAGCCAACAGGACTTAACCAACACATCTGAGCATGGATTGCTTTCTCCTTTTTGGTGTTTAATCTCCAGCTAGAAACCTTCAGAATCTGCATATGAAGAGGGCTTGTAAGTCGGGTGAAGATGTGATGGTAACTTGGCAGTACGGGGTGCGAATGTCTTTGATGCCTGAATTCAGTCAGCTGAACTTTAAGGACGTGTTGCTGGTGGCTGTGTTAGCTTGGCAGCTTTTCTAGTTTCTTTTCTAGGTGTAGAAGAGAGACAGGCTCCTCTAGAAGCATAATGAGGATCTAAAGTGGGATCCCAACCTGGGATCAGTAGGTTGTTGCTGTGACAGCTGAAGTTGGGTGAAGTGAAGGAGGAAAATGCATAGAGAACAGACTGGATGAGGGAACTGACCACCCAAATATTGTGAGATCTTGTTGACCAACCCCAAACAAGCAGAAAATACCCTCCAGAGCAGAGGGATCTATTCCTGCAAGGCTGACTGCAAGCACTGTGTGCTGGGGGAGAGGGGAACAGGGCAGGGGGGTATTTATCTTGAAAAGGGTTATTTTGGAAGAAGGTGGTAGAGACAGGAGAGGGACCCAGGTATAAGGAGTGTCCCAGAGTGAAGACAGTGTGGTTGGTAGGAATGTTTGGGGCTGTAGCAGATGTTGCCTGTGGGTGGTGTTGATGCTAAAGAGGAAGCAAAGCCTGAGCAGCTGGAGAGGCAGGGGGAGAGGAGAACATTGAGCAAATGCTGCCTGTTACGTGATGTGATGTGATCTGAACGCTGATGGTTTCCCGATGTTTTCACTCTGGTGCCAGCAGCACTCCTACACGTGCTGTCCCGTTCTGCCTACGCCAGCAAGCCCTGTCTCCTGGGTCTGACACCTCTTCTCACTGGGGTTAGAAACCCTTTTTTACTTTAGGGCTTCTCCTTTCTATGAAAATAAGCAGAGCTGTGCAGGGAGTTGAAATCACTGAAGATGGGAGGGGTTCAGGGGAGACGCAAAGAGAAAAGGAGGGACGCGTTTGAAGTCGCTCAGGACTCGAAGCATGAATAATGTTTCCCATTTCGAAACAAGCAGCCTCTGAATCTGTTCCCTTCCTGTCCAGACAGCCGTGGGGAGGAATGCAGGGCAGGCCTAACGAGCCTGCTGTGCAGACGTGCCGCGGCGTTCCTGAGCCAGCAGCGGAGGCAGGCGGCTGGGAGCTGGCTCGTGGGGATGCCTGGGCTTGCCGGTAACAAGGCTCAGCATTGCCAGTGCAAGACAGAGCCAAGAGACAAAAAGAAAATCACACATCTGGGAGGGGAAGAGGAACGCCTTTGCCTTGCTGGGAAGAGATGTGACAGCACTGGGGTTGTCAGCCTGGTCTGACAGCCAAAAGGAACCTGGGAGTCGTATCGTAACACGCAGACGGGGCCAAGCCTGCGAGCGCAAAGCGTCAGCATCAGACGGCTGGATTGCAGCGAAGGCAGCCAGAGAGGTCTGGCTTGTGTGGAAATGGAGCTCCACCGACAGGCTCTGCTTATCACACCAGTTCTCCAGGCATTTCTGGACATCGAGGGGACACTGCTGTGCCGAGCAGAGCCTACTTCAACGGTGACATCTGTGAGGGCAGGCACCCTTAAGCGTTGGGACTCGTCTATCTTGATCCCTATTGGGAGCTAAACTTTTATGATAGAGTGTGCTGCATGAGGTAGGGTGTTAGTCCTGCTGAAAGGAGAAACACCAACTGTTTTCAGGAGGATCAGTCCTCCAGCTGTAGAAAATCACCCAGGGGTTCATGTTATTTATTTATACGGTCCCCAGGACTGCTTGGAGAAGTCTGTGTTCCCCATCCCACTCCACAGCACTAATGTGATGTCTTCATGTGAAGTGTGTCCACCCACACTGACAGCAGGTAGAGATGGAGCTGCTGGAAGTTGCATCTGAACTGGGACAATAAACAACACAAGTGATCTGCAAATGGTGCTGGTCTAAACTCCCTGCATGGACAACCCTAAATTCAGACAGGTTGTAAAAAAACAATAAAATCCATGTATTTTCAGAGCTCTGACTGTTCTAAATGTTGGATTTAGCACCAATTGCTGGAGTGAAGGGACTTAGACCACTACATGTGCGATCTCACCCTGTAATTTCCTGTAGAATGGGGCTAACTGATACAACAGCAGTCTTTGATCTTAGTTAAATCCATTTTTGACTCCCATGTGCAATTCTTTTTTACCTTCAGCACTTACAAGCATTCATCAAACCAGGACATCACCCCTGGGGCTTGCTTTTTGTAGGTTGGCTTCTGGGGCTTTTTCATAGCTTTCATGTTCTTTTAGCATGTAACAGTGAGGTGATTTGGGGAGCTTAATCCTTTTTTAATATGAGTGAAATTCTGTTCTTTTCTTTTCACAGTTGAGAAGCATGATCCAAAAGATGAAAGGGAAGATCGTGACAATAATGACATCTCATTAAAAATAGCCCCAGTTTTGCCTGGACTTCACTTTGCCTTACAGAAAGCCACCAGTTCTTCATTGGTGGGGGCCCCAGTCAGTACCAGTGTACGTATCAAACAGCACTTCCAGGAATACTCAAAGCTTCATCAAAATCCACAGTCCACCTCTGGCCAAACTGGGAAAATTCCTCTTTCTTCTCTACTCTTACCAACCCAGGATGAATGTATTAATCCCTTCAAAAAATGCTCAGAGCACTCCTTCTCCCAACTGCAGCGTTATCTCTCCAATCCCAACAGCTTTACTCTGGAAATATCAGCTGCCTTAGGATGTTTGACTGGTGCTGTTCAGTCTCTTTGTTGTGATTCAGAGGCTGTTTGTAAAGTGGACTTCTCCTTAGCTGTGCCACCCAACTCTATTCCTCCCAACACAGAAATAAAAGTTGAAAGTCAAAACCCAAAGCCCACTGTGGGACTGGTCCAGAGTGGTGAAGGGCCTACAAAAGACATCAACTCAACCAACAAGCTATGTGTGAAGCAGAAGAGCACGAAATCCAGCCAAACCGATTTCACCGGCTCCAGCAAGAAATGGGCACCCATCAAGATGCAAATGCATCCTGCAGGGCACAGCAGCAAGAAGAAGAAAGCATCCAAGAAGAAAATCAACATTGCTCTCTCTTTTCCCAAAAAGCCAGAACTCACAGACAATTCTAATGAGCCCACACTTAAATTAGCCAATTTGCAGTTTCCTCACAGAAGGAAAAGAGGTAAGTGCTATATAAATGGGACTGACTTCCTCTTGGTTCTCTGACATACCCAGCCAGGGTACTGAGGGTTCACTAGGAACTCTGTCCACTCCCCATCTTTCTGGGTGTCAAGGGCAAGCAGACACCTCCTGAGAGCATCCAAATAGGTGATGTCTTCAGAGTCTCTCATTCTACTTGGGAAGGAGCCCAGAGCTATGACAGGATTTCACCCAGTGCAGTGATCCATGCTGTTGCCCTCCTTTGCTTAGAAGTGACTACACAGGGACATCATGGTCATTGCATCCCTTCTGCACAGGCTGTCCATGGCTCAGGCAAGGAGCACTTGCCAAAACCATGGTCATTACAGACTGTCTAGATAACCAGCTACCCTGTATGGGCACGTTGTGATGCCCTGAGAGTTCATTTTCTTGCTGTGGCCTTGAGGAAGTGAGACTGATTACACCCAAGTTACTCTTCTGAAAGCTGGTATGTGGCCTGAGCTGCTCATGCAAGGTGTCTCAGTGGCATAAATTGTCCTCTGAAGGCTCCTGCCTGTCCTCTTGAGCCAGCCTGAGCCTGCACCTGATTTATAGAGACACTCAAAGTGGGTTTCACAGAATCCCAGAATTGCCTCGATTGGAAAAGCCCTTTAAGATCATCGAGTCCAATCATGAACCCAACACTGACCAGTCCCCACTGACCCATGTCCCTCAGCACTGTGTCTACACGACTCTTCAATCCCTCCAGGGATGGGGACTCCACCACTGCCCTGGGCAACCCCTTCCAATGCCTCAGAACCCTTTCAGCAAAGAAATTCTTCCTCACATCCCATCTCAACTGCCCTGGCCACAACTGGAGCCCATTTCCTCTTGTCCTGTCCCTTGGTCCTTGGTTGAACAGACCCACCCCCACCTCTCTCCACCCTCCTCCAAGGGACTTGGACAGAGCCAGAAGGTCTCCCCTCAGCCTCCTTTTCTCCAGGCTCAACACCCCCAGTTCCCTCAGCCGGGAACTCAGCACACTTGTGCTCCAGACCCTTCCCCAGCTCCGCTCCCTTCTCTGGACACGCTCCAGCACCTCCAGGTCCTTCTTGGACTCAGGGGCCCAACACTGAACCCAGCACTCGAGCTGCGGCCTCACCAGTGCCCAGTCCAGGGGGACCAGCACTGCCCTGCTCCTACTGGCCACACTGGTGCTGATCCAGGCCAGGATGCCCTTGGCCTTCTTGGCCACCTGGGCACTCTGCTGGCTCCTGTTCAGCTGCTGCCCACCAACACCCCCAGGTCCCTCTCTGCCCAGCAGCTCTCCAGCCACTCCTCCCCAAGCCTGTCGCTGCCAGGGGTTGTTGAGGCCAAAGTGCAGAATCTGGTACTTGGCCTTGTTGAACCTCACACAGTTGGTCCTGGCCCATGGATCCAGCCTGGCCGGATCCCTCTCCAGAGCCTCCCTATCCTCCAGCAAATTTGTAGAGACACTCAAAATGGGTTGAGATGAATCTCAACCTTGCTGATGAAACAGGGACAAAAACATTTGAAGGAACCTCTCCTGGCATTTAAGTACATGACAGCAGCAGCAGCTGTGGAAATGTTGCTGTTGTGCAGCACAGGGGGTGGCAAAGTGTCTGCCCACTGGGGACTGAAGTCAGTTTTGATTCCATCAGGATCTGTCCTGGGGCAGGTTGCCTCAGGCCTGAGTGACATTGCTGATGCATCAGGGAGAGGTTCTTGCATGCCTTTTGGAGAGGTAACTAAGTACCCTCAGGGTACAAGTGTGCCAGGTAGGCATTAGAGTGACTTATCCCCAGGGGACATGTATTCTGGGTCAGGCAAGCAGGCTTTTAATGAGCTGAAAAAATGATGCTTAATTTTTAATAACTGCTTAGTGATCACTTGCATCGCTAACCAACCCATTTGTAAGGTCAGATGCATAAATCAAGTCACTGAAGACTCTGCTGCTGCTGCCAAGCACTTCTAGAGCAGTTCTTCCACTTCCCTTAACTGGATACTTTGCAATTACTCCATTTTAATCTGAATATGTCTCAAACCAAAACAAATACCTCAAACCAAAACAAATACTTTCCCTTTTCCTTGTCCTAGGGGCAGAGGTCCTGTCTGCAGAATTTGTGCACAAAACACAGTCTGAACCTATCCAGAAGGAAACCTCAGCTCATGATGGTCCTGGCTTGGAAGCAAAGAGACCAAGAACACTGAATAATTTAGATGTGAAAAAAGTTGCTGTTGTTGAGATTGTCACCAAGCCAGTGAAGATGAAGACGCTAAAAAGCGCAGCTGACAGCCCATCGAAAACTCAAGGCAAAAAACAAACAGAAAGTGGTAAGAGCACTGTGGAAATATTTCCTTTAAAAGCTGAACAATGAGACATCACAGTCAGGTCATGACCAAATGGTAGTAACAGCACTTTTGGCAACATTTAGTGCTGAGGGTCTGAATTAGGGTCTGAGTGTTGCTGTCCCACAGCCTGCAGGCTTCCAGTTATGTACTCTGAGTGTAACACCTGAAAAAGAACCCCCACCCCAGAACAGTGAAAATCACTGTTACAGGGTGTCCAAACCACACGGGGTCACTTCTGAGCCCTTTCCTAAGCCCTCAGTTTGCATTCTTGGCAAACTGCTGGGATAGTTTAAAAAACCTGCTTTTTTGTAACTCCTGAGCTGTGAAACTGTTGAGGCAGCTCATGGACAGAGCGTTATAACCTCTGCTCGTGGCCAGCATCTGCTTAGATGTTCAGTCCCTTACGTTGTAAATCCAGTTGTTTTAAGAGTCAAATTGTCTCAGCCTTCACAGGCAGCAGATTTAAGAGGTCACATGGACAACCCTTGAGTCTAATGTCTGCAGGTGCTGGCCAGGAGTCTGCTGTTAAACTAAGAACCAGTGTTATGGTGCCAAAATAAATAATGGAACAGGAGAGTAATTTTCTGTTAATTTGTTGTGTTTTCTCACACTCATACCTTAATGTTCTTTTTTGGATCTGTCTCTGCTCTTTTCTTTTTCCCTTCCTGGGTGTCGTGGTTTAGGCCCAGCTGACAACTAAGCACCACATGGCTGCTCACTCACTCCTCCCCATCCCTCAGTGGGACTGGGAGGAGAATTGGAAGGAAAAGCTAAAACTCATGGGGGTAAAAAAATGGGGCAGCAAAAGAACTCTGGGTTCTTTTGTAGCAGCCATAGTGGTGGTTTTGTAGCATAATCCTGGAGGTGTTTGTCTTCAAGTGTTCAGAGTCTATGTTGGAGAGACACCTTTCTCCTGCCAGCCTGAAAGCCTGCTTTCGAAAAGCTCCAGGCAGAGCCATGTGGCCTTTGTTTATTCTCTGCTTTTCTTCTTCTCATGCAGACTGGAAGGAGCCATTCTGTGTCCTCCCAAGTGGAGTTTCTCCTCAATACCACCAAGCAGATAGCCAAACGAGAGATATTTACTCCAGCAGCGTTGCTGATCTCAGTTTGGGTTTGATGGGGAACAACTACGAGTCTGATGCCTTGAACTTGCTGGCTGATCTGGCTCTGAGTTCTTGTATTCCTTCACTTACCCCCTTGGATGATGATGTGGCCCCTGTATCCTGCAGCCCCTCCAGCAACTCTGCAAAGGAGCAACAGGGTCATCACAAGCAGGAATCCTTGCATCTCGCTTCTGACCATGAATACCACAGGGCAGACAAGCTTGCAAAGGGAGCCACCTGTCCTAGCAAAGCATCGCTGAACCAGAAGCTTCCTCCTGCTGAAAAAACACACTTAAATGACTCAACCTCTGTTCCCAGAGAGAAAAGCCCTGGGATTTTCAGCAAGAAGAACAGTGCAAACCCCATCCCTGCAAAACCCCATGTGTTACCTCCAAGACAGACTCAAGAAGCTGCCGAGGTGAACAAGCACTCCTTAATTTCTGCCGAGCACTCGTACGCCTCGCAGATGCCTGAGCACTCCAAGAAACCCACATATCCCAGAGGCTCCCCCTACCCTGGACCAGCACTCTCCAGAAATGGGACCAGGAATGCACGAGCAAGACCTCTGGTTGGCAAAGTCCTACCTTTCCGCCACCAGCAGAACATCACCCACCACCAGCAGCCCTTCGAGGCTGTGACAGTGAGGCACAGGAGCAGTCTGCCTTCCTCCAAACTGAAGGAGGACTTTGCCAAGTCCCACACAGTGAACATCTGTGGTGAGTCTGTGAAGGTGACATGCCATTGGGAGGCAGAGTATCTCTTCAATTTGGACAGCAGGTACACCAATGATGCCCTGGAGAAAACGGTCATCCGCGCCTTGCACGGGTAAGTCCAGTCTGGAGGGTCATCTGCAGGGGATGTCTCTTGCTGGGGAGAGACATCCCCACATTTCTTTGCTCTTTTTTGCTTTGCTTTGCATGATAATTGCCTTTTTCCCCGTGCTTACATGCCCAGTTTTGCTGTGTTTGAGTTGGTGTGTGTTCCCTGAGGAGAAAGTCTTGGGGATACTGGTGGGTGACAAACTGGACATGAGCTGACAATGTGCACTTGCAGCCCAGAAAGCCAACTGTGTCCTGGGCTGTGTCAAAAGAAATGTGGGCAGCAGGTCAAGGAAGGTGATGCTCCCACTCTGCTCCACGCTGGTGAGACCCCCCCTGCAGTGCTGGGTCCAGCTCTGGAGTCCTCAGCACAGGGAAGACATGGACCTGCTGGAGTGGGACCAGAGGAGGGACACAAAAATGATCAGAGGGCTGGAGCAGCTCTGCTGTGAGGACAGGCTGAGAGAGTTGGGGCTGTTCAGCCTGGAGAAGAGAAGGCTCCAGGGAGACCTTCTAGCAGCCTTCCAGTACCTGAAGGGGCTCCAGGAAGGCTGGGGAGGGACTTTGGCCAAGGGCAGGGAGAGACAGAACAAGGGATAATGGTTATAAACTGGACCAGAGCACATTTATATGAGATGTGAGGGAGAAATTCTTTGCAGTGAGGGTGGTGAGACCCTGTCCCAGGTTGGCCAGGGAAGCTGTGGCTGCTCCTCCCTGGAAGTGTTCTCGGCCAGGTTGGATGAGGCTTTGAGCAACCTGGTCTAGTGGAAGGTGTCCCTGCTGCTGGCAGGGGGGTTGGGACTGGATGAGCTTTCAGGTCCCTTCCAACTCAACCCAGTCTGGGATTCCCATGGCTGTGCAGCTGGAGTTGGTACCTGGTGCCATGACGAGTCCTCCTTCACAGCCATGAGTTTCTCTTTTTTTTCAACAACCTGGAAACTGCATCTGTGACCCCAACTGGGCATTTGCAGCCCCCCTGCATTGGGGCTTAGCACCACAGGGAACCAGGAGATGATAACCTTGTGCTAGTCAACTGGAGGGAGGATGAAGATGTTTCAGGATGTGTTTGTTTTTCTTTTGAGGCCCTGGAACCCTGATCTGCCTGATGACATGGAAGAGGTGAAGCTGATACTTCATATGTGGGTGGCTCTTTTCTACAGCAAACCCAACAAACTCCTGAGCAGCACGAGGAAGGTGGTGGAGCACAGCAACCCCAATAAGTTTGTCTCAATAAACAGCACAGGGTGCCTTTTTGAGCTGAGTGATGATGGTGAAGATTGTTTTGGGTTGGAAACGTGCCCTGCAGACTCTCGGTCAGACCCTGACCAGACTCCCAGCAGCTCTCTGGATTGCAGCACACATTGCCAAGGACCTTTCCACCCAGAGGAGAGCCCTGCAGACTCTCAAACTGATGCTGATGGGACTCCTGGTGTTGTTGATAGTACAGTATCATCTTCTTCAGGGGAGCTGCTCTGTGGGGAGGAGGAGCCTTCTTCCACAAGCTGTCCTGAGAGCCTTTCTCTTGCTGCACATGCTGATGAGAGCTTGCCTGTGAAAGACAAGCAGCTGGTGGTCGTTCCTGAGGAGCTTGTGCATGATGTCTCGACCATCACTGTGGTAAGAACTTGGGGTTTGGGAGATGTGAGTCTACAGGGCACACAATGCATTTTGCACTTCCAGGAGTAGGATCTTCTGAGAGGAACAGAGCAGATGTCCTTGTGGTCTCTCTTAGAGCCAGGTAGTGGAGGTCCCCAAAACAAGACAGAGAAACATCCCTCAGCATTTAGCTGCTCCAGGTGACTGCCATGCAGGCATGCTCAGAGTCACCATTAAAAACAGAAGGTTTCAGGCCTCAGTCTGGGTTTGGATGTCCTCTTGGTCTGAGCTGGCAGCCCTGAGCTCTGACATGAGCCATATCTATCCCTGTCCAAGGGAGTGGGACCTCAACATGGATGCTCACCAAAGGGGAGGAATCCCAAAGAACTCAGGCAATTACAGTGTTGAGCTCGATGTCTGTTCCTGGTTTCAGCTGTGAGCTGTGTGAGCTCAGACAAGATCTCAGCACTTGACAGAGGGAGGAGAGGAACCACAAATGCTCCAGACTTGGCACTCTAAATCCTGCCTGTCTCCTGTGGGCAGCTGCATTTGTCCACCCGTGGTCACAACAGCCCAGATGTGTCAGGGGATGTGACACAGCCTTTCCTCTGCTGAGGAGAGCTGAGGTTTGCTGGCTGGGAGAGGTTTCCCCCATACAGATGGCAGAGCAGTTCTTTGGAACATTTCTCTTGTCCTTCTGATGAAGTTAGTTAATATTCCATTCTGGGTAGAGTTTTTAATTTAATGTAATTTAATATAATAATACCTACAGTCTGCAGATGGTCAGGAGTGGAGGTACTTGGGTAAATATAAAACATGGGTGTCTGCTGATGTGGGAGGCTCTGCAGAGGGATCTGGCCAGGCTGGATCCATGGGCCAGGAACAATTCCATGAGTTTCCATATGGCCAAGTGCTGGGTCCTGCATTTTGGCATCAATAACCCCCGGCAGCGCGACAGGCTTGGGGAGGAGTGGCTGGAGAGCTGCTGGTCAGAGAGGGACCTGGGGGTGTTGGTGGACAGCAGCTGAACATGAGCCAGCAGAGTGCCCAGGTGGCCAAGAAGGCCAAGGGCATCGTGGCCTGGATCAGCACCAGTGTGGCCAGTAGGAGCAGGGCAGTGCTGGTCCCCCTGCACTGGGCACTGGTGAGGCTGCAGCTCGAGTGCTGGGTTCAGTGTTGGGCCCCTGAGTCCAAGAAGGACCTGGAGGTGCTGGAGCGTGTCCAGAGAAGGGAACGGAGCTGGGGAAGGGTCTGGAGCACAAGTGTGCTGAGTTCCCGGCTGAGGGAACTGGGGGTGCTGAGCCTGGAGAAAAGGAGGCTGAGGGGAGACCTGGCTCTGTCCAAGTCCCTTGGAGGAGGGTGGAGAGAGGTGGGGGTGGGTCTGTTCCAGCAAGGAGCAAGGGCCAGGACAAGAGGAAATGGGCTCCAGTTGTGCCCAGGGCAGTTGAGATGGGATGTGAGGAAGAATTTCTTTGCTGAAAGGGTTCTGAGGCATTGGCAGGGGTTGCCCAGGGCAGTGGTGGAGTCCCCATCCCTGGAGGGATTGAAGAGTCGTGTAGACACAGTGCTGAGGGACATGGGTTAGTGGGGACTGGTCAGTGTTGGGTTCATGGTTGGACTCGGTGATCTCAAAGGGCTTTTCCAATCCAGGCAATTCTGGGATTTTTCAAGTCTGAACCCTTGAACTATAATAATTCATTTAAAACTTCTGCTCTGAACAAACAGCAGCTGCCATAGGGCTGCACAAAGGAAAAAAATATCCCGGTGTTTTTTGCCACCTGGGTCTGGTGCTGTGGAGCAGGCAGAAGTGTTTTGAGAGGAAACATGGGATCACTGTCCATAGTGTCCATATGGCTTTGCCTGGAGAGATGAACTCAGTAAGGATGAGGGTGCTGCTACATACATTACCTCTGGGCACCACCTGATGGGCCCTGTACAGTCTGGCCTATTTTTAAGCCATTTCATGGTGTGAAGAAGGTAGAAAGTTTCAAAACCTTTCCCTGGCTGTCTGTGGGACTCTGCTTGTGGGCTGCAGTGGGGTTGGTAGTGGTTCACATGGGGTGAGGATTCAACTTGGATTTATTTTAGAGACCAGCTCCAACTGATGTCCTCACATGCTGTTGGAGTGGTTGTACCCACAAAGTTTGAGTATTTAAAATATCCACATCCTCCTGCACAGTTGTCTCAGCTACTGCATTTGCCTCCCTTGAAAATTAACCTCTGAATTGTGTTGTTTCAGGAGGAGCCACCCAAGGAGGGACTGACAGATGCTACCATCAACCCCAGCCCTTCTGATGAGCTCAGCAATGTCAGCGAGCCCCCAACTGCTCTGGGCAGGGAAAATCCACACGGCCAAGCCCCAAATTCCAGTGTAGTTCCCTGGAGTGATGCACCAAGTGACCATGGAGAGCAGCAGGAGAGCAGGTGGACAGCACAGTCAGGAGGTGGCCCTGGCCCTCCTGAGGACAAGGAGAGCATGGGAGATGCTGGGCTCTGTATGGAGGTGGAGGACAGCAGCTGGGCCACCAGCGATGGGCTGCAACCTGCCTGTGATTCGATACCCTTTGAAGCTCATCCCAAAAGTGCAAAGCCTGATGGAGCCAGTGAGGAAAGGAGGAAATCACAAGACCTCTTTGGACATCCAGAAAAAGAGGAGGAAGAAGTGGTGGAGGAGGGAAAAAAAGAGGAGGAGGACTCTGACTCTGAAAGCACAGTCCTGGGGCCTGTTGATTTGGCATTTTCTGAAAGCAGTGATGCTGACATGGAGCATGAACACAGCGAGCAGCAGCCAGTGAATCCAACATCTCCAAAGGACTTTGGCATCCCTGGAGAGGGCTCTGTGCCCAGCCCTGCTGCCTTAGTGTCCCCCTGCCCAGGCAGATCAATGCCAGTGCTGTCAGATGAGACTGAGACCAACCCTCAAGGGCTTCCTGGTGAGATGCCACCAAGACTGGACATGCTGCAAGAGCCCTGGGACACTCTGGCCACCCCAGATGCAGAGACAAGCGGTGTTTGTTCAGCACATGCAGCCAGTTCAGCAGATGTGGGGTCACCTTGTGACAGCGGGTTGATGCCACCATTAACATCTGATCTGAGCCTTGTCTGTGGGGTGCAGCCAAACAGCATTACAGGCAACGTGGGACCTGCTGGAGAGATGCTTGTGGGACCTGCAGGAGAGACACATGGGGACAGCCTGGAGCAGAAAGACAAGGATGATGCACCCTCTGCAGAAAGGTGGGTGCTTGTTGGGAGCAAAGCTGCCAGCACAGTTGGCCTCAAGTCACTGTGCTGCCAGGGGCTGTCACTAACCTTGTCCCCTGACTCCAGCTCTGTCTGCCTGACGTCTCCTGATGGAGCAACAGATCCTGGGGCAGCTCCAGAGGACCAGGAGACCGTGACAAACATCCAGTCTCCATCAGAGAGCAACCTGGGAGGGAGCAGCTGCTTTTCCCAAAGGTGTGGAGATGACATTTATGCTGAGCTCACTTCGCTGAGCTCTGGTGAATCAAACCAAGAGAGGAACAGGTTTTTGGTGGAAGAACAGTGTAGCAGCCCTTCTGCCAACCACACAGATGTGCTGGATGAGTCCTCAGAAGCAAGTGATAGCTGGAGCTTCACCTTTGACTATGCAGCCTTAGGAGATGACTCTGAAGCTGAGGAGAGTGGTGATGTGTGCCTTGGTGCAGAGAAGTCCCCCAGGAGTGACAAAACGGACTTGGTGATGGTGGCTAACGCACCCCAGGAGCCAGAGACCTCTCTGCATCCCCTCCTGGAACCAGAGCCCTGCTCCTCTGTGAGAGAGGGGGTGTCTGCCATGAAGGAGGACACCAGACAGCAGCAGAGCTCCCCAAACAGCCTGTCCCCACCTGCCTGCAGAGGTTCAGCTCCTGCTTCTCCCCCCCAGCAGGACCTTCTCCCCCATGACAGAGACACAGACCCCCACCACCACTTTCTCCCCCATGACAGAGACACAGACCCCCACCACCACTTGTCAGAGCAAAGCAAGCAGGGAGCAGTGCTGTGCCAACACGAGACGTCCTGCCAGCAAGTGGGTGCTGCAGAGGTGAGCGTGGCTGCTGAGAGCCCAGATGGCTCCTTAGAACCCAGATGTGCAGAAGAGGTGAAAAAAAGCACGAGTCCATGTTCTGCAGAGCTGGCAGAGAGGTCCCTCCCAGCTCTGCTTGTGCCAGGTGACCTGGGATCAACACCTCCTTCTCCTCCACATGGTCCCGAGGCAGATCTGCACAGCACTGAGCAGGACTCGGTCCTCGACGTCCACCCCAAGATGCTCTCTCCTGGCACGAGAGTGGCTCCAGACCATGACCCATGGTCCTGCTGCGTGACCACCTGCCCCAGATGTGCCAGCCCTGGTGTCCCAGCAGCAGATGCAGTAGGGAGCCTTGAGAAGGATCCCATCCTGCCTGAGGATTTGGAAGGAGGAAGCAGTGTCTCTCTTACCAGTCCTGCATCTTTTCCAGCCGGGGAGTTGTTCCCACCACTGTGTGAGCCTCGATCTGTGCACAGCCAGGGCGAGCAGCAGGCTGAGGGTTCTGATGTGCTTGCTGATGTGCACCACACCAACGTGGAGGTGGGAGAAGGAGCAGTCCCCACTCTCCCCTTCCCAGCGTTGCCGTTACACGTGCATGGGGGACTCTCTGGAGAAACACCAGAGCTTAGTGACACTGAAGATACTTTGAGAGCAAAGCAGCTCCCCAGCACAGACACATGCACGGGTTTGACCTTTGAAGATGTATTTGAGACTTTCTCTGGTGACCCAGACCAGGAGTATTTTGAAGGGACTTCCCAGTCTGTGCTTACAGGTTCCTACAGCACGAGATCCACGGATGCTGCAGGCACAAGGACTAACTGTGACCCCTCCTTGGTGCAGACGGAGGGGCACAGCGAGGACTGGGGCTCACTGGGTACGGAGCGAGGCTGGCCAGTGGACCTGGGCAAAACCAGCAGCTCGCACACTCCATCATATGTCAATATTAGGGACAGCCAGGGAATCTCCAAGGACTACAGCAACTTTGTGGTCACCAAAAAGTGTCAGGAGAGGACAGGAAATGTGCAGCCTTCAAAGAGGCGCAGCCGCTGTGCGGGGCAGTCTCCTTTGTTCAGGTCACTGGTGGGGTCTGGGAGGGGTTTTGAGGAAATAACCCAACACACTTTGGACATGGAATGTCTCCGTTTCCGTTATAAGCTCAAACAAATCCTGAAGAGTAGGAAACCATCCTTTTCTACCTCCAAAAGCATCTTTCCAAAAGACTTTTCTCCCCAGGTGATGTCTGAGACGTTGCCTGTTCAAGAAGCTCCCGTTCCACTCTCCCCACGGAGCAGGAGCCCTTTGCAGGTGACGGTTCTGCCCTCGGACACGTGGCCGAGCGGGCTCGGCTGGCACCAGCGAAGCAGCTGGCATGGGGACTCGTGTACCCCTTGGCAGGACACCCTTTGTGATGAGAGGAACAGGGCCAGATCCCAAACCACAAGCCAGGACCACGTGGCTCCCTTCCACCTCAGCAAGCTCAGACACGATCAGAAGCTGAAGGACTCACGGGGGGACATCGCCGTCATCCTGGATGAGTTCAACAGGGTGATGCTCAGCAGGGCTGACGTGGGGAGCGAGGGTGGTGGGACAATCCCAGCACACAGGGACACCATGAGTGAGTGGACATGTGTCCCCCTCCCTGGGAGGACGGCCACCTTCGAGGAGATGATCCCAGACCTGTGCAGCACGCTGCGTTTCCAACTGCACAGTGTGGCCAAAGAGGCCTGCGGCCGCGCCGGCACGTTCTACGTGGTGGAGACGAGCAAGGACCCTTTCTTTTCAAGAGTGAAGGTAATGGCTTGAAGGAATGAATGGGTGGTCCTGGGGTGATAGCTGAGGGCAGCAGGAGCAGGGTGAGGTTGCTCAACCTGACATGAGTGGCATTGGGTTCCTCCCTTAAGCCAGGAGCCACCTCTGCTATTTCATCTCAGTTCCCACCACCAGAAATTAGAATCATAGATTAGTTTAGGTTGGAAAAAACCCTTAAGATCATCAAGTCCAACTGTTAACTGCCATGTCCACCACTAAACCATGTCCCTAAGCACCACATCTACAGGTCTCTTCAGTCCCTCCAGGGATGGTGACTCCACTGCTTCCCTGGGCAGCCTGTTCCAGTGCTTGACAACCCTTCCAGTGAAGATACTTTCCCTAATATCCAATCTAAACCTCCCCTGGTGCAACTTGAGGCCATTTCTTCTTGTCCTGTCACTCAAACATCCCCCAGGCCAAAACAGATCAGACTTCATGCAGGAGCAGCCCAAATTCAACTCCCCCAAGGTGGCTTTTGCTTGAGCTCTCATTAAAGGGTTGGAAACCCCGAGAGGGTGATTGCATGAGATGTGCTGCTCCAAAATAGCAAAGAGGCCTGATGCATGGCGTCGTGAGATGCTCAAGGTGGCTTTCTAAAAGATTTTTTTGCCAACAAAGGTAAATGGCTGCTTCTTCCCCCTCTGGCTGGAGCTCCAGCCTGGAGCACAATGTGCTTTTGATAGACAGACACCTTAGGCTGCCCTTAGGGAACCTGGTTGGGATTGTTGTCATGCTCCTCCCACCACCGTTGTGAAGATATTCTTTGTACAAACCTTCTTACATGCTGCCATGATTTGTTGCCTAGAGAAGCTGTGGCTGCTCCTCCCTGGAAGTGTTCTCGGCCAGGTTGGATGAGGCTTTGAGCAACCTGGTCTAGTGGAAGGTGTCCCTGGATGAGCTTGAACGAACTGGATGAGCTTGAAGGTCCCTTCCACCCCAAACCAGTCTGAGATTTGATGATTCATTCTATGATTTCTGTTTCAGACCTTGCTGAAGAAAGCTGGTCGTGTGGAGATCGAACCTCTGAGCTTCTGCGAAGCCAAACACCCAGACGCTGACAGGCTGCTCATCGTCATCAGGAACGAGGACATTGCCTCACACATCCACAGTGTAAGGCCTGAGTCCCTCTTTTAATACCAGCACCATTTTTGAATATCAGAATCCATTTTAAAGGTGTTCAAATTTTACTGTATATAAATGTTAGAAATGAATTGTAGATTTCATTATAAGTAGCTGCAGATTTGTCAGTCCCTGTGGATGTCCTGGAGTCCCTGTGCTCCATGAAGAGCTGTTAAAAACAAAATATCTCAAAAACATGAAGCCTGTCAGTTCTGCTTTTCTTCTCTCTCCATTTTTGATCACTTGGAGTAGCCCAGCTCAGCGGAGTCAGGCTGGGCTTAGCAGTTCAGCCGAGCTTTGGCTCCTGGGCTCCACAGCCTGTCACCAGTGGTGTCCCCAGGGCTCAGTACTGGGGCCAGTCCTGTTTCACATCTTCATCCATGATCTGGATGAGAGGATTGAGGGCACTCTCAGTCAGTTTGCAGAGGACACCCAGTTGGGTGGGAGTGTTGATCTGCTGGAGGGGTCGGGAGGCTCTGCAGAGGGATCTGGCCAGGCTGGATCCATGGGCCAGGACCAATTCCATGAGTTTCCACGAGGCCAAGTGCCAGGTCCTGCACTTTGGCCTCAACAACCCCTGGCAGCGCCACAGGCTTGGGGAGGAGTGGCTGGAGAGCTGCTGGGCAGAGAGGGACCTGGGGGTGTTGGTGGACATCAGCTGAACTTGAGTCAGCAGAGTGGCCAACTGGCCAAGAAGGCCAAGGGCATCCTGGCCTGGATCAGCACCAGTGTGGCCAGTAGGAGCAGGGAAGTTCTCTTCCCCCTGCACTGGGCACTGGTGAGGCCGCAGCTCGAGTGCTGGGTTCAGTGTTGGGCCCCTGAGTCCAAGAAGGACCTGGAGGTGCTGGAGCGTGTCCAGAGAAGGGAACGGAGCTGGGGAAGGGTCTGGAGCACAAGTGTGCTGAGTTCCCGGCTGAGGGAACTGGGGGTGCTGAGCCTGGAGAAAAGGAGGCTGAGGGGAGACCTTCTGGCTCTGTCCAAGTCCCTGCAAGGAGGGTGGAGAGAGGTGGGGGTGGGTCTGTTCAACCAAGGAGCAAGGGACAGGACGAGAAGAAATGGGCTCCAGTTGTGCCCAGGGCAGTTGAGATGGGATGTGAGGAAGAATTTCTTTGCTGAAAGGGTTCTGAGGCATTGGAAGGGGTTGCCCAGGGCAGTGGTGGAGTCCCCATCCCTGGAGGGATTGAAGAGTCGTGTAGACACAGTGCTGAGGGACATGGGTCAGTCAGGGACTGGTCAGTGTTGGGTTCATGGTTGGACTCGATGATCTTAAAGGGCTTTTGCAGTCGAGGCAATTCTGGGGTTCTGTGAATATTGCAGCAGGCTGAGCTCCTGGTAGCTCCCCATATCGCTCTCCATGGCTTTGGGGTCAGGCTATGGAGACATGAGCACTGGGGTGATGCCAGCAGAGGCCAGGGTGGGCTCCCAGGTCTCTCTCGAGCGGGTGTGAGCTGCAGAGAAGTGCAATCGCTGTTGCCACGCGGCTGTGTGTGCAAAAGCCTCTCTGCCTTGAGCAGGTCCCGTGCTTGCTGAAGCTGAAGCAGTGTCCAAACGTGGTGTTTGCTGGAGTGGACAGCCCTGAAGATACAACGAGCCACATGTACCAGGAGCTGTTCCAGACCGGTGGCTTCGTGGTGTCGGACAACGAGGTGCTGGAGACGGTCACGCTGGGTGAGTCTCGTGGTGGCCTCAGAGATGCACACACACAGCTTTGTCTGCTGGTTTGGTGACACCTACCAGAAACTTGTCATTGGTGTCATCCCCTCCTGCTTTAGAGGGGTGAATTCTTCCCCTCTCTTTGGCACCTCAGACCCCATCTTGGAGGGTTTGTAGGTCCCAGGTCAGGGCTCTCAAAAACATCTAAGTACAGCGAGGGCCACCAAGATGGTCGGGGGCTGGAGCAGGGGTTGTTCAAAGGGGTTCAGTCTGGAGAAGGGTGAGGAAAGTGGAGAACTTGTTGTGGTCTTCAGCTCCCTAAAATGGGAAGTGGCAAAGAAAACAGAGCCACACTCCTCCTGGAAATGCACAGTGATGGGACAAGAGGTGATGGGGACAAGAGGTGATGGGGACAAGTTGCACTTACCCTGTTAGATATTCACGGGAAAAAATTCACAGCAAGTGTCTTCAAACACCAGGACAGATCCCAGTTTCACAACCCAGGTTGTGAGTCTCCATCCTTGGAGATATTCAAACCTCACCTAGTCAAAGCCCTGAGCAGCTTCAGGTGACCCAACTTTGAGCAGGAGTTGGGCCAGTGACCCCTTTCCACCCTCAGTTACCCTCTAACTCTTGCTGTCTCCCTAGGCCAACTGAAAGAGGTGGTGAAGGTGCTGGAGAAGCTGAACAAAAGTGGGAGGTGGAAGTGGCTCCTTCACTACAAGGAGAGCAAGAAGCTCAGAGAAGACATCAGGTAACGGCTCTGCAGTGACAGCCCCCTTGTCCCTGCTGTCCTCATCACCACAGCAAGGATGTACCCACCACGGTGGAGTGTGGTGTCCCCTTGTACACTCAGTGCAGGGACACGGGGTGAGTTAGGTGCCTCTGGTTGAGTTTTGGCCTTTTACAAGATGAATTTGAAGATTTTTTTGTTTAAATAAGAAATTTTCTTGTCAGAGGAGCTCTGTGGAGAAGGACCTCGGTGTGCTGGTGGGCAGCAGGTTGGCCATGAGCCAGCAGTGTGTCCTTGTGGCCAGGAAGGCCAGTGGCATCCTGGGGTGCATTAAAAAGAGCGTGGCCAGCAGGTCAAGGGAGGTTCTCCTCCCCCTCTACTCTGCCCTGCTGAGGCCACATCTGGAGTGTTGTGTCCAGTTCTGGGCTCCCCAGTTCAAGAGGGACAGGGATCTTCTGGAGAGAGTCCAGTGGAGGCCACAGAGATGCTGAGGGGCCTGGAGCATCTCCTGTGTGAGGAGAGGCTGAGAGAGCTGGGCCTGTTCAGCCTGGAGAAGAGCAGCCTGAGAGGGGATCTGATCCATGTCTATAAATACCTGAAATGTGGGGGCCAAATGGGTGGGGCCGGGCTCTTCTGGGTGGTGCCCAGTGACAGGACAAGGGGCAATGGGCACAAACTGGGACACTGGGAGTTCCAGAGAAACTGAAGGAAAAACTTCTTTCCTGTGAGGGTGTTGGAGCCCTGGGCCAGGCTGCCCAGAGAGGGTGTGGAGTCTCCATCTCTGGAGATGTCCAAACCCACCTGGACACTTTCCTGTGCAACCTGGTGTAGGGAACCTGCTTTGTCAGGGGGGTTGGACTGGATGATCTCCTGAGGTCCCTTCCAACCCCACCATTCTGGGATCCTGTGATTCTGTGCTCAAGTCTGCAGTTGCTGGAGGTCAGCAGTTGAGCACCAGCAAGTAAAGTGTGATGGGTTTTTTTTACATACCTAGGTTTTTTTATACCTGTATGAGATGGAGCTGCAGGACATGAGACCTGGAGAGGATCAGATGGCCTGAAACGTTGTGCCTTGCACGTGATCCTGGCTGAGGCAGAGCTCTGGCAGCTGCTTCCTGCACCCCGTGGTGTCTCCATAAGGCAGCTCCCCGCTCTTTTTGGCAGAGTTGTCCTCTGTGAGCGTCACAGCCTGCAAGGAGCTTGGGAAAAGGCACAAATTTATAGAATCACAGAATCCCAGACTGGTTTGGGTTGGAAGGGACCTGAAAGCTCATCCAGTTCCAACCCCCCTGCCAGCAGCAGGGACACCTTCCACTAGACCAGGTTGCTCAAAGCCTCATCCAAAATTTCCTTTGAGGAGCTTCCTCTGCAAACTGAGCTCCTTTCCCACCAGCTCAGCCCAGCTCCTGCACACACCCCCCAGGATCTCAGGGTACCTTCCTGGGCCTCCGTCTGCCCCTCCATCTCTTTGTTATTTCTTCTCTCCCATCATGTGTGTGTTGTGGCTGAGTGATGAGGAGCTCTTGTGTTTACGATGTGGGAGAGGAACTGGGGTGTTGTGAGGGACGTGTAAATTCAAACCCTGCTGGGAAAGCAGAATTTTGTTGCTATTTACTACTTATTTTAGGTTATTTCACAGAGAATCCCAGAATTGCCTCGATTGGAAAAGCCCTTTAAGATCATCAAGTCCAACCATGAACCCAACACTGACCAGTCCCCACTGACCCATGTCCCTCAGCACTGTGTCTACACGACTCTGCAATCCCTCCAGGGATGGGGACTCCACCACTGCCCTGGGCAACCCCTTCCAATGCCTCAGAACCCTTTCAGCAAAGAAATTCTTCCTCACATCCCATCTCAACTGCCCTGGCCACAACTGGAGCCCATTTCCTCTTGTCCTGTCCCTTGTTCCTTGGTTGAACAGACCCACCCCCACCTCTCTCCACCCTCCTTGCAGGGACTTGGACAGAGCCAGAAGGTCTCCCCTCAGCCTCCTTCTCTCCAGGCTCAGCACCCCCAGTTCCCTCAGCCGGGAACTCAGCACACTTGTGCTCCAGACCCTTCCCCAGCTCCGTTCCCTTCTCTGGACACACTCCAGCACCTCCAGGTCCTTCTTGGACGTCAGGGTCATTTTGTTCTCCTGCTCACGTGTGATCCATACGGTGATGTTTGCTCCTGCCATCTCCATTTAGTGTGGGGGAAGAAAAACACCTGAGGGGAAAGGCAGGTCCCACCATACCTGCTGCTTCCCTGGGAGGGGAGAGAGGGGTGAAACCCCTCACCACTTCACTCACCCTTCTCCTGCAGGGTGGACACCAATGCCCACAAGAAGCATTTGATCCTCAAATCGTTCCAAGGAACCGATCTCATCGAGGTGCTGCACTACCACAGCTGCGACTCCGGCTCGTCCCCCAAGTCCGAGTACGTCAGGTGCTTGTTGAACCTGCAGGTCCAGCACGTCAGCGCCCGGTTCGCGGTGTATCTCACCGGTAAGGACGGGCTCTGGGTGCTGCCCCAGGCTGGTGCCCTCAACCCCACCAGAAATGGGCCTGGGGGGCTGGGGAGGAGGGATGGAACACCCCATTTTGCTCCCATTTCTGCTAAAATCACGGATAAGGTGGGAGTTGATCTGTCACGAGTCAGTGTGGTAAAAGGGAAAATGAATTTTTTAGGAAGAAATTCTTTACTTAGGAAGAAATTGTTTGGTGTGAGGGTGGTGAGGCCCTGTCCCAGGTTGGGCAGAGAAGCTGTGGCTGCTCCTCCCTGGAAGTGTTCTGGGCCAGGTTGGATGAGGCTTTGAGCAACCTGGTCTAGTGGAAGGTGTCCCTGCTGCTGGCAGGGGGGTTGGGACTGGATGAGCTTTAAGGTCCCTTCCAACCCAAACCAGTCTGGGATTTTGTGAAGAGATTTTTTTGGAGGGCTACTAAATTCTGGCAGTTTTTTGAAGGTGCTTTAGGTCACACTTTTAATTCTGGCCTTGCTGGGCTGAGTCTGTTTGCGAAGCTGTGCTGTTAATCTGCTCATATTTGCAAAGCAGAGAAAGTGCTGTGGTATTTGGGGATATTTTCTGTATTTTCTCGTTTTTCTTGTTTGAATAACGGTGCCGCTCCTTCCTTTGTAGAAAAACCCAGCGTCTGCAGGGAGGTCCTTGAAAGCAAAGGAATCCTCGTGGCCAATGTCAACACCTTCCTTGGGACGGTGCAGAAAGTGGCTGCTCCTTTTAGAAGAAGCTACTGGTAAGGTGGGGAGCTCATGATCAACATCACCTCCTGCAGAGCAAGTCCAGGAGCAGCTCCCAGGTTGGCTGTGGGGTGGCAGGGAAGGAGCATCCTGGAACCTCTGTGGGACAGCCCCGACATCCCGGTGGGTTTTGGATGCTGCACACAGGGAGAGGTGGCAGGAGAAGGTTGGCTTGAATTCTGTACATATAAATGTATTTAAAGGTGGTTGGTGTAAGTCCTCCCAGGGATTTACTCCTTGCCCATTGAGTTACAGATAGGACAGAAGCTATTTTAACATTACACAGTTTTTAAGTTATTTGGGAACGTTTTCAAGTGATTGGTGCAGCTGACATCGGAAAAAATAGGAAAATAAATTTAAAAAAAAGGAAAAAAGAAAAGAAAAAAGAAAAAGAAAAAAAAGACAAGAAAAAGAACAAAAAAAGCTGTTTACTTGAAGGTCAGGAGCAATACATTTTCCACGTGGCTGCTGCTGTACGAACCCGACGCGAGACGCACGCGGCAGCCGCAGGGGTGGGTGTCAGGGACCATCGCCCGAGCGCCGGCGAGCACCAGCCCTTGGCTCTACACTACATTTCACATCTCCTCTGTTGCCTCTTGGTACCATTTCACTGCTGGGACTTCAAACAGATATTCCAGTATGTGGAAATCTTATAAATAAGCAAATAACAAGAGACAGGAACAAAAAAGTTCTTATTTATGGTAGTTTAAACAACCACACGCCGGGGAAAGAAAATGTTGTGTTAAAAGGTCTTTGTAAAATATCTATGGATGTGCAGGACAGGGTTGTCCTCTTTGTTTTTTAATTTTAATAAAAGGATGCAAAACATTTATGTACAGGATGATTTTGTATAGAGTTTGATTAATAAAAACCCTGAATTTCACACAGCGCTGCTCTCTGGAGAGGGGTTTCCCGCTCAGCACCCAGCCTCTCCCATGGGCAGGGGTGGAAGGTGGCAGCTTTCCCAGCTCACACTCAGCTCAGAAATCAGCTTTGTGCTGCTCAACCCCAGCTTTGAAGCCCACACAGGAAGGAAGGAGTGAGTAAGGCTGTGGTGGGCTCATGGAGACGTGGGGCTGCAGGATCACCACTTTCCTCCTTCCCAGCAGGAGAGGGGTGTGAAAAGCCAGAAGAATAACCAGGATTTAGGGCAACGAGATCGTTTTCCATATGCATGAGGTCCATCTTGCCTTTGACATGGCTCAGCATGGTGACATCAAGCACTGAAACAGCTCAAGAGAGGAAGCACAAGGCAAAGGAGAACTTCCCCAGCGGTCACTCCCCACCTCGCTGTGGCAACACAGGCATCAGCCTCCTGGTGACTTTGGAAAGGTGGTTCCTGGAACCAGCAGCTGAGAAGAGGAAGTGCCGAAAGCCCCAACCCAGGGAGGGAGGAAGGAAAGGGGCAGCTGCAGCTGGGTTTGGCCCAGCACTGTTTTATCAACCAGATGTGGTCAAAGACCCCCCCAGGTCCCTTCAGCAGAGGCACAGCTACAGCTGATGGGAAGGATGAACCTTGTAGCAGTGACCCAACCCGGCTGAGCACGCAGCTGAGAGCAGGAGAACCTGTTCCACGGCATTTTGTGTCCATTGCATCCAGCTCTGGAGTCCTCAGCACAGGGAAGGCATGGACCTGCAGGAGTGGGACCAGAGGAGGGACACAAAAATGATCAGAGGGCTGGAGCAGCTCTGCTGTGAGGACAGGCTGAGAGAGTTGGGGCTGTTCAGCCTGGAGAAGAGAAGGCTCCAGGGAGACCTTCTAGTGGCCTCCCAGTACCTGAAGGGGCTCCAGGAAGGCTGGGGAGGGACTTTGGCCAAGGGCAGGGAGTGACAGGACCAGGGGTGATGGCTTGAAAGTGGCAGAGGGGAGATGGAGCTGAGATGTGAGGAAGAAATTCTTTGGTGTGAGGGTGGTGAGACCCTGGCCCAGGTTGCCCAGAGAGGTGGTAGAAGCCCCATCCCTGGAAACATTCAAGGTCAGGTTGGACGGGGCTCTGAGCAACCTGATCTGGTTGAAGATGTCCCTGCTCACTGCAGGGGGGGTTGGACTGGATGACCTTGAAAGGTCCCTTCCCACCCAAACCACTCAGTGATTTTTCTCATTTATTTTTTCCTGGCACTCGGCATCACCGTGCACAAACCCGAGCGCTGCTCTTCCCTGTGCACCCCCCGTGATCCGAGCCAAGGGACCAACAAAGCTCACCCTGAAGCGGAGCAGCTCACTGAGCCGGAGCTCAGCGTCCTGCAGAGCAGCTGCAAGGCGGAGGATTTCCTGCTGCTCCCATTCTGGATGCCGGCACTAGGGGGTGGCTGCAGCCAGCGAGCAGGATTGTGCCTGCCCGCAGCCTGGGACACAGCGACTGCAGCATCTTCTCATCAGCCCCGGGAGCAGCTGGGGCTGGAAACCCAACCAAGGACACTTGAACCTGGTTTTTCACAGAATCACAGAGTGGTGGGGTTGGAAGGGACCTTAGGAGATCATCCAGTCCAACCCCCCTGCCAAAGCAGGTTCCCTACACCAGGTTGCACAGGAAAGTGTCCAGGTGGGTTTGAACATCTCCAGAGATGGAGACTCCACACCCTCTCTGGGCAGCCTGGCCCAGGGCTCCAACACCCTCACAGCAAAGAAGTTTTTCCTTCAGTTTCTCTGGAACTCCCAGTGCTCCAGTTTGTGCCCATTGCCCCTTGTCCTGTCACTGGGCACCACCCAGAAGAGCCCGGCCCCATCCACTGGAGTAGGAAACACTCTGCACCGCTCACATTTCAACCCTGGTGGGTGGAGATCCAGAGGATCCCACGAGTGAAGTGAATCAGACCAGAGCCCAGGACTGGTTTCCAGAATTTGGCTTTACTTTGCAGTACAGAAATCATTTGGAGCCTTCAAAGAGACACGAGAAGCAGAGGCTCTTGTCATCTCGATACCGCAGCTCTTGTTTGGTCCATCCAAGGAAGAAGTCACCAAGGTACAGAAAATACTTCCACATCTTGCCTTTGCTCTTGTCATTTGTTCTCTCAATTTTTATTAAGATTTAAAACACAAAGGAGCTTTAGGCACAGCTGTGTCCCAACCGATGTAAACAGTTTGAGAAGCTTAAAGTGGAGGTTTAAGTTCTGTGCCCAGAACTAAGCCAACATTTTGCTGCTACAATAGATGTGGGCTTTGTCCATAATACACCTTGCCACAAGAGTTAAGATTGATGGGAAGAGATTTGTTAGGGAATGCTGTCCACAATATTGGAGTGCTCAAGTTGTCTTAGTTTGTTTTTTTCCTTGATAATCAGGTTTGAGTGACAACCAGTCACATCTACGAGTTCACCAGAAGCACATAATTGTGAAAGATGTTTTTACAAATGATTTTAAAAAGACCAAAAAAAAAAAAAGGTCCAAGACACAGCTGGCAATGAGTTATTTCAAATCTGCACCAAGGGCTACGGCTGCAAATGAAAAAAAAAGGAAAAAAAAACAACCAAAAAAAGAAAAGTTTCAGTCTGCCTTTCGTTTAACGAGGTTAGTCATTAAATCAGTCAGTAATTAGCCAGATTCTGGACAGCAGCCCTACTAGAATGAAATAATTAAACACATGATATCCAAAAAGGGGAACATGACCAGTGCAGTACTCTTCAATCTCTCAGAGATGGGATTACAAAAGCAGGCCTTACAATATTGAATTTCATACAGTGTTCATTAAGTTCCTTATATATTCATATTAGCAGATTTAAATTTCTCCTAATTAAGAGATTCTCATTACTGCTGCTCCTCCTCCCCATAGATATCATTTTTCTTGCGTTTCATCTCTTCAAAGTCAAACTCTGATCCCATCATCCTCTTATAAATATCTTTGATGTCATCACACGTCGTCTCGAAGTGAGTGGTGGCGTCGTAGGTACGAGAGATGAAGATCTGGAAGGAGAAGGAGGGGTTCAGCGCCGAGGGTCTCCCCTCCTCACCCCTCCTCAACAGCCAGCTCGGCGCTTACTCACCTGGCTTTCGGTCCCCAGGTCGGTCGGTGCAAACAGGTCACTGATGCTAACGAACCTGGAAAGAGGAGAGGTGGGGGGAAAAGGTTTCAGGAGGGTTTGGAAGCGTTGCTGAGCGCCAGCAGTGGGGGGAGAAGGGCTGAATTAAAGGGTGTTGCCCCGCCCAGCGGGCGAGGGGCAGAGGAAATTCTGAGTTTCAACACTTCTGGGCAGCAAAGCGGCGTCTGGATCCCCTCTGCCCTCGTGCCGTGGGCCTGAGCGCTCGCAGCAGGGGTGAGAAGAGGAGGAGGAGGTCACTGAGGGCTTACTTCTGCTCAATGGGCTCCAAGAGGTCCAAGGCCGGCTTGATTTCCTTCTCCGGGTCCGCGGTCTCCACGGTGGTGCTGGCAATGGCGATGTACTTCCCCTGCGCCGCCACGTTGTGCGCGGAGGAGATCATGCAGACGTAGATGTCTGGGGAAGGACATCACACAAGGGACCAGATGGGAAAAGCCCTTCAAGATCATCGAGTCCAACCATGAACCCAACACTGACCAGTCCCCACTAACCCATGTCCCTCAGCACTGTGTCTACACGACTCTTCAATCCCTCCAGGGATGGGGACTCCACCACTGCCCTGGGCAACCCCTTCCAATGCCTCAGAACCCTTTCAGCAAAGAAATTCTTCCTCACATCCCATCTCAACTGCCCTGGCCACAACTTGAGCCCATTTCCTCTTGTCCTGTCCCTTGCTCCTTGCTTGAACAGACCCACCCCCACCTCTCTGCACCCTCCTCCAAGGGACTTGGACAGAGCCAGAAGGTCTCCCCTCAGCCTCCTTTTCTCCAGGCTCAGCACCCCCAGTTCCCTCAGCCGGGAACTCAGCACACTTGTGCTCCAGACCCTTCCCCAGCTCCGTTCCCTTCTCTGGACACGCTCCAGCACCTCCACGTCCTTCTTGGACTCAAGGAGTTATTTCCCCTCAGCCCTCGCTCCCCTCCCAGAGCACCCTCATGCTCCTCACCCACTTCTCCCAGGTGGAGGCACTTCCTTTGGTGGGTTCCTCACACAACTTTCCCACCACAGGCACCTCAGCTTCTCCCACCTCTGCTCTAAACTAAAGCACAGCCAGGCTGGGGCCTGAAGGATTCCTGGACAAGGATGTGACATTCCCACAGGAAATTCACTTTCCATTTGATCTCCATCTCCTGGACCATCAGAGCACACCTGGTGTGAGGTCATTCAACAACCACCCTACCTCAACCCGAGCGTGAGGAGAGACCCGCGCAGGCCCGGGCCGTCCCCGCTCTCCACGCACCTGATTTCCGGTTGACCTGGTTCTGTGGGATGATGATCTGGCAGGAGTTGGCATCGTTTGTGTTCTTGATGGGGTGGCTCAGGATGCAAATTACCCGAATCACTTGGCCAACCTTGGTGACACGATCCGAGACGTAGCTGGGGTCGCAGATGAGCTGTTTGCAGCGAGCAACCTGAGGAGAGAGATGGGCCCTGAGTGAGCGGCGTGCGGAGGTGGGTACGCAGCCAGAGGTGAGGAATCAGCTGATTTGGGGGAAAAAAACCAGTGATTTCCACTTCTCCAGCCTGTCCAAGTCCTTCGGGACGGGAAGGCATCCAGAGGGACCTGGACAGGCTGGAGAAGTGGGCCCAGGTGAACCTCATGAGGTTCAACAAGGCCAAGTGCAGGGTCCTGCACCTGGGTCGGGACAATCCTCATTATTGATACATAAATTGATGATTCTGCTGGCAAGCAGCCCTGAGGAGAAGGACTTGGGGGTGGTAGTGCATGAAAAGCTGGACATGAGCCACCAATGTGGCCCAGAAGGTCAACCCCATCCTGGGCTGCATCAAAAGTGTGGCCAGCAGATTGAGAGAGGTGATTGTGCCCCTCTGCTCTGCTCTGGTGAGACCTCACCTGGAATACTGCGTCCAGTTTTGGAGCCCTCAACACAAGAAGGACGTGTAACTGTTGGAGACAGTCCAGAGGAGGCCACAAAAATGATCAAAGGGCTGGAGCAGCTCTGCTGTGAGGACAGGCTGAGAGAGTTGGGGCTGTTCAGCCTGGAGAAGGCTCTAGGGAAACCTTTTAGTGGCCTCCCAGTACTTGAAAGGTGCCTCTAAGAAGCTGGGGAATAACTGTTCACAAGGGCAGGGAGCAACAAGATGAGGGGTGATGGTTTTAAACTAGAAAAGGGGAGATTTAGGTTGGATATTAGGAAAAAGTTCTTCAGTATGAGGGTGGTGAGACCCTGTCCCAGGTTGGCCAGAGAAGCTGTGGCTGCTCCTCCCTGGAAGTGTTCTTGGCCAGGTTGGATGAGGCTTTGAGCAACCTGGTCTAGTGGAAGGTGTCCCTGCTGCTGGCAGGGGGGTTGGAACTGGATGAGCTTTAAGGTCCCTTCCAACCCAAACCAGTCTGGGATTCTATGACTGGAGGTGGCTGTTGCTGCTTCACGTCCTTGTTTCACTGCCAGCAGCGCGCTTTGTCTCGGGCCACCCACATCTCGGTGCGTTAACTCTTAAAAGACTGCGCAGAGCTGCGTCACCCATCGCATCTTCCCCTTCCTTCGGGAAGGACCATGGCTTGTGGTGGTCAAGACTGAACTAAACAGGTCAGAATTGATCAATTCTAATTAAAATTAATTTTTCCAGTAATAATTTAATATTTGAGCACGGTGAAGCCTCCCAGCAGGCTGCACTTGGGCACATCAGTCTCTGTGGTGGATTATCAGCTCCGCTGCCGGCCAGGACACGTCATCAGGGGACACGTTACCCCCACTAGCAAGTGCTAAAGTGTCCTGCAAAGCTCCTGCTCCCATTGGGAACACATTCAGAGCTTCCAGGCAGCTCCAGCACTCTCACTGGAGTTCTACTGCCAGGTTGAGAAGCTGCAGAAAGGCTGTGTGACAAGTGTCTGCTTCGTGTCAAGGGCAGAGCTGGTTCCATACCCAGGTTAGACACCAAGAAGCAGTTCCTTTCCAGTTTAGTCAGCCTGATCTGTTCAAAGACATTGTTGCCACCCCATGGAGACTTCATTCCAGCTCCTGGAGTAAGACTAATGGATGGAGATCAGCCCTGAGGAGAAGGACTTGGGGTGCTGGGGGAGGAGAAGCTCCACATGAGGCAGCACCGTGCGCTGGCAGCACAGAGCCAATAACCGTGTCCTGGGCTGCACCCAGAGCAGCGTGGGCAGCAGGGCCAGGGAGGGGATTCTGCCCCTCTGCTCCGCTCTCCTGAGACCCCCCCTGCAGTGCTGCCTCCAGTGCTGGGGCCACCAACAGCACAAGGACATGGAGCTACTGGAGCCAGCCCAGAGGAGGCCACGAGGATGATGCCAGGGCTGGAGCAGCTCTGCTGTGAGGACAGGCTGAGAGAGTTGGGGCTGTTCAGCCTGGAGAAGAGAAGGCTCCAGGGAGACCTTCCAGTGGCCTTCCAGTACCTGAAGGGGTTCCAAGAAGGGTGGGGAGGGACTTTGGCCAAGGGCAGGGAGTGACAGGACCAGGGGAGATGGAGATGAGGTCTGAGGAAGATACTCTTCACTGTGAGGGTGGTGAGACACTGGAAGAGGGGAGATGGAGATGAGATGTAAGGCAGAAATTCTTTGGTGTGAGGGTGGTGAGACCCTGTCCCAGGCTGGCCAGAGAAGCTGTGGCTGCTCCTCCCTGGAAGTGTTCTCAGCCAGGTTGGATGAGGCTTTGAGCAACCTGGTCTAGTGGAAGGTGTCCCTGCTGATGGCAGGGGGGTTGGGACTGGATGAGCTTTAAGGTCCCTTCCCACCCAAACCATTCCATGACTCAGTGACTACTGTTCTCTACTCCTCACCATGAAAACATCAACATGAGTTGGCCCAGGGAAAAACAGCAGCAGCCAGTTTTGGTCCTGGGGCTTTGAGGAAGATTTTTCTACTGCCTTTGTTCAGACTGGTGACCAAGAGCCTCCACTTTGAGAAGCAAGATGTGGGGTTGGGGAGTGAGGAAAGAACTGGCCAGTACCGTACCTCCCCTTCAGACTTGACACCGACCACCTTGCCGTTCTCTATGACGATCTCTTCGATGGGCTTGTTCAGCATGTAGGTGCCTCCATAGATAGCGCTTAGCCTGCAAAACAAAAGCCACTTCAGCGTGTTCCCCAGGTGCAGGCTTGGTTTTAACAGCCCTTCCCACCCCTTGTTTCTGTTCCACTTAGTCAAACCACACATGAGGCTCTCCAAAACCCGCTGCAGATGCCGTCTGCTGTTCTTGCTGCAAAGCATCAGCTGGTATTTGGTGGAAATTCTAAGTGTTATTTACAGCCAGTTGGAATGAATCTGCTTGGTGCAACCCCGACAGTCCTACAGGGTAAGGGCTGCAGTTAGATCCCAGACTGGTTTGGGTTGGGAGGACCTTAAAGGTCATCCAGTCCCAACCCCCCTGCCAGCAGCAGGGACACCTTCCACTAGACCAGGTTGCTCAAAGCCTCATCCAACCTGGCCGAGAACACTTCCAGGGAGGAGCAGCCACAGCTTCTCTGGCCAACCTGTTCCAGGGTCTCACCACCCTCACAGTGAAGAATTTCTTCCCAATATCTCATCTAAGCCTCCCCTCTTCCAGTTTAAAGCCATCACCCCTTGTTCTGTCATTAACTGCCCTTATAAAAAGTCCCTCCCCAGCTTTCTTGTAGCCCTCTTGTTTACATCAGGTAGGGAAATCTGGATTCCCAGACAGACAATGTGCACCTCTGAGCAAATCCAGACCTACCACTGCTACCAGGAATCATGGTGAGCAAGCCCAGGAAGAAGTAATTTCCCATGAAGGAATCACTTCTTAATTAAGACAACGAGAGAACCATTAACAGCCGCGGTATTTCTATGCAGCATCACGTTCTGGAAGCCTGAGCACTGACTCCACACAGCTGACCCCTCACCAGGTATCACAGTAGGGTTGAGAAAACACTGGAGTCCAAAACCAAGTTCTCACCTTGCAAACCCCTGGGGCAGCTCTCCAAGGCCATAGAGGGGGTACAGGTACGGGCTCTTCCCGTATCTCGCCAGCGACTCGCTGTAGAGTTTAATCCTGTTGATTGTTTCTTGGCAGGGTTGATCTAGATAGCTGGAGAGGACAGTGACACGAGTGGCAACGTCACAAACCAAGACTCAGAGGAGAATACACTGAGAGAGCAAAACAGACACTTCCTGTGAATGCTTCCCCACCCTCCAGCTCCTCCTGGCAAGTATTTCCCTTTTAGAAGCACTTAGGGTTTTCTTTTCAGGAAGGAGATGTTTCATGAACCACAGGAACCCACCAAGTTTAAATGTTCCATCAGCAGAGGACCCAATATGTGAAGATTCACGCAGCACTCAAGGATCAAAAACCCTACCCTGGATTTGCAAGGCCTGTGCCCATCACCCTGGATGATTTTTGGGGGCACAACCCACCCCAGACTTACTCATCAGTCCTGTAGAGCGCGAGGGCGTGGCCTGTGAAGTCGATCACATCTTGTCCCAGGTCGAACTTCTTGTAGACGTCGCGCATGGTGGTCTTCTTGGGGTCAACGCCCTCGAAGGTCCGCGGGTCGGTCTCGTCGAAGTTGGCAACGTACACTAAGAATTTCCTGAAGCGGCGTTTCTCGAACAAACCCATTAAACCTAAAAAACCAACGGGTTTTGTCAGCTCTTCCGCTGCCACAGGGGATCAGAAGTAGGTTAAGAAGGGACAAGTGTTTCAAACATCACTCAGGAAGATGGAGTTTGGCTTTCAGGGTTAACCAAGGTTCTTCATTCAAGGAGGAGAGGCACACAAACATCTGCCAAACCAGTTCTGTGCTGGTGTACCAGACCTCAGGAGGTGGTACTGGAGTAAGCTGCCCAGAGAGGGTGTGGAGTCTCCATCTCTGGAGATGTTCAAACCCACCTGGACACTTTCCTGTGCAACCTGGTGTAGGGAACCTGCTTTGGCAGGGGGGTTGGACTGGATGATCTCCTGAGGTCCCTTCCAACCCCATTCTGTGACTCTGTACAACCAACTTTCCTCAAGGCATGGCTGGAGGTCGAGCTTCTACACTGCTTCCAGCTTGTGTTGGGTTTGTGTGTGTGTAGGAGGAAAGCCCTTTTTTTTTTGGTAGTGGGGGAAGGATGACCTCCTGGAGAAAAGCTCCTTTGGCTCCAAAAAGTGGATCCCCCACCACCACCCTCAGCCCAGGCTGGGCCAATGAGCACCAGAGAAACACCTCTGGGAATCCATATTGGTGAGGGGAAGGACTGTCCTGAAAAGAAGGTGGGGGTACCTCGAGAAGAGGCCACTGACAAAATAAGAGAGAGGAGCATCAAAAACAAAAGAGGGACAGACAGGAGAGCTTCGTTGCTAGAGAAAAGAGGAGAGACAGGTCCACACACCTGGTTCACCTGATGGAGTAGGAGAAGGAAAGGAAGAGCCCTGCAGCCCATGGAGATCAAGGCAGAGCAGAGACCCACGTGTAGGCCAAGGAGGACCCACGCTGGAGCAGAGAAGTTGAGCCTGAGGGCAAGTGTGATGGAATTGGGACCCTGAGCCAGAGCGGGGATAGACCCCCCAGAGTGGGGGGTCAGTCTGCAGCCCATGGATGTCCCCATGCTGGAGCTGGGAGCTGAGCCCAAAGAGGTCCGTGACTCCATGGGAAGCCCACGTTGGAACATCTTGTTCCTGGACTTCCATGCTGGGAAGAGCAGCAGAGGTGACCTGACTGAACCCCCATTCCCTGTCCCCTGTGCTGCTGGGGGGGCACACAGAGAAATGGGGAGCAAAGTGATTTGAGCCCAGGAAGAAGGGAGGGGTGGGGGAAGGTGGTGTCAGATGTGGTTGTCATGTCTCACTGTGCTACTCTGATTCATTGGTAATGAATTAAATTGATTTTTCTTCCCCAAGTGGAGTCTGTTTTGCCCATGACCATCACTGGTCAGTGAGCCCTCCCTGTCCTTCATTCCTTATCTCATGCCCCCTTTGTTGTGTCTCCTATCCCATCTCACTGGGTGGGTGGAGTGACTGCAGGACCACATGGTCAAACACACAGCTAAAGTAGCAGAGGAAAAAAAACCCAAAATGCTTGAAGACCAGTTTCCACTTGGCTTGGTGTAAAGCCCAACCTGAGTTTCCCAAAGCAAGAGACTCATGTTTGGTATCTACCAGACTTAGCATCCACGTGTGGTGATGAAAGCTCTGTCAAGCAAGTGGTGCTGGACACTCCTGCAACCTCACCAAGATATGAACAAGTGCTGCCAGGGTCAATATTTCAAATACAAGATTGGACAAGGCAGCATTTATGCAATTTAATTTTCTGCAAATTGGAGAAGTGAGAGTGGACTTGGTGAAACATGAAGGCAGAGACAGCACAGAACCCCAGACTGGTTTGGGCTGGAAGGGACCTTAAAGCTCATCCAGTTCCAACCCCCCTGCCAGCAGCAGGGACACCTTCCACTAGACCAGGTTGCTCAAAGCCTCATCCAACCTGGCCCAGAACACTTCCAGGGAGGAGCAGCCACAGCTTCTCTGGCCAACCTGGGACAGGGTCTCACCACCCTCACACCAAATAATTTCTTCCTAATATCCAATCTAAACCTCCTCTCTTTCAGTTTAGAGCCATGTCCCCTTGTTGTATCTCTCCCTGCCCTTATAAAAAGTCCCTCCCCAGCTTTCTTGTAGATCCCTTCAGGTATTGGAAGGCCACTGTAAGATCTCCCATTTGAAGTCAAAGGAGATGCAGAAGAATCCTCTGCTAAGCACAGCCTGTTACTGAGGTGGAGTCTACACACAGCACCGTTAAAGACTTCTACATGAGGACAGCATATCTTGAGATGTGGGTGGCAGAGACCTGTCTTGCCTTTGTTTAAGAACAGGAACCTCAGGAGGAAACAAAGCAAGGTGCAACTACTCACTGGATGCCAAAGCTTCTGCCTCAGTGGAAGGAACTTTGTAGATCTTTCCTCCCTTGTAGACAAAGCTTCCCTCGATCACCTTGAAGTCTAAGTAGCGAGTGACTTCTGTGTAGAGCAGCATCTTTACCAACTGACCTGGAAAAGAGGTTTGGAACAAGTCAACCAGCTGGTCTGGAGCCAGAAGGTAAAAGGAGAACAATGCTTCTCACAAGGCAGACAGTTCTTTCAACCACCTTCAACCCACATAGCTCTTACACCTTTGTGTAACAGGGAGGTGTGGCAGATACTCACTAGTGCAATTATTGGGCAGTTTTAAGGCTTTCTTACAGGTAATTAACAGCTTCCTGGTCACTCCTGAGGTTTGTATCAGTCTGCTGAGTAAAAGCCATCCTGCAGCACAACACTGCTGCTCTTTGCTCCTCGTGGTTCAGTCACGCTCAAGGTGACGACCAAGGTCGTGTCTTTGAAGCACAGCAGCTCCTCATCCTCACTATTCAGATCTAGCACAGCTTGTTTATTAATTGTCCAACCAAATTATCACAAATTAGCCCCTGGCTTGCAAGCAGCTCATGTCAATGTATGTCCACTTACCTGTCCCCACTGTCACATCCCCAGAGAGGGACCAAACACAGCTAGAGAGTGAAAGTGGAGCAACCATGAGGGATTTCTGCTGTTTAATTGTGCTGAGGAGACAAGGGCTGGATTGTGTGTAAATCACCCACTTCTGTCTGCTGCTGTGAGGATGTTATTATGATTTTAGTGTGGGGAATTCTTTTTTGTTGATATCAGTAAAATTTGTGAAAACCATCTGATTAATGTGGATTTTAATGATAATTCTTAAATAGGGGATTCCTGTGCAAGCTGAGAGTAAGGTGAGACCAAACTTGGACTGGAATTAAATCAAGTCTTGCACTACAAAAGCCTGGCACTGTGCACTAAATCCATCCCTTCGTGCTTCTGGGACGAGATGCCTGTAGCAAGTGGTTGATATTTGGCAAAGGGAGTTGCCCCTGAACTTGTTGGCATTAGTAACCACTTCACCAAGAGTGGATTTCGTCTAGGAGACCTGTCCCAGTACTGGAACATCACAGCATGAGGATTTGTAGCATCAACAAGGGATGACAAGAGTCTGCAAGCCATAAAATAGGAACAAAAGGGATTAACAGTCACCATGGCATCAACTGTTTCTTCCTAAGCCACGGAAGAACAACAACACACAAATTCACAGCATGAACTCTGGATATAAAGGCGAACTCTTTCGAGAGGATGGTGGAAAATGGACGTTGAAACCTTCCAGACACATCATTGCTGCGAGCTCTAAGCAGGAGCCATCTTCTGAATCTGACATGTCCACACCCAAAATGACTCACAGGGCAGGAGCTGGGGTTGCTTCTGGCATCAACAGATGCAGATGAGCTCGAGTGAGCTTTCCCCAGCTCTGATTAACGCTTCCACAGGTTCATGAGGAGGTGGCTGAAGGGTTGGTTATTGGGTTACAGCACCCAGCACTAACCCAGCCCGAGCTTACCAGGCAGGTTTGGGGAGCTCACCATCGCTTACCGTTAGCCATAAGGAATTTGGGAATGAGGTCCACGTTCCAGTCTCTTCCTCGCCCCATGGATTCTGGTGGAGTTCCTGGTAGATTAAACCTTTTGTAGAGCTTTGGAGAGAATATAAAACTCATTATAGCAGAGGAAATATTTATGGGTATGATTTCTCCCACACTTGTACACACTTTCCACCTCCACATCGCCCCAGCTGAACACAAGCTCCTCACAGCAAGCTTCTGGCCAGCATTTTAGCTTCACGTTTCATTTTTGATGCAACACACAATGCACATCCAGTAAATTCCTACAGTAAGAATCAAGCAGTGTTATTCTGCTTGTCCAGTCTTTCATTCTCCAAGGCTTAAAGCTTGGGATTTTATGACCTGTGGAACCAAAATACTGTTTGACAAAGCTAAAGGAAATCCCAGAATTGCCTGGATTGGAAAAGCCCTTTAAGATCATCAGGTCCAATCATGAACCCAACACTGACCAGTCCCCTATGACTGACCCATGTCCCTCAGCACTGTGTCTACACGACTCTTCAATCCCTCCAGGGATGGGGACTCCACCACTGCCCTGGGCAACCCCTTCCAATGCCTCAGAACCCTTTCAGCAAAGAAATTCTTCCTCACATCCCATCTCAACTGCCCTGGGCACAACTTGAGGCCATTTCCTCTTGTCCTGTCAAAGTGTCTGCTTGAGGAGAGGGCAGGCTCCTCCATATGCCTCAATCAGATTCTCCAATATAACTATTTAACTCAATTAAGCAGCAAGGAGAGCAGTGATTTCCTGACATCTGATTAATCAGCTTTAGAGGCTACACAATCCCAGGGCTCAAGCTGTAAGCAAATGAGATGGCATCTATTTATCTGCAAGTGCTCACAGACCAAGGACCAAGTGTAACAATCAAGGCACAGAGAACACACAGCATTTGTTAGGTCAAGATTTCCTGTCAAGTGCAGCAGTAACAATTTAGCTGAAGAGTTTTACCATCCAGCTGTTGGGTGTTACACCTCCAAATGATGGCTCAAATGCTGTGTGCCTCAATCTCAGCTGGGAACTACAGAAAACAAGTCCTACCTATCACATATAAACACTCACACTGCTTTCTCCCCCACTATTATCTGGTGTGGAAGTCTCATAAAACGTTCTTACTCAAAGGAAACTCTTCAGAGTAATTACTCTGAATCCACCTCGAGGATAAGCTGAAATCAAACCCCTTGAGGTGCATGGGGAGAACACGACAGGGGGGTGTCAGCCTCTGTACTTACATCCTCCAGGGGTGTAATGGATGCGCTTTCCCCTCCGTAGTAAGAGTTCCGATCCATGTGAAGGACTTTCTTTCCGTTCACTGACATGATCCCGGAGAGGATGCATTCCTACAGGGATGGGGAAAGAGAAAGGACACCAGGGAAGTGGCTCTGAGTTACTTGTGTTGGAGTCTCCTTCCATTTCTCCTAGGGAGGCGTGTTCAGACAGCCCGCTGCACGCCGGGATCTGAACGTCCTCTCAAAGCAAAGGCAGCGGTGGCCTCACTCCAGGGTGAGGATATTCACACCCAAGGATTGGAGGCAGATTAACCCCTTCCTAGGTTTGATGTCCACACTGGGCAAACCAACCAAGAGGTTTTAACTACATAACCAACATCTACCAGGGCTTCCCACATGGGTATTTTTAGGAAGTTGATGTATTTAGGCCAGATTAGGGAAATCTAAACTGCTAAAGCACCAGCTATGGAATTAAGGATGGTCACAGGGAATCCCAGAATGGCCTGGATTGGAAAAGCCCTTCAAGATCATTGAGTCCAATCATGAACCCAACACTGACCAGTCCCCACTAACCCATGTCCCTCAGCACTGTGTCTACACGACTCTTCAATCCCTCCAGGGATGGGGACTCCACCACTGCCCTGGGCAACCCCTTCCAATGCCTCAGAACCCTTTCAGCAAAGAAATTCTTCCTCACATCCAATCTCAACTGCCCTGGGCACATCTTGAGGCCATTCCCTCTTGTCCTGTCCCTTGGTCCTTGGTTGAACAGACCCACCCCCACCTCTCTGCACCCTCCTTGCAGGGACTTGGACAGAGCCAGAAGGTCTCCCCTCAGCCTCCTTCTCTCCAGGCTCAACACCCCCAGTTCCCTCAGCCGGGAACTCAGCACACTTGTGCTCCAGACCCTTCCCCAGCTCCGTTGCCCTGCTCTGGAAGCAGCACCCTCAGTTATGGATGACACCAGGAACATAAAACCTTGATTTAAAGGTCTCCTCAAAACCTCAGTCTGATATTTGTCACATTGGGACATGCAGGAGAGTCAACAGCATCTCTTAGAGGGTAGAAGTAGCATAAAGAATAAATTAAGCCATTTGGGAGCTGGATCATCTCACTTTGCTATCCTTGTCACAAACCCACTGAGATTAAAACCACCAAGATTACTTTGAGCAGCAGCTCAGCTGCATCTGAACCTAAAATCAAGAGGTTGAGACTAATCACAGAGAGACACAAGTTGCAGTTTGCAGAACCAGCTAAGGACTTGCAAGGCTCAATCCTCATTAAAACACAAATCTGCAACTAGCCTGGTCACCAGCTCTGGCCTTCACAAGCCAAAGAACTTAACAAGAACCTTGTACACTTAGGAGTGCTTATTGTGGAGGTTCTACTGATCTTTCCTCAGCTCTCTCCAAAGGCAGAATTACATCTGCACTGAGTTCTTGTTCACCATCAACTTTATCTCATTTGTAGGTCCTGGCCATGTAGAATCACAGAATGGTTTGGGGTGGAAGGGACCTTCAAAGGTCATCTAGTCCAACCTCCCCACAAAGAGCAGGGACATCTGCACTAGAGCAGGTTGCTCAGAGCCCCATCAAGCCTGACCTTGAACATCTCCAGGGATGGGGCCTCCACTACCTCTCCAACCTGTTCCAATGATCTACCACCCTCATATTGAAGAACTTTTTTCCCTAAAATCCAACCTAAATCTACCCATTTCTAGTTTAAAACCATCACCCCTCGTTTTATTGTGACATGACCTTGTGAACAGCTCTCCCCACATCTCACCTTATCTTTCATTCAGGCTCTAACACTCACATCCAGCTGCTGAGAGACGCCACCGCGGCACATCTGCACGCTCAGGAGCGGAGAGAAATCTCTCCTGGCAGAGATCACAGAATCCCAGACTGGTTTGGGTTGGGAGGGACCTGAAAGCTCATCCAGTTCCAACCCCCCTGCCATCAACAGGGACACCTTCCACTAGACCAGGTTGCTCAAAGCCTCATCCAACCTGGCCCAGAACACTTCCAGGGAGGAGCAGCCACAGCTTCTCTGGCCAACCTGGGACAGTGTCTCACCACCCTCACACCAAATAATTTCTTCTTCACATCTCATATAAACCAACCCTCAGCCAGTTTAAAGCCAGATCTGTGTCTCCATGAGATCCTCCATGTTTCCTCCACGTGCACCTCGCCCTGTGGAGCTCTGAGACTCTCCTGGTGAGTCACTTCCCCCTGCTGTGGTGTGCAGAAGCCTTGTTACAATCGATGTTACGGTAACTCTGGCCAATACAGTTACCAGTGAGAGCACTCAACCCAACCACAGCTGTCACACAAGAAGTCTCCCACCATGTTTAACTCCAGTAAATCTTCAGTCTAAAGGAAGCTTTTTAAAACCACCTTCATCTTCACCAGCAGCTTTCAGGAGGGGTTCTGTTGCTCTGAAGCATCTCAACATCTGTCAGGGCACGGATGGTCGGCAGAAATCGCTGGCGTGAGGATTTGCTGGCTTCCAGGTGGCAAATCTCCTCTGCCAGGAGATCAAGATGCTGCTGAGCAGCTTGTTACCCACCAGGATGCCACAATCATTCAGCCAAAGCCCAAAAGAGCAAAGCTGGAGCTGCTTGCCTGGTGCACAGCGAGAACAGGCCGCTCTGAGTTTGGTTCCTGGAGTTGTGGGTGATATCAAAGCTTCTTGGTCATCGTGTGGATTGTGAACAGGATTAGTTGCTGTACTTCCCACAAAACCTCTCCATGATCCAGCTCCATCCCTGGAAACATTCAAGGTCAGGTTGGACAGGGCTCTGAACAACCTGATCTGGTTGAAGATGTCCCTGCTCACTGCAGGGGGGTTGGACTGGATGACTTTGAAAGGTCCCTTCCAACCCAAACCATGCAGTGATTCCATGATCCATCAGCTGCTCCTTCTAGCACCACACCACCCTCCACCGACTCCAGATGTCCTACAAGGTCCCTCTACCCTTTCCAGAGAGGCTGAAGAAAGCAGAGACCCTTACAGCAGACACAGCTGCACCAAACTCTATGTTAAGACGCTACTGGAGAACACCAGGAGCCCCTACAAGGCTGAGGAACTACGAAAGTGAAAGTACAGGTGGCTTTTATGGCATCAGTTAAAACATTAATGATTGACCACAGGCAACATGGGACTGTCACACCATCTGCAACACTAGTAGCCAGTGGGATCCCCTCTGTTAAACCCAATTTCACAGAGCTCTACACCAGGGTTCTGGTTGGACTCTTTACCCTGTGGTTTTATCCCTGCTGGAACATCTTCCAAAATCCTGGCTCACCAGCTCTACCAGATGGTGGTACAGGACTGCCAGGGATCCGTGCTGGAGCTGAGCCATGAGGAAGCCAACCAGGATTTCAAAACAAAATAAGTTATCAATTGGAGGGATGAAGTTGCAGGAAAAGCTGCAGAAGCTCCATTCTTCAAGCCCAAGATGTCAGCTCATTTCCTTCCTCCATTTAAGGAAACTTCAAAGCATTTCTTCCTCTGTTTTCTCAGACCAGTTCACCCATCAGTTCCCAGTGAGCATGTATCCCTTCAACAGGTTGCCTGTCCAAACTGCCAGCAAATCTGAGTCCCAGCAGAAGACACAAAAGGTCTCAAGGACCTTCTCAATCTTATTTCATACCCATTCAACACCAACACGGGGATGGAGGCGGAGGTATTATGATATTATTTTAATCCAAGGTTCATTTAACAGCTTCACTCTATCACTCAGGTTCCTGAGTGTTGAAAAATCCCACACAGGGCTTTCACCATCGCTTGAGGCAACAATAAAACATAAAACACACGAGAGGCACAATGGATTGATCCTCCCAGCTCAGCAGTTCCTTTTGACTGGCTGCACTGGCTCTACCCATCCACGGCTGCGCTCGTCTGCGTCTGAGAACCGCTTGATATGTCATTATAGGTCAGAGAGAGGGGAAAACAAACAGCCTGGCCTGATAAGAGAAGGGTTGGAGGTAGTTTAGACTGCAAATAAAAAGAAAAAAAAAAGGGGAAGTGTTGAAGAGTTCAAAATCTGTGGTTTTCTGGCAGTATTGGAAACATCAACGCTGTGTAAAAAGGGAAAACGGAGCAGCTGCTGCCAGCAAAGGGCACTGAGCAGCAGGAGGGAAAGCTGCAGGTACCCAGCTGGGGTCAAACACAACCTCTGTGCAAATGACAGTCACACTGTGCTGCTGCTATCACCCACAGCTTCAGCCAGTGCAGGAGACACCAGGCTCCTGGCTCCCCAGAGCTGGCTTTGTGTTGCTGAATGAATGACAGAGCAAGTCTTGGAGCGATCGATGGCGTCTGCAACACCGCTCGGCTGCCTCAAATGGCTGGAGAGCGGAGAACCAACGTGCACCAGAAATGGAGAGCCAGCACATTCACTGCAGAGCCATGGAAAAAAACACAGGAGTAAGGGGTAGCTTGGAGGTGTTGGTGTTTCCATGCTTGTGCAAGACCATCAGCTCTTCCCTTGCTTGTATGAACTGGTCATGAAGAGATGTTCTGCATGCAGAAGCCTTCAGGAATTAAGGGAAGCGAGGAGGTTTACATGGATTTTCTCCAAGTAGGACAGCAGCTCAGAAAAGCTCAAACAGCCTGATGGAAACTTGAGCCAGCGTGGGTCCATCAAACAGCACCGAGGGGAGGATCCTGTGCAAAACCTTCTGCAAAATCCCTTCCTCTTGGAGAACTTTTCTGGCACAGCACGAGCTCCTTCTTCGAAAGACACGGCTGTGCCGTGGGGAGCAAGAAGGAACAGAATCACAGCATGGTGGGGGTGGGAAGGAACCTCTGGAGATCATCCAGTCCAACCCCCCTGCCAAAGGAGGTTCATCTAGAGCACACAGCTCGTTACCATCATCCAGATTATTCCACCTCTAACATACACTGGCTATGTCTACAGTGCTGGGCTGCAGCAAGCGAGACTCAAAGCTCTGCTCAGCCACCCTGACTGCAAAAGCATTTGCTCACAGCACTTGAGCAATCCCCTCAGCTACCAGGGGATGATGATGCAAGGGACAGTGACACTCCACTTGGTCCTCACAGTCACTTTGATGTTCTTTATTTAGGCTCCTTTAGCAAGGGCTGGAGCAGCTCTGCTGTGAGGACAGGCTGAGAGAGTTGGGGCTGTTCAGCCTGGAGAAGAGAAGGCTCCAGGGAGACCTTCCAGTGGCCTCCCAGTACCTGAAGGGGCTCCAGGAAGGCTGGGGAGGGACTTTGGCCAAGGGCAGGGAGTGACAGAACGAGGGTTGATGGCTTTAAACTGGAAGAGGGGAGGTTTAGATGAGATCTGAGGAAGAAAATATTTACTGTGAGGGTGGTGAGACCCTGGCCCACGTTGTCCAGAGAAGCTGTGGCTGCTCCTCCCTGGAAGTGTTCTGGGCCAGGTTGGATGAGGCTTTGAGCAACCTGGTCTAGTGGAAGGTGTCCCTGCTGCTGGCAGGGGGGTTGGAACTGGATGAGCTTTCAGGTCCCTTCCAGCCCAAACCAGTCTGTGAGTCTATAATAAGGCCTGTGATGATGTAATTAAACAGATCTTGAACCAAAGAGTTTGGCTACTTTGTTTCTAGAGAAACAGAATCTCTATTTTTGCCATGGATTGATATAGCTGGTGAGGCAGCTGGCAGGTAAGAAGCTTAATTCAGCATTCTGGTGCCCACGAGGAGGGAACACCCAGAAGGAACACGGGGTTCATCTACAGGGACTAAACAGGAGAGTTTAATTACACCCAATATTCAGGCCAAATAAAGGAAAAAAAGCAGATAATGAATGCCTGTCAGAGGGCACAACACCCCACTCCCTGGTGAGGGAGCATCAAGTCCTTTCCACACCTGAGAGGTGTAAATTAAGGTGAAGTGAAAAGACAAGCCTGAAAATAAAAACACAAAGTGTCCTCCAGTTTGCAGATTACCTCACCAGATTAAAAACGAGTTTGTGCAGTAGGTCTGGAGAAAGATGCTGCCTCATCTGCAATGCACAACACACCTCACAAGCCTAAATCAAGGATCTCAAAGCTAGGAAGACTTTTGAGTAACCTAGAGAAGCCATTCCCTCCAGCATCTCCAGGGTATGATAGCTGGAAGATCTACCAGCTCTGGTGCTGGGGCAGCCACTCTGCAAATACCTGCCCCGTAGCCAGCACACGCGGCCCCACGCTCACAGAATCACAGGGTAACAGTTGAGGTTGGGAGGAACCTCTGAAGGTCACATCTAGTCCCACCACCCTGCTCAAGCAGGGACTCCTGGAGCACATGAACCAGGATTTTGTCCAGATGGGTTCTGAATATCTCCATCACTTCCCCACCACTCTGCACACAGAGGGACCGGGAGGAACGCAGCGCTGTGACGTTAATTCGACCTCATCTAAGTTTGAGGCTGTTGTATCAGCATTAATTCAGGATTAAAGATGCACCAGGATTATTTTTCTCTTCCATAATGCTAAGATGGAGCCTTACAAGCTTGGCATTGCAATGGGGTCTGTTATTTGCATACAGAAGGGAAAACAAGTTAAAATATTTTAGTGCCAGTAATCCCAATCCTAAAGCTGCCTGCCTGAGCTCTTCGTTACTGGCTGAAGAAGAGATCAGCACCTGAAATATTCACATTGCACCTTCAGATCCATCAAAAGTGCAAATTTATTCACGTGCTCTTGTAGTGGCCCTGAAGACCCAACCACACCAGATGTATTTGTGGCTCTTTTTCAAAGGTTCTGACTATTTATTTATTTTTTTTTTCTCTTTAAATCAACAACTGACCTTTCAGTTTGGAAAGAAAAAGGAAAAAAAACCACCAACCCATCAGCTCAGCAGCCACGTGCTGCCTCTCCCAGATGGTCTGGATTACAGCTAATTTATGAGCTTTGTACAAGTCCTAGTGATGGATGTTGGGAAAAGTCAACCAGTAACTCTCATGGGATAAGATGTAAAGGTAGAAGATGGCACATGAAGCTCATGTACCCAGGAAACAGGACTCCAATTTAATCTCTTTTTGTTCAGGCAGCATCAAGATCAGTGTGTGAGGTGCAAGTCAGGCTTTTCAGAGAGGAGACACAAAGTCACTCAGCTAGAACAGCAGCCTGATGGGACTCCAGCACTATGGTCCATTCTGGTAAGGAAAGACTGGTTGAAAACATCATCTGAAGTTTCTTGACAGTTCAAGATTCTTTGAAAAAGGAAAAAAAAACCCAACTGAACCTGTTTACAAAGCGCATTTTCCAGTTCCTTTTCCTCAAGAAGCTTGACTCTGCCAGCACTGGTACCAGACCAAAGTTGGAGAAGCAACCTTCAAGCTTCCAGTTTGATGCCTCATGGGAGTGGTGAGTCCTGGAAGCCCAGGCAGAACCAGGCTCCGCTCCGACACTCCTCACCAGCCAGAGCGGTTGAGCCAACGCCGCGTGTTTTAGGATCAGAACCATCCTGGCTGCACCAGGATCTCTGGTTTTCATTCATTTGCTTTTCCACACGAGCTGCTCAAGTTGAGATGAAGTCCATCCTGCTCTAATGGGTATTTCAGAGGTACAGTCTGCACATCAGACAGAAAACAAGCGCTCCTGCACGCGCTCAGGCTCTGGGGTTTGGTCAGTGCACCTTAAAATAGTGATTTATTCCTTTTAACTCCACTGCTGATCATTAGCATCAGCTTGTCTGAAAAGTGATTTCACAAGAGGCCTTTTGTCAAATTTACATCAGCATTTGTCAGTTTGAGATTAAGCAGGGGTGCTTACCAACTTGATACCACAGCTCATTCTAAAGCATAAATTAACATTTTAATGGGGCTCAGATCTATTGGAGGCCCCCTGCACTAGAAGCTCATTATATTTCACCTCCCCTAAAAGTCTGTTTCCCTGCTTTGGTGAGCTAGAGACAGGTTTTAGGACAGACTGCAGCTTTCCCTATCAAAGGGAAGAAGCTTTTTCCCTCCTAAATCATTCTTGCTACCTCAAAGAAAAAGCCTTTAGAGAAAGGAATGAAAGCAACCAGGAAAGTTGGATTTACCCTACGGCAGCAGCTGGGAAGACGCTCCCACACGTTGCACATTTTCTTTGTGCCACATCCTGGTTTTGTTACCATTATTCCCATACTGGAAACAGGGAGGGCAGGAGGGGGGAGGGAGGGAGGGAGGGAGGGAATGATAAACCAAATCTGCCTTAAGCAGCTGTGCCCCAGTCTGGTGTCAGCAGACATGATGCCTTCACCAGTGTGACAGCCCCGTCAATCACAGCCCCAAAGCCACAGTAGGAAGGGCAGGAATTTCTATTTACAATTAACATCAACAGGAGAAATGGGTGAAATATCCCAAAGATATCTCTTTATCAAGCCACTTCTCATTCCCAGGAGGAAACAAAAGCAGGAAAAGCTATTTAACAGCAAGGAAAACCTCCTCTCCACCATATTGGATTTTCTTCCCCCCCCCTCAGCCCCCTGCTTTCTGCAAACAAAGCCTGTGATTTGTAACCTGCAATCTTCCATTCAGCCCTTACTAAACCCGCAGCGGATAAGCTGGCGGTGGCCTCAGGCATCTCCCTGGTTCGAAGGAAAGCAGAAACCAAGAAGAAATCCCCACCAGCAAACCTCACAGGCAGCAGCACTGCCATTTTATTATTATTATTTTTATTTTTTTATTTATTTTTTTCCCCCCTCCCCTCAGCAGGCTGCAGCACAGGCTGCATCCTCCACAATAGGACAAAGCTCCACCATGGCTCATCCTCCTTCTACCGCACCCCAAGTGCCATCAGCTGTCAGTTTTCCTCAGGGATGACCAAGAGGAAGCAACAACACAAGAGAGGATTTATATATATTATTTTTTTGGGGGGTTTAGGGTAGAATTAGACAAATTTGACAGGCGTGCAGGGCTCGCCCGCCTCCCCATCCCCCTCCTGCTGCAGTCAGGGCTGGATGGAGAGCTGAAGGCTGCAAAGGCGGAGCGGGAAGAGGAGGAGGAGGGGAGAGGGGGGAGAAGATAACCAGGTCTGCCTCCACCCCAAGCCAGGCTTGGCTGAATGGACCTGCAGCCACCTCGAGTTTGGGGATGAAGGGGAACAAAATAATAATAATAAATAATTAAAAAACCAAAAGCAGGCAATAAATCCCTATTAGTGTTTTATTGTCCATCGTCCCCCACCCTCTCTCTGCTCAACAACTGCATTTCCTGGGGCCTCCCATGGGCAGCGCAGCGACCCGGGGGCCTCCCGGGAGCTTGAGCCCAGTCCCGTGGGGCACTGGGGAGAACGGTGGAGACCGGGGGAGGGGGGGTATGGGGGAAACATCCCAATATGAAGGTTTATTATAATGATATAAAAAGCAGAACTCAACCGGGGGGGGGTCTGGTTAGGGATGGGAGGGAAAGGACTCAGTGGCTTTGGGGTGGAATGGGGGGGGATGATGGTGAGGTGATAGATGAAGGACTGCAAGGTCCGAGAGGGGTGGGGGGATGATAATCAGGTAAAAAACTGGGGAATAGATCCTGGCATCCAGGGGAGGGAACCAGGAACTGGGTACCTGAATAGGTGGGAGGAGGCGTATCCGAATTGGGGAGGGGGGGGGGAGAAGGGGAAGACCCCCAGAGCCCTAACCCGGGGCTGATGATAAGGTGAAAGATGGGGGAATAGATCCCGCCATCCAGGGAAGGAAACCAGGACCCGGGTACCCGAATGGGGAGGGGGGACAGACCCCAAGAGCCCTAGCCCGGGGCTGAGGGGTGATGATCAGGTGATAAATGGGCAAAAGGACACCGGTCCCCAGGGAGGGTGGAACGGGGATCAGCACCCGTGTGAGCGATGGGGAGGGGGACCGGACCCAGGCACTGAGGTGAGGGGCGGGGAAGCGGATGGGGTAGGGGTGGGGGGGAGGTGGCGGGGCCCGGCAGGGCGGCGGCCGCCCTCGTCAGGCCCAAGGCCCAGGCGGTTCCTCCTCACCGTGAGGCCGGTGCCCAGCACGATCACGTCGTACTCCTCATTCATGGCGGTGCGGGAGGGAAACGCGTCTCTCGGGTCTCTCTCCGCCGGCCGGGACTGAGGCGAAACGGGCGCTGCGGGGCCGCGGGAGCGGGAGAAAATGGAGGCGCCGCCGTGAGGGGACCGCGCCGGGAGGGGGCGGAGCCACCCCACACCCCCGCTCCTGCCAATCACTGCCAGGAACCGCTTCTCATTGGCTGGTTTCGCCGTCGCTAAGGGGCGGGAGTTACGCCGTGACGACGGCGCTGCCACCGTGGTGGGGGTGCGATGCGCATGCGCGGAGCTGCGTTCTCCCCCCCCCCCCCCCCGCCTCCCCCACGTGGGGTTGTGCAGCGGGGGGAGGCCGGGGGGGGGGGAGGGGGGGGGCACACGCGACCACGCGCTGCGTGTGCAAACGGCGCGTGCAAGGGTTGTGCAAAAGGGTGGGTGGCGTGTACGTGTGCTGTGGATTCACGGCTGCGCGTGTGCGTGTGCAAGGGGCACGAGTGTGTGCAACGGGGACACGCGCCCTGGTTGCACACCCGTATCACAACCATGTGTGCGTACAACGGGCACATCCGTGACCACGCAACATGTATGTCCACGCCTGTGCAACACGGGTCTGTGTGTGTGCAAAGGGTGTTTGCACACCACGGGCACACTCGTGTGCAATGTACATGTGTGTGCAAAGGACACACGCACACGGCCCAGGTGGCTTTGACACCCATTGACACCCCAGGGTGTCACCAGGTGCAGGGTGTGCTGTGGATTCACGGCTGCACGTGTGTGTGTGCAAAGGGCACAAGAGTGTGCAACCAGGGCACATGCACAGGCACCCATAGCACATCCATATCTGTGTGTGCAAAGGGTGTTTGCACGCCATGAGCACACTCGTGTGTGCAAGGGACAGGCACATGCAGCCAGTGTGGCTTTAACACCCATGGGCTCCCCTATGTGTCACCAGGTGGTTGTGTCACCACACCCGTGGGTGTGCTACGGGTGCTTGTGCGCGTGCCCTGGTTGCACAAGTGTGTGTGTCCCCGTTGCACATTCCTGTGCCCCTTGCACACTCACACGTGCAGCTGGGACTCCACAGCACACCCTGCACCTGGTGACACCCAGGGGGTGCTGATGGGTGTTGAAGCCACCCTGGCCATGCGTGTGTGTCCCTTGCACACACGAGTGTGCCCGTAGCATGCAGGGCTGAGCACCCACGGGTGCCCCACGGCAAACGATGACAATTAATTACGATCATTACAATAATGACAAACAATTTCTACTTCCCCATCACAGGTTTCACTTCTCGCACACGACACTTTTCCCATTTCCCCCTTTTTCCACCCCAAAACACGCAGAGAAGTTTTTCCTCTCATTCACCCTCACATTGTGCAGTGGTTTTAAACACCCCAAAGATCTTCATCCTGGTGAAGAGGAGGCAACACGCATGCAACCGCCGCGACAAAGCTGCTTACGGCGTCGACGTGACACCCACGAGGCTTAAAACATCTTAATTTGATGATATGGCTGCATCTTCTGGATCTACCAGGACGTGAAACACAGAGGACATCACACTGGGGGTGATGGAGAACTTGGTGAAGTTTCACCACACTGTTGTGGTGGTTTGGATGAGGAGAGTGGTTCCTTTTAAATGGTTGGAATATTTGGAGGAATAAAGGTTGGAGAGATGAAAGTGGTTGGACAGCACCAGGGTGGTGAGAACTTCTAACCCTGAGGTGCTGTGGGTCAATGGACACGGCTGAGCTCTGTGTCTTGTACCAAGTTCACACCCAGGTAAGAAAATAAAATCAAAAATCTTCATTTCCAGGGTGATGATGGAGGGTGGGTGGTGTGGAGCGCTCGGTGGGAGAGCACACAAGGAGTAAGCAACACCAGCAGTGAGATGGTGACATCTGTCCAGGATCTGGGACAAATCTGCATGAGGTGACACACACAAACACCCATGAGCAGGTTGGGGCCTTCAGGGACATCCTGTTTCTGGTGCCCAAGTGTCAGGTGTGGGTTTTCTACCTCTTCTCTAATGTCCATGAGCATCAGACAACTGGTGGATCTACATGAGGCACCACCATGAACCTCCACTGGACGAGTCAGTGACACACAAGCAGCTTGAGATGGGACAAACAGCCTCGCTGGCAGCTGCAAGTTGGCTTGGAGGACCCAAGCGATGTTGATATGGACAAACCCACAGCAGAAATGTTGAGACTGGCCTGGATGGAGGATGAGGAGGAAGGTCTGGCTGTGGGACCAGCCAAAGACAGGAGAAAAGGTGATTCTCCCCCTGTACTCTGCTCTGGTCAGACCCCACCTGCAGTGCTGCCTCCAGTGCTGGGGCCACCAACAGCACAAGGACATGGAGCTACTGGAGCCAGTCCAGAGGAGGCCACCAGGATGATGCCAGGGCTGGAGCAGCTCTGCTGTGAGGACAGGCTGAGAGAGTTGGGGCTGTTCAGCCTGGAGAACAGAAGGCTCCAGGGAGACCTTCTAGTGGCCTCCCAGTACCTGAAGGGCTCCAGGAAAGCTGGGGAGGGACTTTGGCCAAGGGCAGGGAGTGACAGAACAAGGGGTGATGGCTTTAAACTGGCAGAGGGGAGATGAAGCTGAGATGTGAGGAAGAAATTCTTTCGTGTGAGGGTGGTGAGACCCTGGCCCAGGTTGGCCAGAGAAGCTGTGGCTGCTCCTCCCTGGAAGTGTTCTGGGCCAGGTTGGATGAGGCTTTGAGCAACCTGGTCTAGTGGAAGGTGTCCCTGCTGCTGGCAGGGAGGTTGGGACTGGATGAGCTTTCAGGTCCCAACCCAACCCAGTCTGGGATGCTACAGACAGGCGTGGGCCATGGTTCTACGTAAAACCCAATTTATATTCCTGTTGGGAATAACAAATACCTTTTTTTTTTCCCTCTGATCCAAAGACCCCCTGATGTCACTGCAAGTTTGAGGTCTCTGTATTGATTTCAGCAGGCTTTGGGATCAGGTTTGGATCATAAGAAGGATCTTAAGATGTTGATGCAGCTTCAAGTCTCTCTGCACTTGTCCTCTGCAGCTCAAATTTGATGAAGGAAGAGTCACCAAGGTCTCACTTACACTGCACCACACTCCACCTCTCTCAGGGCCACCAAAAGAGGTGGCCACTTAAAGCAATTTAAGAGATTAGTGGAGAAAAGGTCCATTAAGGGCTATAAAAAGCAACAATCCAGGTGGATCTTCTCCTTCAGGATGTCCATGGTATGGAAACATCCCATCAAGAGTTAGGCAGGCTCCAGTCAGTTCAAGCCATGCAGGTCCCCAGAGGTCCTCTAGTAGTGGCCCATGGGGCACCTTCCTTGGATGATTATTCTTCAGGGAGCTGTGGCCTCAGCTGTTTGGATGTGTTGGGTGCTGCACAAATTTCAACCCTGAAATTTGGAAGTGAAAGAAGAACAGCCATGAATTTACCAGGACGGGATCGGTGTGGGGATGTGCCAGCCCAGACCCATTACATCCATTATTTTGGGGGGAAATAATCCTATTTAAAACATGTTTTTTACCTCCATTATCTTTTTGAGATAAGTCTTATTTCAAATCAGTTTTCTCCTAAACATATTTCCCAAGTGTCAAGCTTCAAGTCTGGTTTCTCTACTCAACCCTTGGACAAAAATCCCATCATTTTAAACAGGAATTTGCCTAAATCTGAGTAGTTTTTAAGCAATAATTAACTCACCACGCTGAAATGAACGTGGGAATTTTTTTTCCCAGTTGGTCTCACGTGCTGATATTCATTTCCTGGAAAACCTGGATGAGATCTGGCTTCTTCACGAGCTGTCGTGCCAGCGTGCCCGTGTCATCCGGAGCATCCTTCAGCCCGGCGCGGAGCAGGATCCGTGCGGCAGCCGCCTGCTGCCCAGCGCACGCTGCGTGTAGGGCTGTGGGGGAGACAAGATGATGAGACAAGAGTTGAGATTGACCATTGATTTTGGCTTCAACTTGCTTCAGATACCAACATCAGATTCCCAGGGAAGGAAACTGACTCAGCAGAGGGAATGTATCCAGGGTGAAAGGTTTTTCCCAGCCAAGCAGCCAAGTGATGGGACATAAAGGCTGAGCTGCCACGGCCGTGGCATATCTACAAGGAATGAATAAACCTGCCCAAACAAGGGACATGTCCTCCAGGAATTGGTTGGATGGTCACATCCAGAGGGTAGTGTTCAATGTCCAGATGGAGATCAGTGATGAGTGGTGTCCCTCAGTGTCTATATTGGGAGGTATCTTCATCAATGACATGGACAGTGGGATTGAGTGCACCCCCGGCAAGCTTGCAGTGACACCAAGCTGAGTGGTGAGGTTGACACGCCTGACGGACACGATGACATCCAGAGGGACCTGGACAAGCTGGAGAAGTGGGTCTGTGTGACCCTCCTGAGCTTCAACAAGGCCAAGGGCAAGGTCCTACACCGGAGTCGGGGCAATCCCTGGTATCAATCCAGGCTGGGTGGAGAATGGCTGGAGAGCAGCCCTGAGGAGAAGGACTTGGGGTGCTGGGGGAGGAGAAGCTCCACATGAGGCGGCACCGTGCGCTGGCAGCACAGAGCCAATAACCGTGTCCTGGGCTGCACCCAGAGCAGCGTGGGCAGCAGGGCCAGGGAGGGGATTCTGCCCCTCTGCTCCGCTCTCCTGAGACCCCCCCTGCAGTGCTGCCTCCAGTGCTGGGGCCACCAACAGCACAAGGACATGGAGCTACTGGGGCCAGTCCAGAGGAGGCCACGAGGATGATGCCAGGGCTGGAGCAGCTCTGCTGTGAGGACATGCTGAGAGAGTTGGGGCTGTTCAGCCTGGAGAAGAGAAGGCTCCAGGGAGACCTTCTAGTGGCCTTTCAATACTTAAAGGGGCCTATAAGAAGGATGGGGACAGACTTTTTAGCAGGGCCGGTAGTGACAGGACAAGGGGTGATGGTTTAAAACTAAAAGAGGGGAGATTCAGACCAGATGTAAGGAAGAAATTTTTTACACCGAGGGTGGTGAGACACTGGCCCAGGTTGCCCAGAGAGGTGGTAGAAGCCCCATCCCTGGAAACATTCAAGGTCAGGTTGGACGGGGCTCTGAGCAACCTGATCTGATTGAAGATGTCCCTGCTCACTGCAGAAGGTTGGACTGGATGACCTTGAAAGGTCCCTTCAACCCAAACCATTCTATGATTCTATGATTCCAAACTCAGCTATGCTGGTAGAAAAATGAACAGTCCAGCTTGGTGTTTGGGATGGATTTAATAGTGACGTGCAAGAGAGGGGCTTGAAACTACTCTGGATGTGACCAGGGTCCTTTATGGGCTGGGGCTCTCTGCCACCTCCCTCCAAGGTCAGGAAGTAAATCAGAAAAGTTTCCATACACTGCACGCAGCGAAGAACATCCCACAGGAGGCTGGAATCCCAGAACTGCCTGGATTGGAGAAGACCTTAAAGATCATCAAGTCCAATCATTAACCCAACACTGACCAGTCTCCTATGACTGACCCATGTCCCTCAGCACTGTGTCTACACGACTCTTCAATCCCTCCAGGGATGGGGACTCCACCACTGCTCTGGGCAACCCCTTCCAATGCCTCAGAACCCTTTCAGCAAAGAAATTCTTCCTCACATCCCATCTCAACTGCCCTGGCCACAACTGGAGCCCATTTCCTCTTGTCCTGTATCTCTTGTCCTACAGACCCCAGCTCATCCCACAGACCTCTCCGACAGCCAGCACGCTGATCCATTAGACAATCATGTTACACTCAGCTTGTGCATCAGGGTGAACCAACCTCCTTCTCCTGGCCTAATCCTGCACAGGGACAAGTATCTTTTCCACTGAGAATCGTTAGCTCCTGCTGCAGCCTGATGTTGACCATGAAGCATCCTGATCCCTATGGATAATCCATGTAGGACACTTTGCAAGAGCAGAGTCTGGGTGAGAAGCTCCCCAGGACAGTGACACAAACACAACAAAGGTGCTGGGGAATGGGGCAGTTGATGGGTGTGAGGAGCCACCAACAAACATCCCAGGGTTGGATGAGTTCAGCAGAGCTCAAATTTACTCACCAAGGGGGTGGAGGGAGAGATTGAGAGACACCAGACTGGTCACGCTCGCCGTTGAAGCGTGTTATTAAGCAAACCTGGAGAGTGGGGAAGTTGCCAATTTTAGCAATGGCTGAAACCATTTGTATAGAACTTTTTTTTTTCAGAGAGAGATGCTGATGCAAGAGATGCCTCAAACTCTCACGCTGGGAATGCCAACTCACTGGTATTGCTATAGCAACTCTATTTACGTTCAAGCCCTCTGTTCTTATTTGCTCATAAGCCATTCCCAGGCAGTTTGCTAAGGAATTGAGGGTTGGCCAAGGGCATCCTGGCCTGGATCAGCACCAGTGTGGCCAGTAGGACCATGAAAGTTCTCTTACCCCTGGACTGGGCACTGGTGAGGCCGCAGCTCAAGTGCTGGGTTCAGTGTTGGGCCCCTGAGTCCCAGAAGGACCTGGAGGTGCTGGAGCGTGTCCAGAGAAGGGCAGCGGAGCTGGGGAAGGGTCTGGAGCACAAGTGTGCTGAGTTCCCGGCTGAGGGAACTGGGGGTGCTGAGCCTGGAGAAAAGGAGGCTGAGGGGAGACCTTCTGGCTCTGTCCAAGTCCCTGCAAGGAGGGTGGAGAGAGGTGGGGGTGGGTCTGTTCAACCAAGGACCAAGGGACAGGACAAGAGGAAATGGGCTCCAGTTGTGGCCAGGGCAGTTGAGATGGGATGTGAGGAAGAATTTCTTTGCTGAAAGGGTTCTGAGGCATTGGAAGGGGTTGCCCAGGGCAGTGGTGGAGTCCCCATCCCTGGAGGGATTGCAGAGTGGTGTAGACACAGTGCTGAGGGACATGGGTCAGTCATAGGGGACTGGTCAGTGTTGGGTTCATGGTTGGACTCGATGATCTCAAAGGGCTTTTCCAATCGAGGCAGTTCTGGGATTCTGTGAGGCTTAGGAGCTTGTGCAATCATTTTGTTTGTCTGCCCTCCCTAACCATTTCAAACTGGGTAATTTCAACCAAATTTAATGGTGAAGTGGTGGTATGAGAGATACTAAACTCCTGAAAGCTTCATGCAAAATAAGCAGCTGGGTAAAAAGAAACACCAATTAGCATCTCCCTTCTTTCCCCAAGGGAAAAGCCCCAGCACAGACTCAACCACACCATTAGACATCAGAAAGTCCAGCAGGAAGAGAGTCAGTGAATGAAAGCTGCAAAAAAAACCCCAAAACCCAACCAACCCAAGCTTCACACGTCACATTGGAGGAGGCTGAGGGGGGACCTCATTAATGTTTATAAATATCTGAAGGGTGAGTGTCAGGAGGATGGGGCCAGGCTCTTCTCAGTGATGTCCAATGATAGGACAAGGGGCAATGGGTGTGAGCTGGAACACAGGAGGTTCTGCTTGAATTTGAGAAAGAACTTCTTTATGGTGAGGGTGACAGAGCACTGGGCCAGGCTGCCCAGGGAGGGTGTGGAGTCTCCTTCTCTGGAGACATTCAAGACCCACCTGGATGCCTTCCTGTGTGATCTCATCTGGGTGTTCCTGCTCCAGTAGGGGGATTGGACTGGATGAGCTTTCGAGGTCCCTTCCCATCCCTGACACTCTGTGATTCTGTGATTCTGTGATGTTGCTCCGAGAGCTTTTTGCATACGTGCACCTGGCATCTCCTCACGTGCTCTGCTGAGTGGAAGCAGCGTGGGCTGACCTGGAGGCTGGGCTCCTGTTCCTAAAGCTCACTCTTGCTGTCATACAGAGAGTGAACAAATAACTCAGCAGCCTTACCAGAACGATTCTTCCCATCCTTTGCTTGGACATCAGCACCGAGGGCCAGCAGTGTCTGGATGGTGTGCACGTGTCCTTCCTGCAGTGGTCAACACAGGCACGGGGATTATTTATTCAGAATCAGCTCTGCACAATTTCTCACCTTGGCATTTAGTACAAATAACATAGATCTGAAAAAAAATAATAAAAGAGGCCACAAGTGATCTGTCCCTAAGTTCATACAGCAGCTGGAAGGGCACTGATGCAAATCTGCTCTTTCACGGTCAAATCTGGGGCTACCAGGAGCTGCTTCAGGCTCCAGAGGACCTTATAGGGCATCTGATTAATGTTTATAAATATCTACAGGGAGAGTGTCTAGAGGATGGGGCCAGACTCTTCTCATTGGCTCCCAACAATAGGATGAGAGGTGACAGGCAAAAATTGTTTGACCTGAAGTGGAAGTTCCACCTGAACATGAGGAAGAACTTTACTGTGAGGGTGACTGAGCACTGGAACAGGCTGCCCAAAGAGGTTGTGGAATCTCCCTCCCTGGAGATATTCAAAAAGCATTTGGACAAAGTCCTGGTTCTTGTGCTCTAGGAGTCCCTGCTTGAGCAGGGTAGTTGGACTAGATGTGACCTTCAGAGGTTCCTTCCAACCTCAACCATTCTGTGATTGTGTGATTACAGCAGCTGGACATCAAGGTTGGCTGCCTGTGGCAGTGCAGATGGGTTCCATCAGCCAGGGATTGTCCAGGCAGAGCAGACACACTGCCATTATCCTATGGGAATTGTCCAGAGAGATGCCACCAGGCACCTTCTCCAGCCTTTCTGGTGTCCATCCATGAGAAGAGTCAGAGCTTGGCCCTTGGTCAGCCTGTCTGCATGCCTCATGTGTCCCTGGCAGCAATTTTGACCCAAAGGCTGAAAAAGCAAGAAGCATGCCAGGAGCATGAGTCTATCTGCAATCATTTTACACTGATTTTAAATCAAAAGTGTTTAATTAAGACCAATAATACTTAAAATCACGTTACAGCGCGGAGCCGACTCTGGTGGTGGTACAGCCAGAGATGGAGAGCGATGCCTCAGCAGGGCACGTGTGATGGACACATAACCCAGTCCAGATCCAGGCAGGATCTGCTTTTAGACACCTATAGATCCCTTATGATCCTCCTGATCATGGTCAACAGATCCACCTTGCACAGTGTGTTGGGTTTGTGTCTGTGGTGGGGCTGTTTTTAGTAGTGGGGGAAGGGGTTACAGTGATGGCCCCAGGAAGAAGCTTTGTGAAAGCTCTCCTGGCTCCAAGGTGGAGACCTCCCAGCCCACATTGGGCCAATGAGCACTACAGAAATGCCTCTGGGAATCCATATTGGTGAGGGGAAGGACTCTCCTGAAAAGAAGAAGGTGGAGAGAACCTGGAGGAGAGGCCATTGACCTGAACAAAAGACAACCATTGGCCTAAACAAAGAGAGAGCTTCATTGCCAGGAAGAAGGAGGAGGAGGACAGAGAACCTCAGACAGCCAGTTCAACACTCATGGAGTAGGAGAAGGTCAATGAAGTCCCCTGCAGCCCACGGAGGCTCAACGGCAGCTCAGATACCCTCCTGTAGGCCATGGAGGTCTCTATGCTGGAGCAGAAAAGCTGAGCCTGAGGGCAGGTGTGACCGTATTGAGACCCCAAGAGATGCTCAACACCAGAGTGGAGGTGGAGCCCCAAAGCCAGGGGGTGAGGAGGTGCTGGACTAGAGACCTGTCTGCAGCCCATGGATGTCCCCATGCTGGAGCCAGGAGCTGAGCCCAAAGAGGTCCGTGACTCCATGGGAAGCCCACGTTGGAACATCTTGTTCCTGGACTTCCATGCCAGGAAGAGCAGCAGAGATGAACTGACTGAACCCCCATTCCCTGTCCCCTGTGCTGTGAAATGGGGAGCAAAGTGATTTGAGCCTGGGAAGAAGAGAGGGGTGGGGGAAGGTGGTGTCAGATGTGGTTGTCATGTCTCACTGTGCTACTTGGATTGATTGGTAATGAATTAAATTGATTTTTCTTCCTCAAGTTTGAGTCTGTTTTGCCTGTGACCATCACTGGTCAGTGAACCCTCCCTGTCCTTCATTCCCAATCCCGTGCCCCCTTTGTTGTGTCTCCCATCCCACCCCACCAGGTTGGGGGAGTGAATGCAGGACCACATGGTCCCACTGTGGGTCAAACCACCACACAACTATAGATCCCTTATGATCTTCCTGATCATGGTCAACAGATCCACCACACAGAGCCAGGACCTTGAGGTGTGAGGAACTCAGAGGATTGTCTCCCAGTGTGATTTTGCTTTTGCTGGTGGCTGTGGAGGAGTTAATGCTCAAATGACCTTTGACAATTGGATGACACAACCTAAAGATGTTTCTTAATAGCAAATTAGTGCACTAATTAGTCAACCAGTCTTGCCTTTGCCTCTCCAGTCCTCACCTTCAATCAAGTAACTCAATTAAATTGCTTTTAACTTCAGCTGGCCAGAGATGTGTAGGATCCCTGACTTACCTTTCATAATTAACAGCTGGTGTTCAAAAAGATGAAATATCAGCAAAAAGCTGTGTGTTTTCCTACACCATAAATCCATTTCAAGTACCATGGGGATCTGGAGTCACTCTTCCTGTGGTGGATTTCAGCTCAGAGAGCAAAACCTGTTGCTGATGTGGACTGTTGAGCATCTGCCTGCAGTACCCTTGGGCATTGGCATTTCCTAAAGGCTTACTCCAGGATTTGTAATGCCCTGTGAGAAGAGGCAGAACCCCCCACTTACACATCATCATGACCCACAACATCTTCCATCCTTCCTCTGCCAGTAGCCAGTTTTAAACTCCACGGAGGAAAATGCAGTACAGACCCCACACCCCTCCACTCTGCACAAGCTTCTCCATAAATAAATCCTCTCTTCCCTAAATAACACGCCTGATTTTGTAATTACTTCTTCAATGCACTGAATTCCTCTTTGTCAGGTGGTATGAGAATGGAAAGCCCTTATTTTTATCCCCACCACCCACTCTTTTCCCCCCATTATTGTACAATTCAGTAGCATCTTCCCCCCCCCTGCTTGAAGCTCCCACTTCCCTGCTGCACACAACACCCCCTCTCTCAGTGGCAATGACAGCAAGCCAGGAACTGCTTTAGCTGCCATAGCCTTGGCAGCAAATTGAGTTGAAAGAGTAATTTGATTTTCATGTATTTATAAATGCAAAGTAATAAGGAAAGAAAAAGAAAAAAAAAACCCAACCATGCCAGCCAAACAAATGATGCTGTAAATATAAAGTGACACTGAGCCTTGGGAAGGAAGAGAAACCCATCAAATCACTCCCCAATCAGCCAAGACAGAGCTGGGATCTTCTCCAAGGCACATTATATTCCCCAAAAGCTTTGCTGTTAAACGTACCCTTGGCAACCAAAAGGGCTTTCAACATGGTTCTCATAGAGCACGAGGAAGCTGGGAGAAAAGCCTCTTTTGTGGGAGCCAGCAAATGCCATGGCTGGGTCCTGCTGGAGGAGAATACTGTTGCCAGCATTCCCAGTTAAGTGCCATTGATGCTTTTGTAGTTGTGGGGCGTTGGGATGTTGTTTCGTTCCCACTACAGGTCTAGACTGGGCTCTGAGTGCTGCATGTTAACGCTCAGGAGGTTGAACACGCAGGGATCTGAGTAAGCAAGGACCTGCCCTTGCTGCTGGCTGCCAGCATGTTGCACACTGTGGTGTGACAGCACCCAGCAGAAGGGAGGGAGCAGGATCTCAGGAGGGATTGTGGTCAGTGGTGAGGTTGTTGGGATCTGCTCTACACTCCCAGGGAGCGTTGCAGGATCCACAGTGCACCAGGCCCCGCTTCCCACACAGCCGTGAGATATAAGGAGGAGGAGGGAGCTCAAGTAACTCTCACTGCCTGGAATTCAAAACAGCTCCTGTGTGAAGGACACAGATAAGCACCTGGGAGCATCCTCCACCTTTCCACCTCTGCTTTCTCACATCTTAGGACACGGAGGTGCTGGAGCGTGTCCAGAGAAGGGAACGGAGCTGGGGAAGGGTCTGGAGCACAAGTGTGCTGAGTTCCCGGCTGAGGGAACTGGGGGTGCTGAGCCTGGAGAAAAGGAGGCTGAGGGGAGACCTTCTGGCTCTGTCCAAGTCCCTGCAAGGAGGGTGGAGAGAGGTGGGGGTGGGTCTGTCCAACCAAGGACCAAAGGACAGGACAAGAGGGAATGGCCTCAAGTTGCACCAAGGGCAGCTGAGATGGGATGTGAGGAAGAATTTCTTTGCTGAAAGGGTTCTGAGGCATTGGAAGGGGTTGCCCAGGGCAGTGGTGGAGTCCCCATCCCTGGAGGGATTGAAGAATCGTGTAGACACAGTGCTGAGGGACATGGGTCAGTCGGGGACTTGTCAGTGTTGGGTTCATTATTGGACTCAATGATCTTAAAGGGCTTTTCCAATCAAGGCAATTCTGGGATCTGGCCATGGGCAGGCCAGAATCCAACCTACTGGGACAAACAGTTGCTGTTTCACAGCACATCAGCCATTTTCTGTCCATCAAGCTGCTGACATGGAGACCGGCCACTGACCTGCCAGGGCTGAAGAAAGACAGAGAAAGAAATCTGAGCAGCGTTTCATCCACGTCTCCTCTGCCAAGCAGGTGAGAAGAGGCTGGTGAAGAACCATCACATCTTATGAACTGTTGGCAACTACAGCTCCCAGTAACTCACAGGGAGGACTCCTGTCAAGTACTGCAGCGGACTGGAAGAGTGATGCTCACCAGAAGTGTGGGTCAAGCCCTATACAGAACACAATTGAGTGGATGAGTGGCAAACAAGTTGAGCTCCATCACCACTTACCTCTACTCCTGCATGGCCATGTGCCAGGAGAGTGTGGGCAGGACAGTGGTGAATAGAGCAACTCAGATACCCACCACCATTCTGCAGACAGCTGGATGGACTTAATGAGGGTCTAGGACCCATTAAACAGGGCATGGGACTGGTCAGGAGCAGATAGTGACAGAGGATGATCTGGGAATATAAATCTTCCATCAGTGGGAAACATCTAAACCAGGCTGGTTTAGATGCCACCAACTAGCAAAGACTTTGCAGAAGAAGCCTGGGGACAGGGACAAACCTTGGCTGCGTAGTGCAGCGCTGTGAGCTGGAGGGCTGTCACTCTGGCATTGACATCAACACCCAGCTCGGTGACAAGGAACTGGATGGCTTCATCCTGCGCCGTGACAGCTGCCCGGTGGAGAGGCTGAGCTCCCAGTGCGTCCACAGCTGTAGGACAGGCCTGGAATGGGAGAGGAGAGAAAGGGAAAGGAATGAACAGCCTGGCCAAACCTTCAAGGACAATCATCACTCCAAGCAGAATCATGTCAGCCTGCCACAGCCATGGTGACAGCAATGAGCATGTGGGATGTCACCACATCTGGACAGAGGTAGAGGCAGGGAGATGGGTGGATGACCTCATGAGATCTCTTCTGTGAGTCTGAATGTGAACCACAAAGACATAAAATCAAGAAGGGTAACAGAATACCTAGTGCACTCATCTTAAAGGATATAATCCAACCTCTTCAAGTCTAGTGGGCCAGACTCATGGTTTTCTAAAACATAGAAGGTAGCAACACTGCCATTAGCATTTCCAGGGCTGCCTCATGGCACTAAGCCAGGGCACCACAACAAGGAAATTAAATCAACTATTCCATCTTCATTGCCTGAAATGTGAGATTAAAAATATCAGCAAACCTCATAGGAGCACCTCTGCTGTGAGGACAGGCTGAGAGAGTTGGGGCTGTTCAGCCTGGAGAAGAGAAGGCTCCAGGAAGACCTTCTAGTGGCCTTCCAGTACCTGAAGGGGCTCCAGGAAAGCTGGGGAGGGACTTTGACCAAGGGCAGGGAGTGACAGGACAAAGGGTGATGGTTTTAAACTGGACAAGAGCACATTTAGATGAGATATTACAAAGAAATTTTTACTGTGAGGGTGGTGAGACACTGGTCCAGGTTGGCCAGAGAAGCTGTGACTGCTCCACCCTGGAAGTGTTCAAGGCCAGGTTGGATGAGGCTTTGAGCAACCTGGTCTAGTGGAAGGTGTCCCTGCTGCTGGCAGAGGGGTTGGGACTGGATGAGCTTTAAGGTTCCTTTCAACCCAAACCAGCCTATGATTCTATGCTGGGGGCTCAGTGGGCCAATTCAAGCTTGCCAGCATGGCACAAACAGACTCACTGGTTTTGCCACGCTAGTTTTCTGCCAGGCAAGTGAGCTGCACCGGTTCGGCACGGTGTCTGAGGAACACCAGAGTTGGTGTAGGGGAGAGAAAAAGTGAAGGCAAAGGAGGTGAGAAGGGAAGCACAACCCCACCTCTGTGAGAATCAGCCATTAGATGGGCTCCAACCACCTCCCATCAGTTCAGCAGTCAATAAATAATGCAGTGGTCTGGTTCCTACTACACACAATTGACTCTAATGACATCCCTGTTATGCCTCGTAGGTTGGAGGAAATCAGAGATTACTGGGAGACAACACAGGAGCAGCAGCTGTCATGAGACAGGGAGGCCAGAGATGAGCTGCTGCCATCACAGCCAGACACCTCCATGTTACCCACCCTCAGTTCTGTCACCAGAGCCTCCACGCTGAGCCCCGGCACTCCTGAGCACTGGTCTTGGCTTTGACATGGCTGCCCCTGTAATGCTGGGCAAGTCCTGTCCCCTCCTGCCACTGCTTCGTCTCTCCATCCCCCTTCACCAGCTATGAGGACATATTCCTGCCCTAGGGTGAGATGTCTCTTTCCCTGACTCCAAGAAGGACCTGGAGGTGCTGGAGTGTGTCCAGAGAAGGGCACCGGAGCTGGGGAAGGGTCTGGAGCACAAGTGTGCTGAGTTCCCGGCTGAGGGAACTGGGGGTGTTGAGCCTGGAGCAAAGGAGGCTGAGGGGAGACCTTCTGGCTCTGTCCAAGTCCCTGCAAGGAGGGTGGAGAGAGGTGGGGGTGGGTCTGTTCAACCAAGGGCCAAGTGACAGGACAAGAGGAAATGGCCTCAAGTTGCACCAGGGGAAGTTTAGATTGGATCTGAAGAAAAACTTCTTCACCCAAAGGGTTGTCAGGCATTGGAAGAGGCTGCCCAGGGAGGTGGTGGAGTCACCTTCCCTGGTGGTATTTAAAAGATAGGCAGAGGAGGTGCTGAGGGACATGGTTTACAGGTGGAATTCACGGTGTTGGGTTCATGGTTGGACTCTGTGATCTTAAAGGTCTTTTCCAACCACTGTGATTCTATGATTCTTCCCCATGTGCCATCCTGGTGGCCTTACTCAGCAAAATCTTGCTCATCTCCAGGAGGGAATTTACCTTGTTTCACAATTCACTTTTTTACAATCTGGGAATTTGCTTCTTTACAATTTGGTTACAGTGAACACATGAATTGCTTCTCCTGCCAGTTGTAGGTCAGGTCCTATAGGAGGGAGATGAAGGTTTCTGGCACCTACCTGGTGCTTTTCTAAGAGCAGCCGGGCGATGTTGACATGCCCATTCTGGATTGCATCCATAAAGGGAGTGACTCCACATTTGTCTCTGCTGTCAGGTTTGTACTGGCACCTGGGAGGGAAGACAAAAGCCAGGACAGAGTTGTTGGCAGCTCTAACATCCTTACTGCACCAGTTGCTTTGCATTGATGGGGCAGGAGACTACGAGCAGACAGCAGATATAAAACCTGTCCTTAGACTGAGCATAAACTTGTCTTGGTGCTTTATAGCCTGGGGTATGGTCTGCTGGGGTTTTTTTGGGTCAGAGATCTGGTACCCAGCCAGTGCCACTTGCTCAAGCTGCAAAAAAGCCAAAAGTCTACAGATCATTTATATTTCCTTTGCCTCCTGAAGAGAGGATCTCTAGAAGGGGTAAGACAGGCACTGGCAGAAGGGAAAAGCATATCCTCATGTAACAACACCACACACAAAATCAAAGCTCACAGGTCTGGCTCAGGTTAAAGCCACATTGAAATGGGAGAAGACTGAATTAAAATTGAAAGCCTGGCTCAAATCACAGGGTTATGTTTATGCTGGGCCAAGCATGGACAGGAATTAACAAGGCTGGGATGAGTTGGCTAACGGGAGCTGTGGCTCACAGAGGCTGTGATGCCTGGGGAAAGCTGCTCCAGCTCTGGCAGCAGACAGTGCTGGTTAGGAAGGTAACAGGGTCAGGATGACTGGGCATGGGTTGATTTAAAGTCACTTCACAGTAGTCTGCTGGGAGTCACAGCCTGAAAAATAAAGCCTGAAGGCTGAGTCAAGTTTGGAGGAGCTGAACCCAGAACCAAGCTGCCAGAAAACTAGGGGGGGGGGGTTGTTGTTATCATACAACCTCGGACACACGGCAGGCAAGAGGAATGAATCAGCAGAGAAAGAAAAAAAGAGTGGAGTTATATAACCAGGGCTTATGTCATAGCGAAGTCAGAGCCCATCTGGAGAACTGCTCTCGTGTCTCAGAGGTCCCTAACCAGCCGTGAAAAACCTGGAGGAAATGGAGATGGCCTTGGGATCGCACGCAGGGCAGCTGGGCTTCCCAACTGGCATAAACGTCCTTTGTGTCCGGGCGGCTGGAGCGAGCCTGGTGGTGGATGGGAGGTGGGGGAAGAGCAGGGAGGCAGAGGCAGTGCTGGGAGGAAGCTTGCTTACCGCTCCAGGAGCAGCTCCACGACATCAAAACAGCCATGCATCGCTGTGAGACAGAGAGAAACGTGGGGTTAATTTATATTTTCACGGCACTGTCTGCCTACAGTGAAATATAATCAGGTTTCGGACCCTTTGGGCTTAATCATGATGCAGGAAGGGGTTCCAAAAGGCTTTAAATTCAAAGCTTTTAATTTAATTTTATTTTTTTAAATAAAAAATTGTCTTCAGATCTCAAGGTTCCCTTATCCTACAAGAAAACACCAGCTAAACCAGGGAGAAGGATGCACATCGGCACCGTGTGCCGCTACCTGCAGAGTACACGCGTGACAGGGTACACGCAATTAAACTGACAAAGATCTTTTTTTGCAAGCATTTGTTAATGACTGAAGTGAAATCTCTGAGAAGCAAAAGGAACACAAAACAAGGAGTTGGTTGAATAGCTAGATGACATTTCCATCCTTCCTCAGTCACTTAAACTACCCATCACTCTCATCTCATCATCTTAATGAAGCATCTTCAACCCAGACAGCACCTCAGAGGAAAAACAACAGTGGAGGAGGATTTGAATATCATGAATTGAAATAGTATCTTCTTTTTTTATTACTTTATTTATTTCAGTATATATTTTTAAACACATCTTCTTACAGCAATGTGCAAACAGCTTTAATCTGGCTTTTTTTTTTTTTTCTCCTGCAGGTTATTTTGAAAAACAAATGAAACAAAAGGAAAAAAAAAAATCAAACCAAGGAAAAAAAAAAATCAAACCAAGGAAAAAAAAATCAAACCAAGGAAAAAAAATCAAATCAAGGGAAAAAAAAACCTCAAACCAAGCAGCAGAGCTGCTACATCAGACCATTTACTCTGTGAGATGGAAGAAGGGCCCCTGGCAAATGTGTGTTACCAGCAATAACCTTCAGATGCAGCTGCACAATAGATGCTCTTTGAAAGCTCAACCAAGGGCTTCCCATCCTCCCTGATCTTGGCCATTTATTCCTGCTCCCTGCCCTGTTTATCACTCCATCACTTGAGCTGATGTAAATACAAGCAGAGTCACACAGTGAAAAGGATTTTTGAAATGGAGGCTTTAAAAAATGGAGGCTTTTTTTTTTGTACACCCCAAGCAACACGATTCCATCCTTTAACAGCAATAGAGAGAGAAAAGCAAGCTGCAGCTCAAGGCTCAGATCCACTGTTGCACTCCACTTCCTCTAATTACATCTCCCCCACTCTCTTGCCTCCGGCTACGGATATATGAAGCAGCAAAGCTTGAGGATTCAACCCTAAAAGAAAATAATTTACATGAATGGGGGTAGAAAATTACCCATCATCTATCCAGGAATAAGTGCCAGGAAGGCAGCTGGACTGGTCACGGGTTAATGTGCTCATATCCACACCCTTGGGATGTAAATTCATCGAGACGGCCGTTCGTCTTGACATGATTTCCCTCGGCAGCTCCAGCATCGTCTCCAGCCCCTCACCCATGTCCCTGGCTCAGGAGCTCCAACCCAGCTTTGTCCTGGGTTAAAATTATGCTGAGGGCAAAGGTGGTTTAAGCAGCTTCAGCCTTTCCTACTGCCCAGTCGCTCCCATATGACTTCCATACAGTGCCCCTTGCTGATGACACCGAGCTGTGTGGTGTGGTTGACACGCTGGAGGGACGGGATGGCATCCAGAGGGACCTGGACAGGCTGGAGAGGTGGGACTGTGCCAACCTCATGGAGTTCAATAAGGACAAGGGCAAGGTCCTGAATGTGGGTTGGGACAATCCTAAGCACAAATCCAGGCTGGGCAATGAGTGGATTGAGACCAGCTCCACACAGAAGGACTTGGGGTGCTGGGGGACGAGAAGCTCAACGTGAGGCGGCACCGTGCGCTGGCAGCACAGAGCCAATAACCTTCTTGGAGTCAGGGGCCCAACACTGAACCCAGCACTCCAGCTGCAGCCTCACCAGTGCCCAGTCCAGGGGTGAGAGAACTTCCCTGCTCCTACTGGCCACACTGGTGCTGATCCAGGCCAGGATGCCCTTGGCCTTCTTGGCCACCTGGCCACTCTGCTGGCTCATGTTCAGCTGCTGTCCACCAACACCCCCAGGTCCCTCTCTGCCCAGCAGCTCTCCAGCCACTCCTCCCCAAGCCTGTTGCGCTGCTGGGGGTTGTTGAGGCCAAAGTGCAGAACCTGACATTTGACCTTATGGAAACTCATGGAATTGTTCCTGGCCCATGGATCCAGCCTGGCCAGATCCCTCTGCAGAGCCTCCCAACCCTCCACCAGATCAACACTCCCACCCAGCTTAGTGTCATCTGCCAATTTACTGAGTGCCCTCAATCACCTGGCCCAGACCATGGATAAAGATGTGAAACAGGACTGACCCCAACAGTGGTCCTTGGGGAACACCACTGGTGACCGGCCACCAGCTGGATTTAACTCCTTTCACAGCCACTCTCTGGGCCCAGCCACGTTCCCTTGTGTTTTTGTATCATGATGGGTCACACTTTGGTTCTCCAAACTACATGTGAACTGAAACAACAGTCCCTTTCTGTTCTCTGCTGCTTCCACTCTTCTCTTCCAACCCATCTGGTGGCAACGGGACCCTCTTTTACCTGCTGTGTGCAGAGGTGTTCTCTTTATCATGCTCTCCGTGTCCCAGCTGCTTGGGGACACTGCCAACAGGTACTGCAGGACCTCGGGATGTCCTTCCCGGCTCGCGATGTGGAAGCAATTCCAGCCATCCTTATTCTTCAGCAGTGGGTTAGCTCCATGCTCCACAAGAGCTTTGATCACCTCCAGGTTTCTCCTGGTGCAAGCCATCATTAGGGGTGTCCTAAAATAAAGATGAAGCCAATAGAATAACCAGAAGGACAGTGCTGTACGAGCCTGATGACCTTTGTTCTAACATTTGAGCTTGAAACATGATTTAAAGTTGTCTGCACCACCAACTACTGTCTAAGAACCCACAGTAGCTCAGTGTCAGCTGTGGTAAAGTGGCCAGAGGAAAAACTGATGTGTTAAAACCACTCTGAGGTAGAGTCCTGGTTTTGCTAGGATAGAGATAATTTTCTTCTTCAGAGCTAGAATATCTGGGTTTTGGTTTCAGTGTGGGATTTGTTAGGAGAAGAATGTTGATAACATACAAGGACATCGTGTTTTGCCAGTCTGCAAGGGCAAACAGGGCAGGGGGAAGTGTGGTAATTAGCAAAACCCAGAACTGGCATTTGGCTCTGCCCATGGGATATTCCAGATCACACCATGTCATGGTCAGTATGTCAACCAGGAGTGACTGGGAAGTGGGGGATTCTCTCAGGAACCACTCAGGCTCCTGTTTCTGGGATTGCAATTTCGGTTTTGGGGTTCCTTTTCACTCCTCTGGGATCACCATCAGCAGGTGGTGAGCAACTGTACTCTGCATCACTCATGTGATATATATATATATCATAGAATCACAGAATGGTTTGGGTTGGAAGGGACCTTCAAAGGTCATCTAGTCCAACCTCCCCGCAAAGAGCAGGGACATCTGCACTAGAGCAGGTTGCTCAGAGCCCCATCCAGCCTGACCTTGAACATCTCCAGGGATGAGGCCTCCACTGCCTCTCCAACCTGTTCCAATGATCCACCACCCTCATACTGAAGAACTTTTTTCCTGAAATCCAACCTAAATCTACCCATTTCTAGTTTAAAACCATCACCCCTTGACATGACCTTGTGAGCAGTTCTCCCCACATCTCACATATATATATTTTTTTATATATATATATTTTTAATATAAGTTTTATATATATATTTATATAGATATAAAAATGATTATCACTACTATTTTAATTTTATTTTACATTATTATTAAATTGTTCTTATTTCAACCTACAAGTCTCCTTACCTTTATCCCACCAATTCTCTCCCCTATTCCTTGGGTGGGGAGGTGCGAGCGGCTGCGTGGTATTTGGCTGCCAGCTCAGTTAAACCACTACAGGTAGCAAGAAACTTTGCTGGCTAAAGGTAAAGCCCTTCTCCAAGCCCAAAGCTAAATTTATTGTCTCACCTGCATGTGGATGCTTTGACACAGGCTGACCATGTGCTGTGTATGGACCCATGAGATTTTACAGTGCTGTTTTTTTACACAGATAATGTGGGGTCTGGACCTGTGGGGTCTGTTGAGCCAGGACTGTGAACATCAGGATTTCTTACCCTGGTTATTCCCACCTCTCACCCAGACAGGCAGCTGTGGCTGTAGGCAACAAACCACAGACAATTCCACATCTCCTGGCAATAGGGCATGAGCGTACCAGCAAATGCCACCCTGGAATATTTCTGACACAGAGCAGTTGGCCTGAGAGTGAAACTTCTCACTTTTGTCCTCTTTCACATGCTTGGGAACAACCTTTGATATTTAAAAACAATTTTACAAGCTCCCCAGTGGAATAGCATCTTCTCCATCCCACAATTTCCGAGCTGTGCATCACATGGGTCATGTCTCTGCTCCTGGAAAGTCAGTGGGTACACCTGGGAGATAAACCCGGTGAACAGCCCATCTCGCTCCGCTTTCAGCCCCACAGCCAGCAACGACCACGTTTCCACACCTGTAACCCACACACTGCAGATCAACAACCACTCCAGCTCCTGCCTGGCAGCAGGGAAGGTTCAGCACAGAGTTTCTACTCACCAATAACCTGTTGTCTCCTTGGCCATCCTTAGGAAGAAATTCTTTGCTGTGAGGGTGGTGAGACCCTGGCCCAGGTTGGCCAGAGAAGCTGTGGCTGCTCCTCCCTGGAAGTGTTCTGGGCCAGGTTGGATGAGGCTTTGAGCAACCTGGTCTAGTGGAAGGTGTCCCTGCTGCTGGCAGGGGGGTTGGAACTGGAAGATCTTTAAGGTCCTTTCCATCCCAAACCAGTCTGTGATTCTATGATCTTTCCTCACTGGGGACCTGTGTGGTTGCTGGATCTGCAGCCTCCTTTGGAAGAGCGAGCTGAGAGCGATCAGGAGGTGAGCATCACCTCAGGGTTTACTCGTAAGACAAAGTGTGAACAACTCAAGGTGGTGAACCCATAGACATCTCCCATGTCTGGTGTTAATTAAGTGACTAATTTCACTGACCTCCCCAGCACTAATCCTTATTTTTCTTAATTAAAACTATCATTATTATATAAAGTGGTAACTGTCAGTCTGTTTAGCCAAGGACCAAGGGACAGGACAAGAGGAAATGGCCTCAAGTTGCACCAAGGGCAGTTGAGATGGGATGTGAGGAAGAATTTCTTTGCTGAAAGGGTTCTGAGGCATTGGAAGGGGTTGGCCAGGGCAGTGGTGGAGTCCCCATCCCTGGAGGGCTTGAAGAGTGGTGTAGACACAGTGCTGAGGGACATGGGTTAGTTGGGGACTGGTCAGTGTTGGGTTCATGGTTGGACTTGATGATCTTAAAGGGCTTTTCCAATCAAGGTGATTCTGGGATTCTGTAACTGCCACAAGTTTTCCATTTTAACTGCATTTTCCATTTTATCTGTTTATAAACCAAATCACCCAACTCTGGGAGCACACACAGATCAGGCAGAAACCTCTGAGCTTGCCCAGAAGAGATGAACATTTCTCCAGCATAGAGAGGACTCATCTCCTCTTCACCAACCCACACACATCAGCTGGGAGACAAAAAATCCCTCCACTCTTCATTCAGAAAAACCTGAAGCACAAAAACTTCTCACTGCACAAGGAGGAAGGACTCGTGGGCCTAAACCACAGGGAAAGAGCTTTGGCTTAAACTTCAGGAGAAACACTTCAGGTTTAACGGCAGATAAGGATGGGAAGAGAGTGCAGAGAAGAGAGATAAAACCTCCAGCAATGGAGATTTCTGAGAAGAGATGAGATCCACATCTGCTGGGGTCCATGAGGCAGAGCTGAGCCTGGAGCTCTGTGTTCCCTGCAGCTCTGTGTCTATATGGTGCCTCAGATCAATGTATATTTTCAATGCAAAGAAGATTTTGCCCAAGGGCTGGGACATGCACGAAGCCCCCTGGTTTTAATCCTGGATGGAAGGGTAATTTCCAGGCTGTCACACAAACACATCTGCACACAGCTCATGGGATCTCTGCCTCCCTCTGCTCCCCCTGATGTCAGCACCACGCTGGTACAGCCTCCAGTGATGAGAAGCAGGATGTTGCCTTTGGATTTGTGTTAGTTCAGGTTCAAAATGACCTCCTCAAGCTTTAATTTGTGAGCTCAGGAGAAAACTTGGCTTTCTTTTGCAAGGTGGTACAAAGAAATCTCCCTCCCTGAGAGGAGAATTTGACATTAATCAGGCTCACTGCTTGTTTGTGGATTGGACTTTTAGTTTTTCTTCTCAATTCTCATTCCCTCATCATTTGCTTACGTGTTACTCACGTGGCAGGCAAACAAAAGCCCTGAAGGAACCAGTTGTTTCCTGGGTTGTTGAGGCTGCTGTTGTATCAGTAACAAATCTGACCTGAGAGGCTCTGTTTTTTGGGGGAAAAAAGGAGTAAAACTTACTTTTTATTTTCTCATTTCAGTTTTGGATGATTGAGACACAAAAATGTGAATTAGCATCTCTGATTCCTGTCAAAGAGGTGAGTGGGGAAGAACAAATAGCTGCAGGTGAAAGATTTTATATGGGATCTGCTAATGAAGCTGGAACTTAATGATCAGCAGGGGAAATCAGTGAAAAGGCTGGAATTTAGTCCCAAGGCCAACAACCGTGTCCTGGGCTGCACCCAGAGCAGCGTGGGCAGCAGGGCCAGGGAGGGGATTCTGCCCCTCTGCTCCGCTCTCCTGAGACCCCACCTGCAGTGCTGCCTCCAGTGCTGGGGCCACCAACAGCACAAGGACATGGAGCTACTGGAGCCAGTGCAGAGGAGGCCACCAGGATGATGCCAGGGCTGGAGCAGCTCTGCTGTGAGGACAGGCTGAGAGAGTTGGGGCTGTTCAGCCTGGAGAAGAGAAGGCTCCGGGGAGACCTTCCAGTGGCCTCCCAGTACCTGAAGGGGCTCCAGGAAGGCTGGGGAGGGACTCTGGCCAAGGGCAGGGAGTGACAGGACAAGGGGTGATGGTTTTAAACTAAAAGAGGGGAGATTCAGACTGGATGTAAGAAGAAAGTCTTTGGTGTGAGGGTGGTGAGACCCTGGCCCAGGTTGCCCAGAGAGGTGGTAGAAGCCCCATCCCTGGAAACATTCAAGGTCAGGTTGGATGGGGCTCTGAGCAACCTGATCTGGTTGAAGATGTCCCTGCTCAGTGCAGAAGGTTGGACTGGATGACCTTGAAAGGTCCCTTCCAACCCAAACCATTCTATAATTCTAAATTACAGCTCCTGCAGTCACATTCCACATCCAAACTCCTTTCCAATCACATCCCAATAGCAAAACAAACCAGTCACCTACCAGTCTGCTTTTTTCAAGCAGTCTACGCTGGCACCTCTCTCCAGGAGGTAGGAGACACATTCCTCATGGCCCATGGAAGCTGCTTCATGGAGGGGTCTTTTGTAATCTCTGTTAAACACCTCAACATCCATCCCCAACACCTCTACCAGGTAGGTGAGGATGTCCCGGTGCCCGTAGCGGGCAGCGTGGTGCAGCAGCGTGTCCCCCGAGCGCCCGTAGCGCCCGCTCCGCTCCTCTGGGTCCAGCACCTCGTCCGGTCGCAGCTCATCCCGGAGCGTTTCCAACCATCCCTCCTGCACCAGCCTGAGGAGCTTCCTCGGCCTCTCCCCCTCCACCATGGCTAGAGATTTGGGAGAAAAACACAAAAATCAGGATTATAGAATCATAGAATGGTTTGGGTTGGATGGGACCTGAGAGATCATCCAGTCCCAACCCCCCTGCCAGCAGCAGGGACACCTTCCACTAGACCAGGTTGCTCAAAGCCTCATCCAACCTGGCCCAGAACACTTCCAGGGAGGAGCAGCCACAGCTTCTCTGGCCAACCTGGGCCAGGGTCTCACCACCCTCACACCAAAGAATTTCTTCCTAATATCTCATCTCTGGGCATTATGGCTTTAAGCTGTGTGAATACAACGGCTGCTCCCCAGGTTGGGATCAACAGAACTGACCTTTTCTCGTAGGAAATCCAGAAACTCCTGGAAACTCCCTCAGGAAAAGCAGAAATTGTTTTTTTTTTTCCTTGGGAAAACTGGGAATTGGTCTCTCCCTCCAGAATACAAAACATTTTCCTTCCCTTAGGAAAAGCAGGATTCAATTTCCACCCCCCTCAGGGAAAAACAAAAATTTTCTTCCCCTTCCAGAAAATCAGAAATTTCTTTGTCCCTTGAGAAATCCAAGAACCAGATGTTCCCTCTGGAAAACCAGAAATTTCCTTTTCCCTCAGGAAAAGCAGCAACTGGGCTGTCTTCTGGGGAAAACAATTCCCTTATCCCATAGGAAAACTAGAAATTCACTTTCTCTTGCAGAAAAACAGACATTTCCTTTTCACTCAGGAAAACTAGAAACTGGCTTCCCACTCTGGAATACCAGAAATTTCCTTTTTCTTTAGGAAATCTAAAAAAAAACCCCAAAAAACAATTTCTTCAGTAAAAACAGACATTTTCTTTTTCCTGAGGAATAACCAGAAATTGGCCTCTCCTTTAGGAAAAAACAAACAAACAGAAAAATTCCCCTCAGGAAAACCAGAAATTTCTTTTTCCCTTAGGAAAAACAGAAACTGGCCTCACCCTCAGGAAAAAAAAATAAAAAATAAAATAAAATAAAATAAAAATAAATTAAAAATAAAATAAAAATAAATTAAATTAAAAATAAAATAAAATAAAATAAAACAAAACAAAATAAAATATATTTTTCCTTTTAGGAAAATCAGAAACCAGTTGTTCTCTCAGGAAAACCTGAAATTCCCTTTTTCCCTCAGGAAAATTAATAATTTCCATTTCCCTCAGGAAAACCAGAAACCAGCTTCTCCCTCTGGAAAACCATTAATTTTTCTTTTCCCTCCCAAAATTCTCTTTTCCCTCAAGAATACCAGAAACTGGCCTCACCCTCAGGAAAAATAAATTTTAAAAATAAAAAATAAAATGAAAAATAAAATAAAATAAAATAAAATTAAAATAAATTAAAATTATTTTTCCTTTTAGGAAAAGCAGAAACGAGTTGTTCTCTCGGGAAAACCTAAAATTCCCTGTTTTTTTTCCTGTGGAAAATTATTAATTTCCTTTTTTCACAGGAAAACCGGAATCCAGCCTTTCCTTCAGGAAAACCAGAAATTCCTTTTCCCTCCAAAAATTCCTTTTTCCCTCAGGAATACCAGAAACTGGCTGCACTCTCAGGAAAAATAAAAATAAAATAAAATAAAATAAAATAAAATAAAATAAAATAAAATAAAATAAAATAAAATAAAATAAAATAAAATAAAAAAAAATATTTTTCCTTTTAGGAAAACCAGAAACGAGTTGCTCTCACAGGAAAATCTGAAATTCCCTTTTTTTTTTCCCTATGGAAAATTATTAATTTCATTTATTCACAGGAAAACCAGAATCCAGCCTTTCCTTCAGGAAAACCCTGAAATTTCCATTTCCCTCAGAAAATTCCCTCTCCTACATTTAACCCTGACATTTCCAATTCCCTCTGGAAAACTCCGAAACCAGCTTTTCCTGCAGGAAAACCTGAAATTTCCCTTTTTTTAACTCCAGAAATTCCCTTCCCCCCCCCTCCTCAGGAACCCGAGGAACCGGCCTCACCCTCAGGCCGCGGCCTTTCCGCCACGTTCCCCTCCCCCTCATCAACCCCCGGCTCATTAGAACCCACCCGCGCGCTGCTGGGGCTGCGTGACGTCACGCGGGGCGGTGTGACGTCACTCGCGGCGCAGGAACGGGGCGGGGTGGGGGGGGGTCGTTATCAAACTCCGGGAACGTCTCTCTCGGCCCTCACAGCGTTAGTCCCACCCCCTGGACACACCCGTATGTGGGAAAGCTTCGCCATTGGTCAGCGCAGGGGGCTGGGCTCGCTCTGATTGGTCAATGGGGTGGGGCCGGCGGAATGGCGCGGGGAGAGCGAGGAGGGGCCGAGCGCGTCAGGAGCGGAGTGAGCGGGGGGGGGGGGTGACCCTTCCCCTTAGCAACGGGGGCGGCCCTTGGCAACCGGGGGGGGCGAGCAGGGGGGGTCCTGGGTGAGAAGGGGTTAGAGAGGGGACCCCCCCCTCTTTGTCTTGGGGGGGCTTGGCCGTGGGGGGAGACACTTGGTGATGGGGGGGGATTGGTAATCGGGGGGGGCAATGAGGGGGGGCCTTGGCAATGGAGGGGGGGAATGGGGGAGACCCTTGGTAATTGGGGGGGGCTTAGCGATGGGGGTGTCCCTTGGTAATGGGGGGGGACCCTTGGTAATGGGGGGGGGTGACCCTTGGCGATGGGGCGGGACCCTTGGTAATGGGGGGGGATTGGCAATGGGAGGGGACTCTTGGTAAATGGCAGGGGGTGACCCTTGGCGATGGGGGGGTGGCAATGAGGGGTGTCCCTTGGCAATGGGGGGGACCCTTGGTGATGGAGGGGGAATTGGTAATGGGGGGGCAATGAGGGGGGGCCTTAGCAATGTGGGGGTCCCTTGGTAATGGGGGGGGCCCTAGTGATGGGAGATGGGATTGGTAATGGGGGAGGGCAATTGGGGGGGCCTTGGCAATGGGGGGGGTCCCTTGGTAATGGGGGGGACTCTTGGTAATGGGGGCGGTTGGCAATTAGGGGGACCCTTGGTAATGAGAGGGGGGTGGAAAATGGGGGGGGTCTTGACAATGGGGAGGGTGGTAAATGAGGGGGGAGGGCCTTGGCAATGATGGGAGGGGACCCTTGGTAATGGGGGGGGAGGGGGCTTGGAAATGTAATGGGGCCGTTGGCCAAGGGGTGACCCTTGACAATGGCGGGGGGGTGCTTGGTAATGCGGGGCGGGGGGGGGGGCTTGGCAACGTTGGGGGGCCTTGGCAATGGGGAGGATTGGCAATGGGGGGACTCTTTTCAATGGGGGGGGCTTTGGCAATGAGGGGGACTCTTGGCAATGTGGGGAGGAGGATCTTGGCAATGGGAGTGGGCCTCGACAATGTTGGGGGGCTTTGGCAAAGGGGGGGCGCCTTGAAAATGAGGGCGGTCTTGGCAATGAGGGAGGATTGGCAATGGAGAGGGAGCTTGGCAATGGGGAAGGGCTTCCAATGGGTGGGGGGGGACCCTTGGCAATGAGGGGTGACCCTTAGCATTGAGGAGAAGACCCTTGGCAGTGGGGGGGCCTTGGCAATGATGGTAGGGGACCCTTGGTAATGGGGTGCTTGGCAATGTGGGGGGGCCTTGGCAATGAGAGCAGGCTTATACAATGTTGGGGGGCTTTGGCATTGGGGGGGGAGTTTGGCAATGAGGGGGTCCCTTGGCAAAGGGGTGACCCTTGGCAATGTTGGGAGGTCTTGGCAATGGGGGGTCTTGGCAATGGGGGGTCTTGGCAATGGGAGAGGCTTTGGCAATGAGGGGGGACCCTTGGCAATGGGGAGGGGGGTTTAACAATGGAAGGGGCCCTTGGCAATGTTGGGGGGCTTTGGCAATGAGAGAGGACCCTTGGCAATGGGGAGGGACCCTTGACAATGGGGGGGTTGGCAATGAGTGGGGGCCTTGGCAGTGTTGAAGGGGTTGGCAATGGCGGGGGGCTTGGCAGTGAGAGGGGCTAGCACTGGCAATGAGGAAGACCTTGACAATGGGGGAACCCTTGGTGACAAGAGGTCCCTTGTCAACAGTGGGGGGAACCCTTGGCAGTGTTGGGGCGCTTGGCAATGGCGGGGGGGCATGGTAATGGGTGGGCTCCTTGGCAATGGGGGGGGCCTTGGCATGGGGGAAGGCTTGGTGATGGTGGGGGGGCTTTGGCAGTAGGGGGCACAGAACAGCCGAGCCCTTGAGTATGGAAACAGCAGGTCAGGGGTGGGGGTGAGGCTGTTCTGGGCCAGTCTGGGGGGGCCCTGGGCTGCTGGGGGTCTCCCTGTGTGGGTGCCATGCTGAGGGGCACAAGGCTGGTGCATCCATGAGGGGAAAGGGTTTGGAAACAACATGTTGGGGTGGGGGGGGCGGGAGCAGCTCCAACTTTCTCCTCCCAAATATTTCCCACCCCCATGGATCTTCTCCCACCCCCATGGATCTTCTCCCACCCCCATGGATCTTCTCCCATCCTCTGTGGCTGCTGCTCACAGCTGATCCTTTTGCTCCCCAGCTCGAGTGTCTCCCCGTGACTGATGAGCTCTGCTCCCCAGCACCTACCTTGTGTGATCAACGCCAGAAATTGTGACAGGGCCTTGAGACCCAACTTTTGCCCAGGAATTTTGTCTCTGCTGCTGTCACTGATGGAAAATCTTAGGAAAAGGGAAAAAAGATGAATGCAGGTGAATCCTGAGCGGGTCATCTTCTTGTGATGGGTTTCTGGACTTGAAGCCAGTGCTGCAGTTCTGGCACATCAGGGGTTTTGTTGTCCTGGGGTTGAGGAGCGGAGGTTTTTGTCCCATCCTACCTACATCCAATCTCACACAAGACCTTTTTGTGTCCAGCAGCTCCAGGAATGAGCACAGAGCCAGTGCCTCAGCTCTGATGTTTTGCCAGCACTGTGTGCTTTAGAGCTTTGGGGTGCTTTAGAGCTTTGTGGTACTTTAAGAGAATTGGGGTGTTCCAATCATTTGTGCTGTTTAATCCAAAAAACTTTTCAATTTCAAGTGAGAAATATGATTTTAAGTAGAATCTTGGAGGAGAATCGTAATCATTTAGGTTGGAAAAGACCCTTAAGATCACTGAGTCCAACTGTGATCTTATCTTATCAACTATCACTGCCAAATCCACCACTAAACCATGTCCCTAAGTGCCACAGGACTGTCTTGCATTGGATTTTTTTCTTCTCCTTGCCTCATTTGCTGTGTTTTGAGGAATAGAAGATGTTAGAAAACAGCCTCCCCGGGGAGCTCAGTGGTTGCTTTTAATGCTGCTCTGCTGAGCTGATGTGGCTGAAAAGGAGGAAGCAGCATAATGGAAGAAACCAAACCCTTAGATCCTGCTGTACCAAGTCAGTCATAGAGGAAATTGAAAGAAGGTAGATTGAGATGAGATTATTAGGAATAAATTCTTTGGTGTGAGGGTGGTGAGACCCTGTCCCAGGTTGGCCAGAGAAGCTGTGGCTGCTCCTCCCTGGAAGTGTTCTCGGCCAGGTTGGATGAGGCTTTGAGCAACCTGGTCTAGTGGAAGGTGTCCCTGCTGCTGGCAGGGGGGTTGGAACTGGATGAGTTTTAAGGTCCCTTCCAACCCAAACCAGTCTGGGATCACTTTCCTGGCTGCCATAAACATTAGAGGTGTTTTTCCTCCACAGCACAGTGTGGTGACAAAGTGAAAGTGAAACCAGCTGAGCGGCGTTTGCTGTCTGAAGGAAGCCGATCCTGTGCCCTGGGTTTGTGTTTCTCCTGAGCATTTCAGTAGAAACAAGTTGCTCTGTTTGTACTTCTGCTGCTGCTCGTCCTGTGTACAGAAGAGAGGAGCTCATGGAGTTTTCAAGTAAGATTTTTCTTAAAATAACTCTTCAAATCATTTTGTGCTGCTTCTTGAGCAGCCTCCTCGCAAGGATGAGCTGTGTTGTGTTTCCTCCTTCATGGAGGATCCCAGCTCAGATCTGTTTGCAAGAAACTCAAGTTTGTGTGTTTCAATGTCAGCTTTGACTTTCCCCAAGCAAGTCACTCTTGTCTCTCAGGTGGATATTGTGCAGTTCAGCCTCCACAGACTTTCTTGGCATCTTGCTAATGATCCTTTGAATTTACCCAAATGTCTGTATCTGCTTCCTCCATGTTATGTTATCATAGAGAAAACCACAAAACTTGCATGAATTCTGCTTTTGCATCATCCTCTTTTATTCCAAAACCTTGTACAACACAGGAGTGGGGACTTGGGGTGAAGTTGGTGTTGCAGTGACTGTGTATGGATCACCTTGACACTATAAATCACTCTCCTTAGCATCTCACCAGAGCCTTGTACAAGCTTCTACTATGATTTATTCAGAGAAACTCCTGGCTGAAACACTGTATCCTATAAATTTTCTGAAATCCTGTAAGCTTTTTGAAAAGGACCTGTGTGTTTAAGCCTCTGTTAAAGGTATGGATTCTATCTTGTTGTTTGCTAATAGTTTGGTTCTGCTCTTGGGTTTGGTTTTTGTTTTTGACATGTTCCAAAGCAGTGAAGCGATTTAAGAGAAGGCACCTCACAGCTGATGACTGCAAAGCTCTTGCAGAGAGTGCAGAAGGTTCATCCTCCCTCACACAGCCACTGAGTCAAAGACAAAGTAAAGGAGGTGTCAACAAAGGGCTCCAGCCCACCCACCAGACACGGAGACATCAAGCAGGTATACTGATTCCCAATAATGTAAAGGATGAGGGGATTTTAGGGGGGGGGAGAAAAATACTAATAAGGTGTGGAACAACAGGGTGTTGTGTAATCCATCATTGAACTTGTGCTGATAGGAGAGTAATGCCAGGCCAGGTGAGTGCAAATGGAAGAAATGGGTTGGTTTTGAGTGGTGAATGACAAAACTGGGCTTAATCTCTTCCTCTGCAAAGTCAAGTGACATGAAAAAGAGGTACTTGGAATACTTCCCTGTATGGGGAAGTGAGTTTGCCTTTGTGTGTGTATTTAGTCCCTCCTCACACCAGGAAATTCCTCCATGTCTCTACCACTGAGCTGTCAGAGACTGTGTGGAGAAAACAGCTCTCCCTGAGGAGCACTGGAGCTTCTCCAATTAAGCACTATTAATGATGTGATTCCTGCTTCTAGATGCTCTTATTATTATACTCATTAAATAATAACGAGCTGTCTAGTTATATAGGACTGCAAAAGCATTGTTGAGCATTTAACAGATATTAATGATCTTTGACTTCCACCTGATCTAGTGGAAGGTGTCCCTGCTGATGGCAGGGAAGTTGGAACTGGATGAGCTTTTAGATCTCTTCCAACCCAAACCAGTCTGGGATTCTATGACTTTCCTGGGAGTGGGGAATGTTGTGATACACAACTCGTAGACATGGGTCTTAAAAATGCCAAACAGCTCAAAAAAAAAAGCCTTAAAGGACTTTTAAGGATTGATAAGACTGAGCTAATCTGTACACAACAGGGCTCAGGCGCAAACAGAAGGTGGAAGAGCTGTTTTCAAATCATTCATGGTGCAGAGTGAAAGGCCCAGCCTCAAATCCTCTCTAACAACAAGAGACACTATGCACATGTGAGAAGACAGGTAGAAAGCAAAGGAAGAACATGCTGAGTTATTTCCAAGCTCCTGAGTGCCTTGGTCACTGTGAAAGGTGAGACTTGGGAGCATTTCAGTGTTTCCCTGAGAGGATTTGGAATCTCTCTGGATCTTGGTGTGTACCTAGTACCTTCACAGAGAACATTTGCTGGTGAGCCAGAACAAGATACAAGAGTCCTAAACTCTGTGCACCTCAAAAAGTATGTAGAGATACTCTCCCATTTTCATACCAGTGATATCTTTGACTATTTCACTTTATAACAATCTAGTAATTTTAAATTCTGCAGGTTTTAGGGTATTTTAGGATATTAGGGAAGCTGTTCTTTTTAAACAGCATCTTGCAAATCAGACCTCATTAAGCTATGCCTTCATGAGCATCCAGAAATAAATGCATTAAAATCAGCAGTAGCTGCTTGTGACTTTTTTCTTCTCAAGTTGCCTTTTAGCTAAACATCAGGATATTTTGCAGAGTAGGAGGACACAGAATGAACACTACCAGTGCTGGTAAGTTTAGTCTGTGTGCTATGTGGACTGTCAGAGGAAGGAGAAGCTGCTGAGAGCAGTCTCTTGCCAAGTTTTGGTTTCCTTTATGGTCTCTGATGCTTTATGATATTGCAGGCAGGAACTATCTGTCAAGAAATGGGTGTTTATCCTCCTAAAGGCAGTGATCTCTCTTATATTGTGGTAGGAGTAGCCTGCTAGATGTTGTGACTTTCTCCTGATGCAGAGCAGTAGTTAAACCCTGAAGCTTTTCAGAAATCTTAGTGTGCTTCTCATTCACCAGCTTAAGAACAAGAAATAACCACTGGGAGCTCACCCTCAGTCTGAGGCACACCACAACATCTCAAATCTCTTGTTCTGTTTCCTTCCTGTTTCTGTTTCTTTGGTTAGTGGAAATAACTTCCACCAAATTAATTCTGCAGCTGTGTTTCTGTTTAACACATGTCTGCTGTGGTATGTAGCTGAGGACTGTTGATTTGAGAAGGTGTTGTGCAGACCATATCTTTTTTTCTAGAAGCTAGTGGAGATATTGGATGTACCTTGAGAGTACCCAGGTTATGTGAACAGTGCAAAGAGATGAATGTCTTTCTGTTGACTTCTGTAGGTTGCCAGAGAAGCAGTAGGAAGCAGTTCATCTGTAGTAAGCTCATACATCTGTGAGGAACCTTATGGAAGTAACTACCACCTTACACAACCTCTGGTCTCCTTGTTAGCTCAGTTAGGAGCAATGCACTTTGCCTTTGTTTCTGTTGACTTCACTCATGCTCTTCCTCTTTCTGTAGGCCAAGGTCAGCAGAAGAACATCACTGATTACTTCCAGATCTCTCAAACCCAACAAGTAGGTGCCAATGGGACAAAGAACAGTAGAATCAAAGAAGAGCCACTGGATCCCATCTTCACTGATCCTAGTGATTCCTTCAGAAGTGTCTCCACGGTGATGGAGATCAGTGGTGGTTCCTACTCCTTTCTGGAGGATGGGGACTTTGTACCAGCTTCCAGGGAGAGCTCCAGAAAACGATCTCTGTCCCCTGCAGCTGCAGGCACTTACAAGCCAGAGTATGATTTGTGGGGTGAGCCTGAGAAGAAGCCAATGGTTGTTCATCCAGAACACAGCCAGATCAAGCAGGAACACAGCCAGATCAAGCAGGAACAGAGCCAGATCAAGCAGGAACTTGATGATATGGAAGTTGAACCAATCCCTGATGCACACTATGGACTCCTGGGGACTCGGAACTGGGAAGTGCCTCAGGGAAGTATTGAGGACCTGCCTGTTGAAGTCCTGAGGAACATCTTTGCTTTCCTACCAGTGACTGATCTCTATCAGAACCTGAGCCTAGTGTGTCACGGCTGGAGGGAGATAATCAGTGACCAACTGGTAAGGACTGGTGTGATACTGGTTTGAGCCTGTCCCTTCTCCTACTGCTCTGGTCTTATTCTTGTGGCTGCATGTGCTGCTCTAGGAGCATCCACACTGTGTCTGTCTCTTTTTGTTCCTTTAAATCCCTTTGTTTTTCCCTAATGCCCACATCCTTTCTTATGAGATCTTATTTTTTGGTCTTCTGAACCACAGTGGCATCTTCAGATGCCAACCTCGTATCAGAAGATCAATATTGGAGTAACTTCCCATGATGCATTCTTCCCACACATAGAAAGAACATCCTGTAAGATAGCAAAATTCCCTTTCTCTATTCTCCTTGCAACTTTTTTTTCTGACAGGGATGATGCAAGAAATCTGGCAGTGTCCTCTCGTGGCTGGTGTGCATCACTGTGCCCCAGCCTGTGTATGTGTGGTGTCTCTTGTAGTCAAACAGGTTTAGAGGAAAGGCCTTTAACCTTGTTTTTATGGAGCTCAGTTCCTCTACAGTCAAGGTCCTCACAGTACAAACCCACTGGCAGTTGGTTTGGCTGCAGTGAGGATCTCTGCATTTCAATTAGAGGTGACTCAGAGACAGCTGGCACTCGAAATCCTCACCTTGTATGAAGAGACTATCTCAGAGTAGTGGGGAACTGATCACAGTCCAAATTTTTATGGAGGTCTATCACATTAAAAAGCAGAGAGATTTGGCAGAAAATAAACCCTGTGGTGTTCCAGCTTATCCTCAGAGATCAGAGGGGCTGGGAGTGGCTGGGCTGAGATTCTGAGTGATGCCCAGTTTGGCACCATCAGTCCGGTCACGTTCAATGTATTGAACTCCCACAGCTCCAGATGCACTGATAGTTCAGCACAACAGTCCAGTCACGTTGGGATGAACCAGCACAGCCCCCTGGTCCTGTTCAATGAGAACTCTCCCAGCTGGATTCACTGATGAGGCAACACACCCCCAGTCCAGTCACGTTCAAATGAACTTACACGGCCGCGCTGGGTCGTGTCCAGTGAGGAGTCACGACTGGATGAATGAGCGGGGAAGTTGATTGAAGCAAGAGTCCAGAATCTTTTGGATTGCTGGGGATAAATATCCTGTCTACAGAGATGAGTGTGGGTACTTAAGAACATAAATCTACAAACACCTTAAGAGAAAGAAAAACAACTCTATAAAGATTTTCTAAGTTGCCTGGGGAGTGTTCAAATCTCACCCCATGGGTGTCCCTATCGGGGTGCAGAGAAGCTCAGCCCATCAGCTGCTCCCAGAAGCCGGTGATGGTTCATGGTGGTATCCTCCCAACTTATCTGTGGTGGTATTTTCCCTTACATCCTCCCTCTTAGGCTATTTTATGTTATTTTCTTACTTTCAGGTGGAGCTTGAGTGACTCTGGTCATACCAACCTTTATTAGAATTGGTGTAAAATTTCCTCACTTTGCTTTTAAAGGTCTAGACCAGAGAAAATTCAGAGCACACATTCAGTGAGGGGTGGTTGCACCTCAGAGGAGCATAACTTTTGGGGTGGAGGTGTAGTTTAGCATTATAATGATATTATAACACACTTTCTCCCTGGGAGTGTTTAAGGCCAGGCTGGATGAGGCTTTGAGCAGCCTGGTCTAGTGGAAGGTGTCCCTGCTGATGGCAGGGGGGTTGGAACTGGATGATCTTTAAGGTCCTTTCCAACCCAAACCAGTCTGTGATTCTATGATTCTCTGGCCAACCTGGGCCAGGGTCTCACCACCCTCACACCAAAGAATCTTTTCCTCACATCACATCTCCATCTCCCCTCTTCCGCTTTCAAGCCATCACCCCTCCTCCTGTCACTCCCTGTCCTTGTCCAAAGTCCCTCCCCAGCCTTCCTGGAGCCCCTTCAGGTACTGGGAGGCCACTAGAAGGTCTCCCTGGAGCCTTCTCTTCTCCAGGCTCAACAGCCCCAACTCTCTCAGCCTGTCCTCACAGCAGAGCTGCTCCAGCCCTGGCATCATCCTGGTGGCCTCCTCTGGGCTGGCTCCAGTAGCTCCATGTCCTTGTGCTGTTGGTGGCCCCAGCACTGGAGGCAGCACTGCAGGGGGGGTCTCAGGAGAGCGGAGCAGAGGGGCAGAATCCCCTCCCTGGCCCTGCTGCCCACGCTGCTCTGGGTGCAGCCCAGGACACGGTTATTGGCTCTGTGCTGCCAGCGCACGGTGCCGCCTCATGTTGAGCTTCTCCTCCCCCAGCACCCCAAGTCCTTCTCCTCCTCCTCCCTCAAGTCCTCTCTTCTTTTTGCCAGAAGAAGCCTCTTTTCCAATGAATGTGAGCTGAAAGATGGTGACATGTGCTTCACATTCTAGTTCATTCCTTGGAAAAAGCTGTACCATCGGTACCTAATGAAGGAGGACACGGCCCTGCGCAGAGTTGAACAGGTCTTGCAGGATTTTGCCATAAGAAAGGAGCAGGAAGAATGTGTGTTGGGGCTGATCAGGTAAATCTACTACAGCACTTGACTTTGTACCTGTAGATCCTCAGACATTCTTTACTTTGGGTCTTCTTCCATTTTATCCTGTGAATCACCACGAGATAAATGGGTTTGTCTTCTAAGCAGGTGGGAGATGTATAGAAGGAAAAAAAGGCCAGGCTGTTCTGTTGCTTGCTTGTTTCTGGTGCCCAACAACAAGCTTGAGAGTAGATGTTATATGGTTACTTCCTGCATGGTGACTGTGCTGGAGATGATGAGACTCAACTTAAGTGTCCCTTTTAGCATCCCTTTATGTTTCAAGATCTGTCATGTCAGCACTGCTCTTCCATCTCCTGATCAGCCAGGGTCTCAAAGAGGTTCAGCATCTCCTGGGCTTAACTAAAATACAAATATCTCATGGAGGATGTGAGATCTGAGCTCTTTTTCCTGGTGCCTTCCATCTCCAATGTATTTTCTTCTTTTCCTTTCCTGAAAGGCTGCTTTCCTGGACCCACACTGACTTATCAGTCACATCTCAGCAGAAAGCCCAAGCCTAAGATGGGTCCCTGATAAAAACTCAGATCTCCATCGTCTAGAGATCAGTTCTGCATAGCAGTTAGATGGTGCAAATAGAAGAGTTAGATTGGGTTAAGAACAAGGTAGATCTGTCTTCTGACAGGAGACTTTGAGACAGCCAGGATGAAATTGCAGACTAAGGGCTTGATGCAGCAAAGTATTTAAGCACATTTAAGGAAAAACTTCTTTGCTGTGAGGGTGTTGGAGCCCTGGGCCAGGCTGCCCAGAGAGGGTGTGGAGTCTCCATCTCTGGAGATGTTCAAACCCACCTGGACACTTTCCTGTGCAACCTGGTGTAGGGAACCTGCTTTGTCAGGGGAGTTGGACTGGATGATCTCCTGAGGTCCCTTCCAACCCCACCATTCTGTGTCTGTATGTCTGTGTAACAGAACTGGGAATTACTTGTCTGAATGGCTTTAGACACAAAAACTAAGGTTGGAAATCCAAGTTCAGCACCTTGCAGCCTCACCGTTGGATGCCTCTGGTGAGAACTATGGGGTATAATAATCTGAGGGTCATGGGTTTGAGCCCCACATTGGGCACCAAAATGACTGTGGTGGTTTCACTGGGCTGGCCCTTGGCCAGCAGCCGACACAGCCGTTCACCCACTGCCCCCCCACGCCCAGGGGATAGGGGAGAGGACTGGGGGGCAAGGGTAAGGAGGCTTGTAGGGTGAGATAAGAACAGTTTAATAATAGAAATAAAAGAAAACTTAAAAGAATACTGATATTAAAATAGTAGTTATAATAATAACAGTAATAAAATATGCAAATGAGTGACCCCCAGTGCCATTGCTCAGCACCCACTGACCCAGCCCGGCCCGTTCCCAGATAACGATCCCGGAGCAGCGACAATCCCGACCCGAAACCGCAATCCCGGGAGAGCGAGAGCCCGAGCGAGAGCCAGAGAGAGCCAGAGAGGAAGAGCCCCTCATGGATCTCCTGCCCATGGGGGACAGGAGATGGAACAGCCCCTTGGCAGAGCCAAATGCCAATTTAGCTTATTAATTTCAATATTCCTCCCACCCTTAAATCCTGTGCTTGCAGACTGACAGAACACAAAGTCCTTCACTCCCAGTGACACAAGTGCAAGCACTGGGATGTTCTCAGTGTCTCTCTCATAACAAGTCCCAGGCTGAAAAGCAAAACACAGCACTGTTCTAACTACTGAAAAAGAAACCCAGCTCTGTTCCAGCTAAAAACCAGGATGTATAGTTCCACTTAACTGCAGCCTGGGCGATGGTACTTTGGAGAAGACATTATTTACTTGGAGAACAAACCAACTTGATAAGGCTTCTTTGCAAATGCTGCTGTTCCTGTGCCATGCAGGTGTGTGTCTGCCCTACCCACCAACCAGAAGGTAGATCCCAGCGAGGTTCTCCGGTGTTTGAAGAGTCACCACCTCTTCTCAAAGGCTGAAGTCTGCATCACCAACAAACTGCCGCATTTACAGAGCAGGACAGGGGTAGGTTTAACAGTTATTAACTGCTTTATTTAACAGGTTTAACGACTGCTGATGTTTTGAGGTTATATCTGCCCTCCTGCATCTAAAAGTTTTCCCTTTGGGATGTTATTTGGTAGCAGTCAGAGTGACTGAAGAGAATTTAATTGTTCATCAGGGCATAAGTGGTTTTTTGGTGTTGAAGCAGCTGCTCCTAAAGGCTCCAAGCTTTGTGCTCACTCTTTCTTGTCATTGTCTGTACCAGCCTGAGAACATGTGGGCAATAATTGCAGTCATGGTGCTTTTTTCTGATGGTGTCAGCGACATCCAAAAGCTGATGGCGTGTCTGCAGAGACCCTGCTCTACCCTCTCTGTCGTGGATGTGACCGAGACGCTTTACTGCATTGCCACGCTGCTGTACGCCATGAGAGACAGGAACATTGAGATCACTAACAGGTGAGGGGTGGGGAGATGTCTGTCTGCCTGCTTCTTTCTAGGCATGGTCATATGTAATATATATATTTAGGCCCCTGAGTCCAAGAAGGACCTGGAGGTGCTGGAGCGTGTCCAGAGAAGGGAATGGAGCTGGGGAAGGGTCTGGAGCACAAGTGTGCTGAGTTCCCGGCTGAGGGAACTGGGGGTGTTGAGCCTGGAGAAAAGGAGGCTGAGGGGAGACCTTCTGGCTCTGTCCAAGTCCCTGCAAGGAGGGTGTAGAGAGGTGGGGGTGGGTCTGTTCCACCAAGGAGCAAGGGACAGGACAAGAGGAAATGGCCTCAAGTTGTGGCCAGGGCAGCTGAGATTGGATGTGAGGAAGAATTTCTTTGCTGAAAGGGTTCTGAGGCATTGGCAGGGGTTGCCCAGGGCAGTGGTGGAGTCCCCATCCCTGGAGGGATTGAAGAGTCGTGTAGACACAGTGCTGAGGGACATGGGTGAGTCGGGGACTTGTCAGTGTTGGGTTCATTATGGGACTCCATGATCTTAAAGGGCTTTTCCAATCGAGGCACTTCTTGGGTTCATGATTGGACTCGATATCTTAAAGGTTGTTTCCATCCTAAATGATTCTTTGATTCTCTCTACAGTGAATATAAGCTGATAAGCAATTACATTCCTCTTGGTTGGGGTTCTTCAGTTCCTCAGTGTGTGCAGTTTCTCAGGAGCAGTGTGCACATCCCTGGCTTTGTGCAGGAACATTCAGGAGCGTTGCCTTTAGGTTTCCTTTAATTCTTGGACTGTTTCATAATCTGCTTGTTTTTTTCAGGAGATAGTGTTCAAGAAAAATATTATTTTTCTGAACCAAAAGCAGGTTTTAATGCAACTCTAGAAACAGATTCACATCAGCTGCAACAACTGAATGCAGTTATTATCTTCCTGAGACCTGTTACTCAATTTACTCCTCTTAAATCATACTACAAGTCCCGTGGGCACCCATTGCATGTGTGTGGTGATCTGTCCTGTGCCTTTTGTTCACAGAGGTGCCTGGTAACACATCTAAGACCCCCCAGGTTTCTTCAGAATTGCAGGGAGAACAGCATGAGGATTAAGGATACATGTGAATTCTTATGAGAAGATTGGCAAGGAAATGCACTGGGAAGGGAATCTACAGCCATAAAGAAGATCATAGAATGGCTTGGGTTGGAAAGGACCTTAAAGATCATCCAGTTCCAACCACTCTGCTGTGACAGGGTTGCCAACCACGAGATAAGGCTGCCCAGGGCCCCATCCAACCTGACCTTGAATGCCTCCAGGGATGGGACATCCACAACTTCTCTGGGCAACCAGTTCCATTGTCGTACCACCCTCTGGGTGAAAAATTTCCTCCTGATATCCAACCTAAATCATCTCCCCTCTCAGTTTAAAACCATTTCCCCTTGTCCTGTCACTCTCTACCCATTGCAAAAGTCACTCTCCCTCCTGTTTCTAAGCTCCCTCCAAGTACTGGAAGGCTGCAATGAGGTTTTCCAGGAGCCTTCTCTTCTCCAAGCTCAACAAGCCCAGTTCCCTCAACCTTTCTCCAGCAGAGAGGTGCTCCAGCCCTCTGATCATCTTCCTGGTTCTCCTCTGGACCTGCTCCAACAGCTCCACATCTTCCTTGTGTTGGGGGCTCAATACTCCAGATGGGGCCTCACAAGGGCAGAGCAGAGGGGGACAATCTCCTCCCTCACCCTGCTGCCCACCCCTCTTTTGATGCAGCCCAGGACACAGTTGGCTTTCCAGGCTGCATTCACACACTGCTGCCTCATGTTGAGGCTTCTTGTCCACCAGGATTCCCAGGTCCTTCTCAGCAGAGCTGCTCTCCAGGAGTTCCTTATTGTTAGTAATGACAATACTTAGGGACATGTTTCAGAGGTGGAATTGGTAGTGTCAGGTTTATGGTTGGACTCAATGATCTTAATGGTCTTTTCCAACCACTGTGATTCTGCTATTCTGTGACAGCTCATGGTCAAAGTCACCCATCTCCCATCTCCTTGAACAATCTAGTCTAGAAGAAATAGGAATGACCATGTCTCTTCTGCATCTGTCTTATGAGGAGAGGCTGAGAGAGCTGGGACTGTTCAGCCTGGAGAAGAGCAGCCTGAGAGGGGATCTGATCCATGTCTGTAAATATCTGAAATGTGGGGGCCAAATGGATGGGGCCGGGCTCTTCTGGGTGGTGCCCAGTGACAGGACAAGGGGCAATGGGCACAAACTGGGACACTGGGAGTTCCAGACAAACTGAAGGAAAAACTTCTTTGCTGTGAGGGTGCTGGAGCCCTGGGCCAGGCTGCCCAGAGAGGGTGTGGAGTCTCCATCTCTGGAGATGTTCCAAACCCACCTGGACACTTTCCTGTGCAACCTGGTGTAGGGAACCTGCTTTGTCAGGGGGGTTGGACTGGATGATCTCCTGAGGTCCCTTCCAACCCCCACCATTCTGTGATTCTTCTGCCATTATCTCTTCAAACCACACAGTGTTTGTGATGTAGAGCATAAGGAGGAACCATGTCCTCAAGGAATTGTCTGGTCCCTATTTGCAACTCTTAGAGCAACTAGTGAGTGCAAGGTCATCTTGGTCACCTAAGGTGAGATGCAAAGTCTGTTGTGGAGTGTGGCCTGGGGTGGCAGCTGTTTGGTCACAGGAACAAAGGTCACTAAAAGAGGTGAAGTTTGACATGGTGGTGTCAACCCTGACATATGATGGAGGTTAATTTTAAACCAGCTGTTGCTGGCATAATTAAAGCCACAGAGACACTGTGCTCCTCTCTTGGTAGTCACAAAGCACCATGAAGTATTTTCAGGGCTAACATCATCATAAGACAGTTGATGAACTGGTTCACTGTAGATGCTGAAACCAGCCCCAAATTCTCTCTCAGGACTCCCCCAGACTCTGTTGCTAGTGTTGGTTCTGGAGAGCAAAAGGATCCTGTGGACTCTGATCCCAGGTCATGTTTGCATGACAGACCCTGAAACACAAACCAAGCAGGAGGGAGGGAGAGGCCACAGAGAGCTGTCCTCATGGTACCTTTGCAGTCACTTTTCAAGATATCACTAACTGCACTTTAAAAATATTAATATTAATAATTAAAATATTAATATTATCTCCTGCAGCTCCTGGAGTGCTTGGAGCTTTGTGCATCGTTCTGTTGGAAGTAATTCAGATGTTGGCAGTCTTTTTAGGTGGCTGCAGAGGTTTAATTTGTTTCTTGATGATTTCTCAATACTAGTTTCTCTTTTGTCCTTTCTACCAGGATCCATTACAATATTTTCTACTACTTGTATCTGATGGAAAATGCTTCTTCTTGTGTCACTATGGAGACTGTAGAAGAGGAAACGCTGGCATCACGCTGCAGACGAGACTTCTGGTCTGGGTAATGCTTTTTTAGATGATCCAAGCAATGCACCTAAGTACTCAAGGCTGTGATGGAGCTCTGAACTTTAGAGAGGGAGCAAACATTTCATGGCAAAGGCTGATTGACAAGACTCTGAGATTAATAAGGATTAGTACAAAACCTGATTCTGCTTCTTGCCATCTTCTGTCTGAATTCTCAGAGGAAAACCAGAATCAGGCCTGAAATCTGTAGAAATTGTATTACCAAGCACTGACTGAATTTAAAAGTCATTATTCACTAATGAGTCTTTGTATGAGTGAAACATAGTTCTGTGCACTCCAGTGTGACAGCCACTGAAATTTCACAGAGCCCAAATCACCCCAAAATACCCTCCCAAATCGTTACTCTCCCTATGGATAAGAAGTTTGGGGAGGAAGGGAGAGTTCCTGCTTTAATTTTAGCAGCATATTCCTGTAGAAACACAAGCTACAAGAAGCCAAAATGAGGGCTGGCTTGCCTGTGACATTACTGTAGCACAAATAATGTGGCCAAAAAAAAATGTTCATTTATGGACACTGCTTTCTGTGCACAGGAGGAAACGAGATACCAGCCACAAAATACTGATTTGGCTCCTGTTTTCTGGATCCTGTTGGATAACTGTTACATCCTAACTATTATATATATATTTATATATATATCTGTTAGAAATTAACATTGGTTGGCAGCCTGCTGCCTAGAAAGGAAGGACAGTAAGGAGTTATGGGTGGACTGGTGATCTTAAAAGTCTTTTCCAACCACTATGATTCTGTGATTCTGAGTGAAACACTTTCCTGGCCTGTGGAGATCCAGGCTTAGTTTCCCATCTGCAGCAATTACCCTGAGTTGAGTCATTGAGTTTCCTCCTTGTCTTTACCTACAGATGGGGAATAGTAGTGTTTTCATCCATCACAGAGGTCTAGCAAAGATAAATCCCATCAAATCACCAGTGATCTGAGGTGAAACAGTGAGAGAGGGCGTAACAAAATTAAATCAAAGGCAAACAGATGTTGGGTTTCAGTGCTTCTGGCTTTCCCAGCCTTTTCATTCTACTCTTCTATTTGAAGTTTTTTCTGAGCAGATTTTGCTTCTTGAGTAAAAGATGCATCATAGGGGCAGCCATCTAACTGCCAGCTGTGAAATGTCAAGGGTACTTCAACAAGGATTTCCATCATTACACATGGTATCAGGGAGGACCCTGCACAAAGAGATGGTTCACACTGTTGGCTGATTACAGGCTTCAGACCTTGATGAATAAAACAACTGAGCTCCAGCTAGAAGCACTGAATGTCTTTCTTAATGTTAATCAAAGCTCTCAGCTCCCCTGGGAGGCAGGGATAATTGATGCTGAGAAATTTTAGCCTGGAGAAAAGGAGGTTGAGGGGAGACCTTCTCACTCTCTACAACTACCTGAAAGGAGGGTGGAGAGAATCATGGAATCATCAAATGTTGTGAGTTTGAAGAGACCAACCAGGATCATCCAGTCCAACTCCTGGCCCTGCACAGGACAAGCCCAACATTCACACCATGTCCCTGAGGGCCTTGGCCAAATGCTGCTGGGATCTTGTCAGGCTTGGGGCCATGAGCACCTCCCTGGGGAGCCTGTGCCAGTGCTCCACCACCCTCTGCCTCAAGAACCTTTTCCTCATGGCCAACCTCACCCTCCCCTGCCACATCTTCCTGCCATGGCCTCTGCTCCTGGTGTTGGTGGCCAGAGAGAAGAGCTCAGCGCCTGCCCCTCCTCTTCCCCTTGAGAGGAAGTTCCAGACCATGATGAGATCTCCTCTCAGTCTCCTCTTCTCCAGGCTGAACAAACCAAGCGACTTCAGCCTCTCCTCACACCCTTCCCCTCTAAACCCTTCACCAGTCCTGTGGTGGGGGTCAGTCAGTCTCTTCTCCCAGGTAACACATTATAAAATGAGAGGAAAAAGCCTCAAGTTGCACCAGGGGAGGTTTAGATTGGATCTGAGGAAAAGCTTCTTCACTGAAAGGGTTGTCAATCATTGGAACAGGCTGTCCAGGGAGGTGGTGGAGTCACCTTCCCTGGTGGGATTTAACAGACAAGTAGACAAGGTGCTGAGGGACATGGTTTAGAGGTGGAATTGGCAGTGTTGGGTTTGTGGTTGGACTCAATGATCTTAAAGGTCTTTTCCAACCACTCCAATTCTAAAATCAGAGAGCAATTTAAGCTACATGCTCTCAAAAGCAACACAACACCCCAAACCCAAATCACTGTTTGTTTTCAGTAAGCCTAAGGAGTTGGGGTGCCAGTTTCATTTTTAAAGCATGGCATGGGCCCTTGAGAAGATCTTTTCCTACATAACCTTCTCCAAGGTTTACTTTTTATTTTTGCTATCTCCAATCTATTCTTATTCCCTGCTTTTCTCATGTACAATACCCCAAGTTGCTCTTAGTGCCACGTTCCTGCTTGTGAGAGGGAAGAAATCATTCATGGGTTTCCTTCTGCTGTTAAGTTGATTTTTTTGGAGGATTTATTTTCTGAATTCCTTTTGCTCTGATTTTTTTTTTTCTGCTTTTAGTAGCTTGCCTGAAGCAAAGCTGACCCATGAACAGCAAAGGATTTTGAATCACAAAATTGAACCTGGTCAAATAGTGAAAATTATGGCATTTGCAGGTAAGAGCCAAAATTTATGTTGTAAGAATAAATGTGTAACTTCTAATTCTACCCCTTCCCTCCCTGCTTCTTCTGTCCAAGAAACTATGTGGATGCCAGGGGGATCAACCTTAGTTTTAATCAATTACAAACAAATTAAAGCAAGCTTTTGAAGAGAAGTAGAATGAGAAGCATGGTAGGGGTTGCTTCTGTGCAAGCTGGGTAAATCATAGAATGGTTTGGGTTGGAAGGGACCTTAAAGCTCATCCAGTTCCAACCCCCCTGCCAGCAGCAGGGACACCTTCCACTAGACCAGGTTGCTCAAAGCCTCATCCAACCTGGCCCAGAACACTTCCAGGGAGGGGGAATCCACAACTTCCTTGGGCAACCTGGGCCAGGGTCTCACCACCCTCACAGTGAAGAATTTCTTCCTAATATCTAATCTAAGCCTCCCCTCTTGCAGCTTAAAGCCATTTCCCCTTGTTCTGTCATTAACTGCCCTTATGAAAAGTCCCTTCTCAGCTTTCTTGTAGCCCCCTTCAGGTACTGGAAGGCCACTATAAGATCTCCCCAGAGCCACGAGCATTTGGATGCTGTCGATGACTGCCCAGAGCAACTTGTCAGGGAACCCAGGAGAGGAGAAGGAACCCTCTGTGTGTTGCTTAGTCACACTGCTGAGCCTGTTTCACAGTGTTATTGTCCACAGGCCACTAGACAGGAGTTGCTCATGCTTGTTTAGTTTTAGCATCTCTGTAGGAGCAACACAAGCCAAGAAATCTTCTGCAGTTGTGCACGTTTTGAAAAGGGGAATTGCATAAAATCAAGGGAGCCTGTTTAAAAAGAAGAGTAAATCATCTTCTCTGCCAGCAGAGAGTTCCATTTTGTTCTGGTTTTTAGCTGGGACAGAGCTGGGTTTCTTTTTAGTAGCTAGTACAGAGCTGTGTTTTGCTTTCAGCTGGGATTTGTTAGGAGACAAACACTGAGAACATCCCCATGATTTCATTTGGTCACTGGAAGTGAAGGACTTTGTGTTCTGTCAGTCTAAAGTGCAAGATCTCAGGGGGTGAAGAATATTTAAACTAATAAGCTAAATTGGCATTTGGCTCTGCCAAGGGGCTGTTCCATCTCCTGTCCCCCATGGGCAGGAGATCCATGAGGGGCTCTTCCTCTCTGGCTCTCTCTGGCTCTCGCTCGGGCTCTCGCTCTCCCGGGATTGCGGTTTCGGGTCGGGATTGTCGCTGCTCCGGGATCGTTCTCTGGGAACGGGCCGGGCTGGGTCGGTGGGTGGTGAGCAATGGCACTGGGTGTCACTCATTTGCATATTTTATTACTATTATTATTATAACTACTATTTTAATATCAGTATTGTTTTAAGTATTCTTTTATTTCAATAATGAAATTGTTCTTCTCTCGCCCTACGAGTCTCTTTACCCTTGTCCTCCAATTCTCTCCCCTATCCCCTGGGGCAGGGGTTGAGCGAGCAGCTGGGTTTGGCTGCCAGCCCAGTGTAACCACCACACCTTTAAAGACACCACACTGGGTGTTCAGAGCTAAAGCATGCTCTTTGCCAGAAGAGATTTGCAAAAGGACACGTACAGCTAGGCACCAGGGCACGGGAGCCACTAATAGTAGGTTCTTATGTCTGTACAGAGTCACTGCATCCAAATGACAAAAATGGGAAACTTCATGAGTTCTGACAGGTTCTGTGTAACTGCAACAAGGAGGGGCAGAAAAAGAGCTTGAGGAACTGCTAGCAAAACGTGTAAAATAATAATAGAATTACAGCATGATTTGGGTGGGAAGGACCTTAAAGATCATCCAGTTCCAACCCCCCTGCCATCAGCAGGGACAGCTTCCACTAGACCAGGTTGCTCAAAGCCTCATCCAACCTGGCCCAGAACACTTCCAGGGAGGAGCAGCCAGAGCTTCTCTGGACAACCTGGGCCAGGGTCTCACCACCCTCACACCAAAGAATTTCTTCCTCACATCTCAGCTCCAGCTCCCCTCTTCCACTTTCAAGCCATCACCCCTCATCCTGTCACTCCCTGCCCTTGTCCAAGTCCCTCCCCAGCCTTCCTGGAGCCCCTTCAGGTACTGGGAGGCCACTAGAAGGTCTCCCTGGAGCCTTCTCTTCTCCAGGCTGATCAGCCCCAACTCTCTCAGCCTGTCCTCACAGCAGAGCTGCTCCAGCCCTGGCATCATCCTGGTGGCCTCCTCTGGACTGGCTCCAGTAGCTCCATGTCCTTGTGCTGTTGGTGGCCCCAGCACTGGAGGCAGCACTGCAGGTGGGGTCTCAGGAGAGCAGAGCAGAGGGACAGAATCCCCTCCCTGGCCCTGCTGCCCACGCTGCTCTGGGTGCAGCCCAGGATATCTGGGATATCCCAGGAATCTGGGAGGAATGTGAACAGCAAGGTGACAAAGTTTGCTGGTATCGTGTCATCACTGAGGATATGAAAAGGGGCAAAGACGGAAATCTGCCCTTCTTGTCTCAGTTTTCTGTTGTGACTGGTGCTCCATGAGTGAAGCAGCTTTGCCATGAGGTGGGGACAGTGCTGGAGTAAAGGAGAGCAGCATTAGTGTGAGATCTTACAAGGAAATGAGCTCATGTATCATTCAAAAGAGAAACATTAATATTTCATTTACCAAGCTGTCTATCAAGAGAACCAAGTACTTTCACTTATGCTCAGACTTCTAGAATATTGGGTGATAAAAAGATTTTCTTTTGTTTTAAAAGCTTTTAGGCTGCAAACTGTAATTTTTCAAAGCTGCTTTGCTCCACAGCTTCTGCTGATTTCAGTTGAGTCAGTGAATAAATTCCCATTAGCTGCAAATAGTCCTGCTGTGCAGTTAGGACAACAGGAGGGAGAAGGTAAAACTGACAAGAGATCTGCAAATTTATTCATTTACTGACTCTGGATGCTTTTTGTTTGCTTTCTTCTGTTCTTCAGGTACAGGAAAGACCTCAACCTTGGTCAAGTATGCGGAGAAGTTTGCTGATCTGAATTTCCTTTACGTGACGTTTAACAAAGCTGTTGTAGAGAGGGGGAAAAGGATCTTCCCCAGAAACGTTACGTGCAGGACTTTCCATTCCTTAGCATTTGGAAGTGTGGGCAAAGAGTGAGTGGCAATTACAGAATCCCAGAATTACCTTGACTGGAAAAGCCCTTTAAGATCATCAAGTCCAATCAGGAACCCAACACTAACCAGTCCCCACTAACCCATGTCCCTCAGCACTGTGCCTACACGACTCTTCAATCCCTCCAGGGATGGGGACTCCACCACTGCCCTGGGCAACCCCTTCCAATGCCTGACAACCCTTTCAGCAAAGAAATTCTTCCTCAGATCCAATCTTCCTTCATTGAAGGCCAGTGTTGCAGAAAAAAGACATGTCAGGAAAGGAAGGTCTGGTTTTGAAGTAATCCTCCAGGATCTGAGGAAGCAAAAGTCATGGGAGAAATTATTTTTCTCACCTGCTTTAAGCCAGACTGTGATTTATGGTTTCCAAATTCTTTCAGATTGGATGGGCCAATGACTTTAGCATCTGTGTGAGCCTGGGGAAACAGACTCATTGCCCCACCCTGGCATAGACTGTGCTGACATAAGCCCTGTTGTTATTTTGGGGGCTGTTCATCCTCCCTGTGTTTATAGCCAAAGAGCACTTCACAGGGAGATTGAAAGCCACTGAGAATGGCTTTTACCCATTTCCCATTTACACTTCAGTGGTACAACCACACTAAATGCTGCTTTTCTTCAGCAGAGGGGTTTTCTTAACCTGAGTTGTTCTAATGATACAGTTTCTGACCAATTATCTTGGCACATCTAAACTACAGGCAGAAGGGAAAATGAGCCACAACCTGAAAGAAGAAGAGAATCCTAGAATCACAGTCTTGTTTGGGTTGGAAGGGACCTTAAAGCTCATCCAGTTCCAACCCCCCTGCCATCAGCAGGGACACCTTCCACTAGACCAGGTTGCTCAAAGCTTCATCCAACCTGGAATCCTCTTACCTGGCTCTGAAAATGATGTGTAATTGTTGGAGTGAATGATGGGAACATCTCTCTGGCTCAAATTTCATCTATAAAATGAACAAATTTGTTCTTTCACTAAGAATACAGTGAGGATAAATATAGGCAGATTTTACAGATATGCCATGAGTAGGTCAAAGTGGGTGTATAAAACTAGAATTTTTGCAAGTATTAGTGTGCAAGAGAACCAAAAGTGAGCTTGCTTTTCCTGTAGGCTTTTCATGTGTGTTTCAACATGTCTCTCTTATTTTCTGTCACCTGTGGCACAGCTATAAAGAAAAAGGCAAGCTGAATTTTTCCAAGATGTCTGCTTACTCCATCAGTTTCCTTCTCCGAACACGTGAAGGACAATCTCTGTTCATAAGAGGGAAAACAGTCACACAGACCCTTGAAAACTTTTTTGCCTCTTCAGATGAAGAGATCTCTGAAGAGCACACTCCTATTTGGTACAGAGATACTCATGGAGCAAGAAGACTTGTCAGTCCATTAGAAAAGGAAGTAAGTATTGGAGATGAAGCAGGACTTGGGCTGCAAGGTTTAGAAGGGGCTGTAGTTAACCCACATTTCTCATAGTTCGTGGATATTTATGCTTCAGCTGGAAGAACAGACTGTTAAAAGAGTTTTTTACTGTTAAAAGAGTTTTTTCCTCTGGTGACAAATCCAAAGGAACTGGGGCCTTGTTGTTTCCCCTGTTTGCACAGCTGGTTTCTAGAGAGATTATCACTGTCTCTGTTCAGTGCATGTTTCTTCCCTGCAATGAAAAGAGAGAAGAGATTGCATGAATTTATATCAATGCCTGAATGACATCATGGTAAAGACAAGAAACACTTTTGTAGTCATTTTGATACACAGAGCTGAACCCAAAAATTCTTATTTAGAGTTCAGACATCTTAGCAAAGCTTAAAGGGTAGAACTGACATTGCAAACAACACCAGCTGGAGTTGTGGAGAAAATTAGCCTTTCTGCTCTGCATTGATCACATCTGATCAGATCTAGTCCAGCCAGCAGAAATCCAATTTACAGTCATTATTATTCAGGGAATGAATTGACAGCCTCAAATTTAAGCACCTTGCAAGCTGTCCAGAGAAACCAAAATAAACACAAAGTCTGTGTTAGTCTGCCAAAGTTAGAGGGTATTTTATTACACTGTCCTAAGAGCTGAGCCAAATAAATTTTTTAGGGGCTACATATGGAAAAGACTCTGTTGAGGAAAAGGAGTTAACTGGTGGTGACACAGAAGAGAAGTAGGAGGAGAAAGATCTTTCAAGATCTGCTGTGCCTGAACTGTTTTTCTCCTCAAAGTGATCTATCCAGACCCTTCTGTTTTCTCTTTCTAGATCAATGTTAAAGAGGCAGAAGAGATATGGTACAACATGAAGAAGCTGGATGGAGATGTAGAGAAGAAATACAAGATGACTTCTGATGGTAAGAGAGTACAGGTGTCAAATGTCTTCAGATAAAGAGCTGTAGTAGAAAACTAAAGGGATTTAAACTTCTCACTTCTGGCTGTGCACCAGGAATGAGCATCAACAAGTATAAAATTCCTGTTCTCCTGCTCACCAGGGAGCTCAAAACAGGCCCAAAGGCTGGAAATTTGTTCATTTTTCCTGTTTGGCCTCAGAAAATGATGGAATTGTTCAGATGTGTGTGATTGGCAGCAAAATTGTCGAAATAATGGGTGAGACTGTGGGTGAATGAGTGTTAACAGTGAGTGTTTGTTCCTTTCTGCTGCTGGCACATCCTCTCCTCTTGCTTCTTAGCGTGTGTGTAGATAGTGCCAGAGGTGACTGGTACTGGGGAAAACCTCCTGTGTCATTTTCTTTGTTCATTAAGAGTTTTGGAATCATCAGCATAGGTGCCTTCCTCCAGTGCAGTCAGGTTGGTTTGGGTTTGTTGGGTTGGTTTGGTTTTTTTTTCCATCCTTCATACAGCCAAGGGAGACAGAACAAAATCTGGAAGCAATAGAGATTTTTGTAACCCCATGCAAATTCCAAGCAAGAAGTAGGGCCAGAAACAATTATTTCTTTTTAAAAGAAGGATTTGTTTTAAAGATTGGGGTGTTTTAGAATGAAAAAAATCACCTTCTCACTGACATGCCTTGTTCTTTCTCTCAGGGTATTTGAAACTCTGGCAGCTCAGCAAGCCTCAGCTCTCAGGATACGATGCCATTTTTGTTGATGAAGCACAGGACTGCACTCCAGGTGAGTGGTGACAGGAGACAGAGCTGCAGACCTTCCTAAGCACTTTATAGAGAGGATGTTCATGTGCTCAGGGGTGTGTGAGAAGTAGCAAAATTTACCAAAAAAATCTGCACTTTAACTATAATGTTTTAACTGACCCATTGCTTGGTCCCAGATCTTTGCAAATTCAGTAAGGCAGCTTGTAAGCAGGCTACAAAAGTACATGTGCATCAGCTTGAGGGGTTGTTTTCAATTGCTTTGGACATCCAAACAAGCCATCCAGATCTTTTTGCTATTGTTTTGCTGCTAACAGGATAAAAACCAGAATACCAGCATAGCTGAGGACATGGTTTATTACAAGAATGGTGAGACATTAAATGGTTTAGCTAGCAGAACAGCAGAGCTGCTCCATTCCACCCCAGCAATGGGTGCAACTCTTGCCCATTTTGTGCACCATCCCAGGGGTTCCTGAGTCATGTAGCAGAAAGCTGCTGGCTTTCTTTGCTGGGGATGTGGGGAGTAGCTCTTTTGTGTCAAAACAACGTTGAATTGGTTCTGCAAAGGGATCTGTATGGACCAAACTGTGTGCTGAGGAGCAAAAGAAGTAGGGGGCAGAAGAAAGCCTGGACTTTTCAGCAGGTATTAAATCAGCTCAAAGGTTTCATCAGATCATCTCCCACCTGTGCTTGCTGGAGACCTGGTTTCTGAGTGTTTGGCTGTGCTTTTGCAGCTGCACACAACACAAGTGGTTGCTCTGCCAGCGTCACTGAGCCTTGGGAGGGCTTGGTGGAAGTGGAGTGAGTCAGTGTGCACACGTGTGGTGTGTTCAGGTCACTGGGGATGGATGATGGATTTGTGCTGAGCTCACAAGTGTGGGTTTAAGATGTTGTGCAACTCCAGTTCAGGAAAAAATACCATCAGACTAAAACAATGGGAGGATGTTTGTAGAGTTCCCAGTCAGCTGCACATTTCTCTTTGCTTCTCCCCAACCTGTTGTCTCTTACAGCTGTGATGACCCTTTTCTTAAATGCCCTGAGTCATCAGGCAACAGATCTTGCCTCTGTACAGGCAAGAGATATTGTACAGTTCCCTCTTGGTTTATGAGCAAGCTCCCCCTTAATGCTCCCATGTTTTCCTGCAGCCATCATGGATATTGTGCAGTCACAGACATGTGGCATAATCCTCGTGGGAGACCCTCACCAGCAGATCTACACCTTCCGGGGGGCTGTCAATACCCTCTACTCAGTGCCTCACACCCATGTCTACTACCTCACCCAGGTAAGATGAGGGTCTGCTGCTTTCCTTCCCTGGACAGATCCCTAACTCAGTGGCAAGAGCAGCCTGAGAGGGGATCTGATCCATGTCTATAAATATCTGAAATGTGGGGGCCAAATGGATGGGGCCGGGCTCTTCTGGGTGGTGCCCAGTGACAGGACAAGGGGCAATGGGCACAAACTGGGACACTGGGAGTTCCAGAGAAACTGAAGGAAAAACTTCTTTGCTGTGAGGGTGTTGGAGCCCTGGGCCAGGCTGCCCAGAGAGGGTGTGGAGTCTCCATCTCTGGAGATGTTCAAACCCACCTGGACACTTTCCTGTGCAACCTGGTGTAGGGAACCTGCTCTGGCAGGGGGGTTGGACTGGATGATCTCCTGAGGTCCCTTCCAACCCCACCATTCTGGGATTCTGTGAAAATGTTTCACATCCTTTTTCAGAAGGCATCTAACAACCAGACTTCTTGAGTTTGTCACCGTGGAGTGTTTGCATTGCTTGGATTGGTGGTGTGCTTTGCTTCTTCACACTCTGCACTGTAGAGCTCCTTTGTGCCTCATAGTGGAGTGATCCCATCACTAGGAAAGCCATGTGGCTTGAAAAATGGGTACTGGGGTAGAGTATATGGGTTATTTCAAGGAAATCCCCTCTTTTCTGTGTTAGTTCTCAGCTCCAGCTCAGCAGGCAGGGGCAGATTTCCTCCTTGCTCCAATTGCCAGTCGGTTACAACAGTGGGTCCCATGCAGAGAGATGAAGAAGTTAGGAGCAAGGAGATTAATTTTGTCCTGGCAGTGACCTCCTTGAGATAAAACCACATTGATTAAGTGGGACATATTTGCTGGCTTTTTCTTTCCTGTGAGGGTGGTGAGACCCTGGCCCAGGTTGGCCAGAGAAGCTGTGGCTGCTCCTCCCTGGAAGTGTTCTGGGCCAGGTTGGATGAGGCTTTGAGCAACCTGGTCTAGTGGAAGGTGTCCCTGCTGCTGGCAGGGGGGTTGGAACTGGATGAGCATTAAGGTCCCTTCCAACCCAAACCATTCTATGATTCAATGATCAACAGGTTGGGAAACCATAAGGAGCAACCTCCAGCCCTGCTCTGCTGCTCCAGTCTGTCACCTCTCCAGTAGCCCAGCAAAGTGAGGGACCTGGCTGCTTTCCCACCACCTCTAGCCCCTGCCCTACTGCAGGACAGATGTGCCATGTCACAGTGACTTACTGGGGAAGAGTTTTGGCAGTGAAATTGTTGGAGTGGAGAGTCTGGAAACCACGTTTTGCCCTGTGTGATTGTCCCATCTCACAGCACAGTTCCTATCACCTTCAGTGTAAGAGTGACCAGGGTTTCTAGGAATAGGTTTCTCTCTCCAACTCCCTGCAAGGAGGGTGGGGAGAGGTGGGGTTGGGTCTGTTCAACCAAGGAACAAGGGACAGGACAAGAGGAAATGGCCTCAAGTTGCACCAAGGGCAGTTGAGATGGGATGTGAGGAAGAATTTCTTTGCTGAAAATGTTCTGAGGCATTGGAAGGGGTTGCCCAGGGCAGTGGTGGAGTCCCCATCCCTGGAGGGATTGAAGAGTCGTGTAGACACAGTGCTGAGGGACATGGGTTAGTCATAGGGGATTGGTCAGTGATGGGTTCATGATGGGACTCAATGATATTAAAGGGCTTTTCCAGTCAAGGCAATTCTGGGATTCTGTTAATAGTCTGGGGGGATTTGAGAGCTTTTCCTTAGAGAAATGTTGTCCAGAAGCTTGGTAGGAATTGTATCATTCCCTAGATAGTAATACTTTTGTAAGTTCTAACAAGTTCCTCTTCTTTTCCTACTGTTTCCTTCATTTTTCCACATAGAGTTTCAGATTTGGTCCTGAAATAGCTTATGTTGGAGCAACCATTCTTGATGTCTGCAAGAGGATTAGGAATAAGACATTAGTGGGTGGCAACCAGAAGGGTAAGTTGTGTTGGTGCATCTCTTGCCTCAGTCATCTCCCAGTTCAGTGACTGGGAGTTACAGAGCTACTAAATAATAAACCAAGTGTCTCAGGATGAACCTGATTTATGAAGATCTTTGGGTTTAGATACCTACTTTCTAACTGCCCTGGCTAACTGGGAATGTCTTCATGCAGGTGATGTGAGAGGTGGCATGGAGGGGAAGATAACAATCTTATCACGAAGCAATTTTAACGTGTTTGAAGACGCTGTGAAAATTACTGGAAGAGAGAGACCGATTAAAATCCATGTGATTGGGGTAAGGGGAAGTTGCCAATGTGTCTTTCACATCCCAACTTCAAGTCCCCAAGCCTGTTAGCATTTGTAGCAGTGACACCTAGATGTGGCTTGAAATAGGTGTGGCTGATGTGCTGTCTGTAGCACCCAGGTTTAAAAGTAATATTCCAGGAGAAAGCAGCAATCTTATGGCTGGGGAAGAGTTATTTGGAGCAGCTGTTCTCAGATCTGTGCAGGTGAGGCTCCCTTTTTAGGCTCATCTGTCCCTTTTTTCACCAGGCTCAGATGAGATGGCAGCAGCTTCGGTCTGCTGAATGGGGCTGGGGCAGAGGAGTATAGAATCATAGAATCCCAGACTGGTTTGGGCTGGAAAGGACCTTAAAGATCAAGTTCCAGCCCTCCTGCCATCAGCAGGGACACCTTCCACTAGACCAGGTTACTCAGAGCCTCATCCAACCTGGCCCAGAACACTTCCAGGGAGGAGCAGCCACAGCTTCTCTGGCCAACCTGGGCCAGGGTCTCACCACCCTCACACCAGAGAATTTCTTCCTCACATCTCAGCTCCATCTCCCCTCTGCCACTTTCAAGCCATCACCCCTTGTTCTGTCACTCCCTGCCCTTGGCCAAAGTCCCTTCCCAGCCTTCCTGGAGCCCTTCAGGTACTGGGAGGCCACTGGAAGGTCTCCCTGGAGCCTTCTCTTCTCCAGGCTGAACAGCCCCAACTCTCTCAGCCTGTCCTCACAGCAGAGCTGCTCCAGCCCTGGCGTCATCCTCGTGGCCTCCTCTGGACTCATTCTAACAGGTTCAGGTCTTTCTTGTGTTGGGGACTCCAGGACTGGGTGCAATATGTGTCTGTGACAAGTCACTGCAAGTAGTTGCATTAGATGGAGCGCTGCTGACTGCCTTTGGCTGCTGGCAGTGGCACAATATTCCTGCATTAGGGAAATAAAGATCAATAATTGCAGGCTGAGTGTCAAAAGTAATGAAAGACAGCTGGCTGTGCCCTGAGAGAATAAACATTTTTCAAGTTCTCTTGAGAGATGAAGACAATGGTTGAAGCTGAAGGTGACCTTTGGGCTTGTAGATGCCACAGAGGGCTGTGCTGTCCTCATTCTTCATTTCCAGACCTATGATGGTCTGTTCCCCATCTCAATACACCCAGGAAAGCCAGGGCAGGTTGGTTCACCAGCATTGTTGGTAAGGGAAATGAGGATTTTCAGCAATGTTACACAGAATCACAGGATCACAGAGTGTCAGGGATTGGAAGGGACCTCGAAAGCTCATCCAGTCCAATCCCCCTGCTGGAGCAGGAACACCCAGATGAGATCACACAGGAAGGTGTCCAGGCGGGTCTTGAATGTCTCCAGAGAAGGAGACTCCACACCCTCCCTGGGCAGCCTGGCCCAGGGCTCTGGCACCCTCACAGGAAAGAAGTTCCTTCTCAAATTTAAGCAGAACCTCCTGTGTTCCAGCTCACACCCATTGCCCCTTGTCCTATCATTGGACATCACTGAGAAGAGCCTGGCCCCATCCTCCTGACACTCACCCTTCAGATATTTATAAACATTAATGAGGTCCCCCCTCAGCCTCCTCTTCTCCAAGCTCAAGAGCCCCAGCTCCCTCAGCCTTTCCTCATCAGGGAGATGCTCCACTCCCTTCATCACCTTGGTGGCTCTGTGCTGGGCTCTCTCTAGCAGCTCCCTGTCCTTCTTGAACTGTGGGGCCCAGAACTGGACACAATATTCCAGATGTGGCCTCACCAGGGCAGAGTAGAGGGGAAGAAGAACCTCTCTTGACCTACTAACCACAACCCTTCTAATGCTGAATGTTAACTCCTTGAGGGAGCAAGAGTTGAGGTTTGCACTGAGTTTTCATTTGCAGAAGGGCACCCATGTGTCTGCAGAAGGAGAACGTGGGTGTGTGCACATCTGCAGGACTTCACGTGCTTCAGTTGCAGGGAGGTTTTAATAAGGCTCAGAGAAATCATTAATCTTCAAACTCTGAATCATCAATACCTTTGATTTAATTTGACATCTTGTTCCACACCCAGAAACTTAGAAGCACAGAGAGAATGAATGGTTGTCCTAGTGCTGAACATGTTTGAGGAAGAGCCAAGTCTTTTGAATTTTAGGCTGATATTTTAAGTTCATAATCATTTTTCACCAGAAATCTGCCTATTATAGTGGAATGAGTGTTTGAACTGGTCACCCAGTACCAAAAATCCTCATTTCTTTGCAGTTTGGAATGTCTAAATTCAGACTTATGGAACAAAACAAAACAAATTTGGAAACAAGGGTGGGGGGGAAATACTTTCTGAAAGTAAAAATTGCCCAAACAAAGCCTTTTGTTTCAGTTTACATCAAAACTGAAACATTTACAGTCAGTTTAGCAAGTTTATCTTCATTGGAGTGGCCCATCACTTCAGAAAAGAGGATGCAGTTGTGCCTGGAGCTGGCTTTCCCGTGAACCAGCATGGAGTCAATAAGCCAGCAACTTTATTTATGACACAACAGACTTTTAAAGTTCATTTTAACAAAGCAATACGTAGCTATTAAAAGCTAAAATGCCCCAAAACAACCTTTTTTTTTAATTGTTAGCAAAAGAGAAAACATTATAGAAACATTGGGGTTTTTTCTTTGAATATAAATATATTCAGTATAAATATTCTACCATAACTCTGTTATAATGCCAATCAGACAGTGTCCTCTTCTCTTCTCTTCTCTTCTCTTCTCTTCTCTTCTCTTCTCTTCTCTTCTCTTCTCTTCTCTTCTCTTCTCTTCTCTTCTCTTCTCTTCTCTTCTCTTCTCTTCTCTTCTCTTCTCTTCTCTCCTCTCCTCTCCTCTCCTCTCCTCTCCTCTCCTCTCCTCTCCTCTCCTCTCCTCTCCTCTCCTCTCCTCTCCTCTCCTCTCCTCTCCTCTCCTCTCCTCTCTTTTCTCTCTTTTCTCTCTTTTCTCTCTTTTCTCTCTTTTCTCTCTTTTCTCTCTTTTCTCTCTTTTCTCTCTTTCCTCTCTTTCCTCTCTTTCCTCTCTTTCCTCTCTTTCCTCTCCTCTCCTCTCCTCTCCTCTCCTCTCCTCTCCTCTCCTCTCCTCTCCTCTCCTCTCCTCTCCTCTCCTCTCCTCTCCTCTCCTCTCCTCTCCTCTCCTCTCCTCTCCTCTCCTCTCCTCTCCTCTCCTCTCCTCTCCTCTCCTCTCCTCTCCTCTCCTCTCCTCTCCTCTCCTCTCCTCTCCTCTCCTCTCCTCTCCTCTCCTCTCTCCAGAGTGGGCTGGATTATTGCCTTTTCAGCTGCCTTTGCTTGTGCTACAACTCCAAGGATTTCAGGAAACCAGCTCTGCATCTTCAGCACGTTTCCCTTATTCCTTCCCTCTTAACATCAATAACCACTGGGCTCTGTTAATTTATCTAGAAACTCTAGCCAGCACCTTTATTCCTGTATTTTAAGATAAATTGTTGTTTGTTTTAGGGGCTTGTTCGTTTTGGCCTGAGCAAAATTTATGATATTTGGAAACTCAGTCTACCTTTAGATGAAAGGAAAAATGGTGAGTAGATCTTCACCCTTCTCTCTGTTTGGGATCCTCCCTACAGCAGCACAGGTTTATTTTCATTTTTGCTGTGGTGATGGAAAGCAGCACACTTCTTGGGTGTTTGATTTTATATTTCCTCATGCAGTTATCTGTTAAAAAGTGACTTCTCAATAGTCATAGAATCCCAGACTGGTTTGGGCTGGAAGGGACCTTAAAAATCCAGTTCCAACCCCCCTGCCAGCAGCAGGGACACCTTCCACTAGACCAGGTTGCTCAAAGCCTCATCCAACCTGGCTGAGAGCACTTCCAGGGAGGAGCAGCCACAACTTCTTTGGGCAACCTGGGACAGGGTCTCACCACCCTCACAGTGAAGAATTTCTTTCTAATGTCCAATCTAAACCTCCCCTCTTTCAGCTTAAAGCCATTCCCCCTTGTCCTGTCATTAACTGCCCTGTGAAAAGTCCCTCCCCAGTGTCATAGTGTCATGGGCTGTGCTATTTCAGCTGCTTCAGTGGCTGGTGTTAATCTCAGAAATGCCAAAATTGTGGGACCTGTGTCATGCTGCCCTCCCCAACTTTATTCTGTGATACCTTCTCTTGTGTACAAGAGCCCAGTAAACTCATAGATGGGGATTTTTTTTCCCTATGTTTTCTCATTTGACTTCATTTTTCATTTGTTTTAGGCTTTTCCTGTTTTGTTTTATTTTTAAACCTGGTGTGTTGAATCCTCCATCACATGATTTCTTTTCACTGGTGGATATCATTAGGAAATAAAGAATTCATTTATAAAATCTCCCTCTGCCTTGGCAGCACTGGGCAAATATTGTTCTATATGGGACACAGAGACAAACAAAGGATTTCCTGAACTGCCACGAGTGATTGATTATATGGGTGGTGTTGCTGGTTCTTTGAAAGGTGAGCTACCAGGAAAACTCCTTCTCATCTGGAGAAAAAGAAAGAATAATGCAGGTTGGAAGAGCCTTGGGGCTGTCTCTGCCCTGAGCCTGTACTCCAGCCACTCTGAAGTCATCTTAGTGTCTTTTCAGACTCCTCAGAGCCTTTTCTCTTCAATTCTAAATATCTCTGGGGATGAAGGATGTACAAACTTTGTAGGACACATGATCTCTAAATGAGTGAGCTCAGTGAATGTTTGCCAGATACTCTTTCCTGAGCTCCATAAACTTCTGTACCCTTCCTGGCACACCAGTGCTGTGTCTCCCTTCTACATGGGGATCTGGCCAGGCTGGATCCATGGGCCAGGACCAACTGTCTGAGGTTCAACCAGGCCAAGTGCTGGGTCCTGCACTTGGGTCACAACAACCCCATGCAACGTTCCAGGCTTGGGGAGGAGTGGCTGGAGAGCTGCTGGGCAGAGAGGGACCTGGGGGTGTTGGTGGACAGCAGCTGAACAGGAGCCAGCAGAGTGCCCAGGTGGCCAAGAAGGCCAAGGGCATCCTGGCCTGGATCAGCACCAGTGTGGCCAGTAGGAGCAGGGCAGTGCTGGTCCCCCTGCACTGGGCACTGGTGAGGCCACAGCTTGAGTGCTGGGTTCAGTGTTGGGCCCCTGAGTCCAAGAAGGACCTGGAGGTGCTGGAGCGTGTCCAGAGAAGGGAACGGAGCTGGGGAAGGGTCTGGAGCACAAGTGTGCTGAGTTCCCGGCTGAGGGAACTGGGGGTGTTGAGCCTGGAGAAAAGGAGGCTGAGGGGAGACCTTCTGGCTCTGTCCAAGTCCCTGCAAGGAGGGTGCAGAGAGGTGGGGGTGGGTCTGTTCAACCAAGGAGCAAGGGACAGGACAAGAGGAAATGGGCTCCAGTTGCACCAGAGAGGTTTAGATGGGATACTAGGGAAAATTTCTTCACCCAAAGGGTTGTCAAGCATTGGAACAGGCTGCCCAGGGAGGTGGTGGAGTCACCTTCCCTGGTGGGATTTAACAGACAGGTAGGTGAGGTGCTGAGGGACATGGTTTAGAGGTGGAATTGGTAGTATTTGGTTTATGGTTGAACTCAATGATCTTAAAGGCCTTTTCCAACCAAAACAATTCTGTGTTTCAAACTGATGCTGCTTTGTGAAACTACTTTCCTGGATGAGAACATGGAGCTTTGATGGTGTTTTACATCAGTAAAGAGAAAATCCTGAGCAAAAACCACCCATCACAGAGCGAGGAGTCCCACAGCAGCACTCCATCCACTGGCCCACACTCACTTTCCCTCATACTTCCTCTAAAATTTGATTATAATTCTAAAAAATGCCATTTTACATATCTGTCAGATAAATTCATGTTTATCTGCTTCTTTCTTTTCAGCAAACCTTGTTATAAATGACTCCTTTATCAAAAAGTGGGAAGAAACTGAAGGTTTCTTCGCTTTAAGGGACTATGCCGAGCGCGTCGATGACAAAGACCTGGAAGTGAAGATTGCCATCGTGGAGAAATACAACAAGCGGATCCCAGAGCTGGTGCAGAAGATTCAGAGCAGCCACGTGTCACGAGAAGATGCAGCAGGTAAAGCCAAGGAGCAAATTCAGGTCTTTTTTCAGTGCTGAATCCACCTTGTTCTGCAAAATGTTAAGTTTGGATTGAGTCGATCTTTTAGGGAGAATTGAAATTGAACAGCAGCTTTTGGGGTACATCTGGGACTCAAAGAATCCCAGACTGGTTTGGGTTGGAAGGGACCTGAAAGCTCATCCAGTTCCAACCCCCCTGCCAGCAGCAGGGACACCTTCCACTAGACCAGGTTGCTCAAAGCCTCATCCAACCTGGCCCAGAACACTTCCAGGGAGGAGCAGCCACAGCTTCTCTGGCCAACCTGGGCCAGGGTCTCACCACCCTCACACCAAAGAATTTCTTCCTCACATCCCATCTCCATCTCCCCTCTTCCAGTTTCAAGCCATCACCCCTCGTCCTGTCACTCCCTACCCTTGGCCAAATCCCTCCCCCACAGACTCCAGGTGAAGTTCAGTGCAATGAATCTGCCACCAAAGGTTTTCTCAACATGACTTTGCCAGAGGCAAATAAACTTATGGACACAATAACTCCTCCAGTTGGAAAGCCCTAAGACTTTATCCTGCTTTTTGGGATTCCTGTTGTAGTTGTCCTGTAACTTCCTCACTAAAATATAGGGAGGGGACAAAACAATCCAATCAAAAATTCATCAAATCAAGAACATTCCTGTTTGGGAGCTGGAGCTCAGGCTGCTGACATCCAGGTACATTCCTTGGCAGGGAAGTTGTCTAAATTCCCAACTGAGGTGCTTTGCTTCTGCTTTATATTTGAGGAGAAGTGAAATGAATGCAGAATGAAATAATTTCATTTGATTTGGCAGCTTGTGAAATTAAAAATCCCATTATTGCCACCATGACTCATCTTTTTTTTTTTTTCCTTCTTCTTCCTCACATGCTCTGGTTACAGATTATTTAATAGGTACTGTCCACCAAGCCAAAGGGCTGGAGTTTGACACGGTGCTGATTGCAGATGACTTTGTGAAAGTCCCAGGTCACAGTGGCAATCACAAGAGAACTGACTTCAGTGTCGGTAAGGGAACAGCTGTGTGTCAGCATTGGTGGTGAAGGGAGTTACATCCAGCTGGTGACCAGTCACCAGTGGTGTCCCCAGGGCTCGGTACTGGGGCCAGTCCTGTTTAACATCTCTATCAATGATCTGGGCGAGGGGATGGAGGGCACCCTCAGTCAGTGTGCAGAGGACACTCAGCTGGGTGGGAGTGTTGATCTGCTGGAGGGTGGGGAGGCTCTGCAGAGGGATCTGGCCAGGCTGGATCCATGGGCCAAGGTCAATTGTCTGAGGTTCAACCAGGCCAAGTGCCTTTGCCTAGAAGGGAACGAGACAGGAGCTCGAGGAACGAGCACAAGTGGTGTCAGGAACTGCACAGCAAACTGTGGTGGTTTCACCCACAGTTCAGTCCATGGGGTCCTGCACTCACTCGCTGCCACCCAGTGAGATGGGGAGAGAAACACAGCAAGGGGCTGGTGGGTTGGGATGAGGACAGGGAGGGATCACTCACCAGGGATGGTCATGGGCAAAACAGACTCCACTTGGGGAAGAAAAAAAAAATAATCAATTTAATTTCTTACCAATCAATCAGAGTAGGACAGTGAGACATGACAACCACATCTGACACCACCTTCCCCCACCCCTCCCTTCTTCCCGGCCTCCAATCACTTTGCTCCCCATTTCTCTCCCTTCTTCCCCCCAGCAGCACAGAGGACAGGGAATGGGGGTTCAGTCAGTTCATCTCTGGTGCTCTTTCTGGCACGAGATCCCTCCCATGGGTTAAAGAGTCCAGGAACAAAGTGTTCCAGTGTGGGCTTCCCATGGAGTCATGGACCAATTTGGGCTCAGCTCCTGGCTCCAGCATGGGGATGTCCATGGACTGCAGATGGGTCCCTGGTCCAGTGCACCTCCTTCCCCCAGCTCTGGCATTGAGCATCTCTGGGGTCTTCTTGCTCATCATGAGCTCTAAAAGTCACACCTGCCCTTGGGCTCAGCTTTCTGCTCCAGCATGGAGTCCTCCATGGCCTACACATGGGTACCTGCTCCACCATTGAACCTCCATGGCTGCAGGGGACCTTGCTGACCTTCTCCTACTCTTCTCTGTGCTGATCTGGGTGTCTGAGGTTCTCTCTCTTCCCCTTCCTTCTCCTTCCTTGTGGCAATGATGCTCCTCTGTTCAGGCCAATGATCTTTTTGTTCAGGTCAATGGTCTCTCCTGATGATTCTTTCCTTCTTTTTTTTTTCAAACTGGTTCTTCCCCTCATAAATATTGACTTGAAGGGGCATTTTCCTATCACTAATTGATAGCCTGGGCTGGGGTGGGTCAACCTTGGAGCCAGGGGAGCTTCACAAAGCTTCTCACAAGGGCCATCACTATATCCTGTTCCCCCACTACCAAAACCAGCCCCACCACAGACACAAACACAGGAGAGCGCTGCACAGATGTGCTGCTCTGCAACTTCATGCTCTCCCAGAGAAACACCAAGTGTCCTTCCAGAAGTTCTACCTGAAGCTTTAGAAGAAAGGCAGAGCTTTTCATTCATATTCCATAAAACTATTGATGATCTTTCCTCCAACCTAGGTCTGTATCCTGAGGATGAGTGGAACCTGCTCTACGTTGCAGTGACACGTGCAAAGAAGTGTTTGCTGATGTCAAGGTCCTTGGAACATCTTTTAGCATTGGCTGGGGTAAGTGAAGTCTTTCCATGGTGAGCAAATGTCCTGGTTTTGTGAGGATAGAGTTAATTTTCTTAGCAGCTACAAGAGTTGTGTTTTAGTTTCAGTGTAGGATTTGTTATGAGAAGAATGTTGATCAGGTACTGATGTTATTAGTTGCTGCTGGAGCCCAAAGTCATCGTGTTTGGCCAGTTTGCAGGTGGAAAGGACTGGGAGGGGGGAAATGTAGTAATTAGCAAACCCCAAATTGGCATTTGGCTCTGCCAATGAGATATTCCATCTCATATCATGTCATGGTCAGTATATTAACCAGGGTTAATGGTTAGTTGGTTAAGTAACCAGATTAATTAACCAGAAAAATGGTTAATTGACCAGAAAATGGGGAAATTATCTTGGGGCTTGCTCTTCTGGGATTGCAGTTTCAGTTTCAGGACTGTCTCTGCTCCAGGATCACTGGGTGGCACAGGCTGGGCGTCGGTCGGTGGGTGGTGAGGAACTGCCCTGGGCATCACTCATTATATATTCTCTTATTACTAGTCTTATTATTTTATTTCAATAAGTAAATTGTTTTTATCTCAACCCATGAGTTATCTTACTTTTGCTCTTCCAATTCTCTCCCCTACTCCCCTGGGGGAGAGAGTGAGAGAGAGCGACTGTGTTTGGCTCCAAGCCAAAGGATTGAAACCACCACAGTAAATCTTCAAGCTGGGCAAGTTGGGGCCCTGACACCTGCACTTCATAATGCTGCATCAAAGGAGGGTGTAGAGAGGTGGGAGTTGGTCTCTTCTCCCAGGTAATACATGATAGAACAAGAGGAAATGGCCTCAAGTTGCACCAGGGGAGGTTTAGATTGGATCTGAGGAAAAACTTCTTCACCCAAAGGGTTTTCAGGCATTGGAAGAGGCTGCCCAGGGAGGTGGTGGAGTCACCTTCCCTGGTGGCATTTAAAAGATGGGCAGAGGAGGTGCTGAGGGACATGGTTTAGAGGTGGAATTGGTAGTGTTGGGTTTATGGTTGGACTCTGTGATCTTAAAGGTCTTTTCCAACCACTGTGATTCTATGAAGCCATATGAGGAGAGGCTGAAGGCACTTGGTTTGTTCAGCCTGGAGAAGAGGAGACTGAGAGGAGATCTCATGGTGGTCTGGAACTTCCTCCCAAGGGGAAGAGGAGGGGCAGGCGCTGAGCTCTTCTCTCTGGCCACCAACGCCAGGAGCAGAGGCCATGGCAGGAAGATGTGGCAGGGGAGGGGGAGGTTGGCCATGAGGAAAAGGTTCTTGAGGCAGAGGGTGGTGGAACACTGGAACAGGCTCCCCAGGGAGGTGCTCATGGCCCCAAGGCTGACAAGATTCCAGCAGCATTTGGCCAAGGCCCTGAGGGACATGGTGTGAATGTTGGCATTGTCCTGTGCAGGGACAGGAGTTGGACTCCATCATCCTGGTGGGTCCCTTCCAACTCACAACATTTGATGATTCCATGATTCCAAAGCCAGGCACCATCGTGTGGGATCTGTCTGAGCAACCCTTCCTGCGACCTGCAGTGGTTCCTCAGCTGATGGGTGAGGGCTCCAGAGGCAGAGCAGCCAAGGAGGGCAAACTCCCAGGAGTGCCACCACCTCGTTAGGATCTAGAGTCTCGTGGCAGCTCTGCAGGCAGTGACGTCTCGTGCGGGATGGGCCGCTGCCAAGTAACCAAAAGTGCTGAGTCAGCACACGCTGCCCATAAACTCTGCACATGTTTGATTACGACATTTGGAGGGGGTGTGTGTGGTAGAGGATCATAAAAGAGGATTACCTAAAGAATCACCCTGATCCTGAGATTCATGCCAAGTGTGGACTATGCCCTGGCTTGTGCTGGCACAGGCCAGAACAGCTGAGGTCACATTTTTCTCTCAGTTCCCGCTGTTCTGTGCAGCGATTTCAGTAGAATCATAGAATCCCAGACTGGTTTGGGTTGGATGGGACATTAAAGCTCATCCAGTCCCAACCCCCCTGCCAGCAGCAGGGACACCTTCCACTAGACCAGGTTGCTCAAAGCCTCATCCAACCTGGCCGAGAACACTTCTAGGGAGGAGCAGCCACAGCTTCTCTGGCCAACCTGGGCCAGGGTCTCACCACCCTCACACCAAACAATTTCTTCCTCACATCCCATCTAAATGTGCTCTTGTCCAGTTTGAAACCACCACCCAGTGTCCTGTCACTCCCTACTCTTGTCCAAAGTCCCTCCCCACCCTTCCTGGAGCCCCTTCAGGCACTGGGAGGCCACTGGAAGGTCTCCCTGGAGCCTTCTCTTCTCCAGGCTCAACAGCCCCAACTCTCTCAGCCTGTCCTCACAGCAGAGCTGCTCCAGCCCTGGCATCATCCTGGTGGCCTCCTCTGGGCTGGCTCCAGTAGCTCCATGTCCTTGTGCTGTTGGTGGCCCCAGCACTGGAGGCAGCACTGCAGGGGGGGTCTCAGGAGAGCGGAGCAGAGGGGCAGAATCCCCTCCCTGGCCCTGCTGCCCACGCTGCTCTGGGTGCAGCCCAGGACACGGTTATTGGCCTCTGTGCTGCACCCCAAGTCCTTCTCCTCAGGGCTGCTCTCCAGCCATTCTCCACCCAGCCTGGATTTGTGCTTGGTGTTGCAAAGACACAAAGGAGATAGCAAGACACAAAGTTGCAGCATGGTTTTTGTCACAGTCCTTGTATTTGGGTGTTGTCCTCCACAGCTCCTGACTCTCAGTGTGATCACGTCGGTTCCCTTTTCTCTCTCTGCGGTGGTTGCCAGCTCTTCACTTCCTTCCTCCCGAGCTGCTGCTGGCTTCTGCTTGATTTTTGTTGTCACCAAGGGTTTGGTTGGGAGGATTTTTTGTGTTTTATTGAAAAAAAAATAAGAAATCATGTTGCAAGACACTTCCCAGGAGGATAAAAAAAAAATGAAACAAGCTGTTCCAGTATCTTGGGTCCATCTGAGAGTTGTTCCTTTTTGTTTTAATTCTTTTTGTTTTGGTTTCTCAGGAGCATTTCCTTCGGGTGGAGCTGATGAGTGAGGCTGTGAAGGACGGGGCTGCTGTCACTTGTTCTGTGCCACAGTGTATGCAAACACTCAAGTCCAGCTCCAGGCTGGTTGTGAAGAAGCTCCCTGTGACTCACGTACGTCCTCTCCTCTGGCTTTTGAGATGACACTTCTGAATCAGGAACCTTCACAAGCTGCTCTGGTTGCTTGTGGGGTGGTTGTGTTCTGTGGCTGAGTTGTCACACCAGGGAAGGACAACCTCAGCACTAGGCTTTAGTGAGCAGAGAACATCCCATAGCTGGATCTCATGTCCTCAGCTCCCTGGCCCTTTACTTCTGCTCACAACCTCGGCTTGTAACGGGGGGTGACTTCCCAACCGCACGATTCGGGGTGATGTTGCAATTCCCACAGATCCACTCAAGCCTTGACCTCTCTTCTGAGACCAATTGTGGTCTTGGTGGGGCCAATTTGGGGGTTTTGTTGTGTCAGATCCCATTTCTGACTCCAAGCCTCTGTGGAGGCCACAGATCATTTGTCTGGGGTGAGCAGAGCACCCCTCACCCCAGCGACAATCTGACTTCTGGGGCCAGTTTCAGCTTTGATCCCACCTTTTGGTTCTGGAGCAGATCCTTGCCCAGAGGGTGCAGTGAAGTCTAAGCTGCCCTAGTGAGCACACAGTAAATCTGTGGAGCTCTGTATCCAGGACAAGAGGTGGGAGATGGTCCTGAGCCATCAGCAGGGGACATGAGCACTGAATCACAGAATCCCAGACTGGGCTGGGTTGGAAGGGACCTGAAAGCTCATCCAGTTCCAACCCCCCTGCCAGCAGCAGGGACACCTTCCACTAGACCAGGTTGCTCAAAGCCTCATCCAACCTGGCCCAGAACACTTCCAGGGAGGAGCAGCCACAGCTTCTCTGGCCAACCTGGGACAGGGTCTCACCATCCTCTGGATGAAAAATTTCCTCCCGATATCCAACCTAAATCTCCCCTCTCAGTTTAAAACCGTTTCCCCTTGTCCTGTCACTCTCTGCCCATGGCAAATGTCGCTCTCCCTCTGGTTTCTAAGCTCCCTTCAGGTACTGGAAGGCCACAATGAGGTCTCCCCAGAGCTTCTCCAAGCTCAACAAGCCCAGTTCCCTCAACCTTTCTTCAGCAGAGAGCTGCTCCAGCCCTCGGATCATCTTCGTGGCCTCCTCTGGACCTGCTCCAACAGCTCCACATCTTTCTTGTGCTGGGGGCTCAATACTCCAGATGGGGCCTCACAGGAGCAGAGGGGGACAATCCCCTCCCTCACCCTGCTGCCCACCCCTCTTTTGATGCAGCCCAGGACACAGTTGGCTTTCCAGGCTGCAGTCACACACTGCTGCCTCATGTTGAGGCTTCTTGTCCACCAGGACCCCCAGGTCCTTCTCAGGGCTGCTCTGCATGAGTTCTTCTCCCACATACCTGTCCACATACATGGGATTGCCCCAGCCCAAGTGCACAACCTTGTACTTGACCTTGTTGAACCTCATCAGGTTCTCTTGGGCCCTCTGAGATGGGCAAAGCCCCATCCCTCACCAGCAAAGACCTGCACAGGGACATTTTGGTTGCACCTATTGAACAAACCGTCCCATAAGGATTTTCCTTGCAAGGGAGGTGGCAGGAGATGCTTTGGGCTCATTGTTGTTTTTCTCTGGATGCAAAGGGGTTGTGTCTGAGGTTGGAAACCTTCCTCCAGCCTTCCTCTTCTCTGAAACCTCCTCTCTTTCTCCCACAGAGCAATGGCAGCAAGGACGCAGGTGGTTTCCTTTGCCGCGCCTGCGCGCAGCAGCGCTTTGGCTCTCTGACACCGCTCACCTTTTTCCCAGCGCTTCAGGAACATCCCATCCAGCTCTAACAAAGCCTTCCAGCTCTCCAAAGCCCTGCTTGTGGCCTGGAGCCATCTTGGGTGCAGGACAAGGTTTGTTTTCACATCCCATCTCCCAAATCAGATGCTCCAAAATCAGGTGGATATTGGAGCAGGATTTTAGACCAGCTCTGAGAGGAACCCTCTAGGTTCTCTGTAAGGAGATGTGAGACCTTTTCTCCAGCCTTTCCTTGCCCTCCAAGAGCTAGTCCACATCACCTGCACTGCACCCCTGCACTATATGCACTAGATAAACTCTACTGGACTAGACAGCATTTTTTTTTGGAGCTTTACCCCTCCATTACCTCTGGCATCAGGAAAACATCTCCAGTGACCAAGCTGGCTATTGTGTCACATCATGCCTTGGTGAAATCCCCAGAAGAAGACAAAATGCAACCCTGAAAAGTACCCAAAGAAATAATTCATTCCTAGAAAATGAACTTTTTTTAATGGGGAGAATTTCACTCTCAGCTCTGGGAGGAAGTTGTTCATCTCTCCCAGCTGAATTAATTTTCCTGACTTGCAGTCAAGGGGGTTTCCCCCAAACTCTGTTTCCCTTCTCCCTGCAGTGAACCAGGAGGCAAGAAGAGAGGCAACATCTAAAGAACTGCTTTGGTTTGGTTTCAGTCTAACTCAGAGACAAACTGGAGAGCGTTTTTAATCCTGAAATTTAATTTTTACCAAAAAAAAACCCCAAAAAAGCCTTATTGCTTTATTTTTTCTCTTCCCTTCTCTTAAGAAGTTCTCTTTGGTTGCATTTATTTACCAGCCATCTCGGTAGCAGTGGTGCACGCAGCATGGTGCTCTTGCAAATCAGATGGTGGCTTAGGCTCTTCATTTGAAGACACTGTAGCTTGTTGGACCAGAGCCTGTGTCATGCAGAGATCAAAACTGAAACCAGTTTTGAAAGAGATCTGCTCTTGGAGCTGGGCCCAGAGCGGTGAGCCGTGCCTGCTGGAGGAAGCTCGTGCATCCTGCTGATTTCCATGGTTATTCATTGAACAGGAGCTGCTTTTCTGGCTCTCCTTTCACTTTCAAAGTGACCAACTCCAGAAGGGTTTTCCCTGTTCTGCTCACCTAAGCATGAGCAGAAGTTCACCCAAGACTTTGAGGTTGGATGTTAACAGCAAAGCTCCATTTGGACTTTGGACCAAGCACCTCCAGGGATCCCTTCCAGCTTCAGTTGTTTTCCAACCATCCCATGGTAAGTTGGGGAGAGGTTTGGTCTGTCACACACCCACCATGCTGCTTCCTCCAGCTCCAACAGTGGCACAAACAAGAAGACAAGACACAGCAGCAAGGAGAGGACATGGAAATTAAGTTGTTAAGATACCTCCTGGTTTCCAGCTGACTGCCCAAAATCTTCTTGCCATCCAGCTGAGCCAAACAAGCAATGGTAACTGCCACCTTGCTGTCACCCTTTGCCTCTAGAGCATGACACTACTGGTGGTTGGCAACTCCTTGCTGCTGCAGAGATAGATTTCACCTCAGCCAAGCTCCTGTCTGTCCCCAGTGTCCTCCCCATCATCATGGATGCTGAGATGTCCAACCAGACAAAAAAATTGCTGCACTTGCATTATTTTATATCCAATATATCCACATTTATCCATCTACAGGAGAAAGCTGCCTGTTCCATAGTGAGGGGATCACAACTGATGATGGATGAAGGGAAAACATGGAAAGGAAAATTATTTCCTAGGTCAGATGATTGTTTTCAGTCTTTAGTAGTGTTTGTAGTGAAATTGCTCCTGCTTATGGTCCCCTGTGAGAGGCCAGAGCTGGTGAGCACCTGAGGTCAACACCAAAAGTGCCTCCAAAGGATCCTTGAGCTGCATGTGAGACCCTTGAGACCGTGGTGGGATGGTGCTGGCACCCTTCATTGTGGTTGGGGGTTCACCAGAGAATGGCTGAAAGAGAGGAGGAAGGGGGTGAGGACATGGTAGGGGGGATGCTCAGGTGGGTCCTTCTCTGTTTGTCATGCACAGTGCTGCTTTCTGGTATTGAGGGCAAAGTGGATCTAGAAATGGGGCTGAGGTCCAGCTGCCTCAACTCAGTTCTTGTTCCTCGGTCAGGAGCAAGGCCAACTTGAGGCACAGCTGCCCAGCTTCAACCCTGGCACCCAAACCCCATCCCCTGCACCCAAACACCCTCCACTGGGGCAGGCAGCCCTCAACCTGCTTCCTGCTGACCATGTCCTCTGAGTTTTAGCTCCTGAGGCAGGACTCCCACCACCTTCACACCACCCTGGGGTGCTCACAGGGCTCACCCACCCCCAGTTCAGCCCCATAGTGGGATACCCACACACCTTGGGACGCTGGAGCGGTCTCATCCATGGGAGTTCTGGCTGGGAAGAGTGGCCATGTGTCCCTGGGGTGAGCATGCTCCTCACAGAGGGCAGCTGGGGACCAGGATGCGCTCTGCCACACGCCACCACTGCTTGGGGAAGCATCCAGCTTTCCATCTGAGCCTGGAGCATCCTCCAGGCTGGTGGCTGCACCAAGTTGCCCAGTGGTTGGTGCTCAGCCCATGGGGAAGACATCAGGAGGCAACATCTCCTCGTGCTCAGTGGTGGGAGCCACCATGGGGATGGCTGTCTCCATCACTCTGGAGTCCTGTGCGTTCCTGCAGAGGGGAGAGGAGCATCACTGGTACCTCAAAGCCTTTCCTCAGCTTTTGGTAGAACAACTCATCACTGGGATGGAAAGACCTCATGGAGCTCAGCCCACTTACATTTTCATCCTCCAGCAGCAACAGGCCACGATGACAACAACCACCAGCACTGGGACACCTGCAGGAGAGACATGGTGGCTGATGAGCATCTTCCAAGGCACTTGAGCCCAACTTCAGCAAAACAGCTCCATGAAGAGTTGGAAATGTTTTGTGCACGTTCACAAGGTGCCCTCCCCACCCCAGGGAGAAATTTGGGTGCTGCATCCTTCCCCCTCCATGGGAGGCATTGCTGTGGATCATGGAATAAACCTCCCACAGCCCCAAGGAGGGATTTTAAGATTAAAAATAAAGAAAATAAGTGCCTGGTTTTGCCAAAATTAGCTTTTTTTTTTCTCAGCTTACCAATGGAAGAGGCCACGGTCTGGATGGAAACTGGAAAAGAAGAGAGAAATGGAGATTTTTAGCTGCAAAGTCAGGAAAAGGGAGGTGAGAGAAGGGAGAAATGCATTGAAAAAGTGAAAGAGCCTTTGGTGGTTGAAACCAGCCCCATCGGTGAGTTATCTCCCCTGGAGAGGTGGCCTGACCTGCAGCGTGGTCTGTGGGGCTGGTGGGTAGTGGAGTTGTCCCCAAAGATGTCCCCAGGGCCATCTCCTCTCCTGGTATGGATGTCTGCAGTGGTGGGGGTATCTCTGGTAGTGTGGATGTCTCTGGTGGTGGCCCAGGAGGTGCTGGTGGAATGGGTGAGTGGCTGGCAGCTCCTGGAGCTGGAGAGGGGCTGGAGGTCAGGGCAGTGTTGGTGGTTCCTGCTGGGGAAAATGATATAAAACCTTTTAATTAAACCTTTTAATTAAAAAAACACAATTAAAAGGCACACTCCAGGTAGGGCCTTTGTGTCAGTGCTCAGCCTGGTGCTACAAAATGGCATCATTTCACACAGCTTAATTAATTGCATCCCTCAATTAAAAAGCTTTGCTTTCCACACCACGGTGGTTGTGGTTTTGCTGTGGCCATGGTCATGGTGACCCTGAACCAGTCCCCATGGGCTGTGTTTGCCCTTTCATAGAAACATTGAATTGTTGGGTTGGAAAAGACCTTTGAGATCATTGAGTCCAGCTGTACCTGTCCACTGCTAAACCATCTCTGAGCTCCTTGTCTGCTCAGCTTTTCAATCCCTCCAGGGATGGGGACTCCACCACTGCCCTGGGCAACCCCTGCCAATGCCTCAGAACCCTTTCAGCAAAGAAATTCTTCCTCACATCCCATCTCAACTGCCCTGGCCACAACTGGAGCCCATTTCCTCTTGTCCTGTCCCTTGGTCCTTGGTTGAACAGACCCACCCCCACCTCTCTGCACCCTCCTTGCAGGGACTTGGACAGAGCCAGAAGGTCTCCCCTCAGCCTCCTTTTCTCCAGGCTCAGCACCCCCAGTTCCCTCAGCCAGGAACTCATCAGACACATTCTCCAAACAAGCTCTTTCCTCACCCCTTTGAGTTGTCCTCTCGATGTGTGGCGCAGTCAGGAGCTCAGGGCTGGGAGTTTGCGGAGGTAGAGCCGGATCCCCTTCAAGAAGACACAACATGGACACGCTGCCAACACCAGCTCCCACACCACCCTACATCCTCCTCCAGCCATGGATGTTTCCACCATCCCTGGTCCCCATCACATCCCAGTTGCTGAGCAAGGACTCACGGATGCATTGCAGCGTGGTGTGGGTCCAGTCGGGCTCGGTGGAGCCGTCGCGGAGGACGCACTGGATGAGGGTGGAGGTCCCAGCTTTGCGCTTGTAGCCCGGGTTGCAGGCGTAGCGCAGGCGAGCGTGGAGCAGCGTGTTGTTGCCCACGGTGATGTGAGCGTTGGCCACGTCCCTGGGACGGCTGCATCGTGCTGGCACTGGAGAGGGAGTGGGAAAAATCATCAATTAATGGAGATCACAGAATCACAGAGTGTCAGGGATTGGAAGGGACCTCGAAAGCTCATCCAGTCCAATCCCCCTGCCGGAGCAGGAACACCCAGATGAGATCACACAGGAAGGTGTCCAGGCGGGTCTTGAATGTCTCCAGAGAAGGAGACTCCACAGCCTCCCTGGGCAGCCTGTCCCAGGGCTCTGGCACCCTCACAGTAAAGAAGTTCCTTCTCAAATCCAAGTGGAACCTCCTGTGTTCCAGCTCACACCCATTGCCCCTTGTCATCACTGGACACCACTGAGAAGAGCCTGGCTCCATCCTCCTGACACTCACCCTTCAGATATTTCTAAACATTAATGAGGTCCCCCCTCAGTCTCCTCTTCTCCAAGCTCAAGAGCCCCAGCTCCCTCAGCCTTTCCTCATAAGGGAGATGCTCCACTCCCTTCATCACCTTGGTGGCTCTGTGCTGGACTCTCTCCAGCAGCTCCCTGTCCTTCTTGAACTGTGGGGCCCAGGACTGGACACAATATTCCAGATGTGGCCTCACCAGGGCAGAGTAGAGGGGATCACAGTGGAGATCACAGTGGAGATCATAGAGGCATCTTCTGACCTTCTGGCAGGGACAAATCCTGCCAGGGAGTGGGAACGGGGCATCAGTGCTGCCTTGGGGGTGGGAGAGCCTCAACCAACCTACAAAAAACACAGTGAGGAGATGGCTGTCCCTGTGTGCGGGGGATGGAGAAGAGGAACATTCTATTTCCACCACATTTGTGGTCACTTGTAGCAGCTCCTCTGGTCACCAAAGGCTTTTTGCAGGATTTCATCCTCCTGCAGTGACCATCCTGGGCCAGCAGGTCCCACCAGCAGCTGTGACGTTGTGGCTGTGCTCACCACTCCCTTTTTTCTCCACTCATTTTGTAGCTGGACATGAAAAACTCCAGGTGTTGTGTGAGTCCTCCAGCCACTTCCCAGGGCTTTTTCCTGCTGGATGGTGCAGCCCATAGCCCTGGTGGCAGCTGAAATCTCAGCATCACGTGGTCGGGTGATGGGGCAGCGATGGGCCATGAGTTAGGGCTTTTCTTGTTCTCAGAAGGACTCGTGCTTCTCCTCTGGCCTTGATTTGAGGTCGATTTCACAAGAGGATGTTACAATTTCACTTCTTTTTCTGGTGCAATGGAGAAAGTTTCTTGATTGCTCCAAGACCATGGCCATACCCAGACCCCTGCCACAGCGTGGGAAAGGCTCAGCCGTGACCCTGATCCCAGCTCCTGTTCCCCAACATGAGCCACTGAGGAGAGGTGATGCCCCAGAGCTGGGATGGAGAGAGGCACAGTGGGGATAGAGCCATGGACAGCCTGGCTGGAGTGGGGCACGGCTGGGATGGAGCAAGGCATGGTGAGGATGGGGCAAGGCACAGGTGGGATGGAGCGATGCATGGTCAGGATGGAACAATGCATGGCCAGGATGGAGCAATGCATGGCCAGGATGGAGCAATGCATGGTCAGGATGGAGTGATGTGTGGTCAGGATGGAGTGATGCATGGATGGGATGGAGTGATGCAGAGCCAGGATGGAGCGATGCATGGTGAGGATGGAGCGATGCATGGTCAGGATGGAGCAATGCATGGCCAGGATGGAGTGGTGCATGGCCAGGATGGAGTAGTGCATGGCCAGGATGTGATGCATGGTGAGGATGGAGCAATGCATGGTCAGGATGGAGCGATGCATGGCCAGGATGGAGTGATGCATGGTCAGGATGGAGCAATGCATGGTCAGGATGTGATCCAGAGCCAGGATGGAACAATGCATGGTCAGGATGGAGTGATGCATGGCCAGGATGGAGTGATGCACGGCCAGGATGTGATGCATGGCCAGGATGGAGTGATACACAGCCAGGATGGAGCGATGCGTGGTCAGGATGGAATGATGTGTGGTCAGGATGGAGTGATGCATGGTCAGGATGGAGTGATGCATGGCCAGGATGGAGTGATGCATGGTCAGGATGGAGTGATGCATGGCCAGGATGGAGTGATGCATGGTCAGGATGGAGCAATGCATGGTCAGGATGGAGTGATGCATGGTCAGGATGGAACAATGCATGGTCAGGATGGAGTGATGCATGGCCAAGATGTGATGATGTGTGGTCAGGATGGAATGATGTGTGGTCAGGATGTCATGGACAACCAGGATGAATTGATGCCCAGCACAGACAGACCAATATCCAGCCAGGATGGAGCAACACCCAGTTGGGATGCAGCACGTTTGGAATGGTGGGACACACGGGTGGGCTGGGATCAGGAGCAGGATGGTGATGGGAGCACAGTGGGACAGGAGTGCAGTGGCCATAAGGACAGGGATAGGATGATGGAGTGATGGGGTGAGGAGCTCCCTGGGGACAGGATTGTGATGGGGACAGGAACACAGTGGCAGTGAGGACAGGAACACAACGTGCTCCCCTGGGGACCCAAAACACCTGGAGATAAACATCTCCAGCATCTCCTGCCCCCATTTTTAATGCATCCTCAGAACATCCCAGGGCAGCCTGCTCCGTTTTGGTGCTCAGGTGGGTCCATGCCATGTCCCCTGGCACTGGGACACCTCAAAGAGCTGCAGCTGCCATGGCCAAGGAGCACAAGCGATGTGATGGTCACGTGTGTGCTGAGCACATCGGTTCTCAGCCTCCTCTCCAGGCGGCGGTGAAGGTTCTGGGAGTGTTTCCAGGAAATGCCAGGGGCTGTTTTGCAACATCCTCACATGAATGAAAAACCCTTCCAGTGCCAAGACAACCCCCAGCCACGGCTGCCAAGGAAGCACAGGAGGAAATCCACCCAGAAGCATCAAAAATGTCCAGCAAAAACAAGGACCTGTGAGTCCTCCTGATGTTCTTCAGCTTTCAAACCCGATCTCGTCACCCTGATCCCACTGAAGCACTTGGGGGTTTTTTTCCACTTGATTTGACTGGAAAAGAAACTTCTCTTCCAAATAATTCAGGTCTTCCAAAAAGGATCTGGCACTGAGCTCTTCTCTCTGGCCACCAACGCCAGGAGCAGAGGACATGGCAGGAAGATGTGGCAGGGGAGGGGGAGGTTGGCCATGAGGAAAAGGTTCTTGAGGCAGAGGGTGGTGGAGCACTGGCACAGGCTCCCCAGGGAGGTGCTCATGGCACCAAGGCTGACAAGATTCCAGCAGCATTTGGCCAAGGCCCTCAGGGACATGGTGTGAATGTTGGGCTTGTCCTGTGCAGGGACAGGAGTTGGACTGGATGATCCTGGTGGGTCCCTTCCAGCTCACAAGGTTCTATGAAGAAACACCCAAGTCCTTCAATGGCAAGGTCCCAGCATCTCCACTCTCCAGGATCACAACCCCAGCATCTCCTGCCATCGCTGCCCGGATTTCAGTGAGTTTGATGAGGTGAAACACGTCCCAAGGGGGAAAATGAGAGGAAATTTGGGGGGGATTCAGGTTTTTTTGGCTTTCTCCACCGGTGATCTCAAGTGATGCCGGTGAGGGTGAGGTGGTCCCAGCATACTGGGAAGAAAAACACTCAGGTGCTGGATACGTGGTTGGGATGAGTCCCAGGGATGGAGATGGTGCCATGTGCTGTCATCCTACGTGACAGAGATGTCCACCTCCAGCTTCACAGGGCTGCAGGGGGATGCACAACCACAACTAGACACTGGAGAATCCACACTGGGAAAACTGGACTATTTTTCTTATAAAATCATCAGCAAAAGGGCCAAAGCGGCGCTGGTTTAAAATGGTTTAAAAACTACAACCCCCAAAAATGGGGAAAAGAGAAATTTCAGAAGACTGTGCCCAAGTCTGGAGAATTCACGAGAAACACCAAGATCACGGAAATAAATAACTAACTAACTAACTAAATAAATAAATAAAACAATAAAACCTTTTCACATTTTAACTGAAAAATATTTACAATTGACCAAAGAATCCCAGAACTGGCTCAGCTGGAGAAGACCTTTCAGATCATCGAGTCCAACCATGAACCCAACACTGACCAGTCCCCACTAACCCATGTCCCTCAGCACTGTGTCTACACGACTCTTCAACCCCTCCAGGGATGGGGACTCCACCACTGCCCTGGGCAACCCCTTCCAATGCCTCAGAACCCTTTCAGCAAAGAAATTCTTCCTCACATCCCATCTCAACTGCCCTGGCCACAACTGGAGCCCATTTCCTCTTGTCCTGGCCCTTGGTCCTTGCTTGAACAGACCCACCCCCACCTCTCTGCACCCTCCTTGCAGGGACTTGGACAGAGCCACAAGGTCTCCCCTCAGCCTCCTTTTCTCCAGGCTCAACACCCCCAGTTCCCTCAGCCGGGAACTCAGCACACTTGTGCTCCAGACCCTTCCCCAGCTCCGTTCCCTTCTCTGGACACGCTCCAGCACCTCCAGGTCCTTCTTGGACTCAGGGGCCCAACACTGAACCCAGCACTCCAGCTGCAGCCTCACCAGTGCCCAGTGCAGGGGGACCAGCACTGCCCTGCTCCTACTGGCCACACTGGTGCTGATCCAGGCCAGGATGCCCTTGGCCTTCTTGGCCAATGAGCGATGCCCGGGGTGAGCATCACAAGATGCATCAGCACGGCAAGCGCAGAGGAGCTGTGTGTGCCACCTCCCCAATGATCCATCTGAACTAAAAGCGATGATTAATATCATTCTTGTCCTCTAAAACCCCAGATAACCCCATTTTCTACCCCAAACAATGATCCTCATCACATCACTGCTTCCAAGAACATCATCTACATGTCCATGACGGGGCTGCTGGAGGGTGCAGCCTTCAGGGAAATCTATTTTTATCCTGTTGCATGGATGTGTCTGGCAGCACACGTGGCTCTTGCCTTTTTTTTTGGCCACTGGAGTCATTTTACAGCCGTGGCTGCACCCGCCACCGAGTTAAAAATGAGAATAAAGTCATTTTCTGGGGCGTTGCAGCTTCAGCAGCGGATGGAAGCCAAGAGAAGAGAGATCATGAAAGCTGTCCAGAACATCTGTGCTCCCTTCCAGCCTTATTTCCTGCACTTCCACGTAGATCTTGCACAATTCCCACATTTTCAGTTAATTAATTTATTTCCTAATGGTCTTGCTGCTGCTGGAAGCGGCTCCTGGAGGATGTCGGCGTTGCCGGTTCCTCCACCATCCAGGATGGTGATTTTTCCCCCCAAAAAACAATCTTTTGGAGTTTGGAGAATGAGATGTGATGTGACTTTCCCACTCCAAGAGTGATGCTCAGCCACGGGTAAATCACAGTTCCATGGAAAATCCACAGATCCCACTCGGGGTGAAATCCTGCAGCTCCTGTGGGTCCATCTCATGGACCTTAATCACCCCCAGCCTCACTGGACACTGGTGGGGAAGTGACGTGGGGACCTGGAGATGGAGGTGGACACCCGGGGGGGTGCAAAGGGAATGTAGGGGTGCAGCTTGGGCAACCTGGGGTGCAGCGTGGGTGCCCTGGGCAGGGTCTGGACACCCCGGGGTGCAGCGTGGGTGCCCTGGGTGGGGTCTGGACACCCCGGGGTGCAGCGTGGGTGCCCTGGGTGGGGTCTGGACACCCCGGGGTGCAGCGTGGGCAACGTGGGGTGCAGAGTGGATACCCCAGGGATGAGTGTGGGCACCTCAGGGGGTTGCATGGGGCACCTAGAGGGAGGTGTGGGCACCCTTGGGTGCAGTATGGGTGCCCCAGGGAGGGGTCTGAACACTTTGGGGTGCAGTGTGGGCACCCCAAGGGGGAGTGTGGGCACCTTGGGGTCCAACACGGGTAGCCCGGGGGGGGGTCTGGACACCTTGGGGTGCAGTGTGGGCAACCTGGGATGCAGAGGGGGTACCCCAAGGGGGAGCGTGGTCACATGGGGCACTGAGAGGGAGGTGTAGGCACCTTGGGGTGCAGCGTGGGGACCCCAGAGGGGAACGTGGGCACCTCGGGGTGCAGTGTGGGTACTCAGGGAGGAGCAGGGGCACCCTGGAGTGCAGCGTGGGCACCCTGAGGGGATCGTAGGGACCTCGTGCGGGTGCAAGGAGCACCAAGAGGGAGATGTGGGCACGCAGGGAGTGGCGTGGGCAGCCCGGGGTGCAGCGTGAGTGCCCCAGGGGGGAGCGTGAGCACTTCGGGGGAGGTGTGGGCATGCAGGGAGTGGTGTGGGCATCTTGGGGTGCAGCGTGGGCACCCCGGGGAAGGCGTGGACACCCCGGGATGTAGCGTGGGCACCCCGTGAAGAAGCATGGGCACCTTGGGGTGCAGTGTGGGCACCCCGGGGAAGGCGTGGACACCCCGGGATGTAGCGTGGGCACCCCGGGAAGAAGCATGGGCACCTTGGGGTGCAGCGTGGGCACCCCGGGGAAGGCGTGTGCATGCCGGCAGCGGGCCGGTGAGCCCGGGACAGCCCCACTTACCGGTCCCGGCGGCGGCCCAGGGCAGCAGGACGGCGACGGCACCGCAGAGCAGCGGCAGCAGCGGCCGCTCCATGGGACGGCGGGGCCGGAGCCGGGACCGGGACCGAGGCGGGGGGGTGGTGCTCAGGGCACCCGCGGGGGCTCCCGGAGCTTCACCCGCCTTCCCTTTCCCCTCCTTCCCCTTTCGCTTTCGCTTTCGAGCCGGGAAGACCGAGAGGGACGAACCGCCCCGCCGGGATGGGGGACCTGGGGCGGGAGGGGGATGCGGTGACCGGGGGTGGGGGAGGGCAATAGTGGGGGGGGGGGATTCGGTATCCGAGGGGGGGGCGGTATGTCGGGGGGGAGGTAATACCGGCAGAGTAGGGGGGGTGAGATACCCCGGGGGATGCAATACCGGGGAGTGGGGGGGATTCATTACCCGGAGGGGGTGAGATACCGGACGGGGAATAAATATCGGGGGGTGGGGGGTTTAATATCGGGGGAGGGGGGTGCGATACTTGGGAGGTGAGATACCTGGGAGGGATGCAGTACCCAGGGGATGGGAGAGAGGGGATGTGATGCTCATGGAGGGGGGGATGCAATACAAAGGGCAAGGTGCACCTGGGTCAGGGCAACCCCAAGCACAAATCCAGGCTGGGTGGAGAATGGCTGGAGAGCAGCTCTGAGGAGAAGGACTTGGGGTGCTGGGGGAGGAGAAGCTCCACATGAGGCGGCACCGTGCGCTGGTAGCACAGAGCCAATAACCGTGTCCTGGGCTGCACCCAGAGCAGCGTGGGCAGCAGGGCCAGGGAGGGGATTCTGCCCCTCTGCTCCGCTCTCCTGAGACCCCCCCTGCAGTGCTGCCTCCAGTGCTGGGGCCACCAACAGCACAAGGACATGGAGCTACTGGAGCCAGCCCAGAGGAGGCCACGAGAATGATGCCAGGGCTGGAGCAGCTCTGCTGTGAGGACAGGCTGAGAGAGTTGGGGCTGTTCAGCCTGGAGAAGAGAAGGCTCCAGGGAGACCTTCCAGTGGCCTCCCAGTACCTGAAGGGGCTCCAGGAAGGCTGGGGAGGGACTTTGGCCAAGGGCAGGGAGTGACAGGACAAGGGGTGGTGGCTTCAAACTGGACAAGAGCACATTTAGATGAGATGTGAGGAAGAAATTCTTTGGTGTGAGGGTGGTGAGACCCTGGCCCAGGTTGGCCAGAGAAGCTGTGGCTGCTCCTCCCTGGAAGTGTTCTTGGCCAGGTTGGATGAGGCTTTGAGCAACCTGGTCTAGAGGAAGGTGTCCCTGCTGATGGCAGGGGGGTTGGGGCTGGATGAGCTTTCAGGTCCCTTCCAACCCAACCCAGTCTGGGATTCTATGATTTCCCCAGGAGAAAGCAGCACCTGGGGTGATGCAGTCCCTGGGGCCCACTGCCATACCGGGTTGGGGGGTGCAATACCCAGGAGGATGTGGTACCCAGGGGAAATGCAGTGCCCTGGGGGGATGTAATCCCTCCCCTCTAGTGCCTGGGGGAATCTGTCTGGCTGCAATGCCTTGGCCAGGATGACTCTGGGGATGGAGATATCACAGTGGTGGAGCTGGAGGTTGCTGATTCCCAGGTAAACCTCAAAACTGGAACTGAACCTATGATTCAAGGCCTTGGATGATCTGCAGATGGAAACTTCAACCTGCAGCATGCTTGGGACTGCACTGCTCCCACAGGTCCTACTTACAACAAATCCTCCAAAAACCACCCTACAGTTCCTTGCTCATGGCTTTGCCTGTCTCCATTTCTTCTTCTCTTGACTGCACGTAATTTTTGTCTCGTCAGTGACTGTTAGAAGATGGCTTCACAATAACTATGAAAGCGAAGGAAAAGAGCTATTTGAATCCCAGAATCCCAGACTGGTTTGGGTTGGGAGGGACCTTAGAGCTCATCCAGTTCCAACCCCCCTGCCAGCAGCAGGGACACCTTCCACTAGACCAGGTTGCTCAAAGCCTCATCCAACCTGGCCGAGAACACTTCCAGGGAGGAGCAGCCACAGCTTCTCTGGGCAACCTGGGCCAGGGTCTCACCACCCTCACAGTGAAGAATTTCTTCCTCATATCCAATCTAAACCAACCCTGAAGATAACATTTCATGGCCAATTAGCAATTCTTGATGAGAAGTGAGTAAATTCTCTATTTCAAGTCACTGTGAACCCAACCAGTTGACAAACCACTTGACCCTGCCAAGTGTATTTTAGAAAGGGCAAGGCACGAGACTGCAAACATTGAGAAATAGGTGTAGGTTGTTCTCAATGACTGATCCTCACCTGAGGATCGTGACTAGAAACATCCAGGGCCATGCAGATGAAAATGTTGCACCAGTTATACACCAGTGAAGTGACACTCCAAATTCCCAGGGCTCGGTGTTTAAACTGTTGGTGATTAAACACACTCTTTAATCTGTGTACTCTGGCCAGGTTGGAATTTCACATGACCAGTGTTAAGAAGAACACTCAGAAATAGCTGAAGGTAAGAAAACTGGGATTTGGTAAAGAAAACATGGACCAGTTAGAACGAGTTCAGAGGAGGCCACAAGGATGATGCCAGGGCTGGAGCAGCTCTGCTGTGAGGACAGGCTGAGAGAGTTGGGGCTGTTCAGCCTGGAGAAGAGAAGGCTCCAGGGAGACCTTCTAGTGGCCTCCCAGTACCTGAAGGGGCTCCAGGAAGGCTGGGGAGGGACTTTGGCCAAGGGCAGGGAGTGACAGGATGAGGGGTGATGGCTTGAAAGTGGCAGAGGGGAGATGGAGCTGAGATGTGAGGAAGAAATTCTTTGGTGTGAGGGTGGTGAGACCCTGGCCCAGGTTGGCCAGAGAAGCTGTGGCTGCTCCTCCCTGGAAGTGTTCTTGGCCAGGTTGGATGAGGCTTTGAGCAACCTGGTCTAGTGGAAGGTGTCCCTGCTGCTGGCAGGGGGTTAGGACTGGATGATCTCTAAGGTCCCTTCCAGCCCAAACCAGTCTGGGAGTCTCTGATTCTATGAAATAGTCTGCAAAGATGTTGCCCTTCTTTTTTTTCAAGTGTTCCTTCAAAAGCCGTGTAAAACCCGGTCATGTCCTAACTGTTTCTGGGTGAGGATTTTTTGTGATCCTTGTGAAAACAAGTTCTGTAGCTACTCATCTTCAAGAAAATAAGCAAAGCTACGTGTGAGAGTTTATACTGGTTGAACTGGAGAACTGCAGTGCCCGAGAACGGTGAATTTTCAATCTGAAGCCTTTCTGCAAACCAAATCTGAGCTAGTGAATGACTGTGGCTGCTGATTTCTACCATCACATCACTGAGCTCTGCCTGATCCCTGACTTGGGGAGCCCTTTGTGCCCTGTTCCCCACCACACACAGCATCAAAGGATCATTCCCACCTTGTCTCTGTCCCATGCACCAAGAGAAGGATGTGACCCTAAAGCATCCCTCGTGGTGGGATATGGAAATAACCAAGGGCTGACCACATCTTCTGTGTTTTCAAAGGGCTTTGCCATCCTGTGTCCAAGCTAACAATTTAAGAGCTGTTTGGTTTCAATCACTTCAAACATCTAAGAAACAATTTTTGGGCTCCCACCATCTTGCCTTGTATTGCTTTTGGGAAGGTTGGGCAGAAGTGATTGAGAAGTTCTAGTTTCTCCTTGGATGTGCCATGTAGAAGGGTTGTGTTATTGACTATGACTCTTTAACTGAACATTTTAGGGTAAGAAAAGGTGGATTCTAGGCCAGGACTAGAGATCAGTCCAGTGCCTTTGAAGAGAGACAAACAAGCACCAGGAATGAGGAGCAATCTCCTTTTTGAGCAAAAATATTCCTCATTTTTCCAGCAGAGAGCAACCAAAACAAGGCCTCATGCAGCAAAATAGTACAAAACCCAACAATTCATCTGCTTTTGTTTTCTTTTAAGGATTTAGCCAGGAATTATTGAATTTCTTATCAGCTCTAACACATATTTCTGCACCAAGCACATATAACCCACTCAGGATATGAGTTCATCCTAAAATGTTTTTATCTCACAGGAATACTTGGGAGTACAAATTATCCCTGCTAATTACAAAAGGTTGCTACAAACCATTTGTTAAGCTCAGGTTTGCAAACTGGAATGATTTCCCATCAAATTCTCATCCCTGCTCTAATTTTCTTATGCATTATTCATCATTTCAGGCCAGAAGTGGTCACTGCCCCAAACTCTGTCTGTAAAAGAGAAAGACTCTAAGAAAATGCTTATAGGGAAAATGATATTGATTAATAGGAGTATTATGGTTAAATGAAAAATTAGAATAATAGAATAATAGAATAATAATAATTCTTATAACCCATGCAACCAGGCTGCTTCTCACTCTGGCCCTTGTCTCGCTCTCTCCATGGTTGGTTGAAACCCAACCCAGCTGAATCAACAAGAAGAGAATTCAGAGGCTCAGCAATTACAGAGCAGAAGTGATGAACTTGGAGTGAGTGAATTGTGAAAGATTCCAGATTTTAAACCAGACAGAAGTTCAATGTCACTGTCAGTTGTTCTGAGAAGTGCAGAGGTGAGCAGAGAGGGAGATGACTCAAGAAGATCAGTGAATGCAGTGACCAGAGTGGGACCAGTGGGGCTGCAACTTCTGAAGAGGCTCTGAGATGAGATGAGAAGAATCAGCCAAGTTTGAAGGCCACTGTGGACTTTTATAGAATTTTAAATTAATGAGAAATTTGGAACTGAGGGTTTGTGGGAAAACACCAAGAACTTGGACCAGAAGATCTATTGTCTAATGTTAAATTTAATGTATATAGAGCTTGATTTTTGCAGTGCCTTGGCCACTCACTGAGGTGATGGCCCAGCTCTGAGTTGTCAATAAAGCAAACCCAGAGTTACCCACCCACTGAGTTAAATTCCTTTAACACTGTCCCAGAGTGGTGCTGCCTGCTGGGCTTAGAGGCACCTGGAAAAATGAAAATACAGCCCTGAAAAAAAAAAAGAAGAAAAAGGTGGAAGTTTTTTCTTATCCAGGAAGAAATTACAGTGCTAATGGTTTGTCTTAGGGCAGCTACAAAAACGTTGAGCATCTCTCATGAAAGAAGCAGGTGATTTTCTGGTGCTTTCATAAGGTTTTGAGAAGCAAAAGTAAGTGTGACCTGCACCTGCAGGGACTAACTGAGGTTGACCAGACACTGATTCCCACCTAGGTGATGATAAATGCAAAATGCCTTCTCCTATGGGTGTTACAGATTAGTTTTTGAAGCTAAACATGTTGAATATTAATCATACAATAATATTATTATTAATAATAAAAGCACCATGAAGACAAAGAAGATGAAGGCAAAGATGAAGATGAAGAAGACTAAGAGATGAAGAAGATGAAGAAGACAAGGCAAAGACGATGAAGACAAAGAAAAGGAAGAAGACAGGATTAAAATGAAGAAGAAGAAGAAGAGGGGGAGAAGGAGGAGGAGAAGGAGAAGGAGAAAGAAGGAGAAAGAAGGAGAAAGAAGGAGAAAGAAGGAGAAAGGAGAAAGGAGAAGGAGAAGGAGAAGGAGAAGGAGAAGGAGAAGGAGAAGGAGAAGGAGAAGGAGAAGGAGAAGGAGAAGGAGAAGGAGAAGGAGAAGGAGAAGGAGAAGGAGAAAGAAGGAGAAAGAAGGAGAAAGAAGGAGAAAGAAGGAGAAAGAAGGAGAAAGGAGAAAGGAGAAGGAGAAGGAGAAGGAGAAGGAGAAGGAGAAGGAGAAGGAGAAGGAGAAGGAGAAGGAGAAGGAGAAGGAGAAGGAGAAGGAGAAGGAGAAGGAGAAGGAGAAAGAAGGAGAAAGAAGGAGAAAGAAGGAGAAAGGAGAAAGGAGAAAGGAGAAAGGAGAAGGAGAAGGAGAAGGAGAAGGAGAAGGAGAAGGAGAAGGAGAAGGAGAAGGAGAAGGAGAAGGAGAAGGAGAAGGAGAAGGAGAAGGAGAAGGAGAAGGAGAAGGAGAAGGAGAAGGAGAAGAAGAAGGAGAAGGAGAAGGAGAAAGAAGGAGAAAGAAGGAGAAAGAAGGAGAAGGAGAAGGAGAAGGAGAAGAAGAAGAAGAAGAAGAAGAAGAAGAAGAAGAAGAAGAAGAAGAAGAAGAAGAAGAAGAAGAAGAAGAAGAAGAAGATCTGGTGCTTAGCATTCTAGGCAAGGCCATTTCCTGGTAAAAGCAAAAACACACTGCACTTCTGTTTGCTACTTTGCTCTGGCTTTTACGTGTTGATGAACATTGAAAACTTCATATTTTGGATGTAAATTGGTAGAATTGGTGGAAACGGGGTGGTTTTGCTGCCCAGAGGGACACCCCAATGACGGGTGTGAGCTCCTGCTGCGTTTGTGGGATCTGGCCAGAGAGGGTCCTGTCTTTCTGCAATGAAAGAATTTGCTGTCATGCTCTCATGTTGGAGTTTGTGGAAGCGTGATTTCACTGCCAAGGCATCCAGCTGGAGTCAAGCAAGAGGCAGGGTGGGATGTCCAGGGCATGGGGATCTCCGCTGGAATTTGGGGGGAATTCATCTCCTTTTCCATTTGGAGTGATGGGGGTGGAGGGGGAAGCACTGATGAAACCAGAAAAGGGGTTGTTTGGGTCTGAAGTTCTGGGTTTTCTGATTTTGGGGGATTTCAGTTCTTGGTTTGTAATGTCCCTGGTGAAAAGTGTTGCAGCTTTTTCTCAAAGAGAACTGGGAGATTTTTGGCACAAGCTTTGATTTTATGCTATTAAATCACATCCTAGGAGGCAAGAGTTATTTCTACTGGAACAAATAACCACAATCACAGCCACTGAGGAAACACAAGGCTAAAAATTCCAGCTGGAGGTTTGGACACATTCACTGTTGTCTGCAAATAACATCTCCAGATAATTTATCTTAAAGCAAAAATTAATCCTGCTTACATTTGTAAGGATTTTTCAATCCTTACATTTTAGGATTTGCCATTTAAGAAGAGGTTGGATGAGGCTTTGAGCAACCTGGTCTTGTGGAAGGTGTCCCTGCTGATGGCAGGGGGGTTGGGACTGGATGAGCTTTCAGGTCCCTTCCAACCCAAAGCAGTCTGGGATTCCATGATTCTAGGATGGAAGATTTGTCTGGCTCTTTCTACCATCACTTTCTAGGAGCACATCAAGTAACAAGTTACAGGCAGGTTGTGTCACATTGTGGGGAAAATCCTTTCTACATGTTCAGCTTTAAAGCTGATATTTGTACAATTCAGCTTCCTTCTGTTTGCTATCAAAAACTGTAAATTATGGGAAGTTGGAAATCTTGACTTTAAAAGCCTTTTGCAGAGCAAATGGTGCTGCAAAACTGGAAAGGTTCAGAGGAAACCACATTTCCCACCCTGTAGTTCACAGAATCATGGAATGGTGGGGTTGGAAGAGACCTCAGGAGATCATCCAGTCCAACCCCCCTGACAAAGCAGGTTCCCTACACCAGGTTGCACAGGAAAGTGTCCAGGTGGGTTTGAACATCTCCAGAGATGGAGACTCCACACCCTCTCTGGGCAGCTTGGCCCAGGGCTCCAGCACCCTCACAGGAAAGAAGTTTTTCCTTCAGTTTCTCTGGAACTCCCAGTGTTCCAGCTTGTGCCTGTTGCCCCTTGTCCTGTCACTGGGCACCACCGAGAAGAGCCCGGCCCCATCCATTTGGCCCCCACCCTTCAGCTATTGACAGACATTGATCAGATCCCCTCTCAGGCTGCTCTTCTCCAGGCTGAACAGTCCCAGCTCTCTCAGCCTCTCCTCGGTGGGCAGATGCTCCAGGCCCCTCATCATCTTTGTGGCCTCCACTGGACTCTCTCCAGAAGATCCCTGTCCCTCTTGAACTGGGGAGCCCAGAACTGGACACAACACCCCAGATGTGGCCTCACCAGGGCACAGTAGAAGGGGAGGAGAACCTCCCTCAACCTGCTGGCCACGCTCTTTTTAATGCCCCCCAGGATACTGTTGGCCTTGCCCATCAGGGTAATATTTTTCTGACACACATATCAAAAATTTGGGGGTTTTTTAAGGCCAACACAGAAAACTCCACCCAGAGCAACCTCACCAGAGTCACTTAACCTTCAATGATCAGTTCTGAGCAGCTCTAATGTGCTTTCACAGACAAAGAAACATCCAGTTTCATGGTTTAATGAGAAGTCAATTAATCTTCCAAAGCTTTGAACTGAATGGAACCCTCCTCCAACTCGATGTCACAAAGCCCTGACCCAATATAAATTCCATCTGTTGATTGAAGTTGGTTCAAAAAAAAAGGATGATGGATCTCTCCTGTATCAGCTGGCTCTGTGTCAGACCAGGAATTGTTTGCTCTTCCCAGCCAGCAAAAGGAAATAAGAGCATTGTAATAATGTTAACTAAAGAAATATTAATTTACACTTAATTCCAATTCTATTTGTATTGGTGATAGTGGAGCAGTGAACTCCTGTGCAGTGGTACTCATTGCTGAATCCCAGCATCAGGAAAAGAAAATTAAGCCAGAGAGTAGTGGTCAATGGGGCAGAGTCCGGTTGGAGACCTGTGTCTAGTGGAGTCCCTCAGGGGTCAGTACTGGGTCCAGTATTATTCAATATATTCATCAGTGACCTGGATGAGGGAATTGAATGCACTGGCAGCAAGTTTGCTGGTGACACCAAGCTGGGAGGAGTGGCTGACACAGCAGAGGGCTGTGCTGCCATCAGAGAGACCTGGACAGGCTGGAGAGCTGGGCAGGGAAAAACCTGATGAAATAGAATAAGGGCAAGTGTGGGGTGTTGCACCTGGGCAGGAACAACCCCAGATTCCAGTACAGGTTGGGAAATGATCTCCTAGAGAGCAGTGTAGGGGAAAGGGATCTGGGAGTCCTGGTGGACAGCAGGATGACCATAAGCCAGCACTGTGCCCTTGTGGCCAGGAAGGCCAATGGCATCCTGGGGTGCATTAGAAGGGGGGTGGTCAGTAGGTCAAGAGAGGTTCTTCTTCCCCTCTACTCTGCCCTGGTGAGGCCACATCTGGAATATTGTGTCCAGTTCTGGGCCCCACAGTTCAAGAAGGACAGGGAGCTGCTGGAGAGAGTCCAGCACAGAGCCACCAAGGTGATGAAGGGAGTGGAGCATCTCCCTGGTGAGGAAAGGCTGAGGGAGCTGGGGCTCTTTAGCTTGGAGAAGAGGAGGCTGAGGGGGGACCTCATTAATGTTGATCAATATCTGCAGGGTGAGTGTCAGGAGGATGGAGCCAGGCTCTTCACAGTGATGTCCAATGATAGGACAAGGGGCAATGGGTGTGAGCTGGAACACAGGAGGTTCTGCTTGGATTTGAGAAGGAACTTCTTTCCTGTGAGGGTGCCAGAGCCCTGGGCCAGGCTGCCCAGGGAGGGTGTGGAGTCTCCTTCTCTGGAGACATTCAAGACCCACCTGGACACCTTCCTGTGTGATCTCATCTGGGTGTTCCTGCTCTGGCAGGGGGATTGGAGTGGATGAGCTTTCGAGGTCCCTTCCAATCCCTGACACTCTGTGATTCTGTGAAAAAATAATTAAAATATTGAGAATATTCTGGCTAGGATTTGAAGTGCTGTGAATTTCTTTTAAATGAAAGCTATTAAATGGGAGTATTCCTCAGACTGATTTCTTCCTTTGCTACAGCAGCATGGAATTCTGCAAAACACTTAGAATTCTTTATTCAGCATGAATACATAAATGTTTGGGGTTTTTTTTTCCCCTTTAGTCCTGTTACAGATAATTTTTCACTTCCTGTCAGGTACTTTGTTACCTGATTTTTTTCAGAGCAGGGGGTGCACACCAGTGTGTGGTGGGTTGATCACCCATCAAAGCTGCTCTATCATTCCCCTCCTCAGCTGGACAGAGGGGAGAAAATACACCAAAAGGCTGGTGGGTTGGGATAAGGACAGGGAGAGATCACTCCAGGTACCATCATGGGCAAAACAGGCTTGATTTGGGGAAAAAAAATTAAAACCATAAATTATTACCCATCAAATCAGAGTAGAATAATGAGAAATAAAAAGTAAATCTTACAAACTCCTTCCCCCCAGCTCTGCCTTCTCCCCAGGCTCAACTTTACTCCTGAATTCTCCACCTCCTCCCTGTCAGTGGTGCTGGAGGATGGGGAATGGGGGTTGGGGTCAGTTCATCACCTGTGATTTCTGCCACTCCTTCCTTCCCAGGAGGAGGACTCCTCACACTCTTCCTCTGGTCCAGCATGGGGTCTTTCCCACGGGAGACAGTCCCCCATGGACTTCTCTGATGTGGGTCCCTCCCACAGGCCACAGTTCTTCACAAACCGCTCCAGGGAGGGTTCCCCACAGGGTCACAAGCTTTGCCAGCAAACCTGCTCTTCCATGGGCTCCTCTGTCCACAGGGCCACAGGTCCTGCCAGGAGCCTGCTTCTGGGGAAGCATGGGCTTCCCATGGGATCACAGCCTCCTTTGGGCATCCACCTGCTCTGGCATGGGGTCCTCCATGGGCTGCAGGGGGACATCTGCCCCACCACGGACCTCCATGGGCTGCAGGGGGACATGTGCTCCACCATGGACCTCCATGGGCTACAGGGGGACATCTGCTCCACCACGGACCTCCATGGGCTGCAGGGGGACATCTGCTCCACCACGGACCTCCATGGGCTGCAGGGGGACATGTGCTCCACCAAGGACCTCCATGGGCTGCAGGGGGACATGTGCTCCACCAGGGACCCCCATGGGCTGCAGGGGGACATGTGCTCCACCAAGGACCTCCATGGGCTGCAGGGGGACATGTGCTCCACCACGGACCTCCATGGGCTGCAGGATGACAGCCTGCCTCACCATGGACCTCCATGGGCTGCAGGATGACAGCCTGCCTCACGATGGTCTTCACCATGAGCTGCAGGGAAATCTCTGCTCTGGCACCTGGAGCACCTCCTCCCTCTCTTTCTTCACTGATCTTGGGGCCTCCAGAGTTGTTTCTCTCACATATTCTCACTCCTCCCTCCAGCTGTAATTGCACAATATGTTTTTTTCCCTTCTGAAATAGGTTGTCACAGAGATCATCAGCAACCACCACTGTTGCTCACGTTCTCAGCCTTGGCCAGCAGCAGGTTTGTCTTGGAGCTGGTTGGCATTGGCTTTGTTGGACATGGGGGAAGCTTCTAGCAGCTTCTCACCTGAAGTCACCCCTGTAGACCCTTGCTACCAAAAACCTTGCCATGCAAACCCAATGCACAGTACCTCCAACATAACTTACCTGCAGCCATGATCCTCCCCATGACCAGAGAGGTAACTCATCCTTGGCTTTCTCAACTGGATCTTGCCTTGAACTTATGCTGAGCTGAAGAACATCTACAATGTGGAAGAAAAACAGTTTAATGAAAAGCCAGCTCCACATTCCTCACACAGATTAAATGTTTGAAGATGAACATGTGAGGTTTCATAAACTTCTAAACAGCCTAAGGGGCTTAAATTCTTAACAGCCACTAGATTTTTGAAGGCAGCAAACATCTCCCACTTGGCAAAACAAAGTGCACTGCAGTTCTTGGTGGGAAAGAGGTTTCTAAATCACTCAAGAAGTAGTTCTATAAAATGGTATTTTGAGATTCTTAGCCATCCTGTTTATTTTGCAGCACTGCCAATCGTTTTTCACAATGTACAAATGTAACATGAGACAGTTCTCTGGTCTGGAGATGTCTAGGACAGCCAAAAATATTAAAGACAAAGTATAGGAAAGGGAAAAACAGATCCTTGGAGGACATCTGTGACATTCATGATATTTTTTTAGGTTGTTTTCTTCTCATGCATTTCGCAATTCTAGAGAAAAAAAACAACACTGAATTAATTCACCCATCACTCCAGTCTATTTGTCTTTTTTAATCAGAAAACAACTATCTTATCCTCTTGGAATTATTCAGGGAAAAGTAATAATGTCAGAATTTGGCCCTGTTCCTGTTTGAGTAGTTGAGTAGGACACTCCAGAAATGGTCACTCTACTCCTTGTGCCTCGTCCAAAATTACTGTGTGTGCTATTAAACCTTTTGGCTCAAAATTGGTTGCACTTTGGTGAGCCATAAAAGAGCCCTGATTAAATAGAAATACCTGTGCATTACCATACAGAGTCTTGATCATGTCCTTGCTTGTGAAAAATCCCATCTAAAAGTAAGGAGGTAGTATTAGAAGTCAGGAAACCGTGATGAAATTAAGATCTTTTTCATGACTGCGTTACTAAAACACTAAGAAAAGCCCAACTTTGAAAAGAAAGTTGTTTATAAATGAAATAATGACCTAATGTTTTATCATCTCAATCTGCTCTGTCACCTCAAGCGGCTGCAGAGATGGGGGCTGCTGTATTTAGCACGATACAGGCTTTGATTATCATGTTTGCTAATGAATCCCCTTGTTTTTATTTGATTCTCAGAGGTGGCAAGCAGGAAAAGATTTTCCTTATGGAATGAGAAAGAGCATGTCACCATTCCCACCGGGGTAAGTGAAGGTGATGTGGGTTCCTCTGCTACCAAACAAGCTGGCAACACCGGTGGATTGAGATCCCAGCTCAGGAAAGCTATTCCTGCTGTTTCAACTTGGAAGCTCCAGCATCTTAAATGTCACTGTTGATATTAATTTGTTATCTTTCAGGAGACCACACTCAGTGCAGGGGCAATTTCACTGCTCATGGCTGGGATGGGCATAGACTTTGCTGGGTAAAAAAACTAACTGGATGGCTGTGCCCAAAGAGAGCTGGGGAATGGAATAATGGAATCACAGTGGTTGGAAAAGACCTTTAAGATCATTGAGTCCAACCATAAACCCAACACTGCCAATTCCACCTCTAAACCGTGTCCCTGAGCACCTCGTCTACCCGTCTGTTAAATGTCACCAGAGATCGGGACTCCACCAACTCCCTGGGCAGCCTCTTCCAATGTTTGACTACACTTTGGGTGAAGAAGTTTTTCGTCAGATCCAATCTAAACCTCCCCTGGTGCAACTGGAGGCCATTTCCTCTTGTCCTGTCACTTGGTCCTTGGTGGAACAGACCCACCCCCACCTCTCTGCACCCTCCTCCAAGGGACTTGGACAGAGCCAGAAGGTCTCCCCTCAGCCTCCTTTTCTCCAGGCTCAGCACCCCCAGTTCCCTCAGCCGGGAACTCAGCACACTTGTGCTCCAGACCCTTCCCCAGCTCCGTTCCCTTCTCTGGACACGCTCCAGCACCTCCAGGTCCTTCTTGGACTCAGGGGCCCAACACCGAACAGAATCCCAGAAGGGCCTGGATTGGAAAAGCCCTTCAAGATCAAGTCCAATCATGAACCCAACACTGACCAGTCCCCACTAACCCATGTCCCTCAGCACTGTGTCTACACGACTCTTCAATCCCTCCAGGGATGGGGACTCCACCACTGCCCTGGGCAACCCCTTCCAATGCCTCAGAACCCTTTCAGCAAAGAAATTCTTCCTCACATCCCATCTCAACTGCCCTGGGCACAACTGGAGCCCATTTCCTCTTGTCCTGTCCCTTGGTCCTTGGTTGAACAGACCCACCCCCACCTCTCTCCACCCTCCTCCAAGGGACTTGCACAGAGCCAGAAGGTCTCCCCTCAGCGTTTGGGCAACGGCGCCTTGCTTCCCCCTTCTGAGGGGAGCTGGTGGCTGAAATGTGTGTTTATTTTTTTGCCGTGGGGCTCTGCTGGTTGCTCAGTCGGTGTCAGTCGGTGTCAGTCTGACAGCCGAGGCGAAGCCCCCCCTCACAAAATGGCGGCGCGGCTCCTTTAAGACACACCCGCACCCCGGCCTGACTCGGCCCCGCCCCTTCAGTCGCGGCAATGGGGGCGTGGCTTGGGGAGACGGAAGGCGCCCAGTGGCCCTTGCAGCCTCGGGGGTTGAGTGACAGCGCTGCAGTCCAATCAGATGGCAGAGTGTGAGGGAGGGGGGCGGATTTTCCGGCGGGAGCTCGCGCGGCGGTGCGGCTCGAAGGGAGCGGGGCGACGGGCGGCGACATGATAAAGAAGTTTGACAAGAAGGACGAGGAGTCCGGTACGGGGCTGGCGGCGGCGTGTCCAGGGGCGGCCATGGCGGCAAGGTTCTGAGGGGAGCGATCCTTTAGGCGTCCGGCGCGTGCCGCGGCCTATAGCGGCCACTGAGGGGAAGGCGGTGGGGGGGGAAGACTGAGGGAAGTAACGGCCGCTGAGGGGAAGGGGAGGGAAGACTGAGGGAAATAACGGCCGCTGAGGGGAAGAGTGGGGGGCGGGGGTGGGATAACGGCTGCTGGGGGGAAGGGGGGGGTAACGGCCGCTGGGGGGAAGGGGAGAGGGGGTAACGGCCGCTGAGGGGAAGGGGAGAGGGGGTAACGGCCGCTGAGGGGAAGGGAGGGTAACGGCTGCTCAGGGGAAGTGGGGGGGCGGGCGGGTAACGACCGCTGAGGGGAAGCAGTGGGTAACGGCTGCTGAGGGGTCATAGAATAGTTTGGTTTGAAAAGACCATTACTATCATTTAGTCCAACCGTAAATTCAGCATTGCCAAGTTCACCACTAAACCATGTCTCCATGTACCATATCTACACGTCCTTTAGATCTCTCCAGGGAGGGGGACTTCACCACCTCCCTGGGCAGCCTGTTCCAATAGTTGACAACCCTTTAGGTGAAGAAATTTTTCCTCAGATCCAAGCTAAACTTCCCCTGGCACAACTTAAAACCATTTCCTCTTGTCCTGTCCCTTGTTCCTTGGTTGAACAGACCCACCCCCACCTCTCTCCACCCTCCTTGCAGGGACTTGGACAGAGCCAGAAGGTCTCCCCTCAGCCTCCTTTTCTCCAGGCTCAGCACCCCCAGTTCCCTCAGCCGGGAACTCAGCACACTTGTGCTCCAGACCCTTCCCCAGCTCCGGTGCCCTTCTCTGGACACGCTCCAGCACCTCCATGTCCTTCTTGGACTCAGGGGCCTTTCTCGGGTGGCCCTTCAGAGTGGTCTTCAGGCTGCAGGACCCACCTCAAGCCACTGAGGCCACGCTCAGAGGGACCTGGTTCCCCACAGCTCTACAGGCTGTTCCCATCGTTGCTGTGGTGAGGAGGAGTGGTGCTTGCAGGGCTTGGTCAAGCTCTGCTCCTTTGCCCAGTAACAGGGCAGCAGCTGTCCCCACACACAGACCAGTTGTGTGCAGGTACCCAGTGAGTGTGTAAAAAAAACCCCATCACATTAGGCATAGATGTGGTGGATGAATCCATCACCTGCACATTTTCACTCTACAAAATGGTCTGGAAATTAAGTTCAAGTTACCTGTAATAATTAATGCCATCTTGAATTTTCTGTTGCTGCTGCTCAGAGGTTTTCTGAGCCCCAAGATGTGCCCAGCTGAGTTTCATTCTCACTTTCCTTCTGCTTGGTATGTGAGAGCTGAAGAATGAACTGAAAATGAAAAATCACTGAATGGTTGGGGTTGGAAGGGACCTCAGGAGATCATCCAGTCCAACCTCCCTGCCAAAGCAGGGTCACCTAGAGCAGGTTGCACAGGAAAGGATCCAGGCGGGTTTTGAACATCTCCAGAGAAGGAAACTCCACAACCTCTTAAAATTATTGTTGGAGGAAAAGAGTCAGAAGCAATAGTGAGGGTTTGGAGGGATTTATGTGTCTGTAACAGTGGCCCTGAGAGGTGGTTTCAGTGTGAACATGGATTAGAAGGCAGGTCTCTGTATGCTGTGGACAGAGAATTGTCATCTCCAAGAAGTAAATTATTTGGTGTCCTTCAGAAATCTCAAAAGAGGAAACAGTCTCACTTTGTCTGAAACTAAAATCTTCCCTGTGCTTTCCAGCTGAGAGGCTCAAACTGTGGATTAGATCTTGACTGTGTAGTAGCTGACGTAGATGATTCTCTGAAACAAGCTACAGGGGTTAAAATATTCCCCTATAACAAGGAAAGAGATGGATTTGAGCTCCATGTTGTGTTTTCCTCCCCCAAAATATTTTTGAAGGCTTTTTGCAGAGTTAGCTTTCAACTAAACTTCTCAGTGTTTGGATCTAGGCTGTTGAAAGGCTGAGAAATTAGTGTGGAGATAGTCTGGTGTTAATGATTTTAATGATTATGTGATGTGCAGCTGCCAGATGTTTTTTGGAGTTTACTGAGTAGCCAGTTGTGGTGCACTGATCAATATGTTCCTTTCAGATCTTGATCAGCAGCTCTGTCCTGATGTGTTTGGTGCTTTCTATGCCTAAAAGAGAAAAAAATAGGGGCACTAGGAAAAAAAAAGTAAATAGTTTTATATAAAGGAAGTATTAAGGCAACTTTACTAGTAAACACCTTTCAATGTAGCTGGAAGATGAGGAAGAAAAGTGCCTCCCCCCTTCTTTTTTTCCTGTAATTCTGAATATACAACTTTAAAAAGTGGATTCAAAGCTGTGGATGGAGAACATCAGGTATTCCAAGAATGTCACTGTAACATTGAGGCGTTTTTGTCAAGTCTGGGGGCTGTTCCTGCATGTTCAGTTCTGTTGGCTTTTGTGAAGAATGCGTTTCCTTAACTGAAAGGTCTCTGTTGTTCCTCAGGCAGTGGCTCTAATCCTTTCCAGCATTTGGAGAAGAGTGCTGTGCTTCAAGAGGTATGAATAATTGTACTGTAATACTGTTTAATTCTTCCCCCCCCCTTCTTCTTTTTTTCCCCCCTTCTTCTTTTTTTCCCCCCTTCTTCTTTTTTTCCCCCCTTCTTCTTTTTTTCCCCCCTTCTTCTTTTTTTCCCCCCTTCTTCTTTTTTCCCCCCTTCTTCTTTTTTCCCCCCTTCTTCTTTTTTCCCCCCTTCTTCTTTTTTCCCCCCTTCTTCTTTTTTCCCCCCTTCTTCTTTTTTCCCCCCTTCTTCTTTTTTCCCCCCTTCTTCTTTTTTCCCCCCTTCTTCTTTTTTCCCCCCTTCTTCTTTTTTCCCCCCTTCTTCTTTTTTCCCCCCTTCTTCTTTTTTCCCCCCTTCTTCTTTTTTCCCCCCTTCTTCTTTTTTCCCCCCTTCTTCTTTTTTCCCCCCTTCTTCTTTTTTCCCCCCTTCTTCTTTTTTTCCCCCTTCTTCTTTTTTTCCCCCTTCTTCTTTTTTTCCCCCTTCTTCTTTTTTTCCCCCTTCTTCTTTTTTTCCCCCTTCTTCTTTTTTTCCCCCTTCTTCTTTTTTCCCCCCTTCTTCTTTTTTTCCCCCTTCTTCTTTTTTTCCCCCTTCTTCTTTTTTTCCCCCTTCTTCTTTTTTTCCCCCTTCTTCTTTTTTTCCCCCTTCTTCTTTTTTTCCCCCTTCTTCTTTTTTTCCCCCTTCTTCTTTTTTTCCCCCTTCTTCTTTTTTTCCCCCTTCTTCTTTTTTTCCCCCTTCTTCTTTTTTTCCCCCTTCTTCTTTTTTTCCCCCCCTCTTCTTTTTTTCCCCCCCTCTTCTTTTTTTCCCCCCCTCTTCTTTTTTCCCCCCCCTCTTCTTTTCCCCCCCTCTTCTTTTCCCCCCCTCTTCTTTTCCCCCCCTCTTCTTTTCCCCCCCTCTTCTTTTCCCCCCCTCTTCTTTTCCCCCCCCTCTTCTTTTCCCCCCCTCTTCTTTTCCCCCCCTCTTCTTTCCCCCCTCCTCTTCTTTTCCCCCCCCCTCTTCTTTCCCCCCCCCTCTTCTTTCCCCCCCCTCTTCTTTCCCCCCCCTCTTCTTTCCCCCCCCCTCTGTTTCCCCCCCCCCCCTCTTTTCCCCCCCCCCCTCTTTTCCCCCCCCCCCCCTCTTTTCCCCCCCCCCTCTTCTTTTCCCCCCCCCTCTTCTTTTCCCCCCCCCCTCTTCTTTTTCCCCCCCCCTCTTCTTTTTCCCCCCCCTCTTCTTTTTCCCCCCCCCTATTCTTTTTCCCCCCCCTCTTCTTTTTCCCCCCCCTCTTCTTTTCCCCCCCCCTCTTCTTTTTCCCCCCCCTCTTCTTTTTCCCCCCCCTCTTCTTTTTCCCCCCCCTCTTCTTTTCCCCCCCCCTCTTCTTTTTCCCCCCCCTCTTCTTTTCCCCCCCCCTCTCCTTTGCCCCCCCCCTCTTCTTTTCCCCCCCCTCTTCTTTTTCCCCCCCCCTCTTCTTTTTCCCCCCCCCTCTTCTTTTTCCCCCCCCTCTTCTTTTTCCCCCCCCTCTTCTTTTTCCCCCCCCTCTTCTTTTTCCCCCCCCTCTTCTTTTTCCCCCCCCTCTTCTTTTTCCCCCCCCTCTTCTTTTTCCCCCCCCTCTTCTTTTTCCCCCCCCTCTTCTTTTTCCCCCCCCTCTTCTTTTCCCCCCCCCCCTTCTTTTCCCCCCCCCTCTTCTTTTCCCCCCCCCTCTTCTTTTCCCCCCCCCTCTTCTTTTCCCCCCCTCTTCCTTCCCCCCCCTCTTCTTTCCCCCCCCTCTTCTTTTCCCCCCCTCTTCTTTTCCCCCCCCTCTTCTTTTTCCCCCCCCCCCTCTTCTTTTTCCCCCCCCCTCTTCTTTTTCCCCCCCCCCTCTTCTTTTTCCCCCCCCCCCTCTTCTTTTTCCCCCCCCCCCTCTTCTTTTTCCCCCCCCCCTCTTCCCTTTCTCCCCCCCCCTCTTCTTTTTCCCCCCCCCCCTCTTCTTTTTCCCCCCCCTCTTCTTTTCCCCCCCCCTTCTTTTCTTCACCCCCCCTCTTCTTTTCTTCACCCCATGGCTTCTGCCTTCCATGTAGGACCTCAGGATGCTCTTTCTGAGAGGTGATGCTGGTTCAGCACACTGTGGAAGGGGTTTTCCTGCTTTTCTCTGTGTACTCCAAGAATAATTGCAAGTGGTGAGGTGAACCTGTGCTTACATTAAATTAAGGAATTTTGGGAGGTGCCAAGAGCTCTTAGTAGGAACTTAATAATTTCAGTTTTGTGTTCTTATAGACTAGTGATAAGTAGTATTTGGGCTATGGAAAGAATGATGTTGTTATGCTTTTATTTTAAAGTATTTTTGTTATTTTAAAGTATTTTTGTTATTTTAAAGTATTTTTGTTAGTTCCAGATGGTAAATTGAGTCATTTTCCCTTGTTCAGATTGCTGCCTGTCCAGCAAACTAAACATGCATGAGCTAAATGACAATAATATGCTCATTGGGACACAGTTTTAGAATGAAAGAAGTTAGAAGCTACTTGGCTCAAAACAAATTGCTTTACTTTTTGTGCTGAAAGAGAAATTATTATTGCTGGGTTACACTGTAATATGGTTTTTATGCTTTGTTTGTAGGCACGGATCTTTAATGGGACTCCTATAAATCCACGAAGATGCCTGCACATCCTTACCAAGATCCTTTACTTGCTGAACCAGGTAACTGGTACTATTTCTTCTTCTCCAGAATGCATATTCCTGAGGCTAATTCCTGATAACTTTAAATGTGAAAGAAGTTTTAGACCTTCTCCTGTCAGATTTGGGAGGTAGTGTTTAAGGAGATCAGAAATGGAGTGTTTGTGCTGTAGTATCACGTTCTCCCTCCCAATTTTGCCACTAAGCTGAGTGAGTTGTGTGTCCATGAGACTTTTTTTTTGCCTGCCAAGTGGGAGCTGCTGCTTGGTCTGTGATCACTGCAGCCTTGTGCAATTAAAAAGCCACTTGTGTTTGACTAATTGAAGTGAGGTAAGAATATAGGCTGGGAAATGATGAAGTGGAAAGTGTCTTTTTGTTTGGGGAGAAATTGGAAGCTTGTAGGGAAGATTTTCTTTAGGTGTCCACTTAGATCCCATTTCCTCTATGTCAGGCAGTATTTAGCATAGAGTTACTATCATTTAGTAGGGACCTAAGCTATTTAGTCTTAACTGGCACCAGTCCTCTTCAAGTAGATTTCTTTTAAAGAGGATCTTTCTAATTAACAAGCATGACACCAAGCCAACTGCTGACACACTAATGTCAAAAAAGAGAACGCAGGTGACTTGTCAAACAATTCTGTCACTGTCCCACTGTCATTTATATTGAAACCAAGGAGATAATAGTGGTAAACTTGTCACATACTCCCCAGGAAACACAAAGTGAAGGAGGGAGGGACTGTTTCTCACATGACAAAAAAGTCTTCAAATGAAAGATTTATTTGTGTGTGAGTAGATATTATAAGTGAGGGCTGAAAGGTGGAGGCAGCCAGGTAATGACAGGGTTTTTTCTCTCACTGCTTTTATGCTGTTTCCAGGGTGAACACTTTGGAACCACTGAAGCCACAGAAGCTTTTTTTGCAATGACCAGATTATTTCAATCTAATGATGTAAGTACTTAGTGTTTATCACCTGCTGCCTCCCTGGTTTTGTCTGGATTTGCAGTGATTACAAAACACTTGGATACTGGGGATGTGGGAGGAGGGTGAGGCAAATACTTCAGAGAACAAGCTCTGCTTGCAAATTGCTTGCTGAGGGCAATTTGTGGTTTGGAAACAAATGACTGAGTAGTAACATACAGTTACTGCTGCAGGTTGGTTTTAGTGGTGGGGTTTCTTTAATTTTTTCTGAGTTGAATTACTGTTGCAAAGAATGTGAATAATGAGAGAAAACCTTAATATACAAATCAGTATAATTTTATGACTCTTTCTTAAACTTGCAAATAATCCCCATGTGCTTGACTCAAAATAGAATTAAAAAGTTTCTGTAATTCTCTGGAACAAATTCCCCAATTTATGAATCAATGTGGAGTCAAGGGATGAAAACATCCTAAAAATGCTGGTTTAAACTTTGGACTTAGCCCAATGTAAAGTCCTTCTCTGATCTCTGTTGCAGGCAGTGTAAGAACTCAGAGGAATGTTCTTCATGTGATGAGTCTCACTAATTTTTGTTAAACATGAACTGGCACTTCAGGTTTTTAGAGACCTGGGTGAGCAGTTTGCATGTGGAACTTGAAAAATTGAATGAACATTTTGGAAGTACAGAGTGTTTGAGACCTTTCTCATATCCACAGTTTAGAAAGTAGGGGGTTTAAAATGTAATTTGCTTTCAAAGAATTAAAGTGTCAATGCTCTTTGCATATTTCTGTTTTTCTTTTACCATAACAAATAGATCAGAAGTTGTTTTTAAAGATTTTAATTGATAATTGTGTGAATGCTGCATATGGATGTGATGCATTACTTCTTTCCTAATTAATGTGTGAAGTTTTGGTTGGTTTTTTCTTACCCTTTTACAAGATAAATATCTCTTATTCTTCTCCTGGTTTGTTTGATAACAGAGTAAGGCTGTTATCCAGTTCTGAAACATAGTTTTACTTGTGTGCTTAGGACTTTGTCTAGAAGTGGAGAAGAGAGTTTTCTGTTTAAAAGTTTGTTTAACTTTTCAAATTAAATATTTAGCTTTTAAGTTTATTTAACTTTTAAGTCTTCTAGGAAGTTTTTATTCATCATTGCCATTGAGTTTAATGGTATTCTGCAATACTTTGACTTTTTTTTTTGAACTTTTATTTAACTTTTAAGTTAATTTAACTTTTTAAATTTAACTTAAAACTTCTAGGAGGTTTTTATTGATAATTGCCATTGAGTTTAATGGTTTCCTGCCATACACTTTCACAGCAAACCCTTAGAAGAATGTGTTACCTTACCATCAAAGAGATGGCCAACATTTCTGAGGATGTCATCATTGTCACAAGCAGGTAATAGAACCTACAGAAACCAGAGTATCAGAGCTCTGAAACAAGCAGCTGCATCTTAATGTGCTTGTTTTAGCTGCTGTGGTTTTCTATAATTATGCTTTATAAAGGATACAGTGAGGGAAAACATGATACAGAGTGTGAAATGTTAATTTCTTCCTTCTGTGTTATTATCCTTTTCTTAAAACAGCAAGTGGCTTGCCTATGGTTTATCAGTTGGTTCCTACTTTGTTTTCTTGTGGTTTTGGGGGTTTTGGTTTTGGTTTTTTTTTCCAATTATGAGTGCTTGAGGGTTTTGTGAAAACTTAGGTTGTGACTAAGGAGAACAGGAGCCAAGCTGCCTGGACATGAGTCACCAGAGTGCCCAGGTGGCCAAGAAGGCCAAGGGCATCCTGGCCTGGATCAGCACCAGTGTGGCCAGTAGGAGCAGGGCAGTGCTGGTGCCCCTGGACTGGGCACTGGTGAGGCCACAGCTCAAATGCTGGGTTCAGTGTTGGGCCCCTGAGTCCAAGAAGGACCTGGAGGTGCTGGAGCGTGTCCAGAGAAGGGAACGGAGCTGGGGAAGGGTCTGGAGCACAAGTGTGCTGAGTTCCCGGCTGAGGGAACTGGGGGTGCTGAGCCTGGAGAGAAGGAGGCTGAGGGGAGACCTTCTGGCTCTGTCCAGCTCCCTGCAAGGAGGGTGCAGAGAGGTGGGGGTGGGTCTGTTCAACCAAGGACCAAGGGACAGGACAAGAGGAAATGGGCTCCAGTTGTGGCCAGGGCAGTTGAGATGGGATGTGAGGAAGAATTTCTTTGCTGAAAGGGTTCTGAGGCATTGGCAGGGGTTGCCCAGGGCAGTGGTGGAGTCCCCATCCCTGGAGGGATTGAAGAGTCGTGTAGACACAGTGCTGAGGGACATGGGTCAGTGGGGACTTGTCAGTGTTGGGTTCATGGTTGGACTCAATGATCTTGAAGGGCTTTTCCAGTTGAGGCCATTCTGGGATTCTGTTTCACTTTGCTGTCAGAGCAGTTAGAGAAAAGCAGAGCAAGACTCAGTCCCGTTCACCAGCTGAACCATCGATTTTCTGACTACACAACAGACATTACAGTTGTTGTAACAGCAAAAATTGGATCTCTGGCATGTGTTAAACAATTGCTTTATATATAAATAATAGATAAATATTATTGCTAATATATAAATATATTTTAAAGCTGCTCAGCAAACTAAACTTCTCTATTATCTCAACAAGAATTTCATGTGGTAGAAAGCAACACACTAAGAAGAAGAATGACTGAGCTAAATAAACCAGACCTGTGGCAAAGCAATATTATGTCCTGTGCATTTTGTAATGTTCTGTATTTCCACAGAATCTGATGTTAATAATTTTCTAATACCTAATTATTAAGAAGTTTTTAGCTAATACTAGAGCTTAGCAGTTACATGACAACAACTGAATGAGCTGAGGTGAATATGACAAAAGGATCAAGACATTGAGATACTAAAAAATAAAATGTTCACAGAGTGTCTTTGATGATTTTAGTTTGACCAAAGACATGACAGGGAAGGAGGATGTGTACCGAGGCCCGGCCATCCGAGCGCTCTGCAGGATCACTGATGTAAGTACAGATCACAGCACTGGTGTGGGACAGGTTATGAAAGTAGGGAACATAGAAAAACTACTCTCCTGCACGGTGTGTTCTTGTGGTAGTAATGGAACTGCTGCTTTAGGGAGGACCACGTGACATCCTTGTCTCTAAATTGGAAACATGTGGGTTTGATGGATGGACCACTGAGTGGAGAAGGAACTGGCTGGATGGTTGAACTCGAAGAGTTGTGGTCAACAGTTCAAAGTCTGAGTGGAAACCAGTGATGAGTGGTGTCCCTCAAGGTTTGGTATTGGGACTGGTGCTGTTCAACATCTTTGTCAGTGGCATGGACAGGGGGATCGAGTGCACCCTCAGCAAGTTTGCCGATGACACCAAGCTGGGTGGTGTGGTTGACACGCTGGAGGGACGGGATGGCATCCAGAGGGATCTTGACAGGTTGGAGAGTTGGGCCTGTGCCAACCTCATGGAGTTCAACAAGGCCAAGGGCAAGGTCCTGAATCTGGGTCGGGCAACCCCAAGCACAAATCCAGGCTGGGTGGAGAATGGCTGGAGAGCAGCCCTGAGGAGAAGGACTTGGGGTGCTGGGGGAGGAGAAGCTCCACAGGAGGCGGCACCGTGCGCTGGCAGCACAGAGCCAATAACCGTGTCCTGGGCTGCACCCAGAGCAGCGTGGGCAGCAGGGCCAGGGAGGGGATTCTGCCCCTCTGCTCCGCTCTCCTGAGACCCCCCCTGCAGTGCTGCCTCCAGTGCTGGGGCCACCAACAGCACAAGGACATGGAGCTACTGGAGCCAGTGCAGAGGAGGCCACGAGGATGATGCCAGGGCTGGAGCAGCTCTGCTGTGAGGACAGGCTGAGAGAGTTGGGGCTGTTCAGCCTGGAGAAGAGAAGGCTCCAGGGAGACCTTCCAGTGGCCTTCCAGTACCTGAAGGGGCTCCAGGAAGGCTGGGGAGGGACTTGGCCAAGGGCAGGGAGTGACAGGAGGAGGGGTGATGGCTTGAAAGTGGAAGAGGGGAGGTGGAGCTGAGATGTGAGGAAGAAATTGTTTGGTGTGAGGGTGGTGAGACCCTGTCCCAGGTTGCCCAGAGAAGCTGTGGCTGCTCCTCCCTGGAAGTGTTCTCGGCCAGGTTGGATGAGGCTTTGAGCAACCTGGTCTAGTGGAAGGTGTCCCTGCTGGTGGCAGGGGGGTTGGAACTGGAGGAGCTTTCAGGTCCCTTCCCACCCAAACCAGTCTGTGATTCTATGATTCTACAACTGCTCTGAGGCTCTCTGCAGATGTGAGGAGCTCTGTGGCGCTGCAGCGCTGTAAACATGGAGTTAGAAGACAGGAGCATTGCAGCTCTAGTTCTGATCTGAGATTGCTTTGCTGTAGACTTTGGTCATGTCACTGAACCTTCAGGAGGGGACAGCTGATACTCCTGTCTCCTTTGCAGCAGTACACATTTCCAGAATTAGCTCTAGGGTTTTTCTGAGAGCCTGGTGAATATGCTGTGCATATATTTTTGACTTCTACTGCTTTTATTCTCTGCCTCCAGAGTTATCAAAGCTTTTCTTTTCCCTTTCGCAGGGTACGATGTTACAGGCCATTGAGAGATACATGAAGCAAGCCATTGTGGATAAAGTCCCCAGTGTGTCTAGTTCTGCACTGGTGTCTTCCTTAGTAAGTAAAGCAGTAGATTATTGTAAATCTCTGTGTTGTGTTGTGGGGCTGCTGCATGTGTAGCTCTGCCTGCCTTTTGTTTTGTTCTTTTTTCACCTCCTTTTCCTTTGAGATGGCTCTTTTTCATCTCCTCACTGGAAAAGAAAGGAAAACAATAGTAGCAATGGAGTTTGCTTTCTCTCAAGTAGTCTCTCTCTTCTCAAACTCCTTCCTTAACCTTCTCTTGCTTTACAGTACCTCAGCTGTAGTAACTTTTAAGTGCAAAATAGTCATCTCTATGCAATTAGTGTCAAACATTAATTTCTCTGGAGAGGGACCACATCTGTTTTGAAAAGTCAAGTGCAGTGATGATTCTGAAAGTGCTTATCAGTTTGGTGAGAGGGAGAAGCAACAACCTGGTCTGTGCTGTGGAAGAACTAACACTGATGCCTGTGAGAGTGAGTTCTGTAACAGGAACTAAAAGCAGTCTGCTTTGTGCTCTGAAAAAAACCCCAAATCTGTGAAATTGCTGCCCTGATAAGATTACAAATCAAGATTGTTTTTGCTTATATGTAGCAGGAGGGTGAGGTGAAGTAGTTTATTGTTTTTTCTCTCCCTTGTTTAGGAGAAAATGATGAAAAAGATCTTGTTAGGTTAATATTTTTCTTAAAGAGGAGACTACAAGTGAAAGCCTAGTTTGAGACATAAGGAAAACAGTGATTTATAGGGGCATTGAATAAAGAGATTTGCTGCACTGGTAAATCAAGAAGGCAGAGCAGGAGGGAAGAGGTCCAGCTGATGAGGTGGAGTAGAACCTGTGTTAGGACCCTGAAGGTGCAAACAAAGCTATTTTAATACTGAAGTCTTGCTGCCTTTCTTCTAACTGTAGGCAGGTGAATTGTCCTAATATTGTCTTCTGTCTTCTTTGAACATAAACAAAACCTCTCAAAATTACTTTTCTCTTTCTTGTAACAACAAGATCCATGTTTATTTGGGAGTTATTCTTTGTTACCTGTAGTGTCTAGGATGTCTCAAACTCTTTAAACTGAAAAACTGAATACAAGGCTCATGATCCTTCACTGTTAGTTTGTCTGCAGTCTCAATTTGTGAATTCTTCCAGCATATGATGAAGATCAGTTATGACGTAGTCAAACGGTGGATCAACGAAGCTCAAGAAGCAGCTTCTAGTGACAGCGTCATGGTGCAGGTATGTTTGAGGGTGGTTGTCCCAGGAAGCTCTAAAGATGCTACAGGGTTTTTGTAGAATCATGGAATCATTGAGGTTGGAAATGACCTCAAAGATTATCAAGTCCAACCGTCAACCCAACACCACCATGCCCACTGAACCATGTCCCTCAGCACCACATCTGCATGGCTTTTAAATCCCTCCAGGGATGGGGACTCCACCACTGCCCTGGGCAACCCCTGCCAATGCCTCAGAACCCTTTCAGCAAAGAAATTCTTCCTCACATCCCATCTCAACTGCCCTGGGCACAACTTGAGGCCATTTCCTCTTGTCCTGTCCCTTGCTCCTTGGTTGAACAGACCCACCCCCACCTCTCTGCACCCTCCTGTCAGGGACTTGGACAGAGCCAGAAGGTCTCCCCTCAGCCTCCTTTTCTCCAGGCTCAGCACCCCCAGTTCCCTCAGCCGGGAACTCAGCACACTTGTGCTCCAGACCCTTCCCCAGCTCCGTTCCCTTCTCTGGACACGCTCCAGCACCTCCAGGTCCTTCTTGGACTCAGGGGCCCAACACTCAACCCAACACTTGAGCTGTGATCTCGAGTTTTGATGGGATTCTGTGAGTTCTTAAGATAAGCTCAGAAAAAATAACTGTGTTTCCTTTTTCCCTTTTTTTTAATAAAAAACCCCAAGAATTCTGACTTGAGGGAGACAACTGCTTCAAAAAATCACGAGTTTCTCCATGATCCCATGCAAGGTTCTTAATTAAGAGCTGGCTCTTTCAAGCAGTCCTCTGCCCTTCTGATAGCTGGGATGCTGCTGACTGTTCCCCAGTAGTTGTTGCAGACAGGCTTTGAATCTGAGTTTTCAAAAAGCTTAAGAAATTACCCAAATTCCTTGCAGAACACCAGAATTTCTTGTCTTGACCTTCAGAAAATTTACTGGTTGCTACAGACAGAACCACAGAGATTAGCCTCAATATCAGTAAGACACTTATATTAGCAAAATCTTTGCACAAATATTCCAAACAGCTGTGGAAATGAAAATATTCTGGATGTTCAGTCAGTGTTACAGACACACAATCAGAATCAAGTTTATAAAATCAGCTTTGTTCTTGTTAGCAGCTTCATTAAGCCTTGTTGTGAATCAGTCTTAGGATTCACAGAAAGCCAAAACAGCTTGGTGAGCAACTAGAAATGTTCATTTGTATTTTCACCATAAATGTCTTGAGGATTTTTTTGAAGTCAACTGTCATTTGAAGGCCTTGAGATCTCCTCAATAGGGAGTGTGCTAGAAATGCAAGTGTTACTGAGCAGTATAATTTAGTAAGAACTTTGAAGTTCTGACATTTAATGGGGAGCAAAAGGAGTAAACTAACTTCTGGCTCTTTTGGTCTTCAGAAATATGTTGAGGCTGGTCTTAGGGTGGACAGGAACGGAAGGGATTACTGCAGATCTCTGTAACTTGCCAGGAAACTGAGATTGATTGAGGTTAGAAGGTATTTCTGCTAGGAAACAGCAATTATTAACCCTCCTTCATGTCTTACAATCTGACTTTGGGTACATGGTTTAGTGGTGAACTTGGCAATGCTAGGTTTGTGGTTGGACTAGATGATTGTAATGATCTTTTCCAACTGTCCTGGTTTGTGCTAGGGTAAGGGTTAATTTTCTTCTTAGTAGCTAGAAAGCACCATGCTTTGGTTTCAGTGAGGGTTGTTATGAGAAGAAATGTTGATAACTACAAGGACAGGGTGCTTGGGCAGTTTGCAAGAGCAGAGGATTGGAAGGGGGGGTGGAGAAGAAAAGTGCAGTAGTTAATAAAACCAGAATTAACAATTGGATGGGCCAATAAGATATTCCATAGCATATTCCATCATTAACTGGGATTGACTGGAAAGTGGGGGATTCTCTCAGGAATCACTCAGGCTCACTCTTCCAGGGTTGTGATTTCTGGTTTGAGGTTCCTTTTTGTTCCTCCCAGATCATTATCAGCGGGTGGTGAGCAGTTGTACTCTGCATCACTCATAGATATATATAAATAGATAGATAGATATAGTTGTTATCATTATTACTCTTATTATTTTAATTTAATTTTATCTAATTATTAATTGTTCTTATCTCAACCTACCAGTCTCCTCACCTTTACCCCTCCAATTCTCTCCCTGATTCCCTGGGTGGCAGGGGGGGAGCGCTGCAAGTGGCTGTGTCTTGTTTGACTGCCAGCAAAGTTAAATTATCACACCAACCAAACTATGATTGAAACTAGAAACCAACAAATTTTGTGACTTTTCCAGCTGCAGTGTGTGTTCAATACCTGCACATCTCTGTTTCTGGTTTCCTAGTATCATGCTTTGGGGCTGCTCTATCACCTTAGAAAAAATGATCGCCTTGCAGTTTCCAAAATGCTGAATAAATTCACTAAATCTGGACTGAAATCCCAGTTTGCCTACTGCATGCTGATCCGAATTGCAAGCAAACTCCTGAAGGAATCTGAAGAGAGGTGAGTAAGAAGCAGCATGTGGATGACAAAACTAATTCTAGTTTGAGATATAATGGTAACTAGGCAATTTGCAATTTTTAAAGTGTGTGGAAATGTATGCACAGACAGAGAGAAGTGTCTTGTTAAAAACAAAAACACAAGTAGAAGCAGAAAGCTGGGCTGAACTAAGTGGTGATATGTGTGGCAGTTGTGTGGTGGGGTTTGGATATTTTTATTTTGGTACCACACTACCAAAACTCAGTTGAGAGCAGGATTAAAAACTACAAAATAGAATAATCCCTGGAGAAATTTTGTACTTTGTCTAGTTAGATGCATTTCAAATGCAATAAGGATCTACCTACTTTGTGGGGACATAAATAAAAGGATCTCTCTTACTCTGATCTCTTAGTGGCAGAGGAGGTTATAGTTACCTGAAAAATTCATCTCCTGGTGATTTTTTTACCAGTAGAGATTTTTGTTAGTGGTGTGTGATACATGACTAATAATAAAGTATTTATTACTATTTAATGTTTATTACTATTTAGTATTTATTACTATTTAGTATTTATTACTGTTTAGTATTTATTACTGTTTAGTATTTATTACTGTTTAGTATTTATTACTATTTAGTATTTATTACTCTTTCTGGAGCACAGCAGTTCTAGCTTTAAGAAGATAATGTAAAGCTGAATAAAATAACAGTAAATAAGAAGTTTAGAGCTCAAGTGTGAGTTGAGCAGTGTGGTGGTAGAAGAAACACGAGGCAGTGCACTAACTGAGCTCACTGTCAGGTTCTCAGAAATGCAGTATTAATGGTTTGTGTATAATCCAGCATCACAGTGTGAAATCTCTTCTTTTTGCAGCCATGAAAGTCCGCTGTTTGACTTCATTGAGAGCTGTTTGAGGAACAAGCACGAGATGGTTATTTACGAAGCTGCTTCTGCCATCATCCATCTCCCAAACTGCACAGCCAGGGAGCTGGCACCAGCTGTTTCAGGTTGGTCATAGAATCCTTTGTACCACTGATGCAGCTGAAAGGGTGGTAAAACATGTCAGGTAACTAAAATACTGAACTCAAAACCCAGATTTTCTGATTGTCCCAAAGTTAGAGGGTTTTTGGATGAGAAGCAGCTTGATCCCTTTTCCCATTTCATCCAGAGCTTTAGAGAATGGGCACTAGATGTGGCACAGAGTGATGCTTGCCTGTTTCCAGCTGCAGAAATTTGGGGTGGGAGGGAAGGTAGAGGAGAACTTGATAGCACAGATGTGCTGGAAACAACTATACAAACCACCTTTTCTTGATATAAGATGAAAAACAGGAGTTTATTTTTAACTTGCTTGTGAGGCTAGTGATAAATTATGAATAGAGCTGCATGAACATATAGCAGCAAATAGTTGAATGTAGATAAGTTAGACTTTCTAACTAGAAAAAAATAATCTATGCTGATTCATTGAAAGAGACCATACCTGGTTTTCTGCTGTGCTGAATTCTGACTAAACTATTTGCACCTCTCAATATCAAAGTGCTAACAGAAGACAATTTTCTGTTTCTCATCTGGTACGATCATGAGGGCTCTTGCTTTCTGCTCCCCACACATTACTGGTTGCAGTAGAGAGCCCAGACTTGCAGTACTGGGAGGTGGGTTTTATTAGTCTCTAACATTTTGTTGTGTGTTACTTCTCTTGATAATTTTTTTAAATTATTATTTTCAGTGCTGCAGCTCTTCTGTAGTTCTCCCAAACCTGTCTTGAGATACGCAGCTGTACGGACCCTTAATAAAGTGAGTGCTTCCAAAACCTTCTCAGCAAGTATAAATCTCTGAGCATCAGAGGAAGCCAGACTTCAATGCTTGATGCTGTGTTACCTAAAGAAGAGCAACTCCTGTGTGATGACTGTATGTGGAAATAATCCATGCTGGAGAGTTGGCTTTTCTGTGCCAGAACTCCTAGTGTGACATAAATCTTGACTCCACTCAAGCTGTGTTTGCTCATTTCTGGACCACAGGGCTATACCAAGCTGTGGTTTGATAACTCATGAGCTCTCTCTGAGCTGTAAGGAAGCAGGCTCCTGGATATTTCATACAGCAAAAAGTATGACTGGGATGTGTGTGAAGGAAATAATTCTCATTTCAAAGCTGCAACAGGAGCAGTTTGTGACTGTCAAACCCATGAGATGTAAGAGGGTTGGAGGAATAGAAGCACAGAATTGTGGTGGTTGGAAAAGAACTTTAAGATCACAGAGTCCAACCATGAACCAAACACTACCAATTCCACCTCTAAACCATGTCCCTCAGCACCTTGTCTGCCTGTCTTTTAAATCCCACCAGGGAAAGTGACCCCACCACCTCCCTGGGCAGCCTCTTCCAGTGCTTGACAACCCTTTGGGTGAAGAAGTTTTTCCTCAGATCCAATCTAAACCTCCCCTCATGCAACTTGAGGCCATTTCCTCTTGTCCTGTCCCTTGCTCCTTGGTTGAACAGACCCACCCCCACCTCTCTCCACCCTCCTTGCAGGGACTTGGACAGAGCCAGAAGGTCTCCCCTCAGCCTCCTTTTCTCCATGCTCAGCACCCCCAGTTCCCTCAGCCGGGAACTCAGCACACTTGTGCTCCAGACCCTTCCCCAGCTCCGTTCCCTTCTCTGGACACGCTCCAGCACCTCCAGGTCCTTCTTGGACTCAGGGGCCCAACACTGAACCCAGCACTCCAGCTGCGGCCTCACCAGTGCCCAGTGCAGGGGGACCAGCACTGCCCTGCTCCTACTGGCCACACTGGTGCTGATCCAGGCCAGGATGCCCTTGGCCTTCTTGGCCACCTGGGCGCTCTGCTGGCTCATGTTCTGCTGCTGCCCACCAACACCCCCAGGTCCCTCTCTGCCCAGCAGCTCTCCAGCCACTCCTCCCCAAGCCTGGAACATTGTTGTGACCCAAAGTTCATTTGAAATTCTGAAACAAAAAGAACCTGAGCTTTGATGCTTTGGTTGTGTTCTGTCAGCAGTTGTATGTTACAGGTTTAGTTGCAATTGTGGAACAGAGCAGTGCCTGTAAAAACAAACAAACAAAAATTACACACTTTAATCCTTGTGCCATTGAGACCTTTGAAGTGTAGAGTGTTGTTGCTTCCTGTATAATTTGGAATTCCCTTCTTTACAGGTGGCCATGAAGCATCCATCTGCAGTCACTGCCTGCAACCTGGACCTGGAAAACCTCATCACTGACTCCAACCGCAGTATCGCTACCCTCGCCATCACCACCCTGCTGAAGACAGGCAGTGAGAGCAGTGTGGACAGGCTCATGAAACAGATCTCTTCCTTCGTGTCAGAAATATCAGATGAGTTTAAGGTGTGGCATTGGAGGCCTCTGCTCTTTCCAGCTGCAGGTTTTTCTCCCATTCTTGTTTTTATGAAGCTTTTCCCATTTGTTAATCCTTCAGTGACTTAGTCTGATAGAGCAAAGTCAGCTTAAAATTCAGAAGGTGTAGTCCTCTGTTTTCCAACTTAAATATACTGTGATTTTTCTTCCCACTGCTCCAAGAAAGGATAAATGTCATTTGATGGACTCCTGTGCAATATCCTGCAAAACCTTGTACTGCCTTCTGTTTGCTCCTTTGGAGAGAAAAGGGGATTTTAACTGTTCTGTTTGAGTCTCTCTTGCTTCAGTCTGATATGTAGTTAGGAAATAGTGTGAACTGTAAATTTCTGCCTGATTTCTCAAGTTGAGTCACTATGAACTCAGGTAATTGGTTGGTTAAGGATGGTAGTTCTCTTGTTCCTGTCCCTTTCACACCATGACATTGTCTTGAGGAACATAGCATGTCCCTATAAAGTCATTGTCCACTAGTGTATAGTGGTCTTAAGTTCTTCCTTTTATGAGAAAAGGAAATAAGTATTAAACAAGTTTAAAACTACAAAGAGTTTTAATGACAAAATGTAATTAGTTAAGTTAGAATTAGGTCAGGATCATCACTGGGCAGAGGAAGCAAGGGGAAGCCTTTGAATTCACATCCATCCTAAATTATAATCCCTCAAGCAGAGCCAAGCCTTGCAGCATGCTAGCACCAAGTTAACACACTCCTGCTGAGAGTCCACCACCTGATTTTATCCTTCTTGTACATGAATTTAATCTATCAAGGTGACAGCTTGAGATAGTGAGAAGCCTGTATGTTTCACAGGGAAATAAATGTGTGTGACTAACATCCTTCTCTTGTTTTGCAGGTAGTGGTAGTACAGGCTATCAGTGCTTTGTGCCAGAAATACCCTCGGAAACACAGCGTCATGATGACCTTCCTCTCCAATATGCTCAGGGATGATGTATGTTTGACATTTGCTTTGTGTAGTTATTGGCAGGTAGCTCTGATAGCATGAAGGGTCTCTTCTGTCTTACATCAGTGGGTACACAGCAATGATGGGGCTGGAGTGATTACCCAGACCATGTTTATCTCATGGGTCAGACCTGTCTGAAGTTTCCAGGTTGGATGAGGCTTTGAGCAACCTGGTCTAGTGGAAGGTGTCCCCTGCTGATGGCAGGGGGGTTGGAGCTGGATGAGCTTTAAGGTCCCTTCCAACCCAAACCAGTCTGTGATTCTCTTTTGTCTTTATGTACAAATGCTTGTTTTTCCTTAATGGAAAGAAGTAATTGAAGCATGAGGGGAACTGAGCAGCACTGTGGTCTGAGCTCTGCCTGCTGGGTCAGTGTCCTTGATCTTCCTTTCCCAGGGTGGCTTTGAGTACAAGCGAGCCATTGTGGACTGTATAATCAGCATCATTGAGGAGAATCCTGAGAGTAAGGAATCAGGCTTGGCTCACCTCTGTGAGTTCATTGAGGACTGTGAACACACTGTCCTCGCCACAAAGATCCTGCACCTGCTGGGGAAGGAGGGACCAAGGACTCCATCTCCATCCAAGTACATCCGCTTCATATTTAACAGGGTGGTGCTGGAGAACGAGGCTGTGAGGGCTGGTAAGTTCAGCTCAAACACTTGATGGTTTCATATCTGAGTTCTGCTTAAGAAATCTCAGGGATGAAACTGGGTTTGGGGGTGGGAGGTGATGGTTACTCCACAGGCACTTTGAAGAGCTAGCTCTTAGGTGCTTTGGCTGTGTAGGTGATGTTATCCTGCAGTGTGTTTAAACTCCTTCCTCATAACATCAGCACTTGGTCCTCCTGCTTTGCAAACCATAAGCAATGTATTAACTTCTAGTTCTGTCTTTGAGTGTCTCCCAGAAGTTGAGAGGTAGTAAGTAAGGAAGGGACACTGCTACTTCCCTAAGAAGCATAATTTTCTGCTATAGACTGTCATCTACCTGCAAGGAGGGTGGAGAGAGGTGGGGGTGGGTCTGTTCAACCAAGGACCAAGTGACAGGACCAGAGGAAATGGCCTCAAGTTGTGCCCAGGACAGTTGAGATGGGATGTGAGGAAGAATTTCTTTGCTGAAAGGGTTCTGAGGCATTGGAAGGGGTTGCCCAGGGCAGTGGTGGAGTCCCCATCCCTGGAGGGATCCCTGGTCACTACAGGATGTGTGTCACCCCTGTGTGTGAAAAAGATTTATCCAGGGGTGTGAGCTACAGCTAGTGGCAGAGGGGCCGTGGAGCTTGAACTAACCTTATCTGAGAGAGATTTCTCATGGGACAGTTTCATGGCTGTTAAGTTGATCTTATTCTCTTATTCCCTGACATGAAACTATTTCCATTTGAAAATATGGAAATAGTTTAGTTTTTTCATAACACTAAAAGATTTATGGTGTGGAAATGAAAACCTCTGTAAATTGGAACTTGAGGACATGCTGGCCATGAGCCAGCAATGTGCCCTTGTAGCCAGGAAGGGCAACAGTACCCTGGGGGGCATGAAGAAGAACGTGGCCAGCAAGTCAAGGGAGGTTCTCCTCCCCCTCTGCTCTGCCCTGCTGAGGCCACATCTGGAGTGCTGGGTCCAGTTCTGGGCTCCCCAGTTCAAGAGGGACAGGGAACTTCTGGAGAGAGTCCAGGGGAGGCCACAAAGATGATGAGGGGCCTGGAGCATCTCCTGTGTGAGGAGAGGCTGAGAGAGCTGGGACTGTTCAGCCTGGAGAAGAGCAGCCTGAGAGGGGATCTGATCCATGTCTGTAAATATCTGAAATGTGGGGGCCAAATGGATGGGGCCGGGCTCTTCTGGGTGGTGCCCAGTGACAGGACAAGGGGCAATGGGCACAAACTGGGACACTGGGAGTTCCAGAGAAACTGAAGGAAAAACTTCTTTGCTGTGAGGGTGTTGGAGCCCTGGGCCAGGCTGCCCAGAGAGGGTGTGGAGTCTCCATCTCTGGAGATGTTCAAACCCACCTGGACACTTTCCTGTGCAACCTGGTGTAGGGACCCTGCTTTGTCAGGGGGGTTGGACTGGATGATCTCCTGAGGTCCCTCCCAACTCCAACCATTCTCTGACAATTGTATGCACAGTGCTTTGAATCATGACTCTGAAAATGTGTTTGTGGACAGGTTGAGCGCCTCTGACATCTCCCTGTTTCCTTCTCTAGCCGCTGTAAGTGCGCTAGCAAAGTTTGGTGCCCAGAATGAGAATCTTCTTCCGAGCATCTTGGTGCTTTTGCAGAGGTGAGTGGATATGGCTGTGCGTGTGCTGAGCTTGTTGGTGACCCCTCTGGTTCCAGAGGTCAGAACTCATTGGGGTTGTAACAACATATCAGTAGAAGAGTCAGGAGATGATTGTCTTCCACCCTTCCTTCATGGCTGGAGAGAGCATAGCACCACTGGAGATAAGCAAATGAAAGATGTGATTAGTCACAAAAATATCTTACAGTGATCAGATCTGAGAACATTCCTCAGTGGGTAATAAATCTACAGTGGTTTGGTACTTTTTTTGCATCCCTTGAGGCAAAAAAAATGTATTTCCATGTTACTCATAAATAACTTTTGTGTATAGTTGAGTAGTGATCTCAGTTGTTGCCATTATGCAGGTTCCATCTCTTGTTAAGACCATTCATCCTCCTTAAATTATTTGTACCATAATTCATCCTCCTTAAATTATCTGTACCATAAATGTTCCATTCTTCACTCATTCAGCACTGTTGTGTGAACCTGTGCCATGTCTGACTTGTGTGGTGTGAGGGACAATTCAAATGATGAAGTGCTTCAGGCACAAGGCAACCTCAGTGCAGGTGCAAGTGAGTTACAACGACAAGAAGTGACTTGAGCAATGAGAGGAGGGAGGGAAGTTGTGTTAAAGGAATTTAACTCAGTGGGTGGGTAACTCTGGGTTTGCTTTATTGACAGCTCAGAGCTGGGCCATCACCTCAGTGAGTGGCCAAGGCACTGCAAACATCAAGCTCTATATACATTAAATTTAACATCAGACAATAGATCTTCTGTTCAAAGTTCTTGGTGTTTTCAGTTCTTCAGTTTCTTCAGTTCCAAATTTCTCATGAATTTAAAATTCTATAAAAGTCCACAGTGGCCTTCAAACTTGGCTGATTCTTCTCATCTCATCTCAGAGCCTCTTCAGAAGTTGCAGCCCCACTGGTCCCACTGTGGTCACTGGATTCACTGATCTTGAATCATCTCCTTCTCTGCTCACCTCTTCACTTATAAAAAAAACTTAACATAATAGTAATTAACTTCTGTCTATTTTAAAATCTGGAATCTTTCACAATTCACTTACTCCAAGTTCATCACTTCTCCTCTGTAATTGCTGAGCCTCTGAATTCTCTTCTTGTTGATTCAGCTGGGTTGGGTTTAAACCAACCATGGGGAGGGCGAGACAAGGGGCAAAGTGAGAAGCAACATGGTTGCATGGGTTATAAGAATTATAATAATAATAATAATAATAATTATTCTTAATAAGTTAAAGAGAATTAAGAGGCTCAGCAATTACAGAGGAGAAGTATTATTTCATAGCACCTGTTTCTAATTTTTCATCTTAATCATAATACTTCAATTTATCAATATCATTTTCCCTATAAGCATTTTCTTAGTCTTTCCCTTTTACAGTTGCCAGGAGGGGAAGAAACTCTCTCTTTAGAAACCACCATAACTAAAAAACTAGGTGGATACTTGAGCACACAACCATTTTTTTTTTCAGTCTGAAATAGAAATTAGCTTTAACATGTTTATTGTTGTAATCTGTTTCTTCTGCTTTTGTTTAAAGAATGTAATAAAAAAATAAATAAAATAATTAAAAACACCCCAGTGCAACCACATGGTGCCCATCAGAATTTTTAGCCATAAAATGCAGCTATTTTATAATTAGGCAAGAGTGGATGGTATTAACAATTCACATGCACATCTCCTTTAATCTTAGTTTTCTGATGTGACACTTGCATAGAAACTTCAAGTTACACTTTATCAAGTCCAATCTGGTCAGTGTTGTTTTTAATTCAGCTCTCATGATGTCCTGAGCTGGCTCACTGCTGTCTTCTTGTTCCCTAAAACAGGTGCATGATGGACAGTGATGATGAAGTTCGGGACAGAGCAACGTTCTACTTGAATGTACTGCAGCAGAGACAGATAGCCCTGAATGCTGCCTATATTTTTAATGGTCAGTGATAGAAAGGAAAAAAAACAAACCTGAGCTTTTATTTCACATTTTTCAAAATATTTCACATATTTTAAAAGTCCCTGGGGAGGGATTTTTTATAAGGGCAGTTAATGATAGGACAAGGGGAAATGGCTTTAAGCTGAAAGAGGGGAGGTTTAGATGAGATGTGAGGAAGAAATTGTTTGGTGTGAGGGTGGTGAAACACTGGCCCAGGTTGCCCAGAGAAGCTGTGGCTGCTCCTCCCTGGAAGTGTTCTGGGCCAGGTTGGATGAGGCTTTGAGCAACCTGGTCTAGTGGAAGGTGTCCCTGCTGCTGGCAGGGGGGTTGGAACTGGATGAGCTTTAAGGTCCCTTCCAGCCCAAACCATTCCATGATCCTGTGTTATGAGTGGCCTTTGTTGCTGTAAGAACAGTTTTCTGTAGTGTAACTTGGGTCAGAATAACTAGAAAGGACAGAACTGTGTGGTTTTTCTGGCCCTGGCACTTTTCTCTGTAGTTCTTGTGCTAACTGAGAATGGGAGACTTGGTAAAATACAGGAAGGTTTGGCTTAGTGTGGGTTGGGCTTTTTTGTCATTGCCTCTTCCTTCACCTGGGACAATTTTCTTAACCTCTGCTCCATCTTCTCCGTTACAAAATGAGGATGACACATCTTGTTCCCAGGCTTGATAATAAAATCAGTTTATGGTCTGTAGTTGAACATTCATTTAGCAAATTTAAGACTTGCCAGAGGACTTTTCTTGAGTGAACTGTTTAGATTGTGGTTCCCTCTGGAATTTCAACTTTCTGTGTCATCTTCAGAGGAGTTTTTTAATTCTCTTCAGTTTCTTGAAGTAGTTAGTGAGTGTGTTTGTGTTTACTGAGAAATGAAATTGATTTTACCAGTATTCTATTAGCCAAAGTCCAAACTGTATCCATCTAGCTGTAAAATCTAGATTCCTCACAAGAGTTTTTCTCTGCAGCCTGAGCCAACAGGCAGGCTACAGAGAAGAGCTCTTTAAATAATCTTCCTTGTTTATATCTCAAGAGGGAGGTAACTGAGACACCAGTAAGTTTTTCACACTCTGATATCTTACTGGTTTAGGTGCAGTGAGCAATCCAAAATTCACCCTGTTCATTTGTGAGCCCTGTATCATCGTGCCTGACAGTTCCTGCTGTTAAAACTGAATTTATTTGCCTGTGCTTCTGCTTTTCAGGGTTGACTGTCTCTGTTCCTGGCATGGAGAAAGCCCTGCACCAATATACACTGGAGCCTTCTGAGAAACCTTTTGATATGAAAACTGTTCCACTGGCTACTGCACCAATCTTTGAACAGAAAGCAGGTAACACTCCTGCTCTATTTAAATAGGCTGTAGGCAAGGCTAGAAGCACTCAGGTTGCCATCATGAGCTTTGATGTCTATAAACTGGCTGCCATCCTAGTAGAGTCAGGCCAAGAGCACAGGTGGCTCAGCTCAGTGTCATACAGGTCACAGTGTCACTGGCTTTGCAGAAGCCAGTTTGATCTTCACAGGTAAGGGAAGACACCTCTTCTTCCAAAGGAATATGGCTTGGCAAGAATGTCATTATCCATTCTTCTAATCTTGTTATCAGGAGTTTGTACATCATCAGAATTTATTAGTTCATAGATGTTTGAAAAAAGTACATTCCAGAAGCACTTAGTCACTTCTCTGGCTTTCTTCTTGCACAATTCTTGCTTTTTGACTTCATGCAACCTTATAAGAAAATGTTTGGGAGGTTTTGGTTGGTTTTTGGTTTGGTTTGGGTTTTTTTCGTCTCCTCCTTCCAGCTTTTTTGCTGGCTGTTCTGGACTAATGGTGGGGCTGTTGAGCCTGGAGAAGAGAAGGCTCCAGGGAGACCTTCTAGCAGCCTTCCAGTAACTGAAGGGGCTCCAGGAAGGCTGGGGAGGGACTTTGGCCAAGGGCAGGGAGTGACAGGATGAGGGTTGATGGCTTGAAAGTGGCAGAGGGGAGATGGAGCTGAGATGTGAGGAAGAAATTCCTTGGTGTGAGGGTGGTGAGACCCTGGCCCAGGTTGGGCAGAGAAGCTGTGGCTGCTCCTCCCTGGAAGTGTTCAAGGCCAGGTTGGATGAGGCTTTGAGCAACCTGGTCTAGTGGAAGGTGTCCCTGCTGCTGGCAGGGGGGTTGGAACTGGATGAGCTTTCAGGTCCCTTCCAACCCAAACCATTCTGTGATTCTATGAACGTCTGGTTTCTTCATCATTACTCAAACATCTCTTCTCTCCTTACAATCCAGTATTGCCTCACAGAAAATATATGTCTGTAAGGAACCAGGCTGGCAGTGGTTTGCAGCCAAACACTACAGGTTAAAGAAATTTCAATTAGAGATTTAGTGACATTTAAAACCTCTGCATGGTGTAGCTGACAGTGCAAGGTCTTTGCTTTTTTTCTTCACAGAGGTTGCCCTGGTGACCAGCAAGCCTGAGAAAGTTGCTCCTTCACGTCAGGATATATTCCAAGGTATGAGAGAAGATCAGTGCGTCTCCAGCACTTGGCAGTGATGGGAGGATTGCCACAGGTTAGACAGGAGCATTGAAGGAGCCTGTCACTAAGTGTCTGTTGTCTTCTCTACCTTTCTGTGCAGAACAACTGGCAGCCATTCCAGAGCTGAAGAGCTTGGGTCCATTATTCAAATCTTCAGAACCAGTGCAGCTCACAGAAGCAGAAACAGAATATTTTGTTTGTTGTATTAAACACGTGTTCACAAATCACATCGTTTTCCAGGTGAGAGGAGTTCCACACTTTGCCAGGGTGCAGTAGAAGTTGGCCCTTAATGATGCCTGGGCATAGCATAAACAGTGTTGTTGTGCCCTGGAGAGGACAGCTTCTCTCTTATGAGAGTTGCAAGGTAGAGTTTCAGCTCCAAAGAGAAGGACTTGGGGTGCTGGGGGAGGAGAAGCTCCACATGAGGCAGCACCGTGCGCTGGCAGCACAGAGCCAATAACCGTGTCCTGGGCTGCACCCAGAGCAGCGTGGGCAGCAGGGCCAGGGAGGGGATTCTGCCCCTCTGCTCCGCTCTCCTCAGACCCCCCCTGCAGTGCTGCCTCCAGTGCTGGGGCCACCAACAGCACAAGGACATGGAGCTACTGGAGCCAGCCCAGAGGAGGCCACGAGGATGATGCCAGGGCTGGAGCAGCTCTGCTGTGAGGACAGGCTGAGAGAGTTGGGGCTGTTGAGCCTGGAGAAGAGAAGGCTCCAGGGAAACCTTCTAGTGGCCTTTCAGTACCTGAAGGGGCTCCAGGAAGGCTGGGGAGGGACTTTGGCCAAGGGCAGGGAGTGACAGAACAAGGGGTGATGGCTTGAAACTGGAAGAGGGACGGTTTAGATGGGATATTAGGAAGAAATTATTTGGTGTCCCTGCTGCTGGCAGGGGGGTTGGAACTGGATGAGCTTTAAGGTCCCTTCCCACCCAAACCAGTCTGGGATTCTATGACTCTGTGAGTTAGGAGGCTGTGTGCTGCTTCCCTCAATGATCCAGAAAGGATGGGGGTTATGATCCTGTCTGTTAAAGAATCCTAGTAAAACTGGAGAGAAAAGCTGTTGAGTGAGAACAGCAGGCTTGATCAAAGATGCAGGATGTGTGCTGTGGAGTATTGTAGCTAATTTGGGAAGAATTCTTGAATAAAAATGTTTTTTCCATGTTAAAATCCTTTCCCATTTATTCTTGCAGTTTGATTGCACAAACACTTTAAATGATCAGCTCTTGGAGAGAGTCACTGTGCAGATGGAGCCCTCGGACGCTTACGACGTCATCTGTTGCATCCCAGCACCCAGCCTGGCTTACAACCAGCCAGGCATGTGCTACACCCTTGTCCAGATCCCTCAGGATGACCCCACTGCAGGTACCTCCTGAGAAGGAGTCATTCTGCATGATACATCCCTCAAATTAAGTTTTTGGAGATAACAAAGATAAGTTTTTTTGAGAAATAGATAATAAAATGTTTAGGGGTCTGGGATTTGGTAAGTACACACTGAGTCCTAGTTCTGTTAGTTCTCACATGTCACACATGCTGGTTTTTATGTAGAACCTGTGTTTGTGCAAAATATTATACACGCTTTTTACTAAATAGCATTCACACCTTTTAACTAATCAGTGGTATTGGCTGATTAAAAATGGGATGGTAAAGAGAATTGAAGAGCATGCAGATCATAAACTGAATTTACTCCCTTGAATCAATGAAAGGAGCACATTTGAAAACATGGGTGTTTGGTGGTATTCAAGAACATTAACATTTCCATTAAAAGGAAAGAACATTTCCATTAAAAGGAAAATGGAAATTAAAAAAATAATAATAGTAGTTTGGGCCTCTACATATTTGACTAAGGCAATTTTTCTTCTCTTTAGAGAATTAGAAACAATTGTGAAATTTAGGAATGAGAGATTTTCTTGGGCATAAAACTTCCTTTTCTTGCTTTTATTATTTACACATAAAAGACTGACCATTGGACTTGCACTTGGTTTAACATGACTCAGCTCATCAGCAGGGGTGGATTTCTTGGTTATCACTTTAATACCAGACAAGATTAGAACGAGTCTGAATTCCCTGTGGTTTTGAATTGTAATTTAGTTGTCAGAAACCTTGCAGAGTTTCTCCTGGTAGCTAATGCTGATGGGATCACTGCAGGATGCTGCAGTAGACCTGTCCTTGTGTATGGCTGTGACATACTCTTCCCCTGAGATCTTTTGACCTGCAGAAGATGCTGCACCACTGACCTATATGGGCTTTTCTCTCCTCAGTTGCTTGTACTTTCAGTTGCACCATGAAGTTCACTGTTCGTGACTGTGACCCAAACACAGGCATGCCAGAAGAGGATGGCTATGATGATGAATATGTGGTAAGTTCAGGACTGTTTGGGGTTTTTTTCCCCCTTTGTCACTAATTCTGAATACACATGGCCATTGGGTTGACAGTTTCCTTTTGATTCTGAAGCCAGTAAGAGAGCATGACAGGCCTGCCTGAAACACCATTCCCAAAATACTCAAAATACTCTAGCTTGTAACTTTAGATCCTTCCCCAAAACCTTGCTTCTGACAAAGCTTTAGTGCCCTATGGAGATGGGATTTGTGGGGACAGACAGGAAGGAAGGAATCACAGAATGGTGGGGTTGGAAGGGACCTCAGGAGATCATCCAGTCCAACCCCCCTGACAAAGCAGGTTCCCTACACCAGCTTGCACAGGAAAGTGTCCAGGTGGGTTTGAACATCTCCAGAGATGGAGACTCCACACCCTCTCTGGGCAGCCTGGCCCAGGGCTCCAACACCCTCACAGGAAAGAAGTTTTTCCTTCAGTTTCTCTGGAACTCCCAGTGTTCCAGTTTGTGCCCATTGCCCCTTGTCCTGTCACTGGGCACCACCCAGAAGAGCCCGGCCCCATCCATTTGGCCCCCACATTTCAGGTATTTATAGACATGGATCAGATCCCCTCTCAGGCTGCTCTTCTCCAGGCTGAACAGTCCCAGCTCTCTCAGCCTCTCCTCACACAGGAGATGCTCCAGGCCCCTCAGCATCTCTGTGGCCTCCCCTGGACTCTCTCCAGAAGATCCCTGTCCCTCTGGAACTGGGGAGCCCAGAACTGGACACAACACTCCAGATGTGGCTTCACCAGGGCAGAGTAGAGGGGGAGGAGAACCTCCCTCGACCTGCTGAGATATAACTGGGAATAACTTCCATTAACTGTTTTGAGGACTGTGGCCCAATCTTTCTTTCCACCCCAAACATTTGCACTTCTCTTTACTGTTTTTGTGTTATCAATCACTGAAATACAAGCCAGATCTCAGGAACGTGCCTGCTTTTGGGCTTGGAGAATGTAAAGGTTCTTTCTGGCTTCTGAGCAAGTCCCTCTCCTCAGGTGCCCAGTAAGGGCTGGAATGGGCTTTGACTCACAAAGTGATTGCTCCATTTTCTGCTCTCCCTTAGTCTCACTGATGGTCTTGGGTAAATGTTTTAAAGCTTTACAGTTGACCACCATAAATATCACTTTTCCTGTCTGCTTTTTAGATGTTATTACATGCTTCTCCTGAAATTAAAGCCAGGCATGACAGAGTTTTGGCCAAAATGCTGCTGTTTTTCTTTGTCTTTCTTTCCCTTTCTAAGATCAGGATCATTTCTGTAATTGGCAGCTGAAAATCTCCCTTGTTTTTCTGTCAGTTGGAAGATTTGGAGGTGACTGTGTCTGATCATATTCAGAAGGTTTTAAAGCCAAACTTTGCAGCTGCCTGGGAAGAAGTAGGAGATGATTTTGAGAAAGAAGAAACCTTTGCACTTGGTTCAATTAAAACCCTTGATGGTAAGATGATTTCTTGTCATTTATTCCTGACCAATATAGCAATCCTGGTAAATTTGCCACTTTGGGGATATATTTAGTGTGGTAGGAGGAGAATTTGGTGTCTTCCAACATGACATTATGTTCCAGCAACAAGGTTTTGTGTTGCCATGTTGGGATTATGATGAGTGGAGGTTTGACAGTGCCCTTCTGATGAAGCTGGTTGAAGGGGAGGGTTCATTCCTCAGCTGTTAGGACAGCAGAGGAGACATAGCAAGGTAGGTGTGTTGGTGAGGCTACAACTAAGATAATGAATGGAAATGGTTAAGCCACATGGGTGCAAAGTAGTTCTCACAAAAAGCTTGGCACCAACTTGGAGGTAATTTTCTTCTTCAATCTCTGAATGCAGAAGCTGTCAATAACATCATCAAGTTCTTGGGCATGCAGCCCTGTGAGAGATCGGATAAAGTGCCAGAGAACAAAAATTCTCACACGCTCTACTTAGCTGGTGAGTATTCCTGCCATTGAACTCGATGTTTCCACGTTCCCACACAGATTTTTACTTAATTAAGGGAAGTTTGTTAGGAGATTCTGCTCTTGTATAGAATTTTTTCTGTAGAGAAAGCTGAAGTGAACCAGTGAGTTGAATGCAACTGGTGCTAATTCAAAGCCTGCTGTTGTGGGTTTACTTAGGCTAGGCTCTGTGTCTCTCAGAGTAGAGAAACTCTACCTATAGCAATAGTAGTGAATCCTTTGAATAAAGAACTTCCAGACACCTAACTAAATTCCTTGTCTGTTCTTAGCTCAGAAGGAGGTTCCTAGGACCATCTTGTTTTCAATTTTATGTCATTAAAGACACAACCTGAATGGGCCTGCAGCACCCACAACTTCTTGTTGGGTGACTGTGCTCCAGGCTTACAGTTCTGGGTGATCCCTGGAAATGAAGTGCTCTACAAAACTTGATTGCAGTTGTGAGTGCAAAACCACAGTGAACATGGCACATAGTGATCTGCCAAGAAGGGTCAGTTCTCAATGTATTTCAAGCACAAAATGAGTAACTCCAGGTCTGTCTGCATGATGTTGAAGTGGGACTGGAGATGGCTCATCCTGCAGTCTGAATTGTTTCCAGGAGCACTGCTTCCAAGCCCTCGAGTAGAAGCATAGGAGGACTGTTCCTCTCTTAACAGCAGGGGCACTGGGCCAATGGACTGTCCCTTCATGGAAGAATTACAATATGTGGTGTTTTCTCAAACTAGAAGCGAGTTTCAGTTCCCCACCTCCTGGTTTCTACCTATTTAGATCAGCCCAACCCTCCAGCAGTGCTTGCTGAATCACAGAATTGTAGAATTGCCTGGTTGGGAAAGACCTTTGAGATCAAGTCCAACCATAGCTGTTGACTACTAAACCAGATCTCTGAACACCTCATCTACCCATCTCTTCAATCCCTCCAGGGATGGGGACTCCACCACTGCCCTGGGCAACCCCTTCCAATGCCTCAGAACCCTTGCAGCAAAGAAATTCTTCCTCACATCCCATCTCAACTGCCCTTGGGGCAACTTGAGGCCATTTCCTCTTATCCTGTCACTTGTTCCCACCCCCACCTCTCTCCACCCTCCCTTCAGGGACTTGGACAGAGCCACAAGGTCTCCCCTCAGCCTCCTTTTCTCCAGGCTCAACACCCCCAGTTCCCTCAGCCGGGAACTCAGCACACTTGTGCTCCAGACCCTTCCCCAGCTCCGGTCCCTTCTCTGGACACGCTCCAGCACCTCCAGGTCCTTCTTGGACTCAGGGGCCCAACACTGAACCCAGCACTCGAGCTGCGGCCTCACCAGTGCCCAGTCCAGGGGGACCAGCACTGCCCTGCTCCTACTGGCCACACTGGTGCTGATCCAGGCCAGGATGCCCTTGGCCTTCTTGGCCACCTGGGCACTCTGCTGGCTCATGTTCAGCTGCTGTCCACCAACACCCCCAGGTCCCTCTCTGCCCAGCAGCTCTCCAGCCACTCCTCCCCAAGCCTGGAGTGTTGTGTTGGGTTGTTGTGACCCAAGTGCAGGACCCGGCACTTGGCCTGGTTGAACCTCACACAGTTGGTTGCAGCCCATGGATCCAGTCTGGCCAGATCCCTCTGTAGATCCTCCCAACCCTCAGGCAGATCAACACTTCCACCCAGCTCAGTGTCATCTGTGAATTTACTGAGAGTGCCCTCAATCCCTTCATCCAGATCACTGATAAAGATGTGAAACAGGACTCAGTTTAATTAGGACAGTATCTGTAATCTTCAGTCTCAGCCTCAAGAGTTTGGGTGATTGATATTTTTTGGTGTTTTGATTCATGTTTTTGATATCTTTTGTCATTTCTCCCCTGTCTGCAACTGGCCGTAGACTGAATCTGTTTTATACTCACCAGGTTGTTGGCTTCTGGGTTAGGATCACTGAGCCTCTCACAGTAATCTCTCAAATGTTGCTTTGTCCCCAGGTGTATACAGAGGTGGCTGTGACGTGCTGATCAGGTCCAGACTTGCTCTAGGAGATGGTGTGACCATGCAGGTGACAGTTAGGAGCAAGGAAGAAACACCTGTAGATGTCATCCTGGCTTCTGTAGGTTGAGTGTTACATTGACTGTGGTGGAAACCTCCTTTGCAAGTACCAGTTGGGTATTTCCTGGACATCAAGCAACCTGTCTGTCCTTCTGCATGTAGTTTTTATTTCTCAATTGGGTAAATATTTTGTATGATGTTACAGTAGTGGCTGGTACTGAGCCTTTCCTGTGTCCCTTCCTTCATTGTCACTTACACATTCCCATCTAACTTATTACATCTCTGACCACTTGCAATAGAGCAGGGAAGATAAAAGATAGCAGGTGGTAAGAAAATGGAATCAGATTTTTTTGTCAAAATTGTTTTTTATTAACAGAAAATAAAACACTGGTCCAAGTGGTGGAATTCATATGAATTACTGTTAATAAAATAGAAATTTCTTGTTCTAATTCTGTCTGCTTCAGTACAGAAAAAAAAAGTAGCTCAGAATGGCTGTTTCCTCAGCAGAAGCCCCTTATTCCTAAAGGGATGCTATTAAATTTTAACCATAAGCAGTTAAAAAACCCCCCACAAAACTTAGAGTCTGCCAACCTGTAAATTTACAATTTCTTGATGATTATCTCCTCTGTTCCACAGAGAAAAAAAATCAATGTATGGAGAGAGTGATTAATCCTCACTTATCAAGGCATCTTCAGTTCTCTGAGCCTTATATCAACAGTGCAGCTTTTTCCTGGGCTCAAAGATGTGAAACATCCTGTATCAAAAATTGGGGAGAGGAGAGGAAAGGAGGAGACCTTGTGGTGACTTCCTGGTGAGGGAAGTTCTCCATCTCTCAACTGAGGAACTGGTGTTTCTTTAGTTCTCGAGTCAGGGTGAGGAAGGAAGGAAGGAATCCTATTTTAATGCTAATTTAAATACCTGTCCCAGATCCCTATGGCTGGAAATTGCTCAGAAGAGAACAGCTTGGCTTTTGCTAGCTCCAGTGTTGCATATTCACCTTGCTCTAGTGAAAAGGGTGGTAGAAAGCCCTGGTAGAACTGTGTGCTACAGCCAAGCTTTGGCAAAGCTCCTGAGATAGTCTCAGGGGTGTAGTGTCAGTGAGCAGCTCTGCTTGTTGAACTGAAAATCAGAGAAATAAGGGATGTGGATAAAAAACTTGATGTTTAGAGCTTGCCTTTGGCTAACTGGCTATTAAAAAGAGATTACTGAAGACATAATTACAGGAATATGTTCATCAACCCTTGGCTGCTAGTGGTCCTGTCTGCCTGTAGCACGCAGCACAGCCAAGCAGTGAAGGCAAGTAAGGATTTTTGGACTGACACACGTGCTCTGCCTCCCCTCAGGTGCTCCCTTCCTGACTAAATACAGAGGCAGGCTGCTCAAGAAGAAAGATGAGCAAGCACAGGGCTGGAAGAGCTGTCACCATCCTATAACTCTTACTTAGGTTGATAGTTTGTCCACCCTGGCTAATCTTTTCTGGTGCTGAAAGGATTTAACTGTATAAATGCAACAGTTTGGCAGCCAAAGATGAGGGTGTTAGAAGTGTTGGATCTGGAGATAAAAATCAAGGTTTCTTCCTGCCCTCAAAGCCTGACTCATAAACTGAGCTGCAGCAGTTCAGAAGGAGTTGATGAAGTTGAGATACGCGTTCAGGAAGCCCGTTGGATCCTCCAGCTGGGGATAGTGGCTGATGTGGTCATCCAGCACAGACACCGTGGACATGGGAAGCACCTTCCTGTTGGAAGAATGCAGCGAGGCTTAAGCACAGGAACCACAGCAGGCTCAGCCCACAGCCAGCCAGATGCTACCAGTGAGGACAGGATCCTTTTCCACAGTTGAGATTCTGCCCATAATGTGGTTTTGGGGACAAATAAAAAGCCTGTAGCAGCTATAGTTGACCACTCCTCCAAGTGCTGGATTTGACTTCAGATTAGTTTTGAGGAGACTACCTCAGTCAATAAATCTTACCTCTGTCTGATGTGGTTTTAAAAATGCAGGACTGAGAATTGTGACTTTGTATAAAATCAGGAAGGAATTTCCAAACTGCAGAAGGCTCTGACTGAATCACCTGGTTGTACAAGTTACAGGTGGGAATTAAACAACAGCCTCAGTGAAAAAGGAATTAATTGAAGGTAAAATCTGAGACAAAATCTCCCTCAAAATGAAACCCTAGTTGTGTATTCCCCACTTTGTGGTGGGTGTTGTCTTACTTGTAAAGCTGAAGAAACTCTGGGTGTGGATTCACAGGGTCCAGGGGCCCATAGATGAGGTGCACTGTGAGAGAGAGAAGCACAGACAGAGCTTTTATATCCAAGGACATCCCTCAACTAAGCCAAGGAGCCCTGCTGCAGACACGTTCTGCCCTCACACAGAGCTTGGGAAGCTTTCAGCAGAGCACTGGGCAAACCACCTGCCAAAAGGACTCTTTAATTCTCTGCCCTGGAGTCAAGTTCAGCCTCCAACCCTCCTCCTGCAAACACCAAACCTTTCTTTGAGTGGTTTCAATTTCTCTGGAGCTTGAAGAGTACTTTGATTTCCCTGGGACAACAGCTGGAGAAACCAGGAGTTACCTCTGCTCTGTGGAACAAACTTTTTTTCCTCTGACCTTAACAAGCTTAGAGCTTTCTGCTGTAATGGACTTAAACTGGAGCAGGGAAGTTTGCTACCCCCTGCACAAACTGGATTTGAGCCACATCATCAGAATAATGATCAGTGGAAGGAGTCAGCACCTCTGTGCTCTGGTGCCTCCAGGCAAGAGGAGCAATTCCCAACATCCTGACCAGTAAATCAAGGAAAACAAAAGAGTCTTACTCACATGGGACAGAAGTGGACATCAAAGCTCCAACCCAGCGGTCTCTGTGCTTCTTTCTTTGGTTTATGTACTGCAAAATACTGAAGAGAAATGTGTTGTTACACAGGAGATGGTGCCTCAAGGTGCTGCACAGCCTGGAAACTGCTCCTGGGGCAGCGAGTTGGAATCTGCATCTCCTACAGACAACCTCCCTGGGGCAGCAGCAAGACAAAATCAGTCTGCTGACCATCTCTGAGCTGAGTGAACTGCCCAAGTTTGGATTTTTGGGGGTTTTTTTTTAGGTAGTTGGCAAATAAAAGTACAAATGAGGTTTGGGACTTTGCCAGCTCTGTGTCCTAAGTGCAAAGTCCAGAGTCCTGCTGGAGGATAATCCAAGTTTACTCAGGAAGGGGAAAACAGCCCCTAATCTGGGATGGTGGCAGGATGAAGTTTGAATCCTTCCCTGCTGAGGAAGGCAGAAGCAAATTTGGGTCCTCAGCTCCCAGTCAAAGGCCACTGGGTTGTAAAAGGGGGTGAATCATCACAACCCTTGTTCCAGGGGGTGCAGTGAGTGATCAGTTACCCCAAAACCCCTTAACAACCCCTGTGCTGCTTCCTTTGGGCAGTAGGTTTCACAGAACCACAGAATTAACCTGGATGGGAAAAGCCCTTTAAGATCATCAGGTCCAACCATGGACCCAACACTGACCAGTCCCCGACTGACCCATGTCCCTCAGCACTGTGTCTACACGACTCTTCAATCCCTCCAGGGATGGGGACTCCACCACTGCCCTGGGCAACCCCTTCCAATGCCTCAGAACCCTTTCAGCAAAGAAATTCTTCCTCACATCCCATCTCAGCTGCCCTGGGCACAACTGGAGCCCATTTCCTCTTGTCCTGTCCCTTGGTCCTTGGTTGAACAGACCCACCCCCACCTCTCTGCACCCTCCTTGCAGGGACTTGGACAGAGCCAGAAGGTCTCCCCTCAGCCTCCTTTTCTCCAGGCTCAGCACCCCCAGTTCCCTCAGCCGGGAACTCAGCACACTTGTGCTCCAGACCCTTCCCCAGCTCCATTCCCTTCTCTGGACACGCTCCAGCACCTCCAGGTCCTTCTTGGACTCAGGGGCCCAACACTGAACCCAGCACTCGAGCTGCAGCCTCACCAGTGCCCAGTGCAGGGGGAGAGAGAACTTTGAACTGGATCCTACAAAATGTCTGGGCAGAAACCATTCTGCTGAAAGCCAAGGCAGAGGCAGCGCTGTCTGAGGACTCGTGTCACGGGCATTGCAGCAGCTCTGAAACCATCTCAGTGCCCCCCAGAAGAGGAGTCAACACTGAATTACTGAGTGTGGAGAAGTGCAGGAGAAGAAAAATGTCAGTGGTGAAGTCTTACAGTAAAAACCCAAACTGCTAATGGTTCCTCAGCCTGTCTCGTCCCCACCAGCCAGCAACTCGGGGTGATTCCTTGCTTCAGCACAGTTCTTGGGGGTTGAGGTTCACAATTTAAACAGCAGGTTTGAGTCAGTTGGGTTATAAAAAGCTTTCTAAGGACAGGAACCTTGCTAAATAAACAAATCAATACCCTGACACGTGACATTGAAGGTATGGAGATATTTCAGCACTGAGCTTCCCATTCCTGTGCTGCCAGCAAAGGTGATGTTGCAAAAATTGGCCACGATGGGACTTGTCAAGTGGGCAGTGTGTCAGCCATGTACCCATTGCTGGCCTTGGGTGAGTGTCCCTCGTTAATCAGAGGCAATTAGCAAGTGCACTTTGGAGAAGCTGAGCTATTTGGTCCTTAATGTGTTTTGTCATTTGTCCAGAGATTGTCCCCAGTGGGAGGAGAGAGGATTTTACACGCTGGGGGGAGAAGGACACACAGACCCCACTGAATGGAGATACTGAACTCCCAACCACCAGCTCGAGGTCCTTCCAAAAGTCCCAAACTGGAGAAAACCAGATTTAGCTCCAGTTATTAACAAAACCCCACAGATTCAAGCCCCTAATTTCCAAAGAAGAAAAAACTCCACATGGTACATCTCCAGCGTTGTCCTCCCACCGTGTGCAGCCTCAGATCCTCCTGCCTTAACTTCATTTACCTGCCTTCCATCATCCCACCAAGAATCCCTGCTCCTACATCACACCCCAGCTCTTTATTCGGGGTGCAGTGATGATCCCAGATCCTAAAAGAAGCAGCTGAAAGTTCTGGAGACCCAATATCCAGGGACATGGCCAAGCTCTGGTAACCTCCAAGCTGCTGTATGGCTTTGCCTGCAAACAGAGGGACATCACAGGTGTAAAACAGCTTGTGCAGCAATTAATGACATCGTACCTGTCAACTACCAGATTGCCATCGTTGGTCCTCACTGCTGTCCACATGTCCCAGTACTCTGCCTGCGTTGGCTGCGTGTAGGGCCCAAAAACTGCCCCAAGCCTGGAAAAAGAAAGAGTTCAGAGCAGCTCGACAGCGGCCGCGTACGGCTCAAAAACGAGCTGAGGGCAAAGGAGAGCCGAGCAGTTCCAGCTGCCACTGTGACACAGATGGGTGCTGGCGCAGCACTGCAAGTTGTCCCCTAAATCATAGAATCATTTGGTTGAAAAAACATTTGAGATCATTGAGTCCAACCATACCTGTCCACTGCTAACCCAGATCTCTGAGCACCACATCTACCCGTCTTTTAAATCCCTCCAGGGATGGGGACTCCACCACTGCCCTGGGCAACCCCTTCCAATGCCTCAGAACCCTTTCAGCAAAGAAATTCTTCCTCACATCCCATCTCAACTGCCCTGGCCACAACTGGAGCCCATTTCCTCTTGTCCTGTCCCTTGTTCCTTGGTTGAACAGACCCACCCCCACCTCTCTCCACCCTCCTCCAAGGGACTTGGACAGAGCCAGAAGGTCTCCCCTCAGCCTCCTTTTCTCCAGGCTCAGCACCCCCAGTTACCTCAGCCGGGAACTCAGCACACTTGTGCTCCAGACCCTTCCCCAGCTCCGTTGCCCTTCTCTGGACACGCTCCAGCACCTCCAGGTCCTTCTTGGACTCAGGGGCCCAACACTGAACCCAGCACTCGAGCTGTGGCCTCACCAGTGCCCAGTGCAGGGGGACCAGCACTGCCCTGCTCCTACTGGCCACACTGGTGCTGATCCAGGCCAGGATGCCCTTGGCCTTCTTGGCCACCTGGGCACTCTGCTGGCTCATGTTTCAGCCACTGTCCACCAACACCCCCAGGTCCCTCTCTGCCCAGCAACTCTCCAGCCACTCCTCCCCAAGCCTGGAGCGTTGTGTTGTTTTGTTGTGACCCAAGTGCAGGACCCGGCACTTGTCCTGGTTGAACCTCACACAGTTGGTTGCAGCCCATGGATCCAGCCTGGCCAGATCCCTCTGTAGATCCTTCCTACCCTCAGGCAGATCAACACTCCCACCCAGCTCAGTGTCATCTGTGAATTTACTGAGGGTGCTCTCAATCCCCTTGTCCTGGTCATTGATAAAGATGTTAAACAGAACTGGAAAATTCACCAGGGTTGGAGTTAGCAGCGAGCCTGAAGGGCTTCTTGGAGAAAAAAAGAGGGTTTGCAACGTCTGATAAAGACATGGATCTGATTGGGCAGTGTCTGCAGAGTGTGGTGGGGCTTTTCACCACTTCTGGAACACGTGGACCAAGGTCACTGAAATCCATGGGCAAATCTCTCCTGGGACAGTGCTGGAGGATCTGCTCACCTACCAAATACCCACTACACCAATTCCTACATCAGCCCCCTTGGCTCACAGCCATACAGATTGTCCCCAGCAGTGTGGAAACCCAACTCACCCTCTGGAGAAGAAAAAGAAGTTCATCAGCCGTGTGATGATGGGAGACAACAAACCTCCATCCTTGAGGATCTTGGGCAGAAGGAAAAAAGGGAAACAGCACCACTCAGTATCATATAGATGGGTAAATCCTGGCTCCCCAGAGGGCTTTCCCCCAGCTCAACCATGACTCTCAAGATGTACATGGTGGTGAGACTCCATCACTTCAAGCTGGGACATTTGGATGTGATGAACCACATCCTGGCAGCCTCTGCTTCTCCCCACCACCTCTAACAACACCTGCAAGCAGCTCCAGTGCCATTCCCAAAGCGAGAAAATCAGTGGGCACCTGAGGCAGGTGAAACCCCAAACTCACAGAGCCAAACTGGTGCTTGAGGAGCGATTCAGTAGGACTACAGGGGGTAGCAGCTCACCTTCTGGATGAAGCGGGGGTAGTGTGTTTCGGGGAAGATCCCTGGAAGGATGTGAAAGAACAGAGTTGGAACTCTCCAAGTGTTTTGTTCTGTGTCTCCCAGTCTCTTCCCTTCTTCATGGTGCCATGAAAAGTGGCACAAGCAGCCCAAGGACACTTCCAGTTAATTACAACACCTTAACTGCAATTTGCTTGGGGTTCAGGTGGTGCTTTCCCTCAGATGATGGAGGCAGGAAATCCATCCCACCCTGTGGATTCCCATCCCTCCCACTGGACAAACCTTACCTCCATTGGATAAACAGAGGCTGTTGATCACGATGCTTCCAGTTTTATTGTGCTCATACCTGGGGATAGAAGAGAAGAAGGTGAAACACAACAACAAGCTCCAAAAAGTAACTGCCCAGCAGGTCAAATTAACACCATCACATCATCTTGTTAGGTTCAACAAGAGCAAGTGCAGAGTCCTTCACCTGGGGAGGAACAACCCCAGGGACCAGTACAGGTTGGGGGTGACCTGCTGGAGAGGAGCTCTGAGGAAAAGGACCTGGGTGTGCTGGTGGGCAGCAGGGTGGCCATGAGCCAGCAGTGTGTCCTTGTGGCCAGGAAGGCAAATAGTATCCTGGGGTGCATTAAAAAGAGCGTGGCCAGCAGGTCAAGGGAGGTTCTCCTCCCCCTCTACTCTGCCCTGGTGAGGCCACATCTGGAGTGTTGTGTCCAGTTCTGGGCTCCCCAGTTCAAGAGGGACAGGGAGCTGCTGGAGAGAGTCCAGCAGAGGCCACAGAGATGATGAGGGGCCTGGAGCATCTCCTGTGTGAGGAGAGGCTGAGAGAGCTGGGACTGTTCAGCCTGGAGAAGAGCAGCCTGAGAGGGGATCTGATCCATGTCTATAAACATCTGAAATGTGGGGGCCAAAAGGATGGGGCCGGGCTCTGCTCGGTGGTGCCCAGGGACAGGACAAGGGGCAATGGGCACAAACTGGAACACTGGGAGTTCCAGAGAAACTGAAGGAAAAACTTCTTTCCTGTGAGGGTGTTGGAGCCCTGGGCCAGGCTGCCCAGAGAGGGTGTGGAGTCTCCATCTCTGGAGATGTTCAAACCCACCTGGACACTTTCCTGTGCAACCTGGTGTAGGAAACCTGCTTTGTCAGGGGGGTTGGACTGGATGATCCCCTGAGGTCCCTTCCAACCCCCACCATTCTGGGATTCTGTGATCTCTGCTCCCCTGTTGTCCCCAGTTCAATAAGAAAGAGCTCAGGGGGAATTTAAACATCCAACCAACCAGGAACTGACGGATGGGAGTCTCAGATGTGCCCTGAGACCTCCCTGAGCTTCACTGCAGCTGTAGGTAGAGGGGAAAGGGGGCTCTGCGCTACATCCTTCCACTTATCTGCTGGAAATCATCTCGATGGGGACAACCAAGAGCAGCCAGAACATCAGTGGTTGCAGTGACCTGTGCAACAGCTCCTGTGCAACTGTATCCCCGTAGTCATGGGACAGGAGATTAATCCTCTGGTGGCGGAGGCCGAGGTGACGCACCAGCCCCTCCACGATGCTGGCTTGCTCGAAGATGGAGTAGCGGTGGGGCCTCTGTGAAACAAAGCAAGAGAGAAGCTGCAGTGGGAGCCTGACCCACCATAAGCCCACAAACTCCAGAATAAGCACCCAAATGGAAGAATATGGGGTGGAAACCAGAAGTTTGTGACCCCAGACAGAGCAGTTGGGGTCCACAAGGCCACAGGAGTAATGCCCATGCCCCAGAGGGATCAAGGGGTGCTTTGGAGTCACATCAAACCCAATTAAAGGCCAGATGGTGACAGAGTCCATCTCCACCACGCACCTTCTCCATCCCTTCCACTATTATAATGTCTTATTCCTTTCCCAGATGTAAATGGGAGAAGAAACTGGATTGCAAACACCAATTTTCCAGGGATGCTGTCACAGCAGAAGAACCTCTAGGCCAAAAGCAACTGCAAAAAGAAATCCTCCTCCCCCCAGGTGACTCACGGGCTTGTCGCTGAAACCGAATCCCACGAAATCCAGAGCAATCACCCGGTGAAACCTCTGGGTCAGCCCTTCCCAGATCTGGAAAAAAAATGGATTTAAGAAAAAAAATAAACCAGCTGATGGGAACAGAGAGAGAAAAAAGTCTGTGGTGATGTGGAGCCATGGATGGCCACGCTCCACTCTGCTCTCCCAAACAGCACCTCCAAAAAAACTGCAGGAGGGTGAAATTTCCCAATAAACAGCAAGACCATCCTCCTCCCCCCCCAAAAAAAGCCAAGAAATAATTGTGGGTCTTCTCCTCCTGCTTTGGGCTGGAGTGTAGGCAAGGGTGATAGGAAAAGAGCTTGGCTCCCACGCAAGGTGTTGGGAGAGGAACAGGGCTGATATCCCAGAGCGTGGTGGTACCTCTGGTAGAAACTCTTCCAGAGCATTGCCCACCCTTGGCTGACCCACCAGCCATGTCCATCTGCTCTTCCTCAGGAGGGAGAAACCACAGGGTTTGCTGACAGCATCCAACCCTCCCACATATTCACTCCCCTCACCTTGTACCAGTCGTAGCTGGAGGTCGGGAAGCCGTGCAGGAGGACAACGACGTCGGAGCTGCCAACGGCGCCGGCTGAATCTGGGGAGGGAATGAGGCACCTCAGGGTCAGCTTCTTCCCCTCTCATTTCCTCCCCAGTAAGACAGACATCACCATCTCCCCCAGCTCCCCCAAAACCAAGCATGGGTTTGATTTGCACCATGGCTTCCTGGTGCCAGTGTGGCTACAGAAACCCAGCCAGATGAGCCACCAGGGCCACCAGCAATGGCTACTGCATGCAAACCAGGGTTTTAACGAGCACCATTTAATTGCAGCTGCCCCCAGGTTGCTACAATGGGTGACAACCACTCCAGCAAAAAGGTTTTTCAGGATCTTTTCCTTGCTGTGACCTGTCAGAAGCTCTTGGGATCCTTCCCCACCAAGGTCAAGGTATTGCTGCTGCTGCTGCACAAGAACCAACCTTCATGGCTTCACCCAATTAAAATGTTTTCATAACGAACGGCCACGTTGTGTCTGGATCCACACAGCGGCTCCCCCTAAAGCCATTAGGTCTTGGGAGGGATTTGCCATCACCTCACCTGGCCTTGGGGATGTCCCCAGGGCCACCAAAGAGAGCAGAGCCCACAGTCCCACTCCCCACTGGGATGGACGAGGTGTCCCCAGGGCTCAGCGCAGCCCCGTCACCTCTGTAGAAGATGTTCTGGTCCTTGTAGGTGAAGAAGCCTCCAGAGGACCTCCAGGAGAGGAGAGCTGGGGAGAGCTTTGGGGGTGGGATGTGCAGGTAGACAGCGAGGAGGGGCACAGTCAGCAGCCCCACCTGCACCCACCACTCCTTCATCCTGTGGGAGAGAGAGGCACCTGTCTAGGGATTCATCCCATAACCCCCACATCCCAGTAACCCACCCCCATGTCCCCAAAACTTCCACATCCCAGTAACCCACCCCCATGTCCCCAAAACTTCCACATCCCAGTAACCCACCCCCATGTCCCCAAACCCCTCAGATACCCAGAACCCACACGTCCCTGGGGTGGCAGTTCCATGACAGAAAGTGGCCTCTGATGTAAAGGTTAGTTAGGGGTCTGAGCGGGGACATAGGCCCCACTGAGGGGCTAAGGGGGAATGTGGGCCCCACAGAGCATCCGAGGGGGGACGTGGGCCGCACTGAGGGGCTGAGGGGACACATGGGCTCCGTAGGGGGTCTGAGGGGGGACATGGGCCGCACTGAGGGGCTGAGGGGGGATGTGGGCCCCATAAGGGGTCTGAGGGGGATGTGGGCCCATAGGAAGTATGAGGGGGAACATGGGCCCCCCTGGGGTCTGAGAAAGGGATGTGGGCCCCATTGAGGGGCTGATGGGGGCTCCATTGAGGGTTGAAGGGGGGACATGGGCCCCACTGAAGAGGGACATTGGACCCACTGAGGGTCTGAGGGGGATGTGGCCCCACAGGGGGCTCTGAGGGGGACACATGAGCCCCAATGAGGGGCTGAGGGGGCACAGGGACCCCACAGGGGGTCTGAGGGGGATGTGGCCCCACAGGGGGTCCGTGGCCCCCAGGAGGCTGAGGGGGGCGTGTCCCCAATCTGAGGGATGGGGGTCAAAGGTCGGGGGGGAGGAGGGTGCCAAAGCCCCGCCCTATTGGCCCCGCCCCTCAATAGCCTCCGCCCCGATTCCGATAAACCACGCCCCACAAACAAGCCCCGCCCCTCCACCAGGGCCCGCCCCTCAGGGCAGCACGTTCCCCCGCAGGCCACGCCCCCCTCCCCGCCGTGAGGCCTCCCCCTCTCCCCTGAGGGGCACCAAACCCTGCCCCTCTGTCAGCGGTGGGCGGAGCCTCCTCACCCGGCGGGGCCGCGCAAGGGGACCGCGCCCGCGCGCGCGCGCCTCACCTGGCTCAGGTACTTCGGCCGCGCGCCGGCATGGCGCTCTGAGGGCGGGGCCAAACGCCCCGCCCCGCGCATGCGCATCCCGGCCACACCCACCCACCCCGCCCCGCCCCTTGAGGGGAGGGGGAGGAGCCCCGCCCCCCGCTTCCCGCGCGTCACAGCGCGTGCAGCCGCGGCGTCCCCCGTTGCCCGGCGACGATTGAAACCTGTCAGCGGCTCGCGCCCCTACGAGGCTTCTGATTGGCCGACGGCTCGACGGGCGGCCAATCAAAGCGGGAATTGTTGCGGAGTGAGACGCCAGACCCAGGCGGCGGGTGAGGCGGGAGGACGTGAGGGAAGGAGGAGAAGAGCGGGAGCGCGGAGTGGCGTCTGCTGAGGGAGGATGTCGAGCAGGAGGAGTTTCGGAGACCCGGAGGTGGGATGGGGGGCCCTTCCCCTCCCCGTTACCTTCCCCCGGGGAGCTGGGGGGATCCCGGAGCTCGGGGCCGGGGAGCAGCGGCGGTTCTGGGCGGCCCACGGGGCGGAGGGTCCGCAGCGAGCGGGGCAGCAGGATGTGGGGACTGATTCAGTGGGGTGTCCGGAGGATTGCGGGGCTCAGCGGACCGGGGCAGCCTCCAGAGGAGTAACTCGGGGCGGGAGGGCATTTCCTGGGGCACCGGGAGCTGGGTATGCTCCGGAGGAGTTGTGGGTGGAGGGAGAAAGGGAGAGAAATTCGCCTTTTAAAGCTTTAACGTGGCGGTTTGGCAGGAATTTAATAGCGAGTTGGAGAAGGCTCCGGGAGATCTTATTGTGGCCTTTCAATACCTGAAGGGGGCCTGTAAGAACGATGGGGACAAACTTTTTAGCAGGGCATGTAGTGGCAGGACAAGGGGTGATGGGTTTAAACTAAAAGAGGGGAGATTCAGACTAGAGATAAGGAATAAACTTTTTTCACTGAGCATGGTGAGACTCTGTCCCAGGTTGCCCAGAGAGGTGGTAGAAGCCCCATCCCTGGAAACATTCAAGGTCAGGTTGGATGGGGCTCTGAGCAACCTGATCTGGTTGAAGATGTCCCTGCTTACTGCAGAGGGGTTGGACTAGATGACCTTGAAAGGTCCCTTCCAAACCAAACTATTCAGTGATTTCTTCTGCCTGAGAGCAGGGGATGTCTGAGAGGATACCTGTGGTCTCACTCATCTTTTTGCTGTCTTAGAGCTCTTCAAATTGCCTTTGCTGTTAAGGTTTTTTTTTGCCTTTAAACCAAATCCATGGCTGTTTATTGACTTCTCCTTTTCCTTTTTCCAACAGTATTTAACCAGGCGCATCCCTCAAAATCCCAGGTACCAACACATCAAAACCCGCCTCGATACTGGTAAGTGAAATTGGCATAAGGTAAAAGCACCAAACGTGGATGTAAGAGCACAGAAAAATATGCTGAGTGTCTTAACTGCCTCTGTCCTGAGCTGCTTTACCCCAGATACTCTGCAGCTCTGTCCCAACTCACATCCCAATTATGATGTGATTCTCCCCCCACACTCTTCTATGATTCTATAATTACATCAGGTTCTGTTGTGACAGTTCCCATAGCAACTACTGACCTGAGAGTTTCTATATCTGAGCTTTTCTTGGATAAATTAATATCTTGACAAGGATGTGAGTCAAGATAATTTTTGGGGGAGGATTTCTTTGGGGGTTTTTTGTTGTTAAAAGGGTTGAGTTTTATCTGGTACCACCTGCCTGTAGTATCCACACATAAATGTTGGGGAAGGGACAGTGTGGCCACAGTTGTCAGACAGATTTTGGGTGCTAAGATCCTGATTTCAGCCCTCTTGGAGAGAGAGAACTGTAACATATGGACTCTAACACACTGAGTTTTTGAGAACAACTTTCTGAAGGCACCGACTTCCTTCTCCAAAACAATTCATGCTTTTGAGTAGAAAGGGCTTGGTGTGGAACTTGTAAATGGGGAAGGAGCTACAAGGCTGGTTTTTGGGGGGAATATCACTGTTCTGACTAGCAGGGTGTGGATATTTTTGTATCCCTTCCTGAAAATCCTGGAAAATAAAACTTGGGTGCATTCAGTAGCAGAACTGTTCCCAGAGGGGGTTGGTAATTGGGGTCCTGCAAGTCCTTTGGCTGACTTTGCTATTTATCTCAGTCTTCCTTGTAAGAAAAAAGCCCTAAGAGGAAAATTGTTGTATATTTGATTTATTGTCATGGAGAAAAGATGATTTACAACAAACTTTTGTTATCATGGTCTGATCTTTCTCCTCCAAAAAAAATTTAAGCCTTAACAACACTGAAGAAAACCACTAATAAAAAAATGTGTAACAAACTGATTTTTAATTTAGTTTTTAAATTTTCATTACAGGCAGCAGTTTAACAAAATACACTGAGAAGTTGGAAGAGATCAAAAGAAGTGAGTATCTGGAGAAAAGCAGAATATATCTTATAGTGGGCTAGTTTAAAACTGAAAGAGCATTGGGGAGCTGAGTTGGATCCCAAACCCTCTGTTTGCTTGGAATTCTCCACTCTGGTAACTCCCACAGCCATTTACAGGCACCAGCTCTAGAAACATGCAGCAGTTGATGCTTCCACCCTGATTCCTTGCTGGGCACCTTCCACTTTGTCCTGTGCCTTATTTCTCCATCTCTCACAGTGCTTTACAGATTTAACTTCAGAAACCAGGCAGGCAGGTCTGAGAGTCTTTCCAGATCCTTCTTTATGTAATTTTTGTTATTAAATGGAAATCAGTCAGGAAGAAAGTTCTCTGGACTAAGAAAACTAGACTAGACTCATCTGGGAAGACTCAGGCTGCACTTCTGAGACTTTATTTCACTTTTAGATAACAAAATGATTGAATTTGAGAGCTTTTGTATAATTTTAGCCTACTTTGATTTCTATCCTAATCTTTCAAAATAGGAAAGAGACAAGTTAATGCCTGTGTAACTCATTGATTTTTACCAGAATAACATTCTTTACCAGAAAAAAACATCAATTTTGTGAGGAATTTGAGTCATTCAGGCTAATGAAAGCCTGATTGATTTTAATTTCAGTCTGTTTTCCCACTGAAAAGAGGCTTTTTAAAAAAAATCTCACTAAAAAAGCTAATGTTTTACCAGCTCCTGTCCAGATTATTTTCACATAGAGAGCCAGGAAAGCTTTTAAAACCCAAAGCTGCCTTCATTGATGTGAAATAAAAATCATCCCCATTAATGAGGATTAATTAAGTTTATTTTGAATGTTCAGTTTTAGTTTTTGGACCCTTACTGTGTTCCTCTAAGGTGGTAGTGTTCACATGATAAGAGAGGTCATTAATTTGTGCTCAGCTTTGAGCAAAATAGTCTTTTGTTTGGGGTTTTTTTGTTGTGTTTTTTTAAACACCACAAGTCTTTGAGGAAAATCAAAAGAGAAATGACCTTGCTTTCCAAAATCCTGTGTTGACTGACTAAGATTTCAGTGCTTCACACTGGGTTGCCATCACTTTTTATCTCTGCTGAAAATCTTGTATGGGTTTAGTTAGTTTTCAATCTCTGCTGTCAGTTTTGTTTGTTTCAGGTTCTTTTGTTTAATTGTGGTTCTGGAGTCCAGTCCAAACTTTCTTTTTGGGCTGAATAAACACCTTGTTGTTCTCAGGCAGTTTAGAAACTTCTCCCCCCTTGATTTCTCATGGATAGATGATACCATTTGGACACAACTTTAAATACCCAGGACAGTCAACTCTCTGTCTCTTGTGTAATGTGAGAGAGTGAGGATTTAATCCCCTGAGCTTGCTGTGGAATCCAAAATGATAAGAGAGCTGAAACCACGATGATTTGTCCTTTGGAGAACTGATTTGAGGAGACACACCAAGTTTTTCCTTTTCTCTGGTGTTGCTTCACTTATTTCTGAAACCTTGAGGAGCACCTCCTTGAATACACAATAATTAACAGCTTCAGACTAATTCACTGAAGCCAAAAAAAACCCCAGAATATGTCAGAAAATCCAAATGGACCTTCCAGGACAGAGCCAGGTACGTCCTGTTGCTTTTGTAGTTGGAAGCAGAACTTCTTCTGAACTTTCTGATACCTGCTTGGAAGCTCACACAGGCACTCAGATTGATTTGCACCAGGTCAGGCTTTGTCATAACAACACTTTTGTTTTGGGTTTTTCTTGTTGACAGAAAGAATTTTGGGGTGGTAAAGGCAAAATTTAAGTCAGAAAAGTTTGTTCTAGGAGAAATAATCTTTGCTTGAGGTGGGTGGAAACCACCCAGCAGCTGCTTTGTATAAGCACTGTGACAATGATTCTGCTTTGTCAGTGTTTATATACATCCAGCTTTGCTGATTTTACTTTTCCTTCTAAATTCAGTTTATTTCTTGCTCTTCACATGACTGAAAAGCTCTTTTAGTCCATGGCTGGGGAGTATTAATCACTTGAACATGGATTTTGTGTGAGGCAGATGAGAAAGGCTGTATAAAAGATAATTGTTGCTGTTATTTCTGAGTTATAAAGGGAGGTTTTAACAATCTGAGCTTGAGCCTTGAAACCAAATGGTTTTGCAATGAGGGTCATTTTCAGGTTAATTGATGTTCTGACATCTATTTTATACCCAGCTCTTGTACTTCAGACCCATGGTTTGAAGTGTATGGTGCACCCTGCAGCACAGTGGGGTGTTTGGGGTGGGCTCCTTCTTTCTAAGAAGAGTTGTTTAGTAGTGAGTAGATGTTGCTTTGCAGCTAAATACAAATTGTAGAGGGTAAGAAGATAAATTTGGGAACTCTGCTTGCTCTGAATGCTGAAAGTTAATTGGCCTACATCTTCAGGGAGTATATTTAAGAGGAAAGAATAGGAATTTTAATATATAAATATATATATAAGCTTAAAATTTCTCCTTTTGTGTCTGTTGCTGTGTACAGGGAGGATCTTGTCTGAGCAGATTGTGTGTCAGGAGCTGTCTGATCACCACTTGTATTAGGAAGAGGCTTCAGCCTCCAGTGTTCCTGTGGCTCCTTCTCTAAACACACCTCAGCTTGAGAGTTTCCATAAGCCAATTCTGCAGTCATTTGTTGTGTGGTGGTTACAGGAATGTGGTTTGGAGCCCTTCCCCCTTCTCTCCCATCTTCCTTTGCTTAAGCTGTGGAGTATTCAGCAGATGGTTTGAGAGGATTTAGAATTGCTTAAGTGGCTGGATTTGATAAAGATCCTGTTCTCTGTTGTTAGCCCACTTAGCCAAGGAGCTGGAGAGAAACCAGTTTGGAATATCCTCTGACAGTTACTAAAATGGTTAGAAAAATGCAAACAGTTTTGTTGTTTTGGGTTTTTTTTTAAATAAATTGTGATTTCAGAGGTGGAGCCTAGTGAGGGAGGAGGAGGAGAGGAGAGGAAAGGAGGAACAGTTTTATTTTGAGAGAGCTTAGATTTGTTAGAGCATGGTTCAAGAGCTGCACACAGAACTCGGTTACAGCTGCAGTGCCTGACATGGGAGGAATTTTGTTCATCTTTTTTGCCTTTCCTTGGATTGTTTTCTTTTGTTTTTGTGGGGTTTTTTCCCCTCTCTGCTATCTTCTTTCTAGCTGTAAATTTCCCAAAGAATGAGGCTTCCATTACTTCCCATGGGAGGCTCTTTCATATCAAGATGTTCCTACTGATACTCAGCTTCTCTCTCTTACTATGTACACCCTTTTTTTTTTTGTTTCACACTAGAAAGCTTCTCTCTTCCTCGTGTTTATGCATCTCAAGTATCTGTCTGCCATCACTTCCACCCTTGTCATCACTTTCTTAGCACTGTTAAATCTCTGCTCTGGTTGTTTGCCAGTCCTTGTCTCACTGCCCAAGCTTTGTCTTCAGCTTTAAGATTCATTTAGTCCAGTTTCTCTGTGATTTGATGTGCTTCAAGCTGATATCCACACCAATCTGCTGTTCAGTTTCTACATTAAATGATTTTCTGGTCCTTTAGACATCCAGATCAGCAAATTGTATGAATTAGAAGCTAATTGTCAGATAAAGTAAAAAAACTTGGAGCATTTTAATTAGTATGACTAAACACACATGTTCAGCTTAGTGTTTGAAAAGACAGCCTGAGATTCAGTGCCCCTGTGCTCTGATTCTGCTGTAACTTCACACAAATTAAAAATTCAGGTAAATTAAATTATTTAAGAGGCTTTATGACTGGAGTGGTCTCCAAAGAACAGCAGGCAAGGTGATAAATTAATGAAACCACCTCCTTCCCCCAGCAAGAAAACACAAAGCAATACACATTTGAGTTGAAAAACAACAATAAATCTCCCTCCTCCACTTTAATCACATCTGGACAAGATCTCTCTTTATAATTGATATTAATTTTCACAAAGTCTTCAGGCTTTTTTCTGATCCTTCAGCCCAAGTGCTTACAAATCCTCCCTTGTTGGAGAAGAGACTCTATGAGGAGAGCTGGGACTAAGCCCCTTCTTACCTGATATTTGCAAAAACTGAGAATTAACTGAAAACTTTCATTGTCCTCTTCTGTTTTCTGTTTGAAGATTACAGATATAGAAAGGATGAGCTGTTTAAAAGGCTGAAAGTGACGACTTTTGCCCAACTGGTACGTACAGTTCCCTCTCTGGCCTCTGAAATTTGGTTTTCTTTTATAAACCACATTTTTTTTCCTTGGTCTAAAGCTTTCTGTGTAGTTATGTAGCCTTAATGTGTAATTAATCAGTTCTGGCTTCTTCCTGCCCCCATAGGTTTCCCTTAATAAAAAACAAATCATTCAGGCCAATATTTTCAGAGCAGTCAAATGTTTTTATTAGTAAATTAAAATTTGTAGTGATTCTGTCTTTGAAATTTGTTCCTTTTGGTTTTCTAACTTAAGAGGATTTTCAAGCCTCTTACAAAAGAAAAGGGCTGTGTAAAGTAATATTCAAACCTGATCTCATGGAGCTTTGTGTCAAGTAGCCTGAAACCTTCCTTAAGAGTGATTTTTAACTGCAGAAGATGGGAAGGTTCTGACTTCAAAGCTTTCTGCATATTTTTATGTTTAAATTAAAAATCTGATCAGTGACTAAAGAGCTGTGTGTTACTTGTCTGTTGATTCAAGAAAATTAATAAAAACTAGAAAAAGAGAAGCTTTCCTCTAAGGAGAGAAGGAAAGGGAAGGTTAAACTTGCAGATATCAAAGGAATGAGTTTCTGCAGAATCATCTTTAGTTTCCCCTGGATTGGTAAAACCAATCCTGTGACTCACTGGTGTGATGAACTAGTTTAGTAGGTTAATATCTCAGGTCTCCTCTCACAGACCAATTAACCCTGTGTGATTTTAACCAGTGTAGTCTATGCTCTGAAATGTTTCAGCTGCAGCCAGTGACTGAACTTCACAAAGATTAGAAAACATTCTGGTCTTTGATATTGCCAGCACAGCATATCTGTTTTCAATTTATTCTAAGGTTTAGTGGTTTTTTGCTTTTTTGGGGGTTTTTTTTCCAACTTTTGTTTAATAAAAGGCCACACCAGCAGTAGAAGTTGCATTGAGTTAAATGTGTTTTGGCTTGAGGATTGTTTTTCCTTAAGCTGATCCCTGCTGTCTTTCATGGTCACTGGTGCAGGCATATCAAGCTCTCCTTGCTTGCTTTTGTTTCCTGCAGGTCATTCAAGTTGCTTCTCTATCTGATGAAACCTTAGAAGTGACAAATGAGGAGATCAGCAAGCTGGAAGGTAACAATATTTATTGTTAAGCACAAAAAGAAGGAGCTGTAGATCACTGTTGTATGCTGAACTCTGTCCTGACAGATATCTCTGACTACTCAGCAAGTCTTTTAATTAGGGAGGGGAAAAAAAATAACTGAACCCATGGCCTGTAGCAGATCTACTTTGGGTTGCATCACTCCTAAAACACAAAAGACTTTAAAATAAGAAAAGCCTTATGCTGCCAAGTTTATTGTAGTAACTCAGCAGCTAACATACATCAAGAATTACAATTATATTGAATTCTTAAAATGAGATCTGGCAGCCTTAAAAAAAAAGATATGGCTCTTTATTATTTGTGATATGAGGCTCTTGGTAAGTCATCCCTGTAAGAGGATGAAGATAAGGCAGCCTTTAGGAGACACACTTTCTTCTAAGAATAGAAACTGGGCTTAAAACCTGCTTGTTTGTTTCCTGCAGCATTTGAACTCTACATACTCTGTTTTCCCTGCAGATGGTCACTCTGCTTCTCTGAATGCAGATGCTGAAATCACAGCAGGGACAAATGGGAAAGGAAGTCCTGATGGGAGACCTAATCCAGTCCTGTTCATAAATGACACAGGAGCTGGGGAATCCTATCGGTCCACGCTGCAGAGGTACCTCAAAATAATACACTAATGGCTTTTCTTGTCTTAGAAGATAATTATTTTTATCCAGCTAGTTATTTTAAAGTGACTTTATATTGTATTTCTCATTAAATCTTGATTTTTTTCAGGTCTGGGGATGTGAGTGAGAGAGAGGGTTGGCAGGTTTTCCTCTCTGAGTTTGTTGATGTCTAAGAAAGAAATATGTTTGTAGGGTTTGATCCAGGTCCCTGGGTTCAAGAATCCATGTTATAAACTACTCTGGTAAACTCAGTAATGTGCCTTCCTGATGATTTTAATGGATTGTCCTGTGATTGAGAATAAGAATCTAATTTCCAAACCCAATTCATCACTCATCAAGGTCAGAGATACCAGGAGGATGCTGTAAGAGGAAGCTTCTCAGCCCTTCCCTTGCTGTACTTGTGCAAGTGTTGACAGAGGAGTTGAGACACTAGCCTGGTGGGCTTGATGATTGTGTACCAAAGCCATCAATTCAGTGACTGCTAAAAATATCTGGATGCTTCTGTTCATATCCTGGATGCAATCTAGTGATAAAATGGGAAATTCCTAGATTTTTATGGAAAAAAGTGCTCTGCATAGCAGTGCTTGGAGATGACTGACAGTTATTGAGTGTGTCTGACTTGCTGCCATCTCCACATTGGCAGCTGCTTAGAATTATTCTCCCTCACCTCCAAGTCACTTAGGACATAAAACATCTGAACTGGACTGATTCAGAAGGGTGCAGTATGTTCACATAGCAAAGCTGTTTATTTTTTATATTGATAAAAAGAAAATCAGTTTCTCATGATGTTCTGAGAAGCCTGAAATAGCCTCTGTCCATGTTTACGTGGTGTCTGGCTGTACTGGAATGTAAATGTGCTCTTGGAACAGTTGATGGAAAACCACTCTGGCTTGGTGAAGAGGTATGGAAATGTTCTCTATGAAAACATGGACCACAACCTCCTCTTTCCTTTTGTAGTGTGATAAGTGGTGTTGGAGAACTGGACATAGAAAAGGATGCTCCCAAGAAAGCGGATGCTCAAGCTAAAGACACGCCATATCCCGACTGCCCCTTCCTCCTTCTGGATGTACGAGACAGAGATGCATATGACCAATGTCACATTGTTGGAGGTGAGGAGACCAGAATCCCCCAGCAGCCAAGTCTGAACTGAGATCAGAGATTCATCTCTTTGTGTCATATTCTGGCTGGCTTCATTTTTTTTCCCCTGCAAGGTGGGACATCACTTGGGTGCAGAATGTTCTCTGCACTCATCCAGTACACCCATCCTTCCTGGAAATGGATGAGGGGACTGAGCTGATGTTAATCCCTCAGTCAGTGGGTTTCCAAGTCTGAGCTCTTCATAGAATCACAGACTGGTTTGGGTTGGAAAGGGATTTAACTGGGATCTGCAGCAGGGCATGGAGGAGCCCCTTCCCCAGCTGCCCAAACCCACACATCCCCTTGTCCCCAACAGCCCCCCACCCATGGTTTCCCTTGTCCCCCATAGCTCCCCACAGCTTCCTATGGGACCCTATAGCTCCCCTGCTCCCCAGAACTCCTCTAGCTCCCCCATTACACAGAATCCCAGACTGGTTTGGGTTGGGAGGACCTTAAAGGTCATCCAGTCCCAAACCCCCTGCCAGCAGCAGGGACACCTTCCACTAGACCAGGTTGCTCAAAGCCTCATCCAACCTGGCCGAGAACACTTCCAGGAAGGAGCAGCCACAGCTTCTCTGGCCAACCTGGGTCAGGGTCTCACCACCCTCACACCAAAGAATTTCTTCCTAATCTCTAACCTTTACAAACCTGTCAGTTGTCTTCCAGAGTGTGTGATGTTGGTGTTCAACCACTGTATAATTCTCCTTTTTTTTTCTCCTTTGCAGCTTATTCCTACCCCATTACAACGCTGTCTAGAACCATGAATCCATATACAAGTAGTATTCTGGAATATGTATCCTTTACATAAAAAGTGCTGGAATTAAAAAGTAATATATATATATTTTCTTTAAAAGTGGAGGGTGGTTGGTGGAGGCTTCCAAAAACAATTGTAGTTGCTTTGTCCAGGGTGGTGCTTAACCAACAAAATCTGGGGATTCCAAGGAGGGTGGGAGGGGAGATCCTTTATCCACTGGCTGTGATTACGTGGTGGGGCTCTGCTGCCACTGTCAGATGCCAGATTCTAGTTCCTCAAGGCTGTAATGCCTCTTGATTTTTGGTAAAAACAGCCTGACTTTGGTAAAAACCACCTGACTTTGGCTTTTCTTGGGTTTTTTTGGCTGCTGGAAGGCAAAGCTGTGATGATTGGGCACCTATCCCTTGCTGTTGGTGGAGTGCTGGGCTTCTTGAAGGATGCATTCATCAAATCCTCTGGCTTCCTCTTGGCACCTTGCTGAGGATTGCCTTTTCCCTGGAGGGCTGAAAGAGGATTATTAGCTAGGATTAGGCTGATAATTTCCCAGTTTATTAGCTTGGGAGGGCTGCAGGGGGAGAGGGGAGGTTGTAAATGAAGATGCTCCTTGCAATTGCCTGTTACTAATGTTCACAATGACAGTGGACACTTGCTGCACTCCAGTGGGGATGAGGCTGTGTCCTTCCAGCAAACCCCAGCAACTGAGAAATCAATTTTAAAGCACCAGTGAAGAGAAGACATTCCTGCCTGATACTCACAAATCAAGTAGGGAGTCTCTCAGTCTCCAGTCCCATTTGTTTGTGTCCCTTCTTCTTTTTTAAAAGGTATTAATGATCACCTTCAGTTTCCACATGAATCCTTAGCTCTTCTCCCTATCAGAAAAATGCCCATGGCAAAATCATCATTTTATATGACAATGATGAGAGATTGGCCAGCCAGGCTGCAACCACCATGTGTGAGAGGGGCTTTGAGAACGTGTTCATGTTATCTGGAGGTAAGTGAGGATGAGCAGGACACCCTGAGACCTTGGGTGAGTAGATTGAGAGCAGAGAGCAAGTGTTGTGTGAGCTGGAGATTGGAAAGAGCTGGATATTCAGCTCTGTTGGGTGTTTTATTGGTAACTGGTGAAATCACTGATCCCATCTTAGCTGGTGGTCACTGATAACCTGTGATCTGTGTGTCTGCAGGGTTGAAAGTCCTTTCCCAGAAGATCCCACAGGGACTCATCACTGGTTCTATATCCACATCCTACCAAAAAAGGACCTCTCACAAAGAGCCCCTCTCATGTGCTGAGAAAAAATGGAGATTATCTGCAGATGATCTGCAAAAGATTAAGTACTACCTGGAAGAGGAGCACATTCCTTCAGACACTGCCAGTAAGACTCCAGGACAAATGCTACAGCTGCTTTCTGTAGCTCTTCAGCTGCCCTGCAGCACTTCTCCACTTTGCTATATATTTTTTTTCCATGAGATTACTGGAAGAAGGAGAACTTTTTTTCCCCAAACTGACTGAGAAGAGCCACAAAAACTTGTGTTATGCTGATCCCAGTGAACTTAAGTCTTGTATAGCTACACAATGGGCTTGCTGAGGGTGGGCATATACCACTCTGCCTGCTCTATTGACATGTCTTGAAGTTTTCCTGGTGATTAGTAGCTTTTTTCAAATGCTTAAGCCTTCACAGCAAGGTAGAGACTGCCCAGAATTCCTCACTGAATTATTGTGCAGTCTACATGTTTCCACTGAGAGCTGGAGAACCACCAACAGATCATTTGTGTCTCCTTGTTCTCCATCACACACACAACTTGTGATCTTTTTCTTTCCCCCTCTCTCTCCAGGCCGTCTTAGCCGTGGTTCTTCAGGCCGTGATTCCAAGGTGACAACAGTGAGGAGCAGCCCCAGTCTTTCCAGCACTGCTGGCAACGTGGGATCTCTTGCCACCCGCTCACTTAGCAGGAGCAACTTCTCAAACAGGCCATGGAAATAAGCAGCAGTGTCTTCTTCCACTGAATAAAGGAATATCCAGGTTCTGGGGAACCCTGAGCAGTGCAGCCCTGTCTGTTGTTTTAGGAATCCACAAGGAAAAGCAGCAGTGGGATATAAATAGCAGCTCAGGGAAGGCTGAGAGAGCTGGAACAGTTGTTTTGTAGCAGCAGGAACAGGATCACTTTGGTAAGGTTGACTTTTAGGTCCAAGTGTCAGGATGGGAGTTGATAAAACTGATTTTTTTCTCTAAAGGAGGGAGGAAACTGATAGTAAAACCTGTGACCAGTAGAAACTGTTCTGCCAAGCTTGTAGTTCAGATGAATGAATTTGTGTCTGGAACAAATATTCCCTCTGTGCTGTGCACAGATCCACAGACTTTGTGAACAGAAGAACATGTGTGAAGGTAAATAAGCCAGAAATCATCTGTGAGCAAAAAAAACCCCTGATGTTTTGTAGCAGAGATAAGAGACATTCAGCAATTTGCCAAATCTTGGAGAGAGGATTCCCTGTGGTGGTGTTTTTTGGGGGATTTTTTTTTGTTTGTTTGTTTGTTTTAACTATGTTACTTGAAGAGAAGTATTTGTAATAAAGATGTTTTTGGAAATAATGCCCAGTGTGGCACTTGTAACCTGACAACTTTACTCATGGACAGTTTGTGAAACAGTTCTGTATTTTTAAAGGTAAGTTGGAGGAGAAAATAGCTGTGTCTTCTCTCCTTGTCTAGAAGGTTTGGCTTCTCACTGTGCTTTTTCTGCTTTGTTCCTTGCTGTGGTTACAGAGAGCTTCTGTGTGGTGGGTTTGGTTTTAAATGAGATTAAATGAGAGAGAGTAAGGCTGCCAGATGTGCTAACCAGGGTTTTAGTTGACATATCTTAGGGCAAAATCATCTGCTGTGCCCATCTCTGTGGTGTGCAAGCAAAAGGTCTCCTTAGTTCCACTGTGCACTGGTGGTTTGCTCTTTTCTGACTTCCCAGAGCAGGTTGCTGGTCCCTGGAGCTGCAGAAAACAAGGTGTGTGGAGCAGTGAGTCGCTCTTCTGCTGACAGCTGGTTCCCTTGATGTCTTACAGGCAGCTACCAGTCAAGGTTGGGAGGTAGAACATCATTTTGCTTCACAAAAGGCTTTTGTGATACTTGGAGGCAAACTGTGTTCTTTAGTAAAGCAGCTCTGAGGTTCCAGTGCCTGATAGAGGCTGGAAATGAATTCCCAGTCACACCTTTCAGTGTTTTTGGGGTAAGTTCTTTAAGGTTAGAGTGGCTGAAGGGAAATTTTCTTCTGCCTTCTCACCAGGGTCCCTAAAATCACACAGGGACTGTGAATCTGGTAACTGAACAGGGTGTGAAGATCTTGGAGAAAACAAGTATCACAGCTTTCATCAAATCAGTGCTTCCACCACACCAGGATGTGCTGGGTCACCTAGAAATCATCTGAAACTACCCAGAGACAAAGTGGAGTTGTCTACTAGAGACATTGTAGGTGGTTATGGAGAGAGCAGAGGGTGGTTCTAGTGAGGAGACCTGGAGGTGCTGGAGCGTGTCCAGAGAAGGGAACGGAGCTGGGGAAGGGTCTGGAGCACAAGTGTGCTGAGTTCCCGGCTGAGGGAACTGGGGGTGTTGAGCCTGGAGAAAAGGAGGCTGAGGGGAGACCTTCTGGCTCTGTCCAAGTCCCTGACAGGAGGGTGGAGAGAGGTGGGGGTGGGTCTGTCCAACCAAGGAGCAAGGGACAGGACAAGAGGAAATGGGCTCCAGTTGTGGCCAGGGCAGTTGAGATGGGATGTGAGGAAGAATTTCTTTGCTGAAAGGGTTCTGAGGCACTGGAAGGGGTTGCCCAGGGCAGTGGTGGAGTCCCCATCCCTGGAGGGATTGAAGAGTCGTGTAGACACAGTGCTGAGGGACATGGGTTAGTCATAGGGGACTGGTCAGTGTTGGGTTCATGGTTGGACTCAATGAACTTAAAGGTCTTCTCCACTCCAGGCAATTCTGGGATTCCCTGACAAGGTGAGAGAAGTTGCACAGAACTGTGTCAGCTCAAGACTCAACATCCCTGAGCACACTGATCATGTTTATGGTGTCTCCATGAGCCTTAAATCAGAGCAGTGCTGACCCAGGGAGTGACAATCTCATTCTGATGAGACCCAGAACCTCAGTCCTCTCCAGAGAAGAGCGAGATCATCAGCACAAACCCCTGATGTGGTGTCAGCACATTATTTTAGCTCATCCTTAGGAAACTGGATGCATCTCACCATCTTACTTTCTCCTTTTCCTCCTCAATCACACATCTGGAAGACTTCTTCTTTCAGTTGTTGGTGTATTTATTTGGAGCAAAGCAGCTTCTCCTAGGTCAGACCACTTGGCTTTCTGTGGAATGGCAGCATCACTTCTTGAGATAAGCCACAGGGCTGTGGTTCATGTCCACACTCTCCTTCACATGCTGAGATGAGATGACTCAACTCTTGGAGCTTTAGTTGCTGAATAGTGATACTGTTGGGTGGACAAATGAAATAAATAAAAGCAAAATAAAGATTTAAAGTTAATTTATGACTGAAACAGCACAGAAATACCACATTTAGCTTTGAACATAGACTGTGGCTCACAGGGCTGCGTAGTTGGATTGTGATGTCCTGAGTCAGCTGCTCCTTCCTGCTCTAAGGCACCTCCATGGTGATGTCATGAAATAAAAACAATGAATGGAGCAGCATCTCCTGCACAATTTAGTGAATAAATTGTCTGGGTATAAGGATAAAAAGGATCCAAAGCTGCTGGAGAGCGTCCAGAGGAGGGACACAACACTGGGGAAGAGTTTAGAGAGGGAGCCATGTGACAAGAGGTTGGAGTTGCTTGGGTTGTTCAGCCTGGAGAAGAGGAGACTGAGAGGAGATCTCATGGAGGTCTGGAGCTTCCTCCCAAGGGGAAGAGGAGGGGCAGGCGCTGAGCTCTTCTCTCTGGCCACCAACACCAGGAGCAGAGGCCATGGCAGGAAGATGTGGCAGGGGAGGGTGAGGTTGGCCATGAGGAAAAGGTTCTTGAGGCAGAGGGTGGTGGAGCACTGGCACAGGCTCCCCAGGGAGGTGCTCATGGCCCCAAGGCTGACAAGATTCCAGCAGCATTTGGCCAAGGCCCTGAGACACATGGTGTGAATGTTGGGATTGTCCTGTGCAGGGACAGGAGTTGGACTGGGTGATCCTGGTGGGTCCCTTCCAACTCAACAATCTGTGAATCCATGACAATGCATCTGTCTGAAAACAGAGATGAGTGTAGGGGCCATGAGTGTTGGCTTCAAGCCCCAATTTTGCTCTCCAGCTTTGAGAGATGGATCCAAAATCCCTTCCTGTTCTGGGCTGCATGAAAACCTCCTGAAATGGATGGCCAAAACTAGCCCAAGCTGTTTGAGATCCTCCAAATGCAGGGCATCAAAGAAAAAACTGAATGTACTTTCCCATCATCTTGATGGATTTGTAGGGTTTTGGACTCCTGATTTCCTATTGTTTGGAGAACAGAGTCAAACTCAATATAGTCCAGGAGTTTTAATTGTTTAATTTAATTAAAGGGAAATGACACCAAACAGTTGAGTACTGCTCAGTTTGAGCTAATGGAGAACATGGAGCAGCACCTACAGGAGCTGGGAGGTGGCAGGGCCTTGACTCCCCCTCCTCATGGGATTGCAGGTGAGGAGGGACCTTTACACCAGCACTGCAATTTTGGGGTTCAACCACAAAAATAAGAGGAATAAATCATGCAAACTTGATTGTCTCCTGTCCCAAAGCTGCCCAGGCCCCTGTTTCTGCTTTGCCTGAACCTCTGCCCCTGGTGTTAAAGGAATTTAACTCAGTGGGTGGTAACTCTGGGTTTGCTTTATTGACAACTCAGAGCTGGGCCATCACCTCAGTGAGTGGCCAAGGCACTGCAAAAATCAAGCTCTATCTACATTAAATTTAACATTAGACAATAGATCTTCTGGTCCAAGTTCTTGGTGTTTTCCCACAAACCTCAGTTCCAAATTTCTCATTAATTTAAAATTCTATAAAAGTCCACAGTGGCCTTCAAACTTGGCTGGTTCTTCTCATCTCATCTCATCTCATCTCATCTCATCTCATCTCATCTCATCTCATCTCATCTCATCTCATCTCATCTCATCTCATCTCAGAGCCTCTTCAGAAGTTGCAGCCCCACTGGTCCCACTCTGGTCACTGCATTCACTGATCTTCTTGAGTCATCTCCCTCTCTGCTCACCTCTGCACTTCTCAGAACAACTGCCAGTGACATTGAACTTCTGTCTGGTTTAAAATCTGGAATCTTTCACAATTCACTCACTCCAAGTTCATCACTTCTGCTCTGTAATTGCTGAGCCTCTGAATTCTCTTCTTCTTGTTGATTCAGCTGGGTTGGGTTTAAACCAACCATGGAGAGGGCGAGACAAGGGGCAAAGTGAGAAGCAGCCTGGTTGCATGGGTTATAAGAATTATTATTATAATATAGAATAGAATAAATAGAATAAATAATAAGAAGATTATTAATAATAATTAAATAGAATAAATAAGAAAATAAATAGAATATTATAATAATAATATTCTATTATTCTAATTTTTCATCTTAACTATAATATTATTAATAAAAATTAATCAATATCATTTTACCTATAAGCATTTTCTTAGGGAGTCTTTCCCATTTACACCTTCCATCCTCTGCCAGGGCATAGGATGGTTTGGGTTGGAAGGGACCTGAAAGCTCATCCAGTTCCAACCCCCTGCCAGCAGCAGGGACACCTTCCACTAGACCAGGTTGCTCAAAGCCTCATCCAACCTGGCCCAGAACACTTCCAGGGAGGGGACAGCCACTTTCTTCTGCCTCACACTATTTTCATGCCCTTTTAATCCCCATTTTTAGTCACTGGGCCAGAACACGTTGTTTTTGTTGGCCACTACCACGTGTGCCTGGAGAAGCACTGAGTCAATCTCCAAAAAGACCTTTCCAACATGACAAAAAAACACCTCAAAACAAACAAAAAAAGCCATTTCTCATCTTTCTCAGATTTATTTATTGCTATTTTTCTACTCCCACAGCTAATTCAACCATCGCTCGGCTCCTGATCCATCAGTAGGGATGCTCCACCGTGTACTGCATGATGACCTTCAGCGCCAGCCACGTCTCCTCGGCGGTGGGGACGATCTCTTTGGCGGGGAGGAGGAACCCGTAGCGCCCCGTGTCCCTCAGCTCGAAGGTGAAGGAGTATTTAATGCCCTGGTTGTAGGTCCAGTCAATGGTTCCTCCACTCGCTTTATCTGGAGAACCAAACCAGAGGGATGCGAAACGTTGGTCGCTCTGCGCCGTACGGGTGTTTCATGGGACCTTGTGTTGAGGGGTGAGGGATGATTTGGGTTTATTCTGGGGGGAATTGGTGTTTTCCTCCCACCCTTGTTACTTACAGATGGTGGTGATGATGCTGCCATACTTGTATTTAGTGCCGTAGAGAGAAGACAGAGCTGCCACCGCTTTCTCAGAAATCTCGTGCTGGGAAGAGACACAAGAGAGAGAGAGATGGGGCAGAGAAGGGGAAAGCTGGTGAGATCCAGCCTGCAGGAGAGGGTTTGTGTCAGTGCTTCAGGCAAAAGTGCTTCCTGGAGAAAAGGAGGCTGAGGGGAGACCTTCTGGCTCTGTCCAAGTCCCTTGGAGGAGGATGGAGAGAGGTGGGGATGGGTCTGTTCAACCAAGGACCAAGGGACAGGACAAGAGGAAATGGGCTCCAGTTGTGGCCAGGGCAGTTGAGATGGGATGTGAGGAAGAATTTCTTTGCTGAAAGGGTTCTGAGGCATTGGAAGGGGTTGCCCAGGGCAGTGGTGGAGTCCCCATCCCTGGAGGGATTGAAGAGTCGTGTAGACACAGTGCTGAGGGACATGGGTCAGTCATAGGGGACTGGTCAGTGTTGGGTTCATGGTTGGACTCCATGAGCTCAAAGGGCTTTTCCAATCCAGGCAATTCTGGGATTCTTGGACAAAAATGTCCAAGCTCAGTCCCCTTGGCCTGGAGGGGTCCCCAGGGGCTGGCAGAGGAGCCAGAGCTTCTTCCTGGCTTGCCAATGCCCCCTTCATGGTGCAGGATGGAGGTTGCTCCTCCTTGGATGAGGAGACCAGCCTTGCATCATCCCAACCCTCTTCCAACCTTCACATCAGCCCTACCAGTTCCTTCTGGTCAGGCACTGGGGTGGTGGTGTAGCCATAGGGGTAGAGCAGGAGCTGGGAGTAGCTGTGGATGGAGATGAAAGCCTTGATGTTCCCGTGGCTCTTCACAAAGTCGACAATGGCCTTCACCTCAGGCTCTGAGTTGGCGTAGGGTCCATGGTACGTCTCTGAGCAGGGGTTTTTACTGGCCCCAGACCCTGTGGAGAGATGAAAACATGGTTTGGTGGCTTTGGTGGCAGTTGGGTGGTTCAGAGAGTCACAAGGTTAAAGGAACTTTTCCATTTCCAAGCCCAAGGACTTTTCCCAGCTCTCAGCTGCTTGGTGGCCATCAAGGAACACTCTTGGGGCTCCTCTTAGATGTTTGTATGATGGTTTTCACTTGTGATCCCCACCACTCTGGTCACTAGGGGACACCACAACCTTGGTGGAGCCCAAACCCACATCCCTGCCATGGAGAGCAAATCTCCTCCCTTCCCCAGGGGACATCAGTGGATCTTTCTGAGCCAGAAATGGCCTCAGAGCTTCCACTTGGAGGGTGGAACCCCCCCAACAGGGTGAATGGGAGAGGTCTGACCTCCAAAACCTGCGTCCCAGTTGCGGTTGGGGTCGACGCCGACGCAAATGGAGCTGGAGTGCTTGGACCTGGTCTTGCGCCACATGCGATTCTAGAAGAGCAGAACCATCTCAGCTGGTGTCCAGGGCTGGAGTTCCACCAGCCTGGAGCAAACAGAAGGGCTGAGGGCTCACAGTGGTCCCCTTCCCACCCCATGAAAATGTAGACAAGGAGAATTTGAGCTTTCAGGGGTCTCCGAGTGCAGCACCCCAATCCTGCTTCCAAACCCCATCCAGCGTGGCCAGAGGAGGTGAGGAGAGAAAAACTGGGGTGATACCTGGGTTTGGGTGAAGGCAAAGCCATCGGGGTTGGTGACAATCTCCAGGAAGATGTCCATCTTGTCCAGGATGGAGGCCAGGCCTTCGTCATTCTCATGATCCTGGACAATCTAGAGAGGAGAGCAGTTTTGAGGCTCCCTGGTGCTGGTGGAGGACCCTCTGTAGGGTCAACCACCCATCATCCATGATGGCTCTAGGACCTGGTGGCCCTCTGGGGATGTCAGCCATGTCCAGGAGGTCCCCTCACCTTCTTGGCGAACCAGACACCGCTGGCCTGTGTCACCCACTCGCGGGAGTGGATACCGGTGTCGATCCAGATGGCCGGGCGGTTCATCCCACCTTTGCTGAACTGGAAGAGCACAGAGATGGGTGGGTCAGCTTTGTCCCTGTCCCCAAACTCCCCTCCAATCACCCCATGAACCCCAGATCTTCACCTTGAGCACGTAGATGGGGCGGTTCTCCGTTGACCGGCCGATCTCAATCTTGCTGACCAGGTGTGAGTTTTCAGCCACCAGCAGGTCCATGAAGGCGTAGATCTGGAGGTGGAGGAGAAGGATTGGGAGATGACACCTGGTTCATCCCCTGCTCTTGGTGCACATGGAGCAAAGGGCTTTGCAAGAGCAAATCCAATTGTGGCTGCTCCTCCCTGGAAGTGTTCTCGGCCAGGTTGGATGAGGCTTTGAGCAACCTGGTCTAGTGGAAGGTGTCCCTGCTGCTGGCAGGGGGGTTGGGACTGGATGAGCTTTCAGGTCCCTTCCAACCCAAACCATTCCATGATTCTATAAAATTTCCCCCCCCAAAATACCCCAAATCTTCTGCTTTTTCACCTCATCCAAGCTGTGGTAGGTGGCATAGTTGAAGGTGTTGGTGGAAAGCGGCAGCCAGCGGCGTTCACGAAGCATCTCCATCTGCTCGTCGTCCACCAGCGCCTGGAGAAGAGGGAGCAGGATAAGACCTCAGCCCCCACTGTGTCAAGACCCCACATCTCACCCCTTCCTCTCCACCACCACTGACCTGCACGTCCTCAATCATGATGGAGTAGGAGATGCCGTTGGCCTCCAGGTGAGCTTTGAGGGGCTGCAGGCTGGGGAAGGGCACGCGGACATCGACCGGGTACCCAACGCCACGAGGTGCCAACCAGAAATCCAGCTGGAGGGGGTGAAAGCAACATGGGGGGGTCAGATCCAGCTTTGGGTTGTCCTCTTCTGCACCATCTTCTCTCTTGCTTTTCACCAACTGGTTCCCATCATCCCACATCCAGCCACCCCCAGCCCCATCCCTGCTCCACAGCCTGGCTTTGGGGGTGCAAAGGAAGGGACACAGGTTGGGGGTGTCCCCAAAAGCCACCCCAGTCGTTGCACCCAGTACCTGCAGCTCCTCGAGGTCCTCCAGCTCCTGCAGCTTCTGCAGATCCTCATCGTTGGTGGGGACGATGCGCAGCACCTGGTGCCTGGGGGGCCAAGAGGGTGCTGGGGGGTGTGGGACCAAGATCCAACCTCCTTGGGTCCAACCTGCCCCCCACCCCATCTATCCCCCAACCCTGGGGGTTTGCACTGAGCCTCTTCCCAGGGCTGAGCCAGCTTCTTCTGCCCCAACTGGTGCCACCATCCCCATCCCAGCCACCCCTCACCATCCAGACCCCTTACCCAACAAAAGTCTCGGTGGCAGCCACCGCTGCCACCAGGGCAGCCAGCAGGATGAGGACCTTCATTGTCAACTGAAGAGCCCGTCCTGTGTCCCAACAGCACCCCAGAGCCTCTTAAATCCCTTTGAGATGGTGACCTCCAGCCTGTCCCCACAGCTGTCCCCTTTCCCAGGGCCATGGGAAGGCTCCGGCTGGCACTGGCCAAGGTTGGGCACCGTCACCCCATCGTCCCCTCCCAGGTCTGTGGTGCTCCCAGTCCTGGCCAAACCCGTCCCAGGAACTGGCCAGGGTTGTCCATGAGTCACCCTCCAGCAGGACATGAGGTAGGGAGGTGCCAAAAATCCCACCACCCACAGCACCAGCTGCAGCTCAGAACTGTGGGGAGGAAAAGGGCAAAATTGGGTCAAGAAGGTGCGAGATGAAGATTTTTCACACCAGATGGGGACCTAAACCATGTCTCCATTGGTGGTGAGGGAATTGGTTTCAAGTTTGGCATGGGACAGAGGTCAGAGCAGGTGATGGTCATCCCAGGTGACAAAAATAAACCAGCAAATACCTGAAAGTACTTTGCACCCAGAGATGTCCTTGAGGGGGCCCCATGTCCCTCCTCACAGCCCTCAAGGAAGGGACAATATGGACCAAAACCCTACAGATTTGGGCTGAGTTGCCCAAAAAAACACCCATTCTCTCCCAGGTCCTTCAGGGCTGTTGGCCCCAAAGGATGGGGACTTGTAGGGTCAAAACCATGAGGTGCTGGGAATCCTTGTCACCATTTTTTGGAAGCCTAGCATGAAAAACTAAAGGTGCCAGACTGAAACCATAAAGATTCTCCAGGATGATTTATTGAGATGAGAGGACACCATGGGAAGCACCAGGCTCAGTATGGATGTTCCAGAACATGGATCATGATGTCCAGCAGCGCTGGCCAGGTCTCAGTAGCGGTGGGGATGATCTGGGTGCTGGGCAGGAGGAAGCCGTAGCGTCCCGTGTCCCTCAGTTCGAAGCTGAAGGAATATTTCACCCCGTTGTCGTAGGCCCAGTCAATGGTGGTGCCATCTGCTATGTCTGCAGGGAGAGGAGATGTGATCCCAAAGCTGAGCATTCGTGGTGGACACCACACCATGGGAATCATTGACTCACAGACTGGGTTGGGTTGGAAGGGACCTGAAAGCTCATCCAGTCCCAACCCCCCTGCCAGCAGCAGGGACACCTTCCACTAGACCAGGTTGCTCAAAGCCTCATCCAACCTGGCCTTCAACACTGCCAGGGAGGAGCAGCCACAGCTTCTCTGGCCAACCTGGGCCAGGGTCTCACCACCCTCACACCAAACAATTTCTTCCTAAGTGGAGGAGACACTTACAGATGGTGTCCACGATGCTGCCGTAGGTGTATTTTGTCCCGTAGACGGCGGCCAAGTCACTCACTGCCTTTTTAGCCAGTTCATTCTGCAATGAAGAGCCCAAAGGTGGTGAGATCTGGTGGTCTAAGAGCTTGGGGCAGAAGAAATGCCAGGGCAGCAGGATCTGGAGCCCAGAACCGTTTCTCCACCCCCTCTGCTCTCGCTTTTCCCCAAAACACCTTTAATTTTTGATGGATGGGAGGTCCATCTTGCAACTGCCCTCCAAGAACCAAATGATGGGCCTCAAGGTGCAAGTTGCATCTAACAAGAGGAGCAGGAGGGGTTCCAAGATGATCCAACCTGACTCTTCCAACAAAGCTGGTGCTTACAGCCCCATGTCTACCTTTTGGGGCCAACTCACCAGTTCCTGGTGGTGGGGTGCAGGTGCTCTCTTGTAGCCATAGGGGAAAAGCAACATCTGGGCATAGCTGTGGATGGAGATGACTGATTTCACATTCCCATGGTCACTGATAAAGTCCACAATGGCTTTTACTTCTCTCTCAGAGTGGGCATAAGGGCCACGGTAGATCTCAGAGCAGGGGTTGCTGCTGGAGCCAGAGCCTGGAGAATGGCAGAGGAGGCACCATGCAGAGAGGCTGCCCCAGGGGAAGCCCCCAGGTTTCTCCACCCTAGCAGGAAGCTTCAATGCTTTGAGGAACAAGAGATGCCCAGTGTGAGGACCTCGTGGCCAAGCTCTCACCTCCAAAGCCTCCATCCCAGTTTCGGTTGGGGTCCACACCGACGCAGTGGGAGCCGGCGTTGATGGACCTTGTTTTGCGCCACAGGCGGTTCTAGGAGCAGATGGAGATGAGACCATCACAGGGATGTGAATCTTCCCACCTTGGGGGACAGATGATGCCCTCCTGCCCAAGCATCTATGGAAGGAGAGGAAACCACCTCCAACCATCTATGGAATGAGAGGAAGCCACCTCCAACCACTTGTGGTCCCACATGGGAAGGGACATCCCTCCCCACCCAAAAACCAAGGCCAGCTGCAGCCAACTCCTGGGACAAGATTCCCACCACAGTGTACCCACACTCACAGAGCTATGGGTGAAGGCAAAGCCATCAGGGTTGGTGATGATCTCCAAGAAGATGTCCATGCTGTCCAGGATGGCAGTGACAGAGGGGTCGTGGCCATAGTCCTTGGCGATCTGCATGGGGAAGGGAGCAGAAGCTGCTTCAGTGACCCTTGGAGACAACCAAGTGGTGCTGCAGGAAGGTGTTAAAGGGGGCTGGGGTAAGAATTGAGGTCCCATGTCCCAGGGCACATGGTTACCTTGTTGGCTGTCCAGACACCCATGGCTTGAGTGACCCATTCCCGTGCGTGGATGCCGGTGTCCAACCAGATGGCCGACCGATTCGATCCCCCGGTGCTGAACTGCATGGAGAGGGGAGACTTTCAGCCCCATGTCCTTCTGGGGCTGGACAAAGCAATGGTGACCTTGGTACCCACCTTCAGCACGTACAGAGATCTGTTCTCAAAGCTCTGCCCAATCTGGATCTTGCTCACAAGGTTGGGATGATCGTCCACCAACACGTCCATCCAGTCGTAGATCTGAAAGGAGGAGCTGCTGGGTCATGAGGTTCATCTTGGCTTTCCTTTTGGTTTTTAGGGTATCCAGGGCCAGATACAACATGGAGAGCTTCCCTGGAGAAGACCTGGTGCTTCCCTGGAGAAGACCAGGTGCTTGGACCTCTGTGCAAGCAGGAAGGTGCACATCCCAAAGGCTTTTGCAAAAGCAGAATGAACAATGGGGGAGAAAAAAAGCTCTGAGATTCCCCAACACCATCACAGCCTCCATCAGCCACCCACTGATCTCCAAGCACAGGGTTTGACCCTCAAATGAAGTTGGAGATGTCTTCCAGCAAGGTGGGGAGGTGCCAGGAGAGGCCATGCTGTACATGGAAGGATGCTCAGTCACCAGGCTCAGCTAAAACCTCTGCCCAAGGAGGAGAAAGGTGTCCTAGGAGGTCTCAGTGCCACCACAAACATCACCATGTGGATGCAACCATGGCATAGGCTGAACATGACCCCCCAGTAAGATTAAGCAAATGCTCTGTGGAGCAAAGTACCTCGTCTATCGTGTGGTAGGAGGCAAAGTCAAATGTGCTGGTGCTTCTCTCTGTCCTCCTGGACTTTGTCATGGTTCTCTTCTCCTCATCCAACAATGCCTGTTTAGGAGGGGGAAAAAAAACCCCAAAACACCATCAAACAGGGTTGGAAGAGCAGGGGGTTGGGTTTTTCTTCCATGTCCTCATGGTTTCCAACTTCTTGGACCTTCTCTTGGGACTGAACTGCAGAAGCTCATCCCGCTCCTCACCACAGCCCTTACCTGCAGATCCTCGATCATGATGCTGTAGGAAAGGCTGTTGGACTCCAGGAAGGTTTTGACTGGTTGGAGGCTGGAGAAGGGCACCCACAGGTCAGCTGGGTGACAGGGACTGGTGGGGTGACGCCAAAAGTCAACCTGGTTTGGATGAGAGAGAGCTCAGCCCCATATGTTGAGGTCCTCAGCGCCAAAAGAGGGCACATAACAGTTTCCCATGAAGGATCTAAAAGGTTTGGGACAAGTTTTGGGGCGGGCATGGGTACCAGGATGGGTCAGGGTCCCTCTGCCTCACTCAGTGATCTTCTACAGAAAGGTGTTTCAGCTCAAGTTGCTTGTTGGCTGCAAAGGTCCCTGTGAATGGTGAGTACGTGTGATTTGAGCAGACACAGGAGACACCAGGGTCACTGCACGCTGGTGTTGCTCTTCAATTCAGTAGAAGTGAATCTCTCTGGTGAATCACCAAATGGTTTGGGTTGGAAGGGACCTGAAAGCTCATCCAGTCCCAACCCCCCTGCCAGCAGCAGGGACACCTTCCACTAGACCAGGTTGCTCAAAGCCTCATCCAACCTGGCCCAGAACACTTCCAGGGAGGAGCAGCCACAGCTTCTCTGGGCAACCTGGGACAGGGTCTCACCACCCTCACACCAAAGAATTTCTTCCTCACATCTCAGCTCCATCTCCCCTCTGCCACTTTCAAGCCATCACCCCTTGTCCTGTCACTCCCTGCCCTTGGCCAAAGTCCCTCCCCAGCCTTCCTGGAGCCCCTTCAATGGGGCCATGACAATTCTGTTCCCCACCACTGGGGTGCTCCTGGTTCTTCTGAAACAGGGGAGCTCGAGGTGCCCTGAGGTAAATAGGAGATTTATATGGTTATAAAATACCCAGATCCAAAATGGGAAGGAAAATGGGATCTGAGATCAAAAGGAAGGAGCCCTGGTTGTCACCAGGGTCTCTGTTTGACACAGGGGAGATGCTCCAGGTCCCATCACAGCTCACCTGCAGCTCCTCCTGCTCACCCAGCACCCTGAGCAGGGTGATCTGCTCCTCGTCCCTGGCTGTGATGCGGAGGACCTGGTCCCTGCAGGGAGGTAGAGCCATCAGTACACGTGGGAAGGATCATGGGAGGAGGGGTGGAGCTGAGCCTCCATGGTCCCATCATGGGCTGGGTGGAGCTTGTGAAAGGTCTACACCAACTCCATGGGTTGGAAAGTGCATCAGCTGGTGGAGGTTTGGTGTTGAGAGTGAAAGATGCAGGTTCAGAAGAGCCACGATGGGAAAAAGAACAAGTGCTGGAGAGCCCATGGTGGTCTCCATCCTTCCTTTGATCATGAGAGCTCCCAAAATGTTAGGAAATCTCTAGGAATACCTAAATATCTTCTGTCTCTATCCAGAAGTTCAATATTTCCTGACATGGCCTCTGCTCCAGCCTGGCTGGGCTCCCCCAGGGACAGGTACAGCTCTCAGCAGAGAAGGAAATGATCTCCTACCCCAGCAGCAAGGTTCTCCATCTCAGTTCAGTCCTTTCCCTGGAAAAGCTCAGGATGATGCCCTCAGGATTTAGCATCCCCTCATTTCTACCCACTGGTGGTGGCCAGGAGGGTGTTCAAAACCTCTCTCCAAAGCCAGGGTGAAACCACATCTTTCCTGGTGTCCATGCAGCAAAAGCTGATGGATTTCTCTCCTTTGGGATGTCTCCCTTTCTCATTGACCCCAAAGGAGGTTGGACAGGGCTGGGCATCTCCCACCCCTGGTCCTCATCACCACCCCCCCTGCTTTCATCAGGACTCACCCCACAAAGAGCTGCTCGCTGCAGGTGGCTGCCACGAGGGTGGAGAAGACCAGGAGGATCTCCATGGTGAGCAGACTCAGACGAGCCTCAGCTCCTGAGGGGATATACAGCCCCCTCCACAGACACTCGTGGACCTTCTCACCAAGGCCACCTCTGCTGTCCCTGCAGAGCCAGCAGTGACAAACAGATCAGGCAGGAACATCTCCCAGGAACCCACAGGTCTGCTTGGTTTGGAGAAGTCAACAGAAGAGGAGGATCTGATAACGCCTCCCTCAGCGCCCGGGGAGGACGTGCGCCCGCCCGCCCAACCAGCCTGGGGCGAGGAGGTGTCACGGTGACGGTCACCACCCAACCCACGGGCGTGGGGTGGTGGGGACGGTGGGGTCATAGGAGCTCAGAGGACACAAGGACACGGTGCTTTGCTGCCATTAATTTATTTATTACAAATTATTAGTAGTAAGTTAGTTATAATTATGATGAGTAAATTAAGTGTATGAGTTACTACAAGGTTACTAACAGAAAAGCAACCCTATAAAAATATATAGAGATATTTATGATTAATTACTTCTATATTTTAAATATATATTTTATAATATTTAAAAAATATTTATAATATTATAATTATTTTAATTCTATTATTAAGTAATTATTAATTTTAATTAATTCATTTAATTAAGTATATTTTATTTTTTATATTATTTATTATATTATAATAGAATATGTATTTATATATAGAAGTAATTATAAATATATTTAAAATAAAATATATTAAATAATATATTTTAATATATATTTAACATATTTAATATATAAATATATTTAATATATAAATATATTTAATATATAAAATATATTAAATAATAAATAAATTAAAAAATATATAAAAATATATATAAGTAATTTTAAAATGTTTTAAAATATTTATTATAAAAATTCCATTTATAAATTAAAACTATTTATATATTTTTAATAAAAAAGAAATAAAATCTGTCACTGAATTTTTTACCGGTGCCGCTCTCTAAACCGCTCCCAAGAGTGGGGCCGGTTGCTGATGGATGAAGTCCCACTTCAAAGATGATGGGTGTCACAGAACATGGAGTCAGGTGTCACCAGCGAGGTTCTGAAGGTGGATGTTCACCTGGGGTTGATTCTTGGGGAGAGAGAGGGAATGAAGAGCTCGATTTTGGGTAGAAAACGAGTTATTTTTACATCTTTAGTGTAAATACGCGAGTGGGCGCGGGACAGCGGCTCCTGGAGGGGCCGTTGCTGACTTCTGCTGGCTGAGGAGGTCAGTTGGTGACAGTGGTTTCTTTGTTCCATAAGTCACAGCAAGGTCTTTGTTCCCCAGGTTACAGCAGAGTCTTTGTTGGGCTCTTATCTACCACGGCTCTGAGCTCCTGCCCGCGCTCGTCAAGGATGCTCCAGGTTCCTGGGCTGGGTTCCCAGGCTGGCAGATCTCACCTCAGACACGGTTTTTTCTCAGCAGATGTCCAATGGCATCCTGGGGGGCATTAGAAGGGTTGTGGTCAGTAGGTCCAGAGAGGTTCTTCTTCCTCTTTACTCTGCCCTGGTGAGGCCACATCTGGAATATTGTGTCCAGTTCTGGGCCCCACAGTTCAAGAAGGACAGGGAGCTGCTGGAGAGAGTCCAGCACAGAGCCACCAAGGTGATGAAGGGAGTGGAGCATCTCCCTGATGAGGAAAGGCTGAGGGAGCTGGGGCTCTTTAGCTTGGAGAAGAGGAGGCTGAGGGGGGACCTCATTAATGTTGATCAATATCTGAAGGGTGAGTGTCAGGAGGATGGGGCCAGGCTCTTCTCAGTGGTGTCCAGTGATGGGACAAGGGGCAATGGGTGTGAGCTGGAACACAGGAGGTTCTGCTTAAATTTGAGAAGGAACTTCTTTCCTGTGAGGGTGCCAGAGCCCTGGGCCAGGCTGCCCAGGGAGGGTGTGGAGTCTCCTTCTCTGGAGACATTCAAGACCCGCCTGGACACCTTCCTGTGTGATCTCATCTGGGTGTTCCTGCTCTGGCAGGGGGATTGGACTGGATGAGCTTTCGAGGTCCCTTCCAATCCCTGATATTCTGTGATTCTGTGATTCTGTGATGCCATCAAATTGTTGGTTTTTTCCCATTAAAACCAGGTTGTCTCTCTGGTTGCACCCACAGCAAGGTGTGCCCTGGGGAAGGTGCTGTGGTTGGGGGTCTGCTAGAGCTTCATAACGTGGAACTGGTGATGTCACCAAGCTGGTCCTGGCCCGTGAGGTCCTCACTGAGATAGGATCATGGAGTAGTTGAGGTGGGAAGGGATTGCAGGAGGTTTGTATCCAATCTTCTGGATGAAGCAAGGTCATCTTGGGGGACAGCCCAGGTTCCTCCATGTTGGGTCTTGGAGTTCTCCAAGGATGGAGAGTGAACAGCCCCTCTGGACAATGTGTCCTACTGCTGGACTGTCCTCCTGGTGGAAAAGCTTTTTCTGATGTTCATCTTGGGCCTCTCTTGGTTCAGCTGATGCCATTGTCTCTCTCATCACACTTTGTGGTGAAGAGCTTGGCTCTGTTTTCTCAAGAACCACTCCATAGGGATGGGAGGGTCCCTGTTAGATCCCCCCATCCCAAAGGTGTTTCATCTCCAGGCCAAACCAGCCCATCTCCTTCAGCATCTCATCATGGGACACATCCTCCTGTTCCTCTTGGTGGCCTCCATCTTGGTTCAGGCCTCTTTGGTGCCAGGGGACCAAAAACTGGATGTAGTTGTCATCAAGCCACACACTTGGAGGAAGAGGGGCCTCAAGACCAAGATGGTTGGAATGAGTTTCAAAGCCAGGATAAGGCCACAGGTTTACAACTCCACCTGAGGTTCCTCAGACTCTGTAGCTCCTCACCACTTGCTACAAGGTCCCCACTCTGGTGGCAACAGGTTGGCCAGGTCCTAAGAGCCAACCACGTGCCACATCAGCAGGGTTTTACCGGTGGGATTTTTATCACTGGCTGGAGGATGGGATTTTGGAAGGGTGGGTCAGTTGGGGAAGCAGGTGCCACCAGATGAGGCCATGAGCAGAGTGGGTGGAGACCCCACACTCAGGTTTGCTTTCCAAAACAACTCCATTTAACCCAAAAACCAAACCCACGTGATACTTTCTGATGCCTCAGCTGCACCTTCACCTTCCTTTCCCTGCCAACCTCGTGTCCTTTGAGTCTGAACTTTTTACCCACAGCATCAGGTGTGTTTGTTCTCCTGCCAAGCTGGGGGAGGAGTGAGGAACTCACCAGCTGCTGGGGGGAAATCACAGGACATCGAGATAAACCTGTTAGACTTGATAATCACCACAACAGCCGCGGGGATTGCTAATCTCTGACCCTTCCCTGGCTCTCCTGCATGACCCTGAGCTCTTTAATCCCCCAGAAATTAGCAGTTGCAACAACAGAACGAGGGAGGCGGGATCTTGAGGGACTCATAGGTTGGGTGAGAGCAGGTGTCCTCCCACCTCCATGCTCCACGGGGAAGGAGAAAAGGGGTGGGACAAATATCTGGGGATATTAGGTCTGGAGACCTCCTTCCCACCAGTTGTCCATGGCCTGGCAGTGTCCTGTGGCTCATTAAAGGAAATTAAATTCCTTTAATCAGTCTCACAGCCTGGATTGTGCTGCTTACCAGCAGGACAGGCTGGATCCATGGGCGGCAACCAACTGTGTGAGGTTCAACCAGGCCAAGTGCTGGGTCCTGCACTTGGGTCACAACAAAACAACACCTGGCAGTGCAATAGGCTTGGGGAGGAGTGGCTGGAGAGCTGCTGGGCAGAGAGGGACCTGGGGGTGTTGGTGGACAGCAGCTGAACATGAGCCAGCAGAGTGGCCAGGTGGCCAAGAAGGCCAAGGGCATCCTGGCCTGGATCAGCACCAGTGTGGCCAGTAGGAGCAGGGCAGTGCTGGTCCCCCTGCACTGGGCACTGGTGAGGCTGCAGCTCGAGTGCTGGGTTCAGTGTTGGGCCCCTGAGTCCAGGAAGGACCTGGAGGTGCTGGAGCGTGTCCAGAGAAGGGAACGGAGCTGGGGAAGGGTCTGGAGCACAAGTGTGCTGAGTTCCCGGCTGAGGGAACTGGGGGTGCTGAGCCTGGAGAAAAGGAGGCTGAGGGGAGACCTTCTGGCTCTGTCCAAGTCCCTTGGAGGAGGGTGGAGAGAGGTGGGGGTGGGTCTGTTCAAGCAAGGAGCAAGGGACAGAACAAGAGGAAATGGCCTCAAGCTGCACCAAGGGCAAGTTAATTGCTCCAGTAGCACAGGGTAACTGCAGCTGGGGGATCACATGAGCTGGAGTTATCTGCTCTGGTAGCGTCCAGTGGCTCTTTAGATGGGACAGGGAAGAATTCCTCTTTTGTGCAAAACAACTCCGTGCTGGGGCTCTTAAACTGGGGGCAGAAGGTGCTCGTGTGGAGGGCCTGGTGCTCATCACAGAATCATAGAATTGTTTGGTTGGAAAAGACCTTTGAGATCATGGAGTTCAACCATACCTGTCCACTACTAAACCAGATCTCTGAGCACCTTGTCTACCTGTCTTTTAAATCCCTCCAGGGATGGGGACTCCACCACTGCCCTGGGCAACCCCTTCCAATGCCTCAGAACCCTTTCAGCAAAGAAATTCTTCCTCACATCCCATCTCAACTGCCCTGGGCACAACTTGAGCCCATTTCCTCTTGTCCTGTCCCTTGGTCCTTGGTTGAACAGACCCACCCCCACCTCTCTCCACCCTCCTTGCAGGGAGCTGACAGGGATGGAGCAGCAGAGGACACGAGGCAGGACAGTTTGCAGTGGTGACAAAGCAGGGGACGAGCATCTCCTCCTTTCCCAGCACACTTTTCTGCTCTGAGATTTCATCTCCCCTCAGGCTCTGCACTGACCTGAGTCCCTCAGCTGACTCCTTGTTTATCTGGGTGGGAAGAGGCTCCTTCTCTTCATCTCACCGGAGGTCACTCTGACGTTCCTGCCTGATTAACCTGTTCTTCTACAACATGGTCACCCACTCAGTGGATGAAGAAAAGGCTGTGGACACTGTCTAGCTGGACTTTGGTAAAGCCTTTCCCACAGCGTTCTCCTGGGGAAACTGCCTGCTCGTGGCTTGGATGGGCGTCTGCTTTGTTGGGTAAAGAACTGGCTGGATGGCCATGGCCAAAGAGTGGTGGGGATGGAGTTAAACCCAGTTGGTGGCTGGTCACCAGTGGTGTTCCCAGGGCTCAGTACTGGGGCCAGTCCTGTTTCACAACTTTATCAATGATCTGGATGAGGGGATTGAGGGCACTCTGAGTAAATTGGCAGATGACACCAAGCTGGGTGGGAGTGTTGATCTGCTGGAGGGTGGAGAGGCTCTGCAGAGGGATCTGGCCAGGCTGGATCCATGGGCCAGGACCAATTCCATGAGGTTCCATAAGGTCAAATGTCAGGTTCTGCACTTTGGCCTCAACAACCCCCAGCAGTGTGACAGGCCTGGGGAGGAGTGGGGGGAGAGCTGCTGGGCAGAGAGGGACCTGGGGGTGTTGGTGGACAGCAGCTGAACATGAGCCAGCAGAGTGGCCAAGTGGCCAAGAAGGCCAAGGGCATCCTGGCCTGGATCAGCACCAGTGTGGCCAGTAGGAGCAGGGCAGTGCTGGTCCCCCTGCACTGGGCACTGGTGAGGCCACAGCTCGAGTGCTGGGTTCAGTGTTGGGCCCCTGAGTCCAAGAAGGACCTGGAGGTGCTGGAGCGTGTCCAGAGAAGGGAACGGAGCTGGGGAAGGGTCTGGAGCACAAGTGTGCTGAGTTCCCGGCTGAGGGAACTGGGGGTGCTGAGCCTGGAGAAAAGGAGGCTGAGGGGAGACCTTCTGGCTCTGTCCAAGTCCCTGCAAGGAGGGTGCAGAGAGGTGGGGGTGGGTCTGTTCAACCAAGGACCAAGGGACAGGACAAGAGGAAATGGGCTCCAGTTGTGGCCAGGGCAGTTGAGATGGGATGTGAGGAAGAATTTCTTTGCTGAAAGGGTTCTGAGGCATTGGAAGGGGTTGCCCAGGGCAGTGGTGGAGTCCCCATCCCTGGAGGGATTGAAGAGTCGTGTAGACACAGTGCTGAGGGACATGGGTCAGTCGGGGACTTGTCAGTGTTGGGTTTATGATTGGACTCGATGATCTTAAAGGGTTTTACCAATCGAGGCCATTCTGTGACATCTCAATAGCCACACAAGTGCTCACATTCTCCTCTTGTTACTCTTTCTCCTGTGTTTCATTGAGGTGACCACAACCACATCCTAAAATCTTCTAAGAGGTCTACCATGCATAGAGAGATGCAGTGACCAAGCCAAACATGAAACATCTTTTCGATGCAGACATGTTTTGCTGTAGGAGGAATTCACACAGGGTTTTTATTCAGCCAGGTGCTGTCTCGAGCACACCAAGAGAAGAGGATTTCTGAGTGTGGTGCTCCAGAGCTGATTCCCACCTCAGCTTTCAGTAGGGATTGTCTCTCACATGCTCCATGATTTTTTTCAGACCCAGCCAGGTCTCCTCTGCAGTTGGGATAATTTGGTTGGCTGGAAGGAGGAAACCGTAGCGACCCGTGTCTCGCAGCTCAAAGGCAAAGGAGTATTTGATGCCGTAATCGTAGCTCCAGTCAATGCTGCCTCCACTGGCTTGGTCTGAAAGAGAAAGAGAGAAGAGCCAGAGGGGTGAAGAGAAGATCCATTTGAGGTCCCCTGTCCTACTTTTTGTATTTGTGAGTGTCTTGGGTTTGTGAGTTGGGGCTGTTTTTGGCAGTGGATGAAGGGAGTACATGGATGGTCCCTGTGAGAAGCTTCAAAGCTCCCCTGGCTCCAAGGTGGACCTGCCTCCAGACCAGGCTGAGCCAATAAGCGATGGGGAAACTCCTCTTTGAATCAGTATTTATGAGAGGAAGGACTGTTTTGAAAATGAAGGAGGAGAGAACATGGAGGAGAAACCACTGACCTGAAGAAAAGATGATCATCTGCTTAAACAAGCATCAATGCCAGGAGGAAGGAGGAGGAGGGGGAGGACAGAGAACCTCAGACACCCAGTTCAACAGCATGGAGTAGGTCAGTGGGGTCCCCTGCAGCCCATGGAAGTTCAATGGTGGAGCAGGTACCCTCCTGTAGGCCATGGAGGACTCCATGCTGGAGCAGAAAGCTGAGCCTGAGGGCAGGTGTGACTTTGAGTGCTCGTTTGATGGGCAAGGAGACTCCCAGAGCCGGGGTGGGGGGACCCCAGAGTCAGAGAAGGAGGTGCACTGGACTAGAGACCTGTCTGCAGTCCATGGACATCCCCATGCTGGAGCCAGGAGCTGAGCCCAAAGAGGTCCATGACTCCATGGGAAGCCCACGTTGGAACACTTTGTTCCTGGACTCTTTAACCTGTGGGAGGGATCTCGTGCCAGAAAGAGCAGCAGAGATGAACTGACTGAACCCCCATTCCCTGTCCCCTGTGCTGCTGGTGGGGAGAAGGGAGAGAAATGGGGAGCAAAGGGATTGGAGGCCGGGAAGAAGGGAGGGGTGGGGGAAGGTGGTGTCAGATGTGGTTGTCATGTCTCACTGTGCTACTCTGAATCATTGGTAATGAATTAAATTGATTTTTCTTCCCCAAGTTGAGTCTGTTTTGCCCATAATTGGTGAGTGAGTTCTCATTTCAACCCACAAGCCCTTTGTTGTGATTCCCTTCCCATCTCACTGGGTGGTGGGGGGTGAGTGCAGGACCACATGGTCTTACCTCTGGGTGAAACCACCACAGTGAGGGACAAAGATTAGGTTTTTTTTACATGAATACTCAGCTCTGATGTTTGACTGGTGGTGTCACTCTACAGAAGCATCACTGCTTCCAAGAGGGAGTTTGTGGAGGGGACAGAGATTGTTGCTCTGGATCATCCCATAAAAGCTCAGAGTAGCACAATACTCACAGATAGTAGTGCAAATGCTCCCAACTCGAAAGGTGGTGCCGTACAGGGAGCGGATGGCACTGGCAGCAGCTTTTCCCAAAGCATCCTGGAGAGGAGAAGATGAAGGATGAATCAGGAAGCAGCCACTTAATGAGACTAAAAGTTAAAATTTCATCATCCTGAACTATACTCAGGGAAATCTTCACAATCTGTCACAAAATCTCCAATTTTTCACACCCCACAATGAACTAGGGCCAAGTCAATCCACTTCTTAATGACTCATCCTAGTGACAGCACTTGCATTTTCCACAGGAGTTTTGGGAGGTGACATTGCAGGTGAATTAAATCATAGCAGGTTCTCTATCTGATCACCCAGTGTTTCATCTCACCAACTGTCTTGTCAAGAGAAGGTTCAAAAGATACCAGAAAATCCCAAGACAGTTGGTGATCTTCCAATAGTCAGTGGTTGGCTTTGTCCTCACTTCAACTACGTAACGGGTGGTTGTGGAGAAAACAGAGCCAGGCTCTCCTGGGAGGTGTGGGGCAAAAAGGATGAGTGACAACAAACAAACTGCCAGGAGGGGAAAAAGAAAATCCTCAAGGCAGTGGGGAAACTTTGGGAAGGGCTTGAAGAAGCTGTGGAATTTGATTTTAGAAATATCAAAACAAATCGAAACAATAAATCAAACCTCAGCTGGGCAAGGCCCTAAGCAACCCAATCCAACATTGATCTTGGCTCTGACTCCAAAGCCTGCCAGCTTTCAGCAGAGAATTAAGACTAGAGACCTCCAGAGGTCTTTTCTATTTGAATTGTGATTGTGAGATCCATAACACCTCAGAAATATGATTACAGCTACGATATTGTCAGTTAAGAAGAAAGAAGGAAACATGGATGAGCAAAAAGGGCTGAGAATGGGTGGGGAGGGCATGAAGACGCTGCATTGCACCAGGTTTTTGTTCACTTTCAGGGATGGTTACTGTTATGGATGGCACAGTTCAGCCTCTGGTTTTAATCTTGATGTCTCACTGTAATATTTGAGTATAGAAAGCCAGCTGGATAGAACAGAAGAAGCTTAAATCCAAGTCATTAGGTCTCACCAGCTCAGCGTGGTCTGCTGGTTCAGTGCATTTATAGCCATAAGGATACATCAGGAGCTGAGAGTAACTGTGGAGGGTGAGGAAGGCCTGGATGTTTCCATGATTCTTAATGAAGTTGACAATAGATTTAACTTCCACCTCCGAGTTGGCACTGGGCCCATGGTAAGATTCAGAACAGGGATTATTACTGGCTCCAGGACCTGTTGGTGCAAAGGGGGAACAAAGACAAACCTGTAAGAACTGGTATTCATAAAAAGTCCAAGCCAGGCTTTCCTAAGCTTCAACCAAAGGCAAGGCCTTAAGTGCTGATAAATGCTCGAACAGCAATGACAGGACAAGAGGAAATGGCCTCAAGTTTGGCCCAGGGCAGTTGAGATTGGATGTGAGGAAGAATTTCTTTGCTGAAAGGGTTCTGAGGCATTGGAAGGGGTTGCCCAGGGCAGTGGTGGAGTCCCCATCCCTGGAGGGATTGAAGAGTCGTGTAGACACAGTGCTGAGGGACATGGGTCAGTCATAGGGGACTGGTCAGTGTTGGGTTCATGGTTGGACTTGATCTTAAAGGGCTTTTCCAATTGAGGCAATTCTGGGATTCCATGAATTGCTGCTCCTGTGTAACAGGATCCAGGAATATGAAGGGAACTTTCTTCTTTGTGACAGTCAGAATCTAGAAACTTTATTCCTACCTCCAAAACCTGCATCCCAGTTTCGATTTGGATCAACTCCAACACACAAACTGCCTTGATTCTTGGAGCGGGTCTTCCGCCACATGCGATTCTAAAAACACAAACCCCACACAGTGCAGTTTGAAAAGGAGCAAATCTCAGTCCTAGCATTAAAAATGCTCCCCAGAAATAGTTGCCATTCACCAAGAAGAGATCCTAGGCATGAGCCTAAGATTATTTCTGATGGACTGACTGCTGGGATAAGCCAATGGACAAAAGTTGAAGGGCTGGTGAATTTAGAGAGGGTTAAGATGGGTTAGGCAAGTAATTAGTATCTTTGGCTTCCCAACTCTTTTGTAACTCTTTACAGCATTAAGAAAATGGACTTTCAGAGCCTACTCATATTTATTGTTCACTTGGAAGAGCCTGACAGCTTTTAAAATCAGCTTAGACACACAGCATGCTTACTCACTTTGGTGTGAGTGAATACATATCCATCAGGGTTTGCAACTGCCAGCAGGAAAATGTCCATCTTGTTCAGCAGAGAGGTGATGGATGGATCCTTCCCATAGTCAGAGGCAATCTAAGCAGAGACAATATGGGACACTGTGATTATCAGCATATTTCCTGCATGCTTACGCTCTAACAGGCCAGGTACAGAGGCAAATCTGCCTTCCAGGGCAGGGAAACAAGAACCCTTCATTATCTGCTGACCTTAACTGTTCCTCGTTAGTCCTGGAGCTTGGAGAGAGCAATGAATCTGGTTTACTATTTCATTCTGAAGGCAGGGAGTTAATGGAAGATGGCAACAAAGATTTTCTCCTGCCTATCCCAGAGAATGGGCCAAGGCTGGTGCTACAATTGAGATGGATCAGCCAGGTTGGGAATACACAACTGTGCTTCACTCCTCACAGAATCACAGAATCACACAGAATCACAGAGTGTCAGGGATTGGAAGGGACCTCGAAAGCTCATCCAGTCCAATCCCCTGCTGGAGCAGGAACACCTACATGAGATCACACAGGAAGGCGTCCAGGTGGGTCTTGAATGTCTCCAGAGAAGGAGACTCCACACCCTCCCTGGGCAGCCTGTCCCAGGGCTCTGGCACCCTCACAGTAAAGAAGTTCCTTCTCAAGTTTAAGCAGAACCTCCTGTGTTCCAGCTCACACCCATTGCCCCTTGTCCTATCACTGGACACCACTGAGAAGAGCCTGGCTCCATCCTCCTGACACTCACCCTTCAAATATTTATAAACATTAATGAGGCCCCCCCTCAGCCTCCTCTTCTCCAAGCTAAAGAGCCCCAGCTCCCTCAGCCTTTCCTCATCAGGGAGATGCTCCACTCCCTTCATCATCTTGGTGGCTCTGTGCTGGCCTCTCTCAAGCAGCTCCTCTGGTGGCTTAGTCATTTTCAGCAGAATTTAAATGTTCCTTTATATCAAGCTGAAAGTTTTGGCATTTTTGTGGAAGGTAACTAATGAAACAGTTTTCCTCTATGTGTACAGACCAAAGCAGCAAACTAATCTTCAAAAATTCCTTGGTTATTTGTATAACTATCAACCTTGCAGCCCTTCAACAATTTCACCTGAGCTGCTACATTTTGCCTGCCAAAACTTCTCCCAGCTCCTCTAACCACACACAGCGTTTTTCAACTCTTTATCTAGGCAGCTGCCACATTCTCTCTGGAGTCAGCTGTGTTTTAAGAGGAGTGAAGGACAATTAGCAAGAGGTGGCTAAACACATACAGGGGTACTTTTAAAAATAGTCAGAGGCATTCCCAAGATAAAAGAAACAAATCCATCACTGCTGAAGTCACCTTTTTAGCTATCCACACTGCGCTGGCTTGGGTGACCCACTCTCGGGAATGGATCCCGGCATCGAGCCAGATCGCAGGACGGTTGTTTCCTCCAGTGCTGAACTGTCAAACAAAACAGAAGGTTTTAAAAACTCTTCCTGACATCTTTTAGTCAGGAATATTTTGTATAGACTGGGATGCTTTGGACTGAATTGTGCTGGATCTATAATGCAGATCATAGAATCATAGAATCACTGCATGGTTTGGGTTGAAGGGACCTTTCAAGGTCATCCAGTCCAACCCCCCTGCAGTGAGCAGGGACATCTTCAATCAGATCAGGTTGCTCAGAGCCCTGTCCAACCTGACCTTGAGTGTTTCCAGGGGTGGAGCTTCTACCACCTCTCTGGGCAACCTGGGTCAATATCTCAGTGTAAAAAATTTCTTCCTGACATTTAGTCCAAATCTCACAGAATCACAGGATCACAGAGTGTCAGGGATTGGAAGGGACCTCCAAAGCTCATCCAGTCCAATCCCCCTGCTGGAGCAGGAACACCCAGATGAGATCACACAGGAAGGTGTCCAGGTGGGTCTTGAATGTCTCCAGAGAAGGAGACTCCACAACCCCCCTGGGCAGCCTGGCCCAGGGCTCTGTTATCCTCACAGTAAAGAAGTTCTTTCTCAAATTTAAGTGGAACCTCCTGTGTTCCAGCTCACACCCATTACCCCTTGTCCTATCATTGGACATCACTGAGAAGAGCCTGGCCCCATCCTCCTGACACTCACCCTTCAAATATTTATAAACATTAATGAGGTCCCCCCTCAGTCTCCTCTTCTCCAAGCTAAAGAGCCCCAGCTCCCTCAGCCTTTCCTCATCAGGGAGATGCTCTCCCCTCTTTTAGTTTAAAACCATCACACCTTGTCCTGTCACTACAGGCCCTGCTAAAAAGTTTGTCCCCATCTTTCTTACAGGCCCCCTTTGAGTATTGAAAGGCTGCAAGAAGGTTTCCCCAGAGCCTTCTCTTCTCCAGGCTGAACAGCCCCAACTCCCTCAGCCTGTCCTCACAGCAGAGCTGCTCCAGCCCTCTGATCATTTTTGTGGCCTCCTCTGGGCTCCCTCATGTTTCCTGTGCTGAGGGCACGTGTATGTACGCACACAGGTTGTGATCTATGTCGTACCTTGAGCACATACAAAGGCCTCTTTTCATAGGATTCCCCAATCTGGAGCTTACAGACAACGTTGCTGTACTCAGATGCAAGATGATCCAGTTCTGCATAAATCTGAAATGAAAAGTCACAATGACATTGACATGACATTTAAATACAGCACTGCCCAGAACAATTGTAGGACCTGATGAAATCTACTTTTCTCTCCTTTTTGCCTTCATTTTTGACCTCTCCAAAGCCCCACCTCACCTTACATCAGTGCAGTCAGTGCTGTTCCTAACATCACAAAGTAGAAGGAAGCAATGCAAGAACCACTTATTTCAGGAATAAGTTCAAAATCCTCTTTAAGAACTTCTGGTACTGAAAATACCTTACCCTCTGCTCTGCTTGATGGCTACTGGCTTCCTATATTTCCCTATTTCAAATTCATGTGTTTCTCAATCTCTTTTGAGGGTCAGAAGGAAGGGTTTTGACAAAACTCTGCAGAAAAGTTTATGAAGAAGTATGATCAACACTTGGTTGTTCCAATGTTCTGTCAGGGAAAGCCCTGGCTCCTGGTGCTGACCACAAAATTAAGCCATTTAAAAACAAATCTGTGTGCCAAAAGAAGCCAGAAAGACATTTTAGATCCTAATATAGGATGTTTGATTGAAGACAGCATGAAAAAAAGGCCAGAAAAAAGAATCCTTTTCCCCTAAAGCTGAGAAACTCACAGAATCTAAAGTGTTGTATGTTCCATAGTTGAAGCCGTTTCTGCTGCGCTCCCTTTGTTGACTGTAGGCCATATCTTCCTTTTCTTTATCTAGAACTACCTAAAAGAAACAATTCAAATGTTGAGAAAAGCCTGTTTCATTTGAAAACTTCTCACCAAGGGTTTATATCAAATAACAACATGATGGCATTGCTCCAGCCCCAGACCCACAGCTTGGAGCAAACAGATGCTGCTACTGAATGTACCTGTGGTGAAGTGTGCAAGAATTCCAGTGTCAAATGATCAGCATGAAGTTTTAAATGCTTGTTAAGATGAACAAGGATAGCACTGGAGGGCTTTTGGGGGGGAAAAATAAATAAGGCAGTGTTTCTGCTGAATTTCTGCTGAGTTAATGGTATTTTAGGTGCCATTTTGGGACTACTGCTCATGAAGAAATGTTGGATTAGTGCCCAAGGGAGTGACTTTTCTCTCCCACAGTGGAGTGGAGTGCTTTCAGATTATGATCCAGAGCTGCCTCTTAACACAGTCTGCTGAATTATGAGTAACTTGAGTGTTGTGATTCCTAAATGTCTGAGGCCACAAGACCCCACAAAATTCTTCAGGGGTTATCCAAAGAGCTCCATAGAACCTAGGAGTTTATTGATGTCACTATTCACCATGGTTTCAGACAGCATCTGCAGAGTGATCTCCACAGCTTCCCAGAGCAGCAGTGACCCACAGATGGTTTTTGAGGAATTAATTCACAGACTACAAAAATAAGGGGAGGACCTCATGGAAAGCAGAGTATAGAAGAATCCATGAATTAATGAATGAGGCCTGATTGTGAATCATTATTTGTTTCCAAAGCATATAAAAGATAAATAGATGTCAATGGCATTGCCTACCTGCAGATCTTTGATCAGGATGGAGTACTCAATCCCATGGGACTCCAGGAAGGCTTTGACTGCTTGGACACTGTTAGAGGGGATTCGCACGTCCACGGGGAGAGCAGGAGTGGAGGGATTTATCCAGAAATCAAGCTGAAAAGAGAAAAGAAAATGGATTTGGTTTGGGGAATCCATTCTGCAAACAGCTCTTCCACAGCTTTAGAAATGCTGATTTCTCCCAAATTGAACAACTCCTGCAGTATTGTGCCCTGTCATGTTTCCAGCACTCACCATTCTTTAGCTTGGCCTCTCCACAACCTTGTAGCAGTTAATGTGACAAACTCACAAAAAAAAACCCCAACAAAGGTCAGCAGGAGGCTAAAGTCAGCATCTTCCCTGACTGCAGAGCTTCAGTCACATAAGCAAGAGGAAATTTTAGTCTTCTGTGATGATTATTTTACTATTCTCCCATTTACTATCAGTAGTTTCAAGAAAAGCTCTGTGTTACAGTATTAGGTAATATAAAACCCATTGATTTTATTTCTCTTTTTATTTCTACCTTGGTAGGGCTTTTCTAAGTTTTCATTTCTCTACTATTCAAATCAATATTTTTAAAGAAAGTGATAATAAAAATTCTCACCAATGGCAATAAAACCAGAAATAACCAGGAATTTCATAGTGTGTTTTCCTGCTTCAATAAAACATAGACTCTAACTAATAAATTCCTCCCACAACACTGGGAGACCAGTACAAAAACATTAGAATCCTCACTTTAAAGACAAACTTTTTGATACTAAGATGAAGAGCAGATCCACTCAAACATGATTGTAAACCCAGTAAATCCTCAACACCAGCCTGATACTAGAACTTGCAGATCAAACACCAAGTATTGAGACAGTAAATTTATTTATGGCAGCTGCCACAGTGTGGTATGAACCTTCCAAATGGAAAATCCTGCCTTGAAAAGTCCTACCCCAGTCTGAAATGTTGCAAAATGTCTCTGTGGTAATAACACACCTCAAGGTGTTCCAGTGATTCCAGAAGTCGTAACTTCTTAAGCTCCTCCTCATTTCTTGCCCTGATTCGGAGAACCTGGTGCCTGCAATAAATCAGGAAGTCTTCAGAAACAGTCTCAAAAAAGGGTCTGGTTGAACTAGCTTGTTATTAACATCATTAATTTGCTAATTAGTTGCATGCTACCCACTGATACTGACTTCTTTAATGCAGTTGATTTAGTGTCACCCAAGAGTTCAACCAACAACCTGCAGGCTGACCCTGCTATACGTGCACCAGATTAATAACTAGTTAAATAGTGGTATTTAAGATTCCATCATAAAGAAGACATCAAGTGGATGAGTGTTTAATTGTTTACAAGGCTCAGTCCCACATCTATTAGTTAATTTTTATCAACAATTTGAAAAAAAATTAATTTCTGGTTCAGTTTGCAAATGATTAAATGTTTGAGGAGCACTATAGGACAAAAAAAACACTAAATATGGGATTTGTTTCACCTTTCTGCAGTTTAGTAAGGACAGTTGAGAAACTTCCCTGTGCTGGCAGAAGCTGATACTATCAGAGGGTGGCTTGCACCATTGTGGGTGGAAGGAATCATCGCCTGGAAGCACCTCACTCCACCGGTTGTAGAAGTAACCTCAGCTATTAACTCAGACTACGCATGGTGCAGCGTACAGTGATCACAGCACACGGCCTCTAAGTGGTTTTTAGATCACTCAGAACATAGATCCTATTCCAACACAACTTGTTCTGGACTGAGGGTTTTGAATGTCTCCAGAGAAGAAGACTCCACAATCTCTCTGGGCAGCCTGTCCCAGTGTCCTGTCACTCTCACAGTGAAAATGTTTTTCCTTATGTTTACATGGAACCTCCTGTGTTCCAGCTCACACCCATTGCCCCTTGTCCTACTGCTGGACACCACTGAGAAGAGCCTGGCCCCATCCTCCTGACACTCACCCTTCAGATATTTCTAAACATTAATGAGGTCCCCCCTCAGCCTCCTCTTCTCCAAGCTAAAGAGCCCCAGCTCCCTCAGCCTTTCCTCATCAGGGAGATGCTCCACTCCATCATCTTGGTGGCTCTGTGCTGGACTCTCTCCAGCAGTTCCCTGTCCTTCTTGAACAGTGGGGCCCAGAACTGGACACAGATAACAAGGAGGAACAGCTCTGAGCAGGAGGGTGGACTGAAGACTTCTGAAGGTCCACTTCCACCCACTGCTTTTATGTAATGATGAAACAATCTCCAAACAAGAAGTGTACGCAACAGCGGGGGGACAGAAGATGGTATTCTGGAGAGCCAGAGGTGGGTCAGAAGGAAACCTGGGAGCCACAATGAATAATCAATTGGAAGAAATCAATAATCAATACAGCCCAGGATCAATGCTGTAGCCAAAAGCACCGATGTGTTCCTCAGCTGTAGAGCCTGGGGGTTGCTGTGAGTGAGCTGACGCTGCATTTGCAAATGGCATTTGGTGGTTAAAGGCATCTGCCTTTGGCCACTGCTGGAGACAGAATAAAAGTCCATGGAGTGTTGTGTCCAGTTCTGGGCTCCCCAGTTCCAGAGGGACAGGGATCTTCTGGAGAGAGTCCAGCGGAGGCCACAAAGATGATGAGGGGCCTGGAGCATCTCCTGTGTGAGGAGAGGCTGAGAGAGCTGGGACTGTTCAGCCTGGAGAAGAGCAGCCTGAGAGGGGATCTGATCCATGTCTATAAACATCTGAAATGTGGGGGCCAAATGGATGGGGCCGGGCTCTTCTGGTGGTGCCCAGTGACAGGACAAGGGGCAATGGGCACAAACTGGAACACTGGGAGCTCCAGAGAAACTGAAGGAAAAACTTCTTTCCTGTGAGGGTGTTGGAGCCCTGGGACAGGCTGCCCAGAGAGGGTGTGGAGTCTCCATCTCTGGAGATGTTCAAACCCACCTGGACACTTTCCTGTGCAACCTGGTGTAGGGACCCTGCTTTGTCAGGGGGGTTGGACTGGATGATCTCCTGAGGTCCCTTCCCACCCCACCACTCTGTGATGCTGTGAGATGAGTCAGAGCAAATTGACATGAATAACTGCAGAATTGGAAAATACATTTTAAGACAGGGTAAACAAGGGACTGGGCAGATGAGCTCAGCTACGTGTGTGTTTATTTACTAGCGTGGCCTGAGCTGTTGAGAAGAGACACTTGTTAATATCAGGTTCCTCAATCTGGCCATGTGAGGTATAAAATTCTTTTGATAGATCAAATTAAATCAACAGTGAAGGCACTTTACCACATGAATAACTTATTACTGGATTCTCCATCAGAATGAACTTTATTTCTGGATTGGAAGAGATGAGGCTCATTGACCACAGCTACTGGATGTGACTGAGGAATTAATTCACAAGAATCTAATCTAAAAATGCCAGATCCCAGATTAAATTATCAAAATAGCTCCTCCTGGCTTTACAAATCCCAGGGTTTTAGGAAACTATGTATATTATTGCTTAATTTTAATTCTTATGTGTCCATATACAGATTTACTCGCTGGAATCTAGTTACTACATTCTCAGGAAGCATTGTAAGATTTTTTTATCCTCTTCTATTAAGGTTCTCACACAGTAAAACTGTGAGGAAATACACCAGGAGATAATTCTGCAATGCAATGGACAGATAAACCTTTAGAATATAATGGTTGGAAATAAGGATTTCATAGAATCACAGGCTGGTTTGGTTTGGAAAGGACCTTAAAGCTCATCCAGTTCCAACCCCCCTGCCAGCAGCAGGGACACCTTCCACTAGACCAGGTTGCTCAAAGCCTCATCCAACCTGGCCGAGAACACTTCCAGGGAGGGGAATTTGAATTGCTTGGAAAAGCTGTGAAGAGAAATAAGTATTTAAACAGAAATAAGAACCTTCAAAAACAAAGGGAAGTTGGTGTCCTTTCCAAACTAAGGCCTGGTTCTGGTTTTTAAGCCTCTGTTTTGTGCTGAACCAGCTCTGTCGCGCTGAACACTCAAACTTTGCAAGGCTCAAGACTGCTCCCTAGGTACAGTCAAAGCCAAAACAAAACCTTGGGTGAACACTAATTTAGGAGCTCAATTCTGCAGCTAAACCCCATCTCAGAAAACCCAAATGAAAGTGGAGAGCGTTTCCTCCAACACCAAAGCCACGAGACAGGTCAGTCATAAAAAGCAAAGAATGTGCCCCAAGCAGATTTTGTAAAGTTAAAATCATGAAAAACAACGATTGGAAAAGAGTGAAAAATCTTCCATAAAAGCATGAACTCACCCAACAAAAGTTTCCAGGCACAAGGAAGCCCCGAAGAGGGCAGTGAAGATCAAAATCAGCTTCATGTTTGACGAGAAGTTCAGCTCAGCCTAGCAAAGGTGAATTTATACAGGATTTGTTAAGAAACCTTTTTTTTCCAGATAAAACTTTACCTGTATTCCATGTGACTACCTTCTCACATTTATCAAGAGCTTTCAAGGCAAACAACAGACAGGAAACCGATTTCACCTCCAAAAAAACAGATTTTCCACTTACACATTCAAACCTGTAAAGGGAGGAGTTGTTTTCAAAGCTTTGCCCATAAAACTCCTCGGTGTCCTTTTACACATTCTTCTAGGTAGAGGAAAACAGAGTTAAACTGAAAATATCATCCCAGCTCTACCAGTGAAGTCTTGGTCATGGGTTTTTCTCCTGCTGTAGATTTGTAGTTGCCCACTCCTCGTTAACAAAGAGGCAGCGAGCAGCAAGATCTCACTGCAGCAAAAATACTCAATTATTTCTTCAAAATAATCACTCTGGTGAAATAATGGAGTGAAATAATCATTCTGGTGATAGTGTGCAAATCCTTCCTGCTAGGCAACAAGTTCTCTCTGATAGACTAGGCCCAAGGCCATGCTATAAATTCACTCTTATACACAAGTTACACACTTCTAGGTAGAAGCCAGATAGTTTAGATATATTCTTTATTGAAATTGCTAGTTTTCCCCCCAAACTTCAGTTGGGATGATGTCATATAGATCCAGCCAGCCAGTGCTTTGAGTAAATTAAGGTTGCAGCAAGATTCAGATGAAAGCAAGTAAAAGCAGATAAAAAGCCTGGGGTGAAGAGGAACTTGGAGAAGCTCAGCTCTGCAGGTGGACTCTTCTTGGACAACTTGCTAGAAATTATATTCTAATGAAGTTCCCTTCTCAGGAAGAGGTGACACAGGTTTGAAGAAGTGCTGGAACAACCACTGCCGGGTCCTCTCAGCTTTACAATGCCCACAGGGCTGCTCCCTGATCCAATAGCAATCCAGGTTCCTTCGCTCTTGTCTCATTTCATGGGGAACAGCCTCCATCTTGTTCATCTTCCGTGGAGGTGGCCAGATATTGGGGTTGTCGTTACTCACGTTGAAGGCGTAGCGGCGATGAGCAGTCTCCTGGCTGAGCTTTGGGAACCACCTCTCTTGCCTTTGGTCGTGGGAACACTCAGCTGCAGTTGTCCCAGAAGGACAGGTAGAGCTGGAGGGCTGTTGGCTACGTTTTTTGTTCATCCCATGGAAAATGTTACTGAGGAAGAGCCAGGAGCTGACTCTGCTGTAATAACTGCAGATGGAGTTCCCTGGAACTAACATGGGACAGAAAGGAAATGGTTCAGCTACTCTGTAACCAACCTCAGGAGACCGAGGAAAGGAAATCTCCAACAATCCCCAGAGGATCTCACCCATATTGCTCTCAACATCTGTCAGCCCCTCGCTGAGGAACCTCCCCTCATCTCCACTCCCACCCCATTCCTCCACAGAAGTGCCAGTGGCTTCTTGTCACGGATCCACAGCAAGACTCTGAGCAAGTTTATTGTCAAGCCAGGCCTTGTGTTTTTGGGAACAAAGGGAGCCTCAGGCAGGGATCCTGCCTGTTCTGACACAGAGGAATTAGTCATCCTGCAACTGTTGTAACTTGGGGGCACACTGTGGAGAACATACGCTCTGCAGGGAGGTGAGGGATGTTCCTCCAGGTCTTTGAGGCTGAACCTAACCCAGTCTTGGGGAAACAAGCAGATCTCCACTCCCCTTAAAATCAATCTGATAATGTGAGTTTATTCTAAGAGACAGAAACCATCACAAGAATTTTCTGCTACAGTAATTCTGGGGAAAGTCACAGAACCACAGAATCACAGAGTGTCAGGGATTGGAAGGGACCTCGAAAGATCATCCAGTCCAACCCCCCTGCCGGAGCAGGAACACCCAGATGAGTTCACACAGGAAGGTGTCCAGGCAGGTCTTGAATGTCTCCAGAGAAGGAGACTCCACAACCTCCCTGGGCAGCCTGTCCCAGGGCTCTGGCACCCTCACAGTAAATAAGTTCCTTCTCAAAGTCAAATCCCACCTGGTAGCTTATGGCCTTCACCAGCTCAGAAAGAACTGACCACACCACCCCCTGTGAATTCACTCTTTGAAAACAGGAAGGAGGGAGTTAATTTAGGACAAAATTATAGCTTGCTTTATTACTCATGCTACATCCTGCACAGATTTAAAGGCTGCCAAGAGATCCCGCCAAACATGATGTCAGGATTCAAAGTATCACAGATTTGCCTCAATTGGAAAAGCCCTTTAAGATCATCAAGTCCAACCATGAACCCAACACTGACCAGTCCCCACTAACCCATGTCCCTCAGCACTGTGTCTACACGACTCTTCAATCCCTCCAGGGATGGGGACTCCACCCCTGCCCTGGGCAACCCCTTCCAATGCCTCAGAACCCTTTCAGCAAAGAAATTCTTCCTCACATCCAATCTCTGCCCTTGGTGCAACTGGAGGCCATTTCCTCTTGTCCTGTCACTTGTTCCTTGGTTGAAGTACACCAACAAGCTCTGAGTCCTCTGACCAGCCTCATCTAAGGCCTCCACCACTGCATTTAAGCTCAAACCTTTGGGCCCACTCCTAATCCCCACCAAAGGGGCCACAGAAACCTGCAGCACTGTGACCTCCTGCTGTAGCCAAGAGGTCCTGCAGGGTTTGGACGTCAGCCTTGAACCACAGGATAAGTCCCATGGGCTAAGTCCTGCCCAGGCTGAAAGTCAGCCTCTGTAGTGCTCAGCTCAGGACCCAAAACACCTGAGCAAATGAGGAAGGAGCAAGAGCAAGAGTGCACCACAAACAGCAAGCCAGAAGGTGACAGCAAAGCAGGTGGGGGTAGAGAGCTCACCACAAGCAGCACGGCCCCACAAGACCCAAATGAGAGAAGCAGAACAGGTCTGGTGGCACTGACCAGGAACAACCACAATCCAGATCCTCAGATAAATCCACAGTCACACAGCAGGTCCACAGCCAGGATGTCAAGAGCTACAAACCCAAGTCCACCAGGTACCCACAGCAACTCAAAGAAGGACCAAGCCAAATGGCCTCACCTAAAGGCAGCTCCTGCTCCAAGGGGCGGAAGGAGAGTGGGTGGTGGCCCTACACGAGCCGGATCAGGGCAATTAGCGCTCTCAGAGCCCTGGCACACTAATGTGGACAGGGTGGGACATACTCTGCACAGTCCTAAGAGGATGTGGTATCATGCAGTGAATCACAAACACCCTGATGACACATTAAGAAGTGAAAGGTTAAATGAATCTCATCTAACCAAACTTTGCCTTGTTGCTTAAAATCACCACAGGGATATAGAGAGTTTGCCTGTGCTGTCGTTGGCAGACGGTCAGAATGGATATGACCCCTCTCTGACAACCAGAAAGGCCTCAAAAGTCATCAAATTTAGGTGGAGTCACAGCTTTTCTGTAAAATCCAGACCCTTTGTTGTTGCCCCCTATCTAAAAATGGTTCTTGCAACCAAGACACAGTGTAGTGGTCTCTCCTATCACAGCCAGGAAAGAAGAGGGAGCTTCTGTCCTTGCCAAACCCACAGAGCATGTCTGAACCCAAGCCCACGGTTCCTCTCAAAATAAATGTTCAACAACTCAGTAGGAAAGGAGAGGAGAAGGAAGGGGAGATGACCACGCTGGACTGAGCTTTCCTTGTGCTCCTGGCACCTCACTTGTCTCCTCTCCACATCCGTTCTGCATCACCTCCTGCTCTCTCACAAGGTCTTGGGCATTTTCTAAACTGTTTTTTTTTGAGCCCTACACATAAGTTACAAAGCTCATCTTTACCTTTGGAATTGCTCTCCCTTTTGTCAGAACATATCCTTTTAGCTTGGGCTTTCTGGAGGATCTGTTTCGGGAAAACAACATTGTACAGATGTTAGAACAGCACAGAAACATGAGTTCTTAATTAAATAATGATAATTCTCACAGCACACATGAGTGAGAGGCTCCGGGACACGAGGCTGAGTGGTAGAGCACAAGGAGCAGCACCAGCCCCTGCCCCAGGAAAACGTAGCCAGGAGCAGAGCCCTCACACCTTCCCCATTGCCACCAAGACTCTGAACAAGCCCATAACCCTCAGAAATCCCACACACTCTCCACCTTTGGATAGAAATATTTCCTTCCCCATCATCTCAAGCTACACCTGTAACACCAACATGGCGAAGGGCTCCATCAGCAACTCAGCAGCTGGATAATCAAAGTTAATTGACTGTGATGCAATTAATTTTGGATTACTGGTGAGAGAACTATTATTTCTGTTAAGTAATGGATTATTTCCACGTTCCTAATCCACAAGGCATTTTGGGAATGTTCTGGATAAAGAATGAGAGGAGGGATTTCAATATATGGTTCACCATTTGTAGATGTAACTGGCATTTTAGGAGCAGAACTCTCAATTTTAATACCTCTGGCAAATCTGCAGCTAAGTACCAGTGTAATAACACTGACTGCAGTGGAGCTACTTTGTTCCAACTCGAATATCCTTAAATTAGAAAATCAAGACCTTTAATTTTGTAGATTTCAGGTGTTTTGAGTCATAGAGCAGTTGATAATGCAGCACATACTCCACCAGATCACGTTGTAGCTTCGCATTTTAGCAGAGAGGTGGATTGGAACTGGTACTACCAAGAAGGGGATGGGAAGGGTACTGGGAGAGATGCAATCAGTTCTCTATACCTGGAGATTAAAGACCAGTTCTAACAGTGACATCATCCCATGAGGTAATTAGAAATAATAACTTCTGAGGGTGTGAAAGCCTTTTAGACAGAAATATTTTGTACAAAGTCCACCATAACCTTCTGCTGAGGGCCAGCAGGAAACACAGAATTAGGTAACATCTCACCCAAGCACAGCAGACCAGACAGATAATCAAAACACCAGCGCAGGAGCAGAGCAGGATTTTCCATCTGATCTCCTCAAAGTCTTCCTCATCCTCATCATATTCCCCCTCATCTGGTTTCTGGTTAATGTCAGAGAGCAAAGGGTCGTCCTGCCAGTAATGCCACCACAGAGAGAAAAAAGGGTGTCCCATGGAGCCTGGAGGTGGCTCACAGAGCCGTCTCCTCTCCCAGGGCTGAGCGTTTCCACGTTCCAAGCAGCCCCTTGGCAACCCATTGTCCAACGGATCATCTCAGGAAGCTCCAACCTGCCGGCCACCTGCGGAACCACAGGGACAATGACATCATCAAGCGACCTCTTTTCTGCCTCTTCAGCTGCAATTTGGGGAAGGTCAGAGAGCCCTCAAATCACAGGATCACAGAATGGTTGGGGTTGGAAGGGACCTCAGGAGATCATCCAGTCCAACCCCCCTGACAAAGCAGGTTCCCTACACCAGGTTGCACAGGAAAGTGTCCAGGTGGGTTTGAACATCTCCAGAGATGGAGACTCCACACCCTCTCTGGGCAGCCTGTCCCAAGGCTCCAACACCCTCACAGGAAAGAAGTTTTTCCTTAAGTTTCTCTGGAATTTCCATTATCTCCATTTCATGCTTTTCTCAATTTCACCCTCTTGCTTAGGAAATGAGTCAAAAGCAAGAGATCTTAAACCAACTGAAATCACTCATCCTGTTTAAATTTCACTCCTCACTTTCTCCAGCTGCATTTTTATTACCGTATGTTTCCTAAAATCAGCTTTTTATAAAGGAATAACACATTCCAGCAGCTTTTACAGCGGGGCAACTTGGAAGTTATTGTATTTATGCAAAATGGAAGCAGAGTGGGAAAAATTAACAAAGAGGCTGGATATCCCGGATAATCAGAATATCCCAGATAATTTCTCTTTTGCAAAGCCATTAGCCCTGGCTTGTACGAGCTGTTGCAGCCATCTCAGCTCAATAAGCCTCCCTGGGCCAGGTCTGCTCCTCTATTCAGCTCGTCTCACTTTGCTGTGTCCTGATTCTTCCATCTGCTGACACATCGCTTTCTTCTTGCCTCAAAAGGATCTGTTGCATTAAAATCATAGAAACATCGAATGGTTTGGGTTGGGAGAGACCTGAAAGCTCATCCAGTCCCAACCCTCCTGCCAGCAGCAGGGACACCTTCCACTAGACCAGGTTGCTCAAAGCCTCAGCCAACCTGGCCGAGAACACTTCCAGGGAGGAGCAGCCACAGCTTCTCTGGCCAACCTGGGACAGGGTCTCACCACCCTCACACCAAAGAATTTCTTCCTCACATCTCAGCTCCATCTCCCCTCTGCCACTTTCAAGCCATCACCCCTTGTTCTGTCACTCCCTGCCCCTCGCCAAAGTCCCTCCCCAGCCTTCCTGGAGCCCCTTCAGGTACTGGGAGGCCACTAGAAGCTCTCCCTGGAGCCTTCTCTTCTCCAGGCTGAACAGCCCCAACTCTCTCAGCCTGTCCTCACAGCAGAGCTGCTCCAGCCCTGGCATCATCCTCGTGGCCTCCTCTGGGCTGGCTCCAGTAGCTCCATGTCCTTGTGCTGTTGGTGGCCCCAGCACTGGAGGCAGCACTGCAGGGGGGGTCTCAGGAGAGCGGAGCAGAGGGGCAGAATCCCCTCCCTGGCCCTGCTGCCCACACTGCTCTGGGTGCAGCCCAGGACACGGTTATTGGCTCTGTGCTGCCAGCGCACGGTGCCGCCTCATGCTGAGCTTCTCCTCTCCCAGCACCCCAAGTCCTTCTCCTCAGGGCTGCTCTCCAGCCATTCTCCACCCAGCCTGGATTTGTGCTTGGGGTTGCCGTGACCCAGGTGCAGGACCTTGCCCTTGGCCTTGTTGAACTTCATGGGGTTTGCACAGGGCCACCTCTCCAGCCTATCTCTACTTGAACATCAAGCCATTGATCACAACTCTTTGAGCGCGACCATCCAGACAATTCCTTATCCACCAAGTGTTCCATCCACCCAGCCCATGTCTTTCCAACTTAAGAGACAAGGATGTTGTGTGGGACAGTGTTAAATGCCTGGCACAAATCCAGGCAGGTAACATCAGTTGCTGTGTGTGTCAAAATGTCACTGAGAAGTCAGTATATTACCATAGTGACAATATTCCATGATTTATCATTCAGACTTAATGAGAGAAGCACCTCACCCAAAGCCACCAAATCAATTTGGACCAGCTAGATGATCTTTAAGGTCCCTTCCAGCCTAAACCATTCTATGATCTTTACCTCAGGTAATACCTTCTGGATACACCGATTTAGCATGAAATTCACACAATTCTCTTCATTTACTGATTCCACAGAATCCCAGAATTGCCCAGATTGGAAAAGCCCTTTAGGATCATCAAGTCCAATCATGAACCCAACACTGACCAGTCCCCACTGACCCATGTCCCTCAGCACTGTGTCTACACAACTCTTCAATCCCTCCAGGGATGGGGACTCCACCACTGCCCTGGGCAACCCCTTCCAATGCCTCAGAACCCTTTCAGCAAAGAAATTCTTCCTCACATCCCATCTCAACTGCCCTGGCCACAACTGGAGCCCATTTCCTCTTGTCCTGTCCCTGGGTCCTTGGTTGAACAGACCCACCCCCACCTCTCTGCACCCTCCTTGCAGGGACTTGGACAGAGCCAGAAGGTCTCCCCTCAGCCTCCTTTTCTCCAGGCTCAGCACCCCCAGTTCCCTCAGCCGGGAACTCAGCACACTTGTGCTCCAGACCCTTCCCCAGCTCCGCTGCCCTTCTCTGGACACGCTCCAGCAATTACCACCATTACCCTCTGTATACACCGATTTAGCAGGAAATTCACACAACCCTTGTCATTTACAGCATTTCAGATCTTAAATACAAAGTGACGCCTGCGCAGCACACAAACAGACCCAAGATCTTTTAAAAGTTTTAACTGCTGATCTTCACAACGTGCAGCCTGATACACATTTCTGCGTGTAATCAATTAATTTATCTATAAAAATTACTGGGAGAAACACTGGGAGCCACCATCACCCCCCGCCCCCCGCCATCTTCACAGCACCCACAGCGCGGCCAACATGGCCGCCCTGCCGCCCGCCTCACGCTGCCCTTCCCGCCAAAACATGGCGGCGGCCAAAGGCCGCGGCGCGAGCGACCCCTCTGTCTCCATAGCAACAGGCCCCGCTTCCTTCCAAGCGGCTCAGGCGGTGACGTCATCTCCGCGCGACGGGGCGGCCATTGTGGAGCGGGCGGTTGCTCCCGCCGTGTGTGGGGGGAAGGTTCCGCCATTGAGCGCCCCCCGGCTGGGAACGGGGCCTGTCCCGGCCCTTCCTGAGGGGAACTGGGTGTCCCCTGAGCCTCCGCCCTGCGGTAGGTACGATCACTGCTCGCCCCGGCACCGCCTGGCTCCTCGGGCCTGCACGGGGTGGCTCTGAGGGGAGCCGGGCAGTGTCCGGGAGTGAGCCCCGGGGGTGTGGGGTCACCCGTGGGTGACAGGGCTGGGGGCTGGTGGAGCTGTGAGGCCACCACTGTGGATGGAGGGTGAGATATGGGGCTGGCTCAGTGTGATGGGTCAGGATGGGGGGAGATGTGGGGCTGGCTCAGTGTGATGGGTCAGGATGGGGACAGATGTGGGGCTGGCTCAGTGTGACAGGGGTCAGGATGGGGGGCAGATGTGGGGCTGGATCAGTGTGGTGGGTCAGGATGGGGGACAGATGTGGGGCTGGCTCAGTGTGATGGGTCAGGATGGGGACAGATGTGGTGCTGGCTCAGTGTGACAGGGGTCAGGATGGGGGATAGATGTGGGGCTGGCTCAATGTGATGGGTCAGGATGGGGGATAGATGTGGGGCTGGCTCAATGTGATGGGTCAGGATGGGGGCAGATGTGGGGCTGGCTCAGTGTGACAGGGGTCAGGATGAGGGACAGATGTGGTGCTGGCTCAGTGTGACAGGGGTCAGGATGGGGGATAGATGTGGGGCTGGCTCAGTGTGACAGGTGTCAGGACGGGGGACAGGTGTGGGGCTGGCTCAGTGTGACAGGTGTCAGGACGGGGGACAGGTGTGGGGCTGGGTCAGTGTGACAGGGGTCAGGATGGGGACAGGTGTGGGGCTGGCTCAGTGTGATGGGTCAGGATGGGGACAGATGTGGGGCTGGGTCAGTATGATGGGTCAGGATGGGGGGCAGATGTGGGGCTGGCTTGGTGTGATGGGTCAGGATGGGGACAGATGTGGGGCTGGCTCAGTGTGACAGGGGTCAGGATGGGGACAGATGTGGGGCTGGTTCAGTGTGACAGGGGTCAGGATGGGGGATAGATGTGGGGCTGGGTCAGTGTGATGGGTCAGGATGGGGGCAGATGTGGGGCTGGTTCACTGTGATGGGGGTCAGGATGGGGGAGAAATGTGGGGCCACCATTGTTCTATGTCCAGGTGGAGGCTGGAGATGGTGTCCCTCAGGGCTCAGATGCTCTCCAACATCTTTATCAATGACTGGACAGGGGGATCGAGTGCACCCTCAGCACTTTTGCTGATGACACCAAGCTGAGTGGTGCAGTAGATCCAGTAGATGGAAGGGGTGGCATCCAGAGGGACCTGGACAGGCTGGAGAAGTGGGCCCACGAGAACCTCATGAGGTTCCACAAGGCCAAAGGCAAGGTTGTGCACTTGGGTCAGGACAATCCCAGGTCTGTGGACAGGCTGGGAGAAGAACTCATGGAGAGCAGCCTTGCTGAGAAGGACCTGGGGGTCCTGGTGGACCAGAAGCCTCGACATGAGGCAGCAGTGTGTGACTGCAGCCTGGAAAGCCAACTGTGTCCTGGGCTGCATCAAGAGAGGGGTGGGCAGCAGGGTGAGGGAGGAGATTGTCCCCCTCTGCTCTTGTGAGGCCCCATCTGGAGTACTGAGCCCCAACACAAGAAAGATGTGGAGCTGTTGGAGCAGGTCCAGAGGAGGCCACAAAGATGATCAGAGGGCTGGAGCACCTCTCTGCTGGAGAAAGGTTGAGGGAGCTGGGCTTGTTGAGCTTGGAGAAGGGAAAGCTCCAGGGAGACTTGATTGTGGCCTTCCAGTGCTTTAAGGGAGCTTAGAAACACAAGGGAGAGCGACTTTTGCCGTGGGCAGAGAGTGACAGGACAAGGGGAAACGGTTTTAAACTGAGAGAGGAGATTTAGGTTGGATATAAGGAGGAAATTTTTCATCCAGAGGGAGGTGAGACCCTGGCCCAGGTTGGCCAGAGAAGCTGTGGCTGCTCCTCCCTAGAAGTGTTCTGGTCCAGGTTGGATGAGGCTTTGAGCAACCTGGTCTAGTGGAAGGTGTCCCTGCTGCTGGCAGGGGGGTTGGCACTGGATGAGCTTTCAGGTCCCTTCCAACCCAAACCAGTCTGGGATTCTGTGTGTGGGGGAAGCTGGGGGGTGTTGGGGGTCAGTGCCCCACATTACCAGGGTGAGACCTTCCTTCATTACTGTGCCTTAGGAGATGAGGACATGGAATACAGGAGGACATCTTCCAGTCTGAGCTGAAAACCACAGATCCACCACTCCCAAGTGAGCAGAAAGAAACCAAATCTCACTTTTCTTTCCAACCCTGACAGTCCAACTTCTGCTTGTGCAGGAGGACATGGTTCAGGGAGAGAGGCTGGAGGTGTGAGGGTGGAGGAGAGGATCTCTGCTTAGGTCAGGGTGGGAAGGGAAGTCTTGGGGCTCAAACTGTATGAAAAACCTGTCCAAAAAAATTACCAGGCAGCTTATTTTTATATAATTCTTCCAGTAATCCTGATGTCAGCTCTTTCACCATTGTATCATTTTACCAGCAAGAAGCAGGTCATATCATTTGGCTTTTGTATATTTTAATTTTTATCTTTAGGTAGTAGCATAAATTGTTTTTTTTGTCCCAAAAAGCAATTTATTTATGTTCCCATCTAGTGAAGAATTATGTGCCAAGTCTTTAAGCCAGTGCCAGGAAGGAACAGGGACATATCTTGGTGATGGAACTAGCAGAAAAAGTCACCAGGGTTATTTTTTTTTCATATAGAGTGTTACTGGACATAAAAGCAGCTGCATTTCAGATGGACTGAACCCACAGTCTGAAAATACTGAAATAAGTAAGAATTTTCAATAAAAAACTACAGAGCTGTGCAAGATCTTTCCTTCCTCTGGCTTCCTTTGCCTGGAGAAGGCAGGAGCTTTTCCTCTCACTTCTGAAGGATGTTCTCTTTCAAAAATGAGGTTGGAATTTGTTTCTGTCCTCTCATTTACACCTCCATGGAGAAAATGGATGCTGTTCCTCAGTGATGTGGTGACAGGAGAGTGAATTAAAGAAATTTTACCTATTTTTATTGGTAAAAAGAATCTGCTTTTTTAGTTTATACACTAAACATGACTCTGGCTAAAGGTAAAGTCCACTTATATCATTTTTTTCTTATATTACTGCTTTTTTTTCTTTAATCTTGTGCTGACTGAGAATCCCACAGTACAAAAATTGACAGATTTGGTCATTTTTCTGTGTTTCTTGTGACAGATGATGACACCAGAACACAGCCCAGCCACGTCCCTCATCGACAGGACCATCAGGATGAGGAAAGAAGCTGAAGCTCGCAAAGTGGTCTTAGCCTGGGGACTCCTGAATGTCTCTGTTGCAGGCATGATATATACTGAAATGTATGTTAATTGGACATTAATCTGTTTTAAAAAGCAAAGCATCCTACTTTGTATATCCCTAAAGATTTCCTGGGATGGAATTGTTACAAAAAAGTAACTTTTTGCTTTTCTTTTTCAGGACTGGAAAACTCATCAGCTCCTATTACAACATCACATACTGGCCACTCTGGTATATTGGTGAGTCACTGCAGCATTTCCATTAATTTCTAAGATTCTTTTTCATTTATCAGTTTTATTGCCAAGAGAGATGTTATTTTTAAAAGCCAGCCTCTTTTTCTTTTTTTTCTTAATAATTTAAACCAAAAACTTAGGTTTTTTTCTATGGAAACTCTCTGGATTTCAACATTTTTAATGACAGGTAAGGAGTGTTAAGAGCTTTCTTAGGTAAATCATGAAAGGGCATGAAGAATTTGTTGGATGTGTTAAATCTGTTTAATGTGTGCAGTAAGGCTTTGGGGAACATGGCAGATTTTAGTGGTTTTTGTGGGCATGGCATTTCACCATAATTAAAGTTAATTTCAGATGAGTAGACTCTAAATTATCTGTATCAAATACTATTAGAAGGTGAAGCAAGAGGGAGAGAAAAATGAGATGAGTGACAAATGATTTGACAGATGATGTTTGAGAAATCCTGTGAAACTTCACTGCAGTAGTTTTATGTTCCTTTTTTTAAAGATTACTATTTTAAAAATTCAATTTTAGCAATATAAATTAATTCAGTATAGAAAGAAAATTATTTCCAGTGGTTTTTGCATAAGAATTTGAAGAAATCTTAGATAACTGCCCAAATTGGTACTTATTGATAGCACTAATAATGACCTATTTTTAATGGACACGTGCCTGGTTTTACAAATAATATACTTTTATTATTCCCTGTGCTCAAGGCATGGTAAAAACTTTTGTCTTCTAGAACTTGCCCTTGCAGCTCTGTTCAGCCTGAATGCCTTGTTTGATTTCTGGAGATATTTCAAATACACAGTGGCACCAACAAGCTTGGTCATGAGTCCTGGCCAGCAGACCCTGCTGGGGTTACAAAATGCAGGTGGGTGTAAAAAAGATCTCTGGCAATCTTTTTTGTCCTTTTTTTGTCCTTTTTTTGTCCTTTTTTTGTCCTTTTTTTGTCCTTTTTTTGTCCTTTTTTTGTCCTTTTTTTGTTCCTTTTTTTGTCCTTTTTTTGTCCTTTTTTGTTTTGTTTTGGGTTTTTTGGTTTTGTTTTGGGGTTTTGGTCCTTTTTTGGTCCTTTTTTGGTCCTTTTTTTTGGTCCTTTTTTTTGGTCCTTTTTTTGGTCCTTTTTTTGTCCTTTTTTTTGGTCCTTTGTTCCTTTTTTTTGTTCCTTTTTTTTGTTCCTTTTTTTTGTTCCTTTTTTTTGTCCTTTTTTTTGTCCTTTTTTTGTCCTTTTTTGTCCTTTTTTGTCCTTTTTTGTCCTTTTTTGTCCTTTTTTGTCCTTTTTTGTCCTTTTTTGTCCTTTTTTGTCCTTTTTTGTCCTTTTTTGTCCTTTTTTGTCCTTTTTTGTCCTTTTTTTGTCCTTTTTTTGTCCTTTTTTGGTCCTTTTTTGGTCCTTTTTTGGTCCTTTTTTGGTCCTTTTTTTGTCTTTTTTGTCCTTTTTTTGTCCAGTCCCAACCCCCCTGCCAGCAGCAGGGACACCTTCCACTAGACCAGGTTGCTCAAAGCCTCATCCAACCTGGCCGAGAACACTTCCAGGGAGGAGCAGCCACAGCTTCTCTGGCCAACCTGGGCCAGGGTCTCACCACCCTCACAGTCAAGATTTTCTTCCTAATATCTAATCTAAACCTCCCCTCTGCCAGTTTAAAGCCATCACCCCTTGTCCTGTCACTCCCTGCCCTTGGCCAAAGTCCCTCCTCAGCCTTCCTGGAGCCCCTTCAGGTACTGGGAGGCCACTGGAAGGTCTCCCTGGAGCCTTCTCTTCTCCAGGCTCAACAGCCCCAACTCTCTCAGCCTGTCCTCACAGCAGAGCTGCTCCAGGCCTTGTTCTGTAAGGGCTGGATTTTCCTAATGTCCCTTCTAGCATCTTTATAAAATTGCCTCAAGACAGCGCTGTGGATTCCTGTTGTGTCCATTTCAAGGGAGGAGAATCTGGAGCTGCTGCATCCACAATGCTCATTCTGTTTTTCTTTATTACAGCCATACAAACAACTCCACCACGTGAGCTTTCAGCAAATAAAGTCCCATCTTCAACACCTTCACCTGTGATCCAGGGTCAAAGTGTGCTGAGTTACAGCCCATCCCGCTCCCCCAGCACCAGTCCAAAGTTTACAACCAGTTGTATCCCTGGGTACAGCCCTCAGCTCCAGGCTCTGTCGAGCAGCAGCGCTTCTTACGGCAGCGGTGTAACCTACTCACCAAACAGCAGCTACTATAAGGTAACCACCAAAACAGCTCCCAAGGGCACAGTTTGGTCCTTGTGTTGTGTCATGTGCTATCAAAGACGAGTGACAGCCAGTGGAGAGTTGTGTATTTGTGTGTTTCACAGAATGGTGGGGTTGGAAGGGACCTCAGCAGAACATCCAGTCCAACCCCCCTGCCAGAGCAGGTTCCCTACACCAGGTTGCACAGGAAAGTGTCCAGGTGGGTTTGAACATCTCCAGAGATGGAGACTCCACAGCCTCTCTGGGCAGCCTGTCCCAGGGCTCCAACACCCTCACAGGAAAGAAGTTTTTCCTTCAGTTTCTCTGGAACTCCCAGTGTCCCAGTTTGTGCCCATTGCCCCTTGTCCTGTCACTGGGCACCACCCAGAAGAGCCCGGCCCCATCCATTTGGCCCCCACATTTCAGATATTTATAGACATGGATCAGATCCCCTCTCAGGCTGCTCTTCTCCAGGCTGAACAGTCCCAGCTCTCTCAGCCTCTCCTCGTCAGGCAGATGCTCCAGGCCCCTCATCATCTGTGTGGCCTCCCCTGGACTCTCTCCAGAAGATCCCTGTCCCTCTTTTTTTTGTCCTCTTGTTTTTTGTCCTTTTTTTGTCCCTCTTGTTTGCCCCTTTTGCACATCAGATGTAAATTTGTTGTACCAGGATTTGTCCTTTTTTTCCTGGTGTCACTTCATTTGTTTTACAGTGATTAATTTGTTTCAGAACAAAGCAAAAATAAGAAACCAAAATATGAATACAAAGAAAAGAAAAAAACCCAACCCAAACCCCAAACAAGAGTCATTTATTTTCGTGTTGTTCCAAATCAAGGTAGAATTCTCTCTCCCTCATATGACACCACCATTTGCTTTTATTTGCCCAAGGTTTCTGGCTCCAGCCCCTCTCCCAGCGGGTCACCGTACCCCACGACTGTTGGACCAGTGGAAAGCGGTGGGCTGAGGTCTCGTTACCGCTCCTCACCCATTATGTATAATTCTCCTACTGGCAAAGAAGACTACATGACAGACCTCAAGGCACTGGACACCTTCCTTCGAAATGAAGAAGAGAAACAACACAGAGTTCAACTGGGTGAGCAAAGAGATTTGATCTGAAAAGCTTGATAAGGAGGTGTTGGTTTTATTTGAGATTGGTTTTTATGGATGAGAAAAGTTGCAAAGGATTCCAGTGCTGTCATAGACAGACCTGACTGATTTGTGGTCATCACCTCTATGGTCATCATCTGTGATCACCTCTGACCTTGGAAAAGGTGGCTGCTGAACAGTTTAATCTTCTGCTGAGGAATTAGGATGTGAGGTGGGACACCATTGCCTCTACGTGTCTCCATGTCTTGGGAGCGTTCAAACATTTTCTTCCAAAGTATTCCTTTGGGTAGGATGGATGCTGCTGCTGTTGGGCCTCATGGAAATAAGCCAGTTAGAACAAGTCCAGAGGAGGCCACAAGGATGGTGCAAGGGCTGGAGCAGCTCTGCTGTGAGGACAGGCTGAGAGAGTTGGGGCTGTTCAGCCTGGAGAAGAGAAGGCTCCAGGGAGACCTTCCAGTGGCCTCCCAGTACCTGAAGGGGCTCCAGGAAGGCTGGGGAGGGACTTTGGACAAGGGCAGGGAGTGACAGGACAAGGGGTGATGGCTTGAAAGTGGCAGAGGGGAGATGGAGCTGAGATGTGAGGAAGAAATTCTTGGTGTGAGGGTGGTGAGACCCTGTCCCAGGTTGGGCAGAGAAGCTGTGGCTGCTCCTCCCTGGAAGTGTTCTGGGCCAGGTTGGATGAGGCTTTGAGCAACCTGGTCTAGTGGAAGGTGTCCCTGCTGCTGGCAGGGGGGCTGGGACTGGATGAGCTTTCAGGTCCCTTCCAACCCAAACCATTCTGTGATTCTATGAAATGTGTGCTGATAGACTGTCTCTGTAGCATGGTTGACTTACCACAGTTAGATGATGAGCTTTATCACCTTGATAAGAGAGATACATTGTAGAGAAGGAGATAAAGGAGGTGAATTCTAATTCCCTGCAGGCAGTTTTTGTCCTGGATGGGGACAATCAAGATAAGGATGAAATCAGTGTTTACACAGACTGACCTCACTGTGTGTATTCATGGCAGTCCATGTTCATGTCTCTTGTCAAAGCTGTAATTTACTGCCCTACCACCTGTAATGTTGCTTCCAGAGTTACTTGGCAATAATTGCACATGACTGTTTAATTAATTAATCATTTCAGGCAATTCAGATTCCAGCTCTCCTTCCAGCAGCCCAACTTTTTGGAACTACAGCCGTTCCATGGCAGACTATGCACAGATACTGAGAAAATTCCAGTACCAGCTGGCTTGCAGGTCCCAGGCTCCATCAGCACACAAGGATGAAGCTGATCTGAGCTCCAAACAAGCTGCAGAAGAGGTAAATTCAGCAGCAAGATGGTTGAGAGGGAGAAACAGGTCTCTAAAATATACAGCTGCATGCAAAGGTTTGGATTTGAGCTGGAGAGATGTTGGAGAGAGAAATCATCTGGTGTTTAACCATCATGCAGCTTGAAGACTCCTTGTCATTGTCAATGAACATTTCAAACTCTGAATTGTAGTTGGAACCTTGGAGAGCAAGGTTTACACTGGGTAAAATACATCTGTGATAGAAAAATTAACTTGAAATGGATCTACATTTCACCCAGTGGAACAGCTGAAGGATATAAAACCTTTATGCTCATGTCTGAAAGAAATCTGATGTGAAGGAATGCAATTCATCTGGCTTCAATTAAATTTGATCCATTTTCTTTTATTTTTTACATGAACCTCATGAAGTTTCCCATTCAAATACCTCTTAAATCAATCCTACACTTCAGACAGTTTCATCCTAATAGAGCAGAGAGTTTAAAACTGAATTTGGGCTTGAGTGAGTTGATTATAAGATGAATAGAGTGGGAGTGTTGTATGTGAAGCTGCTGTAGAAGTCCCATGATACAGCCAGCACATAGATAAGAATTTGGGGGGAAAATGCTGTAGTTGGTATCAGAAATTTTCATAGACCCTAAAAACTCTTGGTATTCTGTTAAGTTCTTATATGTATTTAATAATCTGTCCCATAGGTTTGGGCACGGGTGTCAATGAACCGCCAGCTCCTCGATCACATGGATTCCTGGACCGCTAAGTTCAGAAATGTAAGTCCCAGCTCTTCAAAAACTGCCTGATTTGTTAAAAACAAGTGGAGCTGAGTAGAAAACTCCCTCCATGTGGCAGAGGAGGTGGGAAGAATTGCAGTGTCTGTTTGAGGATTGGGGTGGGCTGGCACAAGGAGACAAAAACCCAGCATGTTTTTGAAGAGAGGGGTACTGAGATGCATTTTCCACCTGACCTCGGTGTTTTGTTTTCTGATAAAGTCACAATTACAGAGTTCATCCAGCTCTGAATGAGAAACAAAAGCATCTCAGATATGACAGGCTTTAGTTTTCCTTGCTGGAACTGAGGTTACTAAATTGGTGTTCCTGCAGTATTTTTAACTCATTCTCCTGGGCTTCAAAGCATGAAAAATGAGCCAACAGTGTGTCCTGGCAGCCAAGAGGGACCCCCGTGTCCTGGGGGCACCCAGCCCTGCACTGCGAGCCGGGCCAGGGAGGGGATCGTCCCGCTCTGCTCTGCACTGGGGCGGCCTCACCTCCAGCACTGGGGGCAGCTTGGGCACCACAGGAGAAAAAGGATCTAAAGCTGCTGGAGAGTGTCCAGAGGAGGGACACAGCATTGGGGAAGGGTTTAAAGGGGAAGGGTGTGAGGAGAGGCTGAAGGCACTTGGATTGTTCAGCCTGGAGAAGAGGAGACTGAGAGGAGATCTCATCATGGTCTAGAACTTCCTCCCCAGGGGAAGAGGAGGGGCAGGCGCTGAGCTCTTCTCTCTGGCCACCAACGCCAGGAGCAGAGGCCATGGCAGGAAGATGTGGCAGGGGAGGCTGAGGTTGGCCATGAGGAAAAGGTTCTTGAGGCAGAGGGTGGTGGAGCACTGGCACAGGCTCCCCAGGGAGGTGCTCATGGCACCAAGGCTGACAAGATTCCAGCAGCATTTGGCCAAGGCCCTCAGGGACATGGTGTGAATGTTGGGCTTGTCCTGTGCAGGGACAGGAGTTGGACTGGGTGATCCTGGTGGGTCCCTTCCAACTCACAACATCCTGTGATTCTATGAACATTCCAACCCAAAGGTTGATTATTTTCTGATGATCTTGAGCAGCATAATAAAAAGCAACAAGAAAAACCCTGGTCTTATCAATAGGAATTGCTGTAGCAGAGGAGAGTTAATTACACACCATGGCAAAATAATTAGTAAATCTAACTTTGAATTGCCCCTTCAGTCATAGCATCTATCAAGTACAGAGTTATTCTTGTGTGGTTTATTTTGATTTTAAGTAGTAAGATCAATGAAAAGCAAAGATTAGTAGGAGATCCATACCAGAGTCCTGAACATCTGTTCCTAAACTTAGGGCCAGCTTGCTTCACTTCCCAACTCCCACCCCCTCCAACTCCCACCCCCTCCAACTCCCACCCCCTCCAACTCCCACCCCCTCCAACTCCCACCCCCTCCAACTCCCACCCCCTCCAACTCCCACCCCCTCCAACTCCCACCCCCTCCAACTCCCACCCCCTCCAACTCCCACCCCCTCCAACTCCCACCCCCTCCAACTCCCACCCCCTCCAACTCCCACCCCCTCCAACTCCCACCCCCTCCAACTCCCACCCCCTCCAACTCCCACCCCCTCCAACTCCCACCCCCTCCAACTCCCACCCCCTCCAACTCCCACCCCCTCCAACTCCCACCCCCTCCAACTCCCACCCCCTCCAACTCCCACATGTAGTATTTATCAACTCCTTGATGCCCTGAAACAAATGTGAGAGGGAGTGGACTCAGCAAAGTATGAATTATCTTTATGGATGGAGGTCTGTGCTTCTCTCATTGTTCAGAAAAGCTTTAGCTGATACTTCTTGGAGATTTCTTTTCCTTGACTCCTTTATGTTGAACTTTCTGGCCTTTTAGAAGGTATTAAAGAGTCATTAAAACTCAGCCTAACTTGGTATTCTAAGTTAATTACTTCTCTCCTTGCTTGGTTTCAGTGTTTCTGTTGTTGAGCTTCTTTGGGATAATAGCAGTGATTATTACTAGGATATAAAGTAAGGATTGGAGGTTTTTTAACATATTTTTGTGCTTCTGATCTTTTTAATTTTCCCTTTTTTCTTTCTTAGTGGATTAATGAGACTATTCTGGTGCCACTTGTCCAAGAGATCGAATCTGTGAGCACTCAGCTGAGAAGAATGGGGTGTCCAGAACTGCAGATCGGAGGTAGGGATGAGGCAGTGGCTTTGGGGTTCCTGGGGGTGGTTGGTGGAGGGACCATGGATAATTGTTAGGGAAATTAGATCTGTTCAGTATTACTGTTCCATTTCTGTCCCATGTTGGTGTGGGCTTTGCTCCATGGCAAGTGTTTCATTAACCTGGAAAGGTTCTTCATAAAACTTCTGGAAATATTGATGAAATCACACTGATGCTTCTTCTTATAAAATTCATCAACATAACTCCCTTTTCTCCTCCCTTTTTTTCCCCTCCCCTTTTTCCCCCTCCCCTTTTTTCCCCTCCCCTTTTTTCCCCTCCCCTTTTTTCCCCTCCCCTTTTTCCCCCTCCCCTTTTTCCCCTCCCCTTTTTCCCCCTCCCCTTTTTCCCCCTCCCCTTTTTCCCCCTCCCCTTTTTCCCCTCCCCTTTTTCCCCCTCCCCTTTTTCCCCCTCCCCTTTTTCCCCCTCCCCTTTTTCCCCCTCCCCTTTTTCCCCCTCCCCTCTTCCCCCCTCCCCTTTTCCCCCCTCCCCTTTTTCCCCCTCCCCTTTTTCCCCCTCCCCTTTTTCCCCCTCCCCTTTTTCCCCCTCCCCTTTTTCCCCCTCCCCTTTTTCCCCCTCCCCTTTTTCCCCTCCCCTTTTTCCCCTCCCCTTTTTCCCCCTCCCCTTTTTCCCCCTCCCCTTTTTCCCCCTCCCCTTTTTCCCCCTCCCCTTTTTCCCCCTCCCCTTTTTCCCCCTCCCCTTTTCCCCCCTCCCCTTTTTCCCCCTCCCCTTTTCCCCCCTCCCCTTTTTCCCCCTCCCCTTTTTCCCCCTCCCCCTTTTCCCCTCCCCTTTTTTCCCCTCCCCTTTTTCCCCTTCCCCTTTTTCCCCTCCCCTTTTTCCCCTCCCCTTTTTCCCCTCCCCTTTTTCCCCTCCCCTTTTTCCCCCTCCCCTTTTTCCCCCTCCCCTTTTTCCCCCTCCCCTTTTTCCCCCTCCCCTTTTTCCCCCCTCCCCTTTTTCCCCCTCCCCTTTTTTCCCCCTCCCCTTTTTCCCCCTCCCCTTTTTCCCCCTACCCTTTTTCCCCCTCCCCTTTTTCTCCCCTCCCCTCTTCCCCCCTCCCCGTTTTCCCCCCCCCCTTTTCCCCCCTCCCCTTTTCCCCCCTCCCCTTTTCCCCCCTCCCCTTTTCCCCCCTCCCCTTTCCCCCCTCCCCTTTTCCCCCCTCCCCTTTTCCCCCCCTCCCCTTTTCCCCCCTCCCCTTTTCCCCCCTCCCCTTTTTCCCCCCTCCCCTTTTTCCCCCCTCCCCTTTTTCCCCCCTCCCCTTTTTCCCCCCTCCCCCTTTTCCCCCCTCCCCCTTTTCCCCCCTCCCCCTTTTCCCCCCTCCCCCTTTTTCCCCCCTCCCCCTTTGTTTCCCCCTCCCCCTTTGTTTCCCCCCTCCCCCTTTGTTTCCCCCCTCCCCCTTTGTTTCCCCCCTCCCCCTTTGTTTCCCCCCTCCCCCTTTGTTTCCCCCCCCCCCCTTGTTTCCCCCCTCCCCCTTGTTTCCCCCCTCCCCCTTGTTTCCCCCCTCCCCCTTGTTTCCCCCCTCCCCCTTGTTTCCCCCCTCCCCTTTTTCCCCCCTCCCCTTTTTCTCCCCTCCCCTTTTTCTCCCCTCCCCTTTTTCTCCCCTCCCCTTTTTCTCCCCTCCCCTTTTTCTCCCCTCCCCTTTTTCCCCCCTCCCCTTTTTCTCTCCCCTCCCCTTTTTCTCTCCCCTCCCCTTTTTCTCCCCCCTCCCCTTTTTCTCTCCCCTCCCCTTTTTCTCTCCCCTCCCCTTTTTCTCTCCCCTCCCCTTTTTCTCTCCCCTCCCCTTTTTCTCTCCCCTCCCCTTTTTCTCTCCCCTCCCCTTTTTCTCTCCCCTCCCCTTTTTCTCCCCCCTCCCCTTTTTCTCCCCCCTCCCCTTTTTCTCCCCCCTCCCCTTTTTCCCCCCTCCCCTTTTTTCCCCCCTTCCCCTTTTTTTCCCCCCTTCCCCTTTTTTTCCCCCCTTCCCCTTTTTTTCCCCCCTTCCCCTTTTTTTCCCCCTTCCCCTTTTTTTCCCCCCTTCCCCTTTTTTTCCCCCCTTCCCCTTTTTTTCCCCCCTTCCCCTTTTTTTCCCCCCTTCCCCTTTTTTTTCCCCCCTTCCCCTTTTTTCCCCCCCTTCCCCTTTTTTTCCCCCCCTCCCCTTTTTTGCCCCTTCCCTTTATTTTCCCCCTTCCCTTTATTTTCCCCCTTCCCTTTATTTTCCCCCTTCCCTTTTTTTTTCCCCTTCCCTTTTTTTCCCCCCTTCCCTTTATTTTCCCCCTTCCCTTTATTTTCCCCCTTCCCTTTATTTTCCCCCTTCCCTTTTTTTCCCCCCTTCCCCTTTTTTTCCCCCCTTCCCCTTTTTTTCCCCCCTTCCCCTTTTTTTTCCCCCCTTCCCCTTTTTTTCCCCCCTTCCCCTTTTTTGCCCCCCTTACCCTTTTCTCCCCCCTCCCCTTTTTCCCCCCTCCCCTTTTTCCCCCCCTTCCCTTTTTCCTCCCCCTAATTATCACTGATTATTGCATATTAAACTGTCAGAAAACCTTTCAAGGACAGAGGTTCCACAGACTGTCAGTGTCTCCCTATAAACTCAGCACCTCTAGTCCTACATGTGCTTTTCCAAATTCCTCCTTAAAATCAGCTGCTTTCTGCCAAAAATGTATTTTTTTTTAACTTCTGATGAGCTGCAATTCTGTTTTTCACATCACAGCACAGTTCTGAAGGAACCACTTCTCTTGTTGCTTCAAATTTAGATTCCCCTAACCAAGAAGTGGGTTTGATACACTGCATTTAAATGAAATTCACCTTTTCTGGGCTGTTTGTTGTCGTGGTGTCTCCTCACGAGCCGCCTCTGTTGTGACACCAGGTCAAGGCTGGTCTCATCCCCACCTTGTTACTCTCCATCTGCTCTTCAAAGTAGATGTTTGTTCCTTGTAGCTTTTATATTCTGGGATGAAAGGAGATATTTGGTGCTTTGTTGGGATGGAAATGAGTGGTTTTGGGGTAGTGTCACACCTTAAATATCTCTAAACCTTTGGCTCTTTCTGTGTTGCAGAAGCCAGCATCAGCAGTCTGAAGCAGGCAGCGCTCGTTAAAGCTCCGCTCATTCCAACCCTCAACGCTCTCGTGCAGTATTTGGATCTTACACCAAACCAGGAGTATTTGGTGGAAAGAATCAAAGGTACCTGGTGTCACCTGAGTGACTTTAAAACATTTCCATGACCAGGGTCCAGTGTTGGTGGCATCAGACCTCTTCAGTTTGAGGAGTCATGGGAGGGATGAGAACTGATTTGAAGCAGGAGAGATGTTTCTTCACAACTTTCTCTTTTGATAGTGATGGAATGATGCAAGATTTGGATGGAACTTTGTGAATGTTCTTTAAAAGTTTTATTTCTCATTTTTCTTCTCTGTGCTCAGGGTGCCAAGTGTTGGATTTAATCTCTTTGTTAACTAAAAATAAAAATTATCCTGTAAATTTGCCTCCTTATATTATTATCTTTACAAACATTTAATTAGCTGAACTTTTCTGATTTTGTACAACAGAAACATGTCTGAAAGCCCTGAAATTAGAATAAAACACCACTTTTATACACTTTCAACCCTCAGTAACTGAATAAATGTTGTTGCTTGCAGAGCTTTCTCAGGGAGGATGCATGAGTTCGTTCCGATGGAACAGAGGAGGGGACTTCAAAGGCCGCAAGTGGGACACTGACTTGCCCACTGACTCCTCTGTAAGTTTTTGAAGACATCTTGATATGACAGCTTAAAAGTCTTTTGAGGAACGTGGTAAAATCCTGTTTGCATCACTCATGCAGATAAACCCCTTGGAGTCAGTGAGATTCCGTGGTGAATAATGCAAATGGGATTGGGCATTGTGGAGATTGGAAAAATGGAATTGTGTATCACAGAGTCACAGACTGGGCTGGGTTGGGAGGGACCTGAAAGCTCATCCAGTCCCAACCCCCCTGCCAGCAGCAGAGACACCTTCCACTAGACCAGGTTGCTCAAAGCCTCATCCAACCTGGCCGAGAACACTTCCAGGGAGGAGCAGCCACAGCTTCTCTGGCCAACCTGGGCCAGGGTCTCACCACCCTCACACCAAACAATTTCTTCCTCACATCTCAGCTCCATCTCCCCTCTGCCACTTTCAAGCCATCACCCCTCGTCCTGTCACTCCCTGCCCTTGGCCAAAGTCCCTCCCCAGCCTTCCTGGAGCCCCTTCAGGTACTGGGAGGCCACTAGAAGGTCTCCCTGGAGCCTTCTCTTCTCCAGGCTGAACAGCCCCAACTCTCTCAGCCTGTCCTCACAGCAGAGCTGCTCCAGCCCTGGCATCATCCTCGTGGCCTCCTCTGCACTGGCTCCAGTAGCTCCATGTCCTTCTTGTGCTGAGGGACATGGTTTAGTAGGGGACTTGTCAGTGTTGGGTTCATGACTGGACTCACAGAATCACAGACTCAGTGATCTTAAAGGGCTTTTCCAGTCGAGGCAATTCTGGGATTCTGTGAAATCTCTGCTTTAAGCATTAAGCTGCCTTGAGCTCCTAAACATAGAGGTTCAGTCAACATTGCAACCACAGACTGTCAAATACTGTAACTAACAGCTGAGATTATGGCAGGAGAGCCCCTCTATTTCTAAGGACACTAAAGTGAGGTTTGGTTTTCCTTTGCCCAGATCATCATGCACGTGTTCTGCACTTACCTCGACTCCAGGCTGCCACCTCACCCCAAATATCCTGATGGCAAAACCTTCACCTCCCAACACTTCATCCAGACACCAGATAAACCAGGTACTGACACTCAGTGTAGCTCCTCTTCACCTCTCAGATCACATCACCACCTTTGAAATCCCTGTTGTCTTCTCAACTTTTCCTTCACAGACACTTCAAATGAAAACGTGTTTTGCATCTACCAAAGCAGCATCAACCCACCCCACTATGAACTGATCTACCAACGCCACATCTACAACCTGCCCAAGGTACAGTGGTGGTTGTGGTCTTCTCCTGCTGCCTGAAATCACTGTGAGGTCTGATTTGGGGGGGTTTTTGGGGTGGAACTAACCACATTTATTGCCTATTTATACATCAGCACAAGAAATAAACACTAGCTTGGTTTTTGACCACGATGTAGTACTTAGTCTGCTACTAAATCACAGCTTTACTATTTAAGATACAGAAATACCAAGGTGGTAACTTCCTCTGATTTATTTCCTGACAATTTGTTTTAAAACACCAAGTCACATCATCCCTGAGGTGTGTTGGCATCTCTTCAGGTCCACAATCCCACTGCTGCTCTGCAGGAATGCTGGGAGGGGGAAGCTTCCAGGCTCTTAAAACAGTGAAATTCTCCTGTGAATTTTAATTTTCATAGAATCACAAAATGATTTGGGTTTGGAAGGGAACTTTAAAGATCATTTAATCCAACCTCCAATTTTATATTGAGCCTTAGTTGTTACTGGATCTCTACTTTCCAAAAAGCTCTGGTATTTAAAGCATTTGGAGATCATCATCCAGACAAAATCCACCTTTGGTTTTATTTCTGGTATTTACCTAATTAAAAAAAATCAAATATTGAGACAAAAAGCCCAACAGCCCCACCCCATGACACCCTTTGGTGACATCTTTCCCTGCAGTCACTGGTTCTACTTGAAATCTTCCTCTTTTGAGCAATATTTGAATATTTGAAATTGAATATTTCTCGTTGGTGATTTGATTTCTAAATTCTTTTCTTTTTTCCTGTGGTTTTAGGGTAGAAACAACATGTTCCACACTTTGCTGATGTTTCTTTATATCATAAAGACAAAAGAATCCGGGATGCTGGGGTAAGTACTCATCATACCTGAAACATCCTTTTCTGAAAGGCTTTGTCTGAAATCCCTGTGGCAAGGTGACATCACAGAATCACAGAGTGTCAGGGATTGGAAGGGACCTCGAAAGCTCATCCAGTCCAATCCCCCTGCCAGAGCAGGAACACCCAGATGAGTTCACACAGGAAGGTGTCCAGGTGGGTCTTGAATGTCTCCAGAGAAGGAGACTCCACACCCTCCCTGGGCAGCCTGGCCCAGGGCTCTGTTACCCTCACAGCAAAGAAGTTCCTTCTCAAGTTTAAGCAGAACCTCCTGTGTTCCAGCTCACACCCATTGCCCCATGTCCTGTCATTGGACATCACTGAGAAGAGCCTGGCCCCATCCTCCTGACACTCACCCTTCAGATATTGATCAACATTAATGAGGTCCCCCCTCAGCCTCCTCTTCTCCAAGCTGAAGAGCCCCAGCTCCCTCAGCCTCTCCTCATCAGGGAGATGCTCCACTCCCTTCATCACCTTGGTGGCTCTGTGCTGGACTCTCTCCAGCAGCTCCCTGTCCTTCTTGAACTGTGGGGCCCAGGACTGGACACAATATTCCAGATGTGGCCTCACCAGGGCAGAGTAGAGGGGAAGAAGAACCTCTCTTGACCTACTGACCACCCCCCTTCTAATGCACCCCAGGATGCCATTGGCCTTCCTGGCCACAAGGGCACAGTGCTGGCTCATGGCCATCCTGCTGTCCACCAGGACCCCCAGATCCCTTTCCCCTTCACTGCTCTCTAGGAGATCATTTCCCAACCTGTACTGGAACCTGGGGTTGTTCCTGCCCAGGACATCAATGGTGTTAAAATCATCTTTGACACAAGAAAAGCTTTTTCACAGAACTGGATCAACCTTAAGATCACAGAATCACAGAATCACAGAATCACAGAATCACAGAATGTCAGGGATTGGAAGGGACCTCGAAAGCTCATCCAGTCCAATCCCCCTGCCGGAGCAGGAACACCCAGATGAGTTCGCACAGGAAGGCGTCCAGGCGGGTCTTGAATGTCTCCAGAGAAGGAGACTCCACACCCTCCCTGGGCAGCCTGTTCCAGTGCTCTGTCACCCTTACTGTAAAGAAGTTCTTTCTCAAATTTAAGCGGAACCTCCTGTGTTCCAGCTTACACCCATTGCCCCTTGTCCTATCATTGGTCATCACTGCAAAGAGCCTGGCCCCATCCTCCTGACACTCACCATTCAAATATTTATAAACATTAATCAGGTCCCCCCTCAGCCTCCTCTTCTCCAAGCTAAAGAGCCCCAGCTCCCTCAGCCTTTCCTCATAAGGGAGATGTTCCACTCCCTTAATCATTTTGGTGGCTCTGTGCTGGACTCTCTCCAGCAGCTCCCTGTCCTTCTTGAACTGTGGGGCCCAGAACTGGACACAATATTCCAGATGTGGCCTCACCAGGGCAGAGTAGAGGGGAAGAAGAACCTCTCTTGACCTACTGACCACAGCCCTTCTAATGCACCCCAGGATGCCATTGGCCTTCCTGGCCACAAGGGCACAGTGCTGGCTCATGGTCATCCTGCTGCCCACCAGGACTCCCAGATCCCTTTCCCCTTCACTGCTCTCTAGGAGATCATTTCCCAACCTATACTGGAACCTGGGGTTGTTCCTGCCCAGGACATCAATGGTGTTAAAATCATCTTTGACACAAGAAAAGCTTTTTCACAGAACTGGATCAACCTTAAGATGTCTCCAACACCCAGAGTCCCCTTGGATCTGAAACTGCCTCGCTCAGTTCACCCCAAAGCCCGGCTGCGCCTCAGAACGCCGAAGCGTTGGAGTCGATGTTTTTCCATTCAATCTTTTAACCAAACTTCTGAATTTCTTTGTGATTTCTCATCTCAAACATGTGGGGTTTGGGTTTTTTTTTCCTGCAGGCGTGTAAATCTTGGTTTATCCGGAGTCAACATCCTGTGGATCTTTGGGGAGTGAAATCTCCAGGGAGACCCAGTTTCATCCCCTGAAGAGGAACCGAGCGGCGGCGTTACCGGATTTACTCTGACACGGGATAATTTAAGCTCAGCTTTGTGGACCAAGAGGAACCATTTGTCATTCAAGTTCAAGTCTTGTGACCTTCTTAATTAATTTGTGTCACTGTCAAGGTGCTCCTGTGTGTGAACCCCACAGGAGTTCTCCTTTTTGCAGCTCCTCACCTGAATGGATCCTGGTTTTAAACACCCCGTGGCTGTTTCTGTGCTGTTTATCTCAGTGCTGTCACTGTTCCACCGAGTCTCACTGATCTCAGGACTCAACTCCAGCTGGCACAGCCACGAAGGAGTCACCACGTGGAAAGATCCAACAATTTGGCCAACTTGAGGAGCTGAGATATTGCAGATAAGCACAAGAAAAGCCAAATCATCACGTTTAGACTCGTTTTGGGACGTATGATGAGAAAAACATCATTTTTTTTATCCCTGGATGTTGGTGTAATCAGGTTTTCTGGCCTCACTGAATGTGGTGTGGGTCTGTGCTGTAGGTGTGAAGGACAGAAAAAATTGTGTTTGACTTGACAGTAAATAAGATTTTTCATTTTTATTTTTAACTTTTTTATTATTATTATTTTGTATTAATTTTCTTATTTTTAAACTTTATGATTGTAAATTTTGTTCCTTTTATTTTTATCTTTAATTTTTATTTTTTTATCATTATGATGATTTTGTTTGAACAACATAAGTCATCCAACTTCATCAGCCTTGTGAGCTCTGAAATAACCAGGTGCCTTCAATACAACCCCAGAGTTATCCTGCCTTTGATTTTTCATTTATTTTTCTGCTCAGAACCTCTTATTTTGGGAACATTACAGCCTGGCACGTGGCTTCAGCACCTTGGTGGGAGACCAGGCTCTACAAACCCAGCCACTTTTTAAGTCCAGACTTTTTTTTTGGGGGGAAAAAACCCAACATTTGGATTTATTTCAAAGAAAAAACAATTCAATATTTGTCCAAAAACTTTTTGTCTAAGGAGAGGGGGAAGAATCTGTTGTAAATTCTGGCAGATGAGGGGTTTAGAGGTGAATGTTGTTAATTTTAGTAGTTAATTATTTTTAAAGAGGGGTAAAAATTCAAAATTCATAAACTCTGAGATGCTGAAGATTTGTGAGCTGAGGATGAAGGTGTCGGGGTGTTTCCCCTCGCTGGATAAATCCCACCTCTCCCCTCATAAACCCACCCCAAAACCCCACTTTTCTGTACAAAGAGGTGAGAATTTCACTGACTTTCTTCCAGTGCCAGATTTTTATGGTGTATTTTTTACTCCCCAGCGACTCCTTTGGTTCCCACATTAAATGAGTTGGTTTTAGCAAATGCTTTGGGTTTCTCTTGTGATTCAGCATCGCTCAATCCCTCGCCGTGCCCAGGAGGGACAGCTGCAAACGGGGTTCAGCCGAGGTTCACCCCAAATCTTGCATCCTGGTTGCCTTTCACCCCGCGAGCTCCGTTGCTCTCGGGCACTAAAAGCTCTTGAAGTGCAAAAAATGTTCTTCTTTGACCAAAAATGGGGTGTTTTTTAAGAAAAGCCCATCCCACAGGGCACCCCAGGACCCAGCACGCTCCCAGGATCCTGTGTGACCTCTTCCCACACACAGCCCGGGTCCCTGCACACCCCGATAAACTCTGCACCCCGATAACAGCACACACTGTGGTCCCAGTGCACCTCAGTCCCTGTGAACCCCAATACACAGGGCACCCTGGTCCCTGTGCACCCCAAATTCTCCTGCACCCCAGATTCTCCGGTACCCTGATCCTTGTGCACCCTGGTCCCTATGCACCCCAGATTCTCCTGCACCCCAACTGTCATGCACTCAGGTCCCTCCTGCACCCTGACACACTGTGCACCCTGGTCCCTGTGCACCCCAAATTCTCCTGCACCCCGGATTCTCCGGTACCCTGATCCTTGTGCACCCTGGTCCCTGTGCACCCCAGATTCTCCTGTACCCCAGATTCTTGGCTACCCCTATCCTTGTGCACTCTGGTCCCTGTGCACCCCAGATTCTTGTGTCCCCAAATCCCTGTGCAACCTGGATCCCTGTGCACCCCAGATTCTCCTGCACCCCAACTGCCAAGCACCCAGGTCCCTCTGCACCCTGACACACTGCACCCCAATCCTCATGCACCCTGACACACCATGCACCTCGGTACCTGTGCACCCCAGATTCTCCTGCACCCCAACTGACCTGCACCCTGGTTCCTCTGCCCCCTGACAGAACGTGCACCCCAGATTCCTGCATACTCTGATCCTCATGCACCCTGACACACCGTGCACCCTGGATCCCTGTGCACCCCAGATTTTTGTGTCCCCCAATCCCCATGCACCCTGGTCCCTGTGGACCCCAGACTCTCTTGCACCCCAACTGCCAAGCACCCAGGTCCCTCTGCACCCCAGATTCTTGTGTCCCCCAATACCCCATGCACCCCATTCCTTGTGCACCCCAGATTCTCCTGCACCCCAACTGTCATGCACCCAGGTCCCTCATGCACCTTGACACACTGTGCACCCCAATCCTCGTGCACCCTGACACACTGTGCACCCTGGATTCCTGTGTCACTCAATCCTCATGCACCCTGACACACCATGCACCCCAGTACCTGTGCACCCCACATTCTCCTGCACCCCAATTGTCATGCACCCAGGACCCTCTGCACCCTGACACACTGTGTGCCCTGGATCCCTGTGCGTCCCAGATTCTTGTGTCCCCCAATCCCTGTGCACCCCAGATTCTCCTGCACCCCAGCTGCCTTGCACCCAGGTACCTCTGCACCCTGATCCTCATGCACCCCACTCCCAGCACCCTGCTACACCATAAGCCCTGGATCCCTGTGCACCCCTGATTCCTGTGTACCCCAATCCTTGTGCACCCCAGTCCCTCTGCACCCCGATACACTGTGCACCCAAGTTCCTGCACACTGCAGTCCCTGTGCACCCCAACTTACTGTGCATCCCGATCTCTGTTCACACCGATACACTGCACCCCCTGCACCCCTGTCCCTGTGTCCCCTGATACACCGTGCATCCCGATACACCACACATCCCAGTCCCTCTGCACCCCGCATCCCCATGCACCCCACATCCCCGTGCACCCCGATACCCACACACCCCAGTTCCTGTGCACGCCACATCCCCGTGCACCCCACATCCCCATGCACCCCTCATCCCTGTGCACCTCAATCCCCGAACACCCTGGTTCCTGTGCACCCCGCATCCCCATGCACCCCACATCCCCATGCACCCCACATCCCCGTGCACCCTAATACCCACTCATCCTGATTCCTGTGCACCCCACATTCCCATGCACCCCAAAACACACACCCTGGTTCCTGTGCACCCCGATCCCCACACACCCCGATGCCTGTGCACCCCCATCCCTCTGTACCCCACATCTCCACTCACCCCCCATTCCCACGCCCCCGCTCCTCCCGCGCATCCCACCCCCCGGCGGAGGCGGCTCAGCCCCGGCCCGGCCCCTCCCGGTGGGAAGGGGGCGGAGGAGGTTGGGGGGAGGCTCTCGGGGACGCGCCCCGCGCATGCCCGGCACCGCCCGTTAAATACAGGCGGGTCAGAGCAGATCGGGACCGACGCACTCACCGGGATCGGCATCGGCACCGCCATGGCCAGCGAGGGAGAGCCTGGCCGCTGCCGCTGCGCTCACGATGGGCCCGGTGAGCTGGGGGGGTCACCGGGGGGACCCACTGATCCTGGGGACCTGCGGGGGGATGGAATCACGGACCGGGCTGGGTTGGAAGAGACCTGAAAGCTCATCCAGTCCCAACCCCCCTGCCAGCAGCAGGGACACCTTCCACTAGACCAGGTTGCTCAAAGCCTCATCCAACCTGGCCGAGAACACTTCCAGGGAGGAGCAGCCACAGCTTCTCTGGCCAACCTGGGACAGGGTCTCACCACCCTCACACCAAACAATTTCTTCCTCACATCTCAGCTCCATCTCCCCTCTGCCACTTTCAAGCCATCACCCCTTGTTCTGTCACTCCCTGCCCTTGGCCAAAGTCCCTCCCCAGCCTTCCTGGAGCCCCTTCAGGTACTGGGAGGCCACTGGAAGGTCTCCCTGGAGCCTTCTCTTCTCCAGGCTGAACAGCCCCAACTCTCTCAGCCTGTCCTCACAGCAGAGCTGCTCCAGCCCTGGCATCATCCTCGTGGCCTCCTCTGGGCTGGCTCCAGTGGGTCCATGTCCTTGTGCTGTTGGTGGCACCAGCACTGGAGGCAGCACTGCAGGGGGGGTCTCAGGAGAGCGGAGCAGAGGGGCAGAATCCCCTCCCTGGCCCTGCTGCCCACGCTGCTCTGGGTGCAGCCCAGGACACGGTTATTGGCTCTGTGCTGCCAGCGCACGGTGCCGCCTCATGTTGAGCTTCTCCTCCCCCAGCACCCCAAGTCCTTCTCCTCAGGGCTGCTCTCCAGCCATTGTCCCCATCCCAGGCACCAAGGAGGGGTGTGTCCCCCCTCCCCAGCATCACCTGGGTACCACCCCAAGGGCTCTGCATGGGGTTTGGGGACCAAAGTGACATCCCAGCACAGCAGCCCATGAGTGTTCTGTGGTGCTGAGCCTGGGAAGGATACATCCCCAGTGTGACTCTGACCGCCCCCACAGATGTCCCCAAGGCCACCAAGCCCCGGTGTGACAGCGATGATCCCCGCCGGGGCTCCTTCTGCGACCGGCACTGCGCTGCCATTAGCAACGTGCAAGGTGACCTGGGCTGCCACCTGCACCGTCCCTGTGTCCCCCCAGGTAGGTTGGTCATGGGATGAGCTGGGCACGGGGCTCTGGAGGGTCCAACAACCCCCTGTCACCCCCCATCTTGCCCACAGCCATGTGTCCCCTGTCCTGCTGCCAGCAGCACTCGGATGAGGTCTGTGAGAGCTGCGTGGTGAAAACCACCCTGACGGCTGAGAACGCTGTGGAGGCCAACAAACTCTCCAACAACTACAAGGTGGGTGCCTGTGGTGTGGGTGGGGGCACCCATGGGTGCTCCTGGGTGGCTCCAATGGGTTTTTTCTCCTCTCCCCATAAAAAAAAAAATCTCTGTGTAGTTTGGCTTCAAGAAATGGAAGAGCCACGTGACAGCACGACCTTGGGAGGACCGATCGGAGATCGTCAAGGAGCTCTACTCTGATCTCAATGTCATCAAGGGCTCTGGAGGTGGGTGGCCTTGGGGACAACCTTGTGTGGTGGCAGCATGGATTTGGGATGGTGCAAGTGACAATGATCCTATCTGGTGACTCCCCTCCCATAGGATCCACAGTGACGTGTGGGAACATCTTCTACCTGCTGCTTTTTGGCTGGTGGCTCTCGTTCCTCTATGTCCTCGTGGCTGCCATGATGTTTGTCACCATTGTTGGGGTTCCTTATGGTGAGTCACAAATTTGGGACCCCCCCCTCTCCATGAGAAGGGTTGGGTGAGCCATAGCTTTCCTGGCTGAACTCAAAATGGTACTGATGGGTGCTGGGGTCTCCTGGGTCCCTTCTCTGTGGGGTGGCCCTGTAGCTGGAGAGGACACATGTCCCCAACAGAGCTGATGGTTGTGTCCCCCCAGGGCGGCTCTGCTGGGACCTGGCCAGGTATTTCCTCTGGCCCTTTGGCAAAGTGATCCAGAAAGTGGAGGTAACAGCACACCCTGAATCAGGACCTCATGGGGGGGTGGTTGGGGTGTCCCATGCTGCAACCTGACACCTTCCATCTCCCCCAGGTCCCCAAATCCCACCAGGCACTGGAAGGGTGTGAGACTGGCGCTGGGGAAAGCTCAGCCCTGCTTGGTGGCCCCGTGCCACATCGCTGGCGCCCACAGTGCTGGGCAGATGCTGGATACTGGGTGAGCCCCATGCTGGACATGGTGACACCCCCTTCCTTAGCATGGTCACCCCAGGAGACCACCATCATGATGGAGATAGCACCCATAGGTGCCTCCACACCCATGGGGTGGGTGTTTTGGAGGTGGGCAAACCTTAAAGGTGGCCATCCATTTGCAGCAGCGTGCTGGCACCGTGGCGTGGCTGTGCCTGGGCTACCCAGTGCTGGTGGTGGCCCATGGGCTCGTGTGTGTCACTGCATGGCTCCTCATCATCTTCATCCCCGTGGCCAAGCTGAGCGCCCGCACCGCTGCCCGTGTCCTGCTGCTGCCCCCGGAACGGGTGCTCGTCCGGCATCTGAGGATGGTGGGTGCCTCTGTGTGGGGGTGAGGGTCCCACACCCCACTCTGGGGTGGATTTTAGGGTGAGGGGGATGCTTGGAGCAATGTCACCCACGTGTCCATCTGCAGACAGAGGTGCCACTGGAGGGGGAGGTGATCCTCTGCTGCTACCGCGCCGTCAACCCCTACTACTACAAATACGCCGTGGATGGCATCAACGTCTTCGCTGTCAGTATCCTTCCGTGGGGTGGGGTGGGGAGGGTGGAGAGGACTGACCCCCAAATCCCACCCCCACCTTGGTTATCTCCTTGACCAGCCATCCCAGACCTGCTGCCACTGGTGTTGGTGACGCTGGTGCTGGGTTATGTGGACAGCCACAACTGCCTGACCAGCTCCTCCATGAAGTTCACCTTGGCTCTGCTCTCCATCATGCCTCTCTCCTACTACATCGGGATGGCCATCGCCAGGTGAGTGGTGATGGGTGGGTGGGGACACTTGCTGGGGACACATGGCAGCTCTGCTGATGCCCTTCTTCTCCTCCAGCATCTCAGCTCAGAGCAACTTTGCGGTGGGAGCGGTGGTGAACGCTACCTTCGGCTCCATCACGGAGCTGACCTTCTACATCACGGCTCTCATCAAGGGCTCGCGCGAGGGCAACCGCTGCTACGCCGAGATCGTCAAGTCAGCGCTGACAGGGACGCTGGTGGGCTGTGTCCTCTTCGTCCCGGTGAGATGGGGTGGCATGAGAGTGCTTGGTCTCTGCAGAGAGAGGGGAGGATGTTGTGAGCAAAGTGCTGATGGGGATTTTCTTGGGGGGGTTTCTCCATCCCCAAGGGTCTCTGCATGGTCATCGGGGGCATCCGGCACCAGGAGCAACGGTTCAACAGCCGCTCGGCGGGCGTCAGCTCGGCCCTGCTCTTCCTCTCTGTGGGAGGTGAGCTGAGGACAAGGGTGTCCCCAGGTTTGAGGGGTGGGATCTCACTAGGGTAGGTGCCCACCTCATGAATGAGAACAGATCTCATCGTGGTCTGGAACTTCCTCCCAAGGGGAAGAGCAGGGGCAGGCGCTGAGCTCTTCTCTCTGGCCACCAACGCCAGGAGCAGAGGACATGGCAGGAAGATGTGGCAGGGGAGGGTGAGGTTGGCCATGAGGAAAAGGTTCTTGAGGCAGAGGGTGGTGGAGCACTGGCACAGGCTCCCCAGGGAGGTGCTGATGGCACCAAGCCTGACAAGATTCCAGCAGCATTTGGCCAAGGCCCTGAGGGACATGGTGTGAATGTTGGGCTTGTCCTGTGCAGGGACAGGAGTTGGACTGGATGATCCTTGTGGGTCCTTCCAGCTCACAAGGTTCAATGATTCTATGATGTCCATCCATCTCCACAGGTGTCTTTGCCCCAACACTCTTCTCCAAGGTGTATGGGAAGCTGGTGTGTGGCGAGTGCCACAACGTCACCCAGAACCCACTGGGCCACTACCTCTGCCACAACTGTCACTTTGACCTGGTGAGTGGGGACATGGACCCCCACAACTGCTGGGGGGTTGGGGTCACGGATGCTCCAAGCCCACCTGGCTCCTGCTCTCATGTTGGGTGGTGGCAGCAGAGCTGTCCCTTGTCCCCTGCATCCCTGTTGACAGATAGTCTCTCTCCACAGATGGGGAACAATGGCACCCTCTACTACAGTCACGTCCAGTGAGTGTCTGCTGGGGTGGGGACAGGGTTGTCCCCACAGTGGGGTGGCACCTCCCAGGCTGGGTTGTGGACCCGTCCCCTTTTTGCCACCCTGAAGGGCTCCAATCCTGTACCATCCTCTCCTCCATCCCCAGCTGGTGCAGGGGACATCCCTGGGGTCTCCATGCTGGACCCTGGTGGCCCTGAACATGTCACCCATGTCCCACAGACCCCTGGTGTACACAGTGTCCCTCTTGCTCCCTGCTGCCTACCTCATCGGTCTCTTCTTCACCCTGAAAACTCACTCGCACATCTACGACATCCACATCAGCGACTGCCACAGTGAGTGTCCCCACACCCTGGGATGCCTCAGTGGTGGGGCTTGTTCTTCTCCATGTCCCAGGGTGTCTCACCACCTCTCTGCTCTTCCCTCAGTGCCTGGCCACCACCACAGCGCCGTGGTCCACTGGTCTCGCTGGCGGGCGCTGGTCATCCTCCTGCTCTCCACTCTCTGCATGTCAGCCTGTGCTGACCTGGCCACGGAGCACATCAGCCCCATCCTCACCAACTCCACCATCTCACAGGTGAGCATGGGGATGATGGTCAACCAGGCTGGGGTGGCCTTGGGGATCAAGATGTGTCCTCCAGCAATAGGAACCTGCCCTAGATGTAGGGTTGAGCTTCAAAAGCTGGGGGGAAAGATGCTGAGATGCTCCATGCACTGAGGAGCTTGGTTGCCCACAGCTTGGATGTGGTCAGGATCAGGCCATATCCTGTGCTGATGTCACATCTTCCCTGCAGTACTTCATTGGTGTCACTGTGTTGGCCATGGTGCCTGAGCTGCCAGAGATTGTCAATGGCATCCAGTTTGCCCTGCAGAACAACCTGAGCTTGAGGTGAGATGGCTTGATGGATGGGTTTTGGGGTGTCCTCCAGTGTGGTCCTTTGTGCCCTGTCCCAGTCCCATAGCTGTGCCTTGGTGCCAGTGATGAGCTGACCAGCTTCATGCCACTGGTAGGTCAGATCCTTACCAATTTGCCCTCAGGAGGACCTAAAGCCACCCAAAAAAATGGGGTCAGAACCAGGTTGGGCTCCATGATTTGGTTCCCCAAGTTTTTCCTCACCCTGAGATGAGTGACCCAAGGGCTGCTGGAGACCTGGCCCTTGGCAGCCCTTCAAGTTGTCTGTCCTCCTCAGCATCGAGATTGGGAACTGCATCGCTGTCCAGGTCTGCATGCTCCAGATCCCCATCCTGGTGCTCTTCACCATCTTCTATGTGAGTAACCCCAGGACAACCCCTGGGGTGACCTCCTGTAGCAGGGTTGGGGACACACAGCACTCCATGAGATGTGGCAAGGGCACAACTGCCATCCCCACTGTCTCCTCTCCTCTGCTTAGTGCAGGGGAAAGTGGGGTCAGATGTCTCCTACCTTGGCTGATGTTGTCCCCAGCCCTAGGGACACGTGGCAGTGGGTTCAAGGGGTGACATGCAAATGTCCAACTGCAGTTGTCCTGGTTGGCCATAAATCCCAAATCCTCTCTGCTTCACAGCCAACCAACTTCACGCTTGTCTTCAGCGACCTCCACGTCTATGCCAGCATGTTCAGCGTGGTGCTCATGAACTACATCTTCATGGATGGCAAATGTGACTACTTCCAAGGTGACTGCTCACCTGTGAGGCTGCTGTGGGACTTGGGGTACCAACCTTCCCTGTGCTGATGGGGTGGGAGGCTCCTGGAGATAGCCCTGGGGTCACTGCTTGCTGCAACTCTTGGTATATGGTGGCTTGAGAAATTCTGGAGTCTTGATTGACCATCTTAGAGGTGCTGGAGTGCCACCCTGCAACAGCTCCAAGGGAGATCTCTCCCTTCTCAGTTTAAACCCTTTTTAATTGAGATTGTGCAGAGGACCATCAAAGTTCTCTCCAGTAACCTAATCTAGATCACACCAGAAGGTCTTGAAAGCAACCTCCCTCCTTGCTCCAGAGAGTTAAGACCTTCCAACCTGCTCTGTCTACCCTAGGCACGGTGCTGGTGATGGTCTACTTCATCCTCCTGGCTGTCTATTTCTTCGCCCCATCGCCCAGTGGTTGCTGAGGCTTGGACTCTTCGTTCTCCAACCCTTCCATTGGGTTCAGCGCTCATCAAGACGTTATCCAGTGTCTCAGGGTCTTGGCTGGGCTGGCTCTGGTCTGGAAGCATCATTTGCTGAAGCTCCTGCTGCTGCCTGGCTTCTCCAGTGGGATGCCAATGGGGCTTCAGTGATGGGAAGGGTGGTGGCCACAGAAGCACTCCTGAACCAAGAAGGAGCCTCAATTCCAGAGCACGTCACAGAGGTATTTCCAGCCCACACACACGTGTGGTTGGGAGGAAAATTGTCCTTAGTGAAGGATCTTGAAGGGAGTTTCTGTGTGGTCTTGATGAAAGACCCCTCCTTTGGGATGTGTTGCACTGGGAGAAGGTGCCTGAGAAGAGCCCCTCACCCTTCCAAGCAGTGGGTGATCCCAAGCCTGGGAGGGATCAGGTCTGAGGATCACACAAGGCTTCTTGATGGTACTAGAGATGCACCAAAAGGTCTTTTTTCAGCTGTTTTGTCATTAAAGCAGTTTTGTACAAATCAGAAACAAGCTTGTTTCTCCTTAAACAAGCCTCTGGTTGCCCACCACCCATGTTAGTGATGGTCTAGGGGTGATGGCCACATGGTGGCCACCAAGGCTGGCTCTCAATGTGATGTGTGTTGTGCACCAGTGATGGTTTGGTTGGAGCCAGCACCCTGGGAGAAGAGCAGGACAGCACTCAATGTCCTCTGTCACAACACCAGAGCAGGTGGCAGGAGAGATCCACCACTGTGCTGTGGGGACAGAGCTAGTGGTGGGGTGGCTGTGGGCTCCATCTCTCTATAACCCTCCCCAAACTCTTGTTTCCAGCTTGGTCTTGGCTGTCTGTCCTGGCTCATCCTTGCTCAGAGGTCTTTAACAAGCCCCTAAGAAGGGACAGAATGCTCTTGGCACCATTCATGGTGTACAAGGTGGGACTGGTTCATCTCCCTCTGTGAAGGAAAGTGCCAGTGGGTGAGGTGAGAGGATGAAGCTGGTGGCTTGGGCTCATTTATTATCAGAGCTTCACAAAAAAAACCCCAAAAAGTAAACCACTGACAGATAAATACAGACAACAGCAGCTCCTGTGGCCCTTCTCCTTCCCCAGCCCCATGGGGATGTTCTTCAGGTTATGATGCTGCCTGATCAAGCTCTTCTTGTTTTCCTGGTATAGCATCAGGATGGACAATCCTGCTGTTGTTAATAGAGACATCTGGGAAGATTCCTGGTCAAGGACCCAGAGTTGGCAGATGATGGACTCAACAACACAGAGCAGTAAGAGATGGAAATGGAGTAGGATGGGAAGGCAGATGGTGGCACCATGTTCTACTTATTACCTGAAAATATCTACCCTGGGCTTGAGGGATGCTTGGGGCTTCTCCTGGAGCCAAACCCAGCCTCTGTGTTTGGGAAAGTGTGGTAGGACCTTGAAGGTCCCTTCCGCAGTGCCCTGCTCTGCAGCAGGACAAGGCAAGCAGTAGCTGCTGGTGGCTGTAAAGATGCCTCAAAGAGGTCCCACCTCACCTTGAGCTACTCTGCTTGGTCCTGGAAGTGGGGCTAAGTTGAGGAGTGAAGGCAACAGGGCTGTCCTACAAAACCCTGTTTGGAGATGGCTTTTTCTGTCTTGGTGTGTCCTGTCCCTGTCAAGGGCAGCATCATGGATGCTTTTAACTCCTCATTCCTCCATCAGATGCTGAATCCTTTCCCACTCCCTTGAGGAGCTCATGGCAGAGGCAGTAACTTGTTTGCTTTTGAGTATGGTATTGCCCAGCGAGAATTAATGTGCCCTCAGAACTGAGGAACCAGCACTTGGGCATCACCTGGGCTGGAGGTGAAGACATGTAGGAGATGGAGCCATATATCCTTCAAGCTCCACCTCAGAGTGAAGCTTCTTCCACCATAAGCCAGTGAAAAGCTTTTATGATTCCAACTCAATGTGCAGAGGACAAGCAGTGACTCAAGTGAACCCTCCAAAGGGAGCTGTGAGCTTTGCAGTGCTTAAAACAAGTCCTTTTCTAGGAAGAACCTCCAAGATCTTGTGCCCATGGGGCAGCAGCTACTCCAGGTTACTGGGAGGGGAGAGGTTCCTGGACTCCCAGCAGAGGACAATGCTCATTATCTGCTTTTATCAGCAAAAGCAAGTCCCTGGTCCTTTATTCTTGAGCCCATGCAGAGCAGCACGGTGGTGTTGGAGGGGTGAGACCAGCTCCAGGCTGGTGGTTGAGGGCACAGTCATGTACCAACAGTGTGGCCAGCAGGACCAGGGAAGTTCTCTTCCCCCTGCACTGGGCACAGGTGAGGCAGCAGCTGGAGTGCTGGGTTCAGTGTTGGGCCCCTGAGTCCAAGAAGGACCTGGAGGTGCTGGAGCGTGTCCAGAGAAGGGAACGGAGCTGGGGAAGGGTCTGGAGCACAAGTGTGCTGAGTTCCCGGCTGAGGGAACTGGGGGTGCTGAGCCTGGAGAAAAGGAGGCTGAGGGGAGACCTTCTGGCTCTGTCCAAGTCCCTTGGAGGAGGGTGCAGAGAGGTGGGGGTGGGTCTTTTCAACCAAGGGACAAGTGGCAGGACAAGAGGAAATGGGCTCCAGTTGAACCCAGGGCAGCTGAGATGGGATGTGAGGAAGAATTTCTTTGCTGAAAGGGTTCTGAGGCATTGGAAGGGGTTGCCCAGGGCAGTGGTGGAGTCCCCATCCCTGGAGGGATTGAAGAGTTGTGTAGATGAGGTGCTCAGAGATCTGGTTTAGTAGTGGACAGGTACAGTTGGACTCTAAGATCTCGAAGGCCTTTTCCAACCAGGTGATTCTATGATTCTTTGGTGGTCCAGCCAGTGGAAGAGGCTTGGGCACTTCTGTTTGGGTGACCCAGCAGTGACTTGGTGTGTCACAGGGATGTCAAGAACTCTGTCTTGCCTGGGTGGTTGAACATGTTCAAAGTCAAGCTTTGAAGCTAAGATTAAGTGACAAGTGTTCCAGTAGGGAGTGGGGCTGAGGCCAGATGTGCCCCAGATCAACACCCACCACCTTCTTCCCTGTGCTCATACTGAGGGAGTGGGGAAAGCTCCTGCCAGAGCAAGGAAGACATCAGAGCTTAAGGAATCTACTTGATCAGAGATCCAGGCTCAGATGGTTTTAATATTGCCTTGGTGATGATGGGAGATGCTCTTTGAAGTAGGTAAGGGAAGAACCAGCACATGACTATTCCAGTACCAAGGTCCCAGTAGAACTGGGAGGCCAGAAGCAGAGATGAAGAGGAGGTGAGAGCCACTGAGCTTAGCCCAGAAGAGTGAGGTGGAGAAAAGGCTCATTGGCCCAACATGGTCCTGCAGAAGAGGACACCACAAGCCAGGGGCAGGAGAACAGGTCACCTTCCTCAGCCCACAGCTACCAGTAGGGTCTGGGGCCAGCTCCTGAGCTGGGAGTGATAGGATAGTGCAGCAAGGAGGCTTGGAAAAGGCTGAAATAGGATGATAATCTTCTCCAAGAGCAAAGGGAAGAAGCCAACCCAAGCAGAGAGAGTTGAGGGGCTGCAAAAGCCATGCAGTGCAGCTGAGGGCCCCAGCTTTGACCTGGGAGCTGCACATCCTGCAAAGGTACAACCAAGAGAGCAGAAACACCAGAGTGACAAGCAGCTGCCACCACTTTCTGTGGTCCAAAGCACCAGAGAAAGCTTCAGCTGTGATGCCCAACCTTTATTTTTCTGAGCCTTGAGGAAAGGAAAGAAAAAAGCAGCAACTGAGGTTAGAGAAGGAGAAAAAAACCTGTCCCCAAGAATAGGGGACAATGGGGCAAGTGCCACCACCTCACCTGGATGCTCCCTAAGCTGGGTAGCAATGACACAGTCAGCCAGTGCTGTTCAGGTTAACAACAATAAAACAATGCTATGGTTTATTTACACATAAATGCAATTTCTTAAAAAGAAAATAAACCCCCAGAGTTTTAACCTTTGCCTTGGAGGGAAGGGGAAAAGCTGATGTAATAATAATAATAATAATAATAATAATAATAATTAAAAAGAGGCACTTAAAATGGTCTCCAAAGGAAAAGGATTTTGCACAAATCACATGGAGCTGCTCAGAGTTTGATGGTCACACATGGTCTCCAGAGCAAACTTCACAGTATATGAAGCATAGCAAGACAAGAGACAGACAGACAGACATCCCTTCCTTCCCCTGCCTGGACAGAGATGACCACTACTCCCAGCAAGAGGGAGAGATCTTCCCTCTCCCTCTTTTTTTTCTTGGTGCTGTGGTTCCTGGGCTGAGTGATCCATGAGTTTCCAAGGACCCACTTGAAAACCATGCACAATAACATCCCTCACTCCCCCAGGAACATGAAGCAAACTAGGAAAAGGCCAATGTGGGAGGAAGGAAAACAAAAAGCTTCCAGGTCCTTGGTAAGAGTCAGATGTTGATAACCAGGACTGAGTTGGCATGGGTAGCTCATACCCAAGCACTGGGTAGAACAACACAACAGGTTCAAAGACAGCTCTGAAATGTCCAGGGTGAGTTTTTGCAGTGGCCTGTGAGCAGAAAGGGGTTAAAAAATAATAATTCAGCAAAACCTTTTTTTTTTTCCCCCTTCTTCCCTTCACCACCCCAAGTAAACTACACAGTAGTCCATTAAGTGGCAACTTTTAACTAGTTTTCCAAGTTAACTAGTTTTCCAAGCAAACCTTTCAATATGAAAAGGTGAGGAACACAGATGTGAGGTGTTTCCTACCACTGCCTCAGAAAAGCCACACAGGCAAAGCTTCCCTCGCTGCCCCGTGTGACGTTCCAGCCATCTTCTGAAGCTCACAGAGATGGGAACATACCCCTGAAACACATGCAAAGCCTTCAAGTTGGTTTTTATAGCAGGAGAGCTCAACTGGGTGTGAAGGGGATGAGTGTCATCCAAAGGAAAAGAACAGGTCAGCTGTTGTTCTGCACTGAGCATCCTCTGTTAGATACAGCTTGTGAAAATACCAAGTGGAAGGACCACGCGTAAGCACGGGCTCAGACATTCATTAAGCTTCCCCACCCTCCCCAATTAAGTTGCAAGCACGTGCTGATGACAGTTTGATGGCTGTTATGGATTCATCCCAGAAAGTTTTGGGGTTGTTTTTTTGATTAATGGTGTAATTTAGAGATCCATAAACAAAAAAGTGGCTTTTGGACAACTTAAAAATGTCTCGAAAGGCATCGATGTAGTTGCTGAGTAAGGCCTTGAGCAGGTTCCTCCATGTTCTTAGCTAAGAGCATCCATGGTATCCATAAATAGGGGTGGGAAAGGGCTTCTTGAACATAGTGTGTTCAAGATAGAACACACTTTCTTGGATAGAAACATGAGATGTTTTCATTTTAGTCGTTCAACGAGTCCCTGCGTCAGTCCGAGGTGCAAAAGCTGAGATCTGGAGAGTGTTGCTAAATGAGGGAAATATTCCAGGAGTTTCTCCCAGGAAAGTTCCAGCAGGCTGGGTACCACCAGCCACATTTTAAACAGAGAGCCAGTCCGTTTGTTTTCATGGATGTTGACCACCCCTCCATGAACATACATGCAGCCAGCCTGGATGGGGAAAAGAGGGAGAGGGGAATTACATGGGGTTGAGACCAAATTGCCACACTAGAAGGTGCTGAGGAGTGACACAGCTTCAATCCAATCCAGGAAAAGCAGGATTGGAGGCTCCAGATTAATCTCCCACACCTTTATGTGCTGGTTAAAGAAGTCACCACCTGAGCCAGTCACCCCAGGCTCCTCTCATAGCCAAGGGGGGAGGAAATTGTGCTGCTGAAGGACACGTCTCTCATCCTAAAACATGTACCTGCCAGCTTAGAGTGCTTCACTCTGCATTTTAGGTGAATTCTACCCCAAGAAATCAATTTTAGGAGTGGGGTAAAGTGTTAATAAATTCATATAGAGCCATACTTAGGTTTCAGCTAAAAATAATGTATTTGTTTTTAAACTCAAACCACACCATACAAAGACACGCTGCGTTCCCTCTGCTGCCTCAGCACAACCCTGCTCCAGGAATCACATGAACACAGAGAGACAGGGAAAGCTCAGCTGCTGGCTTATTTCCAGAGCAGCATTTCTTTAGTATACAGGAAAAGAAGAGACATTCCTGCTGCCCAGGCACTCACCTGCAATCACTGAGTCCTGGAAACACATTTTTTCAGGTCTATATTACCCCAGAAAGAGTTGCATTGATAACAATCTCCAATCTAGGTGACACCTGCTCTTATAACCAAAGAATCTCTGTGCTCACACGCTGCCCTAAGGCAACAATCAGCTGAAGGAGGTTGAAGCTACAACAAAACTCACTTCTCATTGCCTCCTGCATATCAACCACAGGTCTCCCAGCTTCTACTTACAGCAAAAAGCTCTGGTGATACCAACCTTCCTGTTAGCAGCAGTTTCCAAAGAGGGCTGCTCACTTGCTAAGCTTTCAACCCTGACTGCTCTCAGTAGGCTAAATCCAGTTTACTTGGTGGAGCATTTGTGGTTTTTGTTTTGTTTTTCTTTTGCAAAACTGTTGTTCCCACGTGGAATTATTCCATGGAGCTGATGCAGTTTAAAAGCTAAAATTCCATATGGCTGCTTTTAGGAAGTAGAATATCCTGAGCAGTTAAACAGCTGTAGGAGTAAAAGGTGTCAATGCAGTGACCTCACACCAGCCCTCAACCTCCCTAAAGATACTACATCCAGTGGAGGTCACCTCCTTGGTGTCATTAGAGCTCAGTTCAGCTCCATTCGCAGCCCACACGGACGTCAGAGCGCTTGGAACTTCAGCTACGTAGGAAAGAAATGAGTCACTTACTGGTGTGACAGCAGCACAGTGGAAATACACAGGTTCAGGCATGGCAGCTGGGAGCTTGACCCACTGGAAAGTTTGCAGATTCAGCTTCCAAACATCTCCCAGAATCACTTCTCCGTTGTAGCCTCCACAAACGAACACATCTGGAAGAGAGGAAACCCCCGGTGCTTACGGTCCCAACCTCCCTTCCATCAGCAACTGCAGAACGTGCAGGGACTGAAGTCAACCATCACCTTTGCAAAAGAGTTTTAGGATCAACACTTCTCTTACCTCCACACAAGCTCTTGGTGCTGTAAAAGGGAAAGGCTCTCTAAGAAAATGCTTATAGGGAAAATGATATTGATTAATAGGAGTATTATGGTTAAAATGAAAAATTAGAATAATAATAATTCTTATAACCCATGCAACCATGCTGCTTCTCACTTTGCCCCTTGTCTCACCCTCTCCATGGTTGGTTTAAACCCAACCCAGCTGAATCAACAAGAATAAGAGAATTTAGAGGCTCAGCAATTACAGAGGAGAAGTGATGAACTTGGAGTGAGTGAATTGTGAAAGATTCCAGATTTTAAACCAGACAGAAGTTCAATGTCACTGGCAGTTGTTCTGAGAAGTGCAGAGGTGAGCAGAGAGGGAGATGACTCAAGAAGATCAGTGAATGCAGTGACCAGAGTGGGACCAGTGGGGCTGCAACTTCTGAAGAGGCTCTGAGATGAGATGAGAAGAATCAGCCAAGTTTGAAGGCCACTGTGGACTTTTATAGAATTTTAGATTAATGAGAAATTTGGAACTGAAGAAACTGAAGAACTGAAAACACCAAGAACTTTGAACAGAAGATCTATTGTCTAATGTTAAATTTAATGTATATAGAGCTTGATTTTTGCAACACCTTGGCCACTCACTGAGGTGATGGCCCAGCTCTGAGTAGTCAATAAAGCAAACCCAGAGTTACCCACCCACTGAGTTAAATTCCTTTAACAGGTATCTTCCAAATCAGTTCCAGCACACTTAATAATCACAGAGACCACTTACAGGATCATGGAATAGTTTGGACTGGAAGGGACCTTTAAAGATCTTCCAGTTCCAACCCCCCTGCCAGCAGCAGGGACACCTTCCACTAGACCAGGTTGCTCAAAGCCTCATCCAACCTGGCCGAGAACACTTCCAGGGAGGAGCAGCCACAGCTTCTCTGGCCAACCTGGGACACTGTCTCACCACCCTCACAGTAAAACATTTCATCCTTATGTCCAATCTAAACCTTCCCTCTCTCCATTTAAAACTGTTGCCCCTTGTCCTGTCACTTACAAGCCTTGGTAAAAAGTCTTTCTCTGTATTTCCTAAAAACCTCCTTTAGATATCAAAAGGCCACAATAAAGTTTCCCTGGAGCCTTCTCTTCTCCAGGCTGAACAGCCCCAACTCTCTCAGCCTGTCCTCACAGCAGAGCTGCTCCAGCCCTGGCATCATCCTCGTGGCCTCCTCTGCACTGGCTCCAGTAGCTCCATGTCCTTGTGCTGTTGGTGGCCCCAGCACTGGAGGCAGCACTGCAGGGGGGGTCTCAGGAGAGCGGAGCAGAGGGGCAGAATCCCCTCCCTGGCCCTGCTGCCCACGCTTCTTGTTAGGCAGCAGTGGGTTGGCTTTCTGGGTTGCAAGCACACATGGCTGGCTCATGTCTGCCTCCCAGCCTGCCTGTGATCCAGCCCCACCATGGCAGATCCAGAGCTAAACACCACTGAGAAGCAAGAGTGTGGTGCAAATCCTGCTTGAAGAAGTTGCATTAAGTCCTCACTACCCTGAGTGCACAGGTACCTGTGTCTGGTCAGACTCTACTGGTTTTAAACACATGGGAGCCACTGCAGCCCCGGCTCCTTGTCCTGCTGCCTGCCAAAGGCAGGTCCTTGCTTCCAGCTTTGCCCAACTTCTCAACTCAGAGGCTTACACTGCAGCAAAATATTGCTGATGAAGCATCTCCAAGCTCCTGCCTTACTTTTATTGGCACACACCTAAGAAATGTGGCTGCTCCTCCCTGGAAGTGTTCTGGGCCAGGTTGGATGAGGCTTTGAGCAACCTGGTCTAGTGGAAGGTGTCCCTGCTGCTGGCAGGGGGTTGGAACTGGATGAGCTTTGAAGTTCCTTCCAGCCCAAACCATTCTATGATTAAATATAATCTAGAATATCACTCTTTTGCATGGCTCAGCACCCCTCAACAATCAGAATTCAGTAACTGATCTGAAGACAGTTTTGAAAAGAACAATCAATGCTGCAGCTGCTTCTTCAGCCCATGATGAGCAATTTGGTACTTATCAAGTTTAGGGGAAGGTTGTTTTGGAGGACAATGAGGCTATGGGAGAGATCCAAATCTATCTGAAAGAACACTCTACCATTCAAAATTGTGGGTAAATGAATACAGACTGCACATGCAGAGACCTCTCTAAGTGCAAGTGATTTACAGCAAGAACATTTGGAAGATCAAAGTGAAGAACAAAAGGCTCTGCTAAGCTCCATACAGCTCCTAACACATCAAATGGCCCCTCACTTTACTAGAAAATGGAAAGACTCAGGTGCTAACTCTGCTATTGCCTCATAATCCACTCCATGGGAGCATCTCAGATGTACACCACCACGAAAAGAACACACTATCTTGTGGCCAGAGAAGGGCAACGGAGCTGGGGAAGGGTCTGGAGCACAAGTGTGCTGAGTTCCCGGCTGAGGGAACTGGGGGTGCTGAGCCTGGAGAACAGGAGGCTGAGGGGAGACCTTCTGGCTCTGTCCAAGTCCCTGCAAGGAGGGTGGAGAGAGGTGGGGGTGGGTCTGTTCAACCAAGGACCAAGGGACAGGACAAGAGGAAATGGCCTCAAGCTGCACCAAGGGCAGTTGAGATGGGATGTGAGGAAGAATTTCTTTGCTGAAAGGGTTCTGAGGCATTGGAAGGGGTTGCCCAGGGCAGTGGTGGAGTCCCCATCCCTGGAGGTATTTAAAAGACATGTGGAGCTTAGGGACATGGTTTAGTGGGCATGGTGGTGTTGGGCTGACAGTTGGACTTGATGATCTTAGAGGTCTTTTCCAACCTTGTTTCTATGACTCTATGAAATCCCTGAACAATCTTATCTCTAAAAAACTTGGTTTCCAGGACTTGGCACCATTTTGCCTCTCACAGTGGAGTAAAGCTAACACATCAGTCATCAAGCTGTAGCAGAGCATCACTCATACCTGTTCCTTAGCTTGCAACCAGTAAATTGCAAAGTACCATGGAGGCTCATGGCTAAAACATGTTAAATTTTACACTGAAGTGGCCACATGTCCAGAGGAGATTTATGTGTTGCATAAAATGCTGTTCCAGTGACAGTACTGTGCAGTGCAGAAGTAAATTTGCCTACAGCAAGATCCCTCATATCAAGAGTGGTGAGAGCTGGGCAACTTAAGGCCTGTTAAGAAAGAAACTCTCTTCCAGCAAAGACATGTGTGCCCTGAGGTTCTCTCAAACGTGCTGGAGGCCAGCATCTCCCAGGCTAGAAGGATGGGCTTGTCATTGCTAGGTTGTATAAAATACATCAATTTCCAAGAAGCAGATCTTACCATTTTTTATCTGAACACAGCTATGGCATCTTCTGGCTGCTGGGAAGCCTGAGAAGAATGAAAATAAAAAAGTATCAACTATAGTTGCTTTAAAGTACTTGGGCAAGTGGTGATTATATCTCAATGTATAATTATGGACAGGAGTCACTTGTTTCATTTATAAGGGGCTTCTGCTTTCCTGCAATCACAGGTAGAACATCTCTAATTTAGCAGCTGGCAGTTTCAGAAGGTTTGATTCTGATTTATTCTTCAAGGAAGGAAGAAATGTGCTGGAATCTTATTCCCCATAGGTGCCAGCTTTCATCTCTGGCTTGGTGAAAAGCAGAAGTCAAGGGCCCTACAAGGTTTCAGGGAAACCCCTGCTGCTATCCAGGCCAGCACTGGGTCCCTCAGAGGGAGTAGAGATGATATGAGTCTTCTTCTGGGAGGAGAGCCAGCCAGTATCATCTTTCCCACCCAGGGAGGGAGAGAAGCCAGACTGCTAAATACACTTCAGATGGGTTAGTCCTCAAAAAGCTCCAAAGAAGCAGGACCTTGAAGCCAGCAGTAAGTCACACACTGCACAAGGGTATGAAAAAGGTTTCCAGCCTGCCAGAAAACTGCACCTTCAAGTATCTTGGCCACTCTTTAGTTTACAGGGGAAGATGTGGGAAATTCCAGACTCACCAACTTTTTCATGAGGTTTTGTAGCAATTTCCTCCCAGGTGTTGGTTTCAAGGTTGTATGCATGGATCTGAAAGGACAAAGAAGAGCCATTAGCTCCTCCTGGCTCTCCCAGCACTCCAATGACACAGGCACAGTTTCTGACCCAGGGAGCCACTATAAATAACAATTCTTTTTCATTAAGAGTAAAAACAAAAATAGCTCATTGCAGCCAGTGACTAAGCAGGTATGAAATCACCTTCAATGTGTAGCAGCTTACTAAAGCTTTCATCTCAGTTTGGGGCTCATTTGAGCCCCACAACTGAAGAAAAAAGAATATTGCTTTGAAAAAAAAAACCTGGACCAATTAAAACCCACACCTCCAGTTCTCAAAAGTATGTAGAAATACATAATTCCTACTGCATGGAAGGAGGAAAGAAATGCAGAGAACAGAGAGATAAAAAGTCACATTAACTGCTGCAGTCTCAGCTTTTTTGGAAGTGGAGCACTGAATTCTCTTCATTTATCATTTCAGTGTTCAAGATGAATTCACTCTTTCCACCCCAAATTGTGTTGGAGAAAAATGTTTAAGAGAAGAAAGGAAATTAGAGCATATGATGAAGAGAGGAGGAGAGGAGAGGAGAGGAGAGGAGAGGAGAGGAGAGGAGAGGAGAGGAGAGGAGAGGAGAGGAGAGGAGAGGAGAGGAGAGGAGAGGAGAGGAGAGGAGAGGAGAGGAGAGGAGAGGAGAGGAGAGGAGAGGAGAGGAGAGGAGAGGAGAGGAGAGGAGAGGAGAGGAGAGGAGAGGAGAGGAGAGGAGAGGAGAGAAGAGAAGAGAAGAGAAGAGAAGAGAAGAGAAGAGAAGAGAAGAGAAGAGAAGAGAAGAGAAGAGAAGAGAAGAGAAGAGAAGAGAAGAGAAGAGAAGAGAAGAGAAGAGAAGAGAAGAGAAGAGAAGAGTCACCATATCAGTATCTCAGTGTTAAGGAATTCCTTTCTTTGGCACTTTCCAGTTTTGGCACCAATACAACATTTAGAAAGATGTCCTAAATGTTTCTAAATGAGAATCTTTGATAATGGGTCTACAGAAATGAACACCATGTTTAATAGAACTAGGAGAACAATCTGCTTCTGGTTACCTATTTTTTTACCAAGCTCTCCAGGCAAAGCCAGATGAAGAGACTGTGCTGTTTATGCTTCACTGTAGAAAATACCCAGGTAAGCAATCAAGGTTTGTGATGTAAGGAATAAGATCTTACCTTATCTAAGGCATAAGCTGTCCAGGAAGTTCCACCTCCCAAGATATAAATCCGTTGACCATCATGTGCAATTTCATGTCTGTACCTGAAGGTGCCAAGAAGGACATTTAGTAGCAAAAGTAATGAGTGCAAGTGAGTAAAAACAAAACCCTCCTGGAAAACACTATCAAATTTGAGTGTTTTAAGCAGACACTCCAAGCCTGGCTATGCTTTATCAGTCCCTCAAGATGGGAGCATTCAGAAGATGTGGAAGGTTTCATGAACAACCTAAGCAGCACCCCAGAAGCTTGAAAGGTATTTTCTGAGAGCAGAGCACCATGGAAATTAAGTACAATGATTTATGGAGCACCCTGATGGCCATCAATATTCCACCCCCTTCTCTCACTATGATGATCACTGATTGACCTCCCAGCTCTTTTCCTCCATGATTTACTACAGAACAAGGGACAGGGGTCTTAGAATCCCAGAATTGCCTGGATTGGAAAAGATCTTTCAGATCATCAAGTCCAACAATGAACCCAACACTGACCAGTCCCCTATGACTGACCCATGTCCCTCAGCACTGTGTCTACACGACTCTTCAACCCCTCCAGGGATGGGGACTCCACCACTGCCCTGGGCAACCCCTTCCAATGCCTCAGAACCCTTTCAGCAAAGAAATTCTTCCTCACATCCCATCTCAACTGCCCTGGGCACAACTGGAGCCCATTTCCTCTTGTCCTGTCCCTTGCTCCTTGGTTGAACAGACCCACCCCCACCTCTCTGCACCCTCCTCCAAGGGACTTGGACAGAGCCAGAAGGTCTCCCCTCAGCCTCCTTTTCTCCAGGCTCAGCACCCCCAGTTCCCTCAGCCGGGAACTCAGCACACTTGTGCTCCAGACCCTTCCCCAGCTCCGTTCCCTTCTCTGGACACGCTCCAGCACCTCCATGTCCTTCTTGGAGTCAGGGGCCCAAAACTGGACTGGAGCCTCTTCCCATCCTCAACACTCACCAGCTGCCCCAAGTCCCCATCTATGTTCTGGCATCACACAGTCCAGATCAGTGCCCTGGCAAAGGCTTCACATCTCATCTCTACATCCCCCTGCACAGCAGACTACTGGTGCATCAGCTGTGCAAGGTTCACAACTGCTCTAAGAGTGCCCAGAAGCCCACCTGGGTCACTTCAAGCTGGCCACTCCCCTGTATAAAAGCTCTCTGAGACTCTCCAGCTTCTCACCTCTCCTCTGGCATATCACAGGACATATTGTTTGGTTTCAGCTGGATCCACTCTCTAGTGTTGAGGTCCAGCTTATGTAGGTCAGTACTGTAAATGTAACCAGTTGTTCCTCCAAACACATAGAGACAACCATTAATGATGGCCATGGCCTGGAAGATAACAGAGAGAAACCAGTTAGAAAGAACAAGTGACATCAGCATGTGAGAAAGAGAGAATTCTTGCCCTCCCAAAGGAAGACACTGCTTGCAAAGATCTCCCTACAACTTACAAAATGATGTGTTCAGGGGGAAGGTGAAGGGCAAACAAGGAGGATACAAAAAAGATGGGGACAGCAGGGTGTGGGGGGGTGTCTGTAGGATGGAAGGTAACTCCATGGTCACAAGATGAGGACCTAGAAGTAAAGCTGCTGAGTTTCAGGTATCAGACAAGACAAATTTATGGGCACAAACTGGAACACCAGAAGCTCCAGAGAAACTTAAGGAAAAACTTCTTTCCTGTGAGGGTGTTGGAGCCCTGGGACAGGCTGCCCAGAGAGGGTGTGGAGTCTCCATCTCTGGAGATGTTCAAACCCACCTGGACACTTTCCTGTGCAACCTGGTGTAGGGAACCTGCTTTGTCAGGGGGGTTGGACTGGATGATCTCCTGAGGTCCCTTCCAACCCCACCATTCTGTGATTCTGTAGTTTGTGCAGCAGGGGCCCCCAAGAGTTAAAACCAAAGCACATTTAACCCTGAATCTCTTCCATGCTGACCTTATAGAGATGCTGTTATGGAGAATCTTCTAAGCCCGCTATCAGCTAGCCAGTGGCACTGAGTGTAACAGAGAAAGCCCCAAACTAAGTCAGACTAAACAATGGAGACAGTGTGTATAATTCCAAAGCACATGGACAATCAGCCTACTGAAACTACAAAGGTGGTGCAGGCACCATTCCCTGATGCCATCCCCAGAGATGTCCCTCTATTCTGCTCTGATGAGACCCCACCTGCAGTGCTGGGTCCAGCTCTGCAGTCCTCAGTACAACAAAGACATGGACCTGTTGGAGCAGGTCCAGAGGAGGCCACAAAAATGATCAGAGGGATGGAACAGCTCTGCTGTGAAGACAGGTTGAGAGAGTTGGGGCTGTTCAGCCTGGAGAAGGCTCCAGGGAGACCTTCTTGTAGCCTTTCAGTACTTAAAGGGGCCTGTAAGAAAGATGGGGACAGACTTTTTAGCAGGGCCTGTAGTGATAGGACAAGGGGTGATGGTTGTAAACTAAAAGAGGGGAAATTTAGACTAGAGATAAGGAAGAAATTTATTACAATGAGGGTGGTGAGACACTGGCCCAGGTTGCCCAGAGAGGTGGTAGAAGCTCCATCCCTGGAAACATTCAAGGACAGGTTGAACAGGGCTCTGAGCAACCTGATCTGGTTGAAGATGTCCCTGCTCACTGCAGGGGGGTTGGACTAGATGACCTTGAAAGGTCTCTTCCAACCCAAACCAGTCTGTGATTCTATGTAAGCTCCTTCTGCCTGTTTGCCAAAGGCCAGCTTGAGCTGAACTGGGCAAGGAGAAGACTATTCTCCTTCCCCCCAAGTGCCTGGTGCATATCTAAATGAGAAATTAGTTGGGTTATACATGTCTGCACCCCAAGTACCTTGGCAGTTCTATTGGAAAGCACAGCAAAAGGTGGCAGTCCTCCTGTGAGAGTTAATCAATTTTTTTTATACACCATCCATGACATGGAAAGTCTTAAAAGTTGTTACTCTAATACAAATAAGACTTAAAACCAGCCTTTTCATTTATAGTTTTGAGTTTTAAAGGCTTTGAGGAGGCTACAGAGAAACTCTAGAAACTACCAACCACTCCTTAAATCCTAGAATAGTTTGGGTTGGAAGGGATCTTAAAGATCATCTAGTTCCAAACCCTTAAAATCAGACATAGCTTTTCATTTAACTGCACCTGGCATTTAGTTAGCAAATTTTGGCTTTTCTAACTAGAAGAAAACTATTTCTTCCCTTTGACATCTCAAAGAATCAAGGCCACTCTATTTATGAATGATATCTGACTTTCTTTACACATATGTACCCAGAGAACAACTTTGGTTACTAGCAGAGAAGAGACCTCTGTGCTCTGGCTGCTTTTCTGTGACACACAGCACAGGGTGTCACAGGGTGTCACAGGGTGTCACAGGGTGTCACAGGCACAAAGTGCCTCAACAAGAGCTGTCTTTCCTACCTGGCCATAGATTCTATTGGGTTTCTTCCCTCGGCAGCTGAGCAGAGCCCATCTCTTGTACTTGACGTTGCAGACGTGGACGTCGTTGCCGTTGCTCTCCCCAAAGGGGATCCCGGTGCCTCCAAACACAAGTAAATTGTTGCCATGTAATACAACTAGGAAAGAAAGACAGAGCAGAGGTGGTTGTTGCTGTGAGATGAAGTAAAACAGATCAAGTTTCTGCTCTGGAGACAGTAGGCAGTGAGTGTTCAGTGTTGTTCAAATACCTGACAATTCACAGGATGCATTTATGGCTTTGAAATGCTCCAAAAAACCCAGAGAGAATGCAAAGTAAAACCATGGTAACCAAAGGTCTGCTTTTAAACATGGTTAGGGAACAAAGAGAGCTATTTTTAGATGTTTTGAGATGTCTGATAGCACTGAGCATCCAGCTGCTGAAAGTGCAGGTGCCCTGCAACTATCAAGTTAAATACCTGAAGACACCCTCTTGCAATTGCAATTTTTTTCTTTCCTTCTCCCTAAACCTGAGCAAAAAGGGAAAGAAAAATCACAAAACCAACCCAAACTCAAGGCCTACTTGCAAAAGAGTTGGAAACAGGATCCAGATTTCTCAGTTCTTGCCCAGTTTTGCATTCCACCAGGGACACTGATTAAAATAGCTTCAGGAGGAGGCGCGTAGGGATTGGATTTCCATACGTACGTGACATGGAAGCGAGTTCCCTGGGCATGTAACCTTCAGTGCCCATTTGATGCCAGGTGTCTGTAGCAAAGTTGTATCTCCAGAGTTCCCTGAAGAGTGGATAGTCTTCATTCTCTGGCCCACCAGATTCATCATAGTCAGGATTGTAGCCTCCAAACACGTACAAATTGGCATTATCTGCCACGCAACGATGGCCGCTTCTTGCTGGTGGAGATCTATGGCCTACAGCAAAATGAGAAGGTAAAACAGTTTGAGATGTCAGCAGAGGAGCTGAGGGACAGGATTATGTTCACTGAGGTGGTTCTCCAACAGGAGCCATCAGGAAGTATGTCTGCAGCCAAGAAGAAACAGTTCTGTAATGGCAGATCTACTTCTCAGAGCAGGAATGGGGCACGTCACCATCTCATTCATGTCCACTCGAGTCCCTGGACCACACCTGCCTAAGGAGACCTGTCTGCAGGTTGATGCAGGACAATCCTTCCACATGGCAATTCTTCCATAAAAGCTACTTCTGAGATATCTTACAAATCCACAGAATCACCCAGAATCCCAGAATTGCCTCAACTGGAAAAGACCTTGAAGATCATCAAGTCCAACCATGAACCCAACACTGCCCAGTCCCCTATGACTGACCCATGTCCCTCAGCACTGTGTCTACACGACTCTTCAGTCCCTCCAGGGATGGGGACTCCACCACTGCCCTGGGCAACCCCTTCCAATGCCTCAGAACCCTTTCAGCAAAGAAATTCTTCCTCACATCCCATCTCAACTGCCCTGGGCACAACTGGAGCCCATTTCCTCTTGTCCTGTCCCTTGGTCCTTGGTTGAACAGACCCACCCCCACCTCTCTCCACCCTCCTTGCAGGGACTTGGACAGAGCCAGAAGGTCTCCCCTCAGCCTCCTTTTCTCCAGGCTCAACAACCCCAATTGTGTTGTGTTCTCCCTCCAACACAAACCTTCTCTCTGTTTCACCTCTTTTGCTCCTGGCACCTCGTATCTCAAGAAGACTCTTCCACCTGGGACACCCTTGGGCTTCTTAAATATGAAGCAACACAGGTCTGATATGGCAAGTAGAATCTTCTCATGGATAAAGGCATTTTGCACTGGGTAGGAGTACAGCAGGGAACCCATGTGAGATCCTACAAGTTGAGCTTGACAACTTGTCCTTCCTCAAAGGGAGCCCTCTGCGTACCCACCCAATGGAAATAAATTGGGGAGGACAATTCAAGCTTAGATCTCAACTGGAATAGATCAAAAAGATTGATTCCAGGAAAATCTGAACAGCAATATTCTTGTTGGACAACAACAGTTGAATTCTCAGCTGACAAGTGATTAAAAAGTAATTCTGAGCTTGCTTGGATTCATTGCACAGCAAGAGCCAAGCACAAGTTTTCCTTCAACAAGACACAGGACTACATAACAAATGAGAAAGATGAACAGAAAACCATCAGGTCCCTGAACAAAGGAGCTGGTTGTGAGACATGTGTATCACAGAATCACAGAATATTAGGGATTGGAAGGGACCTCGAAAGCTCATCCAGTCCAATCCCCCTGCTGGAGCAGGAACACCCAGATGAGTTCACACAGGAAGGCATCCAGGCAGGTCTTGAATGTCTCCAGAGAAGGAGACTCCATACCCTCCCTGGGCAGCCTGGCCCAGGGCTCTGGCACCCTCACAGGAAAGAAGTTCCTTCTCAAATCCAAGCAGAACCTCCTGTGCTCCAGCTCACACCCATTGCCCCTTGTCCTATCATTGGACACCACTGTGAAGAGCCTGGCCCCATCCTCCTGACACTCACCCTTCAGATATTGATCAACATTAATGAGGTCCCCCCTCAGCCTCCTCTTCTCCAAGCTCAAGAGCCCCAGCTCCCTCAGCCTTTCCTCATCAGGGAGATGCTCCACTCCCTTCATCACCTTGGTGGCTCTGTGCTGGACTCTCTCCAGCAGCTCCCTGTCCTTCTTGAACTGTGGGGCCCAGAACTGGACACAATATTCCAGATGTGGCCTCACCAGGGCAGAGTAGAGGGGCAGGAGAACCTCTCTTGACCTACTGACCACCGCCCTTCTAATGCACCCCAGGATGCCATTGGCCTTCCTGGCCACAAGGGCACAGTGCTGGCTCATGGCCATCCTGCTGCCCACCAGGACTCCCAGATCCCTTTCCCCTTCACTGCTCTCTAGGAGATCATTCCCCAACCTGTACTGGAACCTGGGGTTGTTCCTGCCCAGGTGCAACACCCCACACTTGCCCTTATTCTATTTCATCAAGTTTTTCCCTGCCCAGCTCTCCAGCCTGTCCAGGTCTCTCTGATGGCAGCACAGCCCTCTGCTGTGTCACCCACTCCTCCCAGCTTGGTGTCACAGCAAACTTGCTGCCAGTGCATTCAATTCCCTCATCCAGGTCATTGATGAATATATTGAATAATACTGGTCCCAGTACCGACCCTTGGGGGACTCCACTGGACACAGGTCTCCAACTGGACTCTGCCCCAAAGATGTGTAGAACATCTCAAGCTGATCACACCAGAAAGGCTTAAAAAATTATTTTTTTCTATGCAATACAACAGTATTTTGGCAAAAGTAACTCTAAACTTCATCTTGAGAAGAAGGATACGTAATAGTCCTTCAAAATGTGTAACTTCAATGTGTAACCATCACTCCCTCAAGCACATCCTCTGCTTGTTGCACCTCAAAACAAGATGTCTTTGGTTCAGTTGACAATAAAAAGAAACAACAACAACAAAAAAAAATCAAAAGAAGATCCCTGACCCAAACAAACCAGTGATCTTTGCCACCCACCTGCTCTCACAGCTCTTTTAGGGACTTTTAGGATGGAATGAGACTCAGTGAAGTATCTAATTAGGACCCATCCTGTTTTCTTCTTCCAGCCTGTTACAATTATCAGCAGTGAATCAGACACAGGAGCAATAACAAATGAGACATCGAGCATCTTCCTTACAGGAAAGGTGAAATAAATGATTTGTCCAGCCTGAATAATGAATTTTAACTCAGCACAAGCAGTTGTCCTTAATCACATCCCCTGTTTTGTTGCTGCTTTTAAGCTCCAGCTCTCATCCAAAATTAAGCTGCTCTACAAGGTTCAGATAAACTCCTCGTGGCTAAGTTTTGACAGATTTGGGTTGTTTCCAGTAATTAATTGCATCTTGTAGCAATCCCCACTTAGAAAGCTAATAAGCACTGGCTGAAAAAGAGAGGAAAAAATTAAGGAATTAATGGAAAAATCTGTAGTCTTTGGCCTGGTTCCTGAGACAGAGCAGTGCCATCGGGCACCCGGCGTGGTGGGGACATCAGAGCACAGGAGGGGTGGATATTACATGGACTGATAGTGGCAGCTGGGAAGTACTGGCCTGAGCATTGGATTAAACTGTTAAATAAATATTATGTGTTTTAGAGGTGATTCACAAAGGGAAAGAGAAACATTCATCCCTTTGGGCTTTTTATTTTCAACTCTGAAACTATCCAAAGAGACTGATTCATTTTGAAGTGACCACACTGACAATAAAGGTATTTACAATGGAGGTAATTGTTTAGATTGTTAAAATTGGAAATGTTTTGGGAGGACAATTCATCTGATCTTGAATATCTGCAAATAAAACTGTGCTTGAGAAGTGTCTGTGCCTCTCTGCAGCCTACAGTGGATGCCCCAGCGAAGGGTTCGCGTGTCTGCGCTCGGTCAAAGGGAGCTCATCCTGCTCACTGCCTCGTGGAATCATTAAATGGTTTGGGTTGGAAGGGACCTGAAAGCTCATCCAGTCCCAACCCCCCTGCCAGCAGCAGGGACACCTTCCACTAGACCAGGCTGCTCAAAGCCTCATCCAACCTGGCCCAGAACACTTCCAGGGAGGAGCAGCCACAGCTTCTCTGGGCAACCTGGGCCAGGGTCTCACCACTCTCACACCAAACAATTTCTTCCTCACATCTCAGCTCCAGCTCCCCTCTGCCACTTTCAAGCCATCACCCCTTGTTCTGTCACTTCTGCCCTTGGCCAAAGTCCCTCCCCAGCCTTCCTGGAGCCCCTTCAGGTACTGGGAGGCCACTAGAAGGTCTCCCCGGAGCCTTCTCTTCTCCAGGCTGAACAGCCCCAACTCTCTCAGCCTGTCCTCACAGCAGAGCTGCTCCAGCCCTGGCATCATCCTCCTGGCCTCTTCTGGACTTGTTCTAACTGGTCCATGTCTTTCTTGTGTTGTTAGAATTCTTTAGTTAGAATTCCTTTAAAGTTATAAGGTCTCCCTGGAGCCTTCTCTTTTTCTTCTGTGTTTGTCCTGAAGGTCTCCAAAAAGATGACCTGAAAGAACTGAAATGGGAGCTTAATTCCAGCAAAGACTGGGAGCACTGATGCAAATGTTTTGCAGGGCAGAGAGGATTTAATCCAATCACCTATGGAATTTAAAAGGTGTTAGGTAATTAAGAGTTCAAATATTACATTAATGATAGATCCTATTTCCCCATAGTTAAAACACGTGCCCTGAGAATTTTCCAGAGGGAAGAAAGGAGAATAAGGATGAGTTTTATTTAAATCCAACAGACTAAGAGGCCTCTCCTACTGAAATTCTTCATGCAAGTTTTGGATTTGCTTTTGCTCCAACATTAGTGGCCCACAATGAGCCTACTACACAAGTGCAAACTTCCTACAGTGCAGGAAGATGGAAACACCCAAGGGTTTGCCAACTTCCTCCTCTAATTAGCAAAGCCCCTCTCCCCAAGAGCTGAACCTGCCACAGATTAAAGAACCACCCAACACCAAGTGAAGCACAGCAAGGAATCAGCACTGTGAAGATCTGCAAGTCACCAGGCCTTGCTATGAATTCTTTGATGCTGGGCATGGACAGTAGCAGCAGGATGTACCAAGACAGATCTGTGGGAAGGAGGTCACCAAGCTAGTTACAGAAAATGGCTTTAAAGTGGATGGATATAATTAGGAAAGCACCTGCTTTCACACAATCACAAAATTGGCTTGATTGGAAAAGCCCTACAAGATCATGGAGTCCCATCATGAACCCAACACTGACCAGTCCCCCACTGACCCATGTCCCTCAGCACTGTGTCTACACGACTCTTCAATCCCTCCAGGGATGGGGACTCCACCACTGCCCTGGGCAACCCCTTCCAATGCCTCAGAACCCTTTCAGCAAAGAAATTCTCCCTCACATCCCATCTCAACTGCCCTGGCCACAACTGGAGCCCATTTCCTCTTGTCCTGTCCCTTGCTCCTTGGTTGAACAGACCCACCCCCACCTCTCTCCACCCTCCTTGCAGGGACTTGGACAGAGCCAGAAGGTCTCCCCTCAGCCTCCTTTTCTCCAGGCTCAACACCCCCAGTTCCCAGTTGAAGACTCCAAAGCGAAGCAGGAAGACAAGGAGACTCCTTTTCCTTGGTCCTGAGGGGAGAAATGAGAACAATGAAACTTCCAGAAAATAAGCAGCTCCACAAACAGAATGAAGTTGAAACATCACAACAGGGACATAATTAAGGAAAGTCCTAATTTAGGACTAAGCCATCTGAGAGAAACTTGCTTGCTGGCTACGCACTGACCTGGTAACACCCTGCTGAATTCACCCTTTTCAAGTGATTCATTGAGCAACTTCAGAGGGAGTTGCTGGGATGACCCAGATGGACTTTGTTAATGTGGATTCCTAATTGAATATCTCACCTGCAAGAGGTATTCTTAGAACAGGAGAGTCAGCAAAAAGGTGTTGTGAATATCTGCTCCTGAGTGTCCTGATGTGACACAGCACAGCAACCCATGCACACAACATTCATTTCCTACCTTTCCAAAAGCTTGGAATACAGAATAGGTCTGGAGTGAGAAGGAGGAGAAAACAAAGATGTTCATTAAGAAAATTTAAAGAAACTCTTTATTTTGGAGGAGAAAGTGTCACAGTCCTGAATGGTGTCCAACAAGACTCCCACACAAAATGTCCTTCTTGTGAGGAGGACAACGTTGAATTACACTCACTGATCCATAAATAATGTTCTTATTTTAACTAAGACAAGCTTAAAAGTTTATTAAATTCCAGCTCTGGGGACTTGATAGGTACAGAAATCTATGGAAGGTCTGGAAAAAAAACCAAAAGCAAAAAATCCCTTGGCATCAGCAGATGATTTGAAGGGACAGAGCAGATGAAATGGTACCAGCACGTCCAGACCCACAGCACAGGTCGACAGCTACACTCAAGCCTACTGGATTTCTCCACCACTTTTCAACAGCTCTATAATAAACTTAGAGAAGAAGGAAATTAAATGACAAAGTACCAAGTGGTTGCACTGAATCACACAGAGGACAAACCTAAGGTGAGAGGTGTTCTGGGCAGAGCAGCACAAAGACAAGTTTTGAAGAACAAAGGTGTTTTGTTTCCACTTTATTATCCTCCCTTTCATGATTGCAGGAAAAAAAATGCTGGCATCACCTTCACTGGTGAGGTTCAACAAGAGGGGAGTACCTGCTACTCGAGTTTGTAAGCTAGCCAGCTGCTTTTATTTTATTTTTTAAAAGAAGAGGTGAAAAAAAGGTCTAATTAGCTGAATTAATTTATTAAAAATAAACAATTAAGAGAGTTAAATATGAAGCTGTTTAGAGAGTCTGCCTGAAACCATCCTGTCTCTTATCATGACCATGCTGCCAGAGAAAAAACAAATACATCTATTAATCAATGAGAAGCTCTTGGCAGACAGTGAGGTCTGCCTACACCAGAAGGTTCCACAGAATTTCATTTTTCTTTTTAAGGGAATTTTCTTTAATCACTACCATGCCTCATTATCACTTCCCAGCAAACCAGTGCAGTGCTATTCTCCCAAGGTGGAAAATCCACAACTGCTGCTTTCCTTTTCTAACCAGCCTGGGAAGGAAAAGAAGAGTTTGGGTTGTCCTGTCTGCTCAGAAACCTGTAAGCAGAAAGAAAAAGAAGAATTACCCCTGTGTCATCCCTCAACAGGGTCAGGCATGAGGCTGAGCAGTAGCCAAAGAAACTTGCAGCTGAAAAACATGATTCCTAAATCCTTTGGGAGCAAAGAAGATGAGGGAAATGGAACTACTAACCTCAAGCTTCAAAGGCAACTCTGGAAGTGGAAACAGGTCAAGTTCTTTTGCCACCACAGACACCAGAAAAAGATTTGGCTGTAGCAAGTAGAAATGGCAGGAGCAGAGCTAAATAAATATATTCTTCTTACAAACCTCTTCCCTGTGGGTTACAGCCTTGGAGATGCAACTGTGACAACTTTCCAGCTTCAAGATGCCTCGTTTCTAAACTCTGCCACACGCTGTCACTTGCTAAGGGTACAGGAAAAATATCCTTTGGCACAGTCAGAGCAGATCCCACCCCACGGGTGTTGATTCTGCAATGCTGCCTCTTTATGCTTTCAGCCTTAAAGGATTGCTAAAAACTCGCCTGGAATGGGAATTATAGAATCCCAGACTGGTTTGGGTTGGATGGGACCTGAAAGCTCATCCAGTCCCAACCCCCCTGCCAGCAGCAGGGACACCTTCCACTAGACCAGGTTGCTCAAAGCCTCATCCAACCTGGCCCAGAACACTTCCAGGGAGGAGCAGCCACAGCTTCTCTGGCCAACCTGGGCTAGGGTCTCACCACCCTCACGCCAAACAATTTCTTCCTAATATCTCATCTAAACCTCCCCTCTTCCACTTTCAAGCCATCACCCCTTGTCCTGTCACTCCCTGCCCTTGGCCAAAGTCCCTCCCCAGCCTCCCTGGAGCCCCTTCAGGTACTGGGAGGCCGCTATAAGGTCTCCCTGGAGCCTTCTCTTTTTCTTCTGTGTTTGTCCTGAAGGTCTCCAAAAAGAAGACCTGAAAGAACTGAAATGGGAGCTTAATTCCAGCAAAGGCTGGGAGCACTGATGCAAATGTTTTGCAGGACTGAGAGGATTTAATCCAATCACCTATGGAATTTAAAAGGTGTTAGGTAATTAAGAGTTCAAATATTACATTAATGATAGATCTTATTTCCCCATAGTTAAAACATGTGCCCTGAGAATTCTCCAGAGGGAAGAAAGGAGAATAAGGATGAGTTTTATATAAATCCAACAGATTAAGAGGCCTGTCCTACTGAAGAAGCAAATCCTTGTTTTTCTCTCTCCCTTTTGCTCAGCTCCTGTTAAAACAGCCAAAAACCAAAGGAAAAGCAGTGACTGCAGCCAGGGGAAGCTCTGGCATCTGGAAACTGAAGAGTTTGGTGCTGCAGGGAGGCAGTTGCTCAGTGCAGTTTTTTTTTTCCCCCCTGTAAAATAAACCTTCCTGGGCACTCAGGGGACTTAGTGAAATGTATTCATGTGGTTATCAGCTTCCAGAAGATGGACACACTTAAAAGCATCTCACACAGGTGACCTGAGTTTAAAAGGATGATTGGTCTGGAGTTCAGGGTTTCCACAGGGATTGAAGGTCAGAAGAAACACTTCTAACCTTCAGAAAAGAAGTTTATCCAATAAAACTTATCAATGTTTCTAAATCTCAAGGACAAGGAACCATTTTGGTTCTTTCCAATTTGGAAAAAACCACTTGACATGTGCAGAATATTTTTTATCAACACATCAAGGCTCAAAGTTCTTTAAATAATTGAAAATTAGGAAATAATGGCACAGAAAAGCTTCCAGATTCCTATTACTAAATGAAGTTTGCTTCAAACACACAAAACTATTTAAGATGATGGCAGGTCAACCAGAAGTTCATCCAAATGATTACAACCAACAGTACTGGGGGTGGGTCTGCTCAGCCAAGGAGCAAGGGACAGGACAAGAGGAAATGGGCTCCAGCTGTGGCCAGAGCAGTTGAGATGGGATGTGAGGAAGAATTTCTTTGCTGAAAGGGTTCTGAGGCATTGGAAGGGGTTGCCCAGGGCAGTGGTGGAGTCCCCATCCCTGGAGGGATTGCAGAGTCGTGTAGACACAGTGCTGAGGGACATGGGTCAGTCACAGGGGACTGGTCAGTGTTGGGTTCATGATTGGACTTGATGACCTTAAAGGGCTTTTCCAATCCAGGCAATTCTGGGATTCTAAGACCCCTGTCCCTTGTTCTGTAGCAAGGCATGGAGGAAAAGAGCTGGGAGATCAATCAGTGATCATCATAGTCAGAGAAGGGGGTGGAATATTGATGGCCATCAGGGTGCTCCATAAATCATTGTACTTAATTTCCATGGTGCTCTGCTCTCAGAAAATACCTGTCAAGCTTCTGGGGTGCTGCTTAGGTTGTTCATGAAACCTTCCACACCTTCTGAATGCTCCCACCTTGAGGGACTGATAAAATCTGGGATTCTATAAACACCCTTTTTTAAAGCATCACCACAACCAGACTGCACAACACCACACCACATCACCAATAATACCCAAATTTACCCAAATTTATCCAAGCAACAGCTCTCAGTGTTCACAGCTCAGCGTGGCAGCTGCGATTTCACCTCCAACGCGCGCTCCCCACTGCAGGCAGGAGAAAGAGCAGAGCCACCGAGGCCAGCACAGACTTCTGCCAAGGAATTCTGCTTTGCCAAATTCAAGCTGAAATGCTGCTCTACCTGCAACTCCTCAGGCAATGCCATACCATGAGACAGAGCAAGGGACAGCAGCCACCTCATGGCACAGGGAGGAAGCAGCTGGATTCAAGGTCTCATTGTAGCAACGCTCTGCTAAGTCCCAGTTCAGTCCTGGCACCAAGCTGGATCGTTTTTCTTCTGGAATTGGATGGATGAGAGGTTGCCCCTTCACATCAGGGAAAACTGAAACAGATCAGTGTTGAAGAGCTCATCCAGTTTAAACATTTGGGGTTGGCAGGGAAAGAAAAGGAAGGATCACATTCTGCCAGGCTACAAGAGGAAAATTCAGCCAAAATGAGATTGTGAGAATGAAAAAGCAGATTCCTGGGCTGCAACCAAAGCACTGGTGGCTTTAATTTGTTTCTGAATTTTCATTCTGCTTCAAGACTCACATCTAGAGAGATGTTCCTCCTCAAACTACAGGACTATTTGCTATTTCCAGATTTACTGATGAAAACTAATGGCAGATACAGCCCAGAATCCTCTTTGTTTTATGTGCATCTCAAATCAGGATTTGAAGCTTAGGCTGAAGTATTTTAAAACAAGCCCTCTCCCTCCTTCTCCTCCAGATCACCTGGAGCACAGCATGGTTTTATTGATGCCTGGAGCATAACTAAGAGGTATCCAGGTGTAATCTCAAACACACTCCAGAACATCAACCCCAGCACCATGTTTTTATTAAAGTTCCCTTTTTTCTCAACTTCTTTTAATCACAAAATCCACTGGAGAGTCTTTGGTAAAGTCAAGGGTGCAAGAAATCAGTGCAACAAAACTCAATGTGAACAGGTTGGCCAGAGAAGCTGTGGCTGCTCCTCCCTGGAAGTGTTCTCAGCCAGGTTGGATGAGGCTTTGAGCAACCTGGTCTAGTGGAAGGTGTCCCTGCTGCTGGCAGGGGAGTTGGAACTGGATGAGCTTTGAGGTCCCTCCCAACCCAAACCAGTCTGGGATTTTGTGATCTTGTGGAAAGGGGAGGATGATTTTATTTTATGAAGTATTAAAATAAGCTGGTTTTGGTTGCTCATATCCACAAGAGCCAAGTACATCCAAGTGATCCAGGCAGGGTCACTCACACAGAGCATAAAGGGGGAAAGGATGGCAGCTGCCAAGTCCTTGCTACGATTCCTGGGTTGTTCTTCATTCAGGACAGACAAGTTTTGGACAGGTCTTTTATAACCTCTGGCCTCAAGTTTTGTTTCCTTCTGGTTCCATTTTCCTTGTTTTCACAGACTGGTGGGGTTGGAAGGGACCTCAGGAGATCATCCAGTCCAACCCCCCTGCCAAAGCAGGTTCCCTACACCAGGTTGCACAGGAAAGTGTCCAGGTGGGTTTGAACATCTCCAGAGATGGAGACTCCACACCCTCTCTGGGCAGCCTGGCCCAGGGCTCCAACACCCTCACAGCAAAGAAGTTTTTCCTTCAGTTTCTCTGGAACTCCCAGTGTCCCAGTTTGTGCCCATTGCCCCTTGTCCTGTCACTGGGCACCACCCAGAAGAGCCCGGCCCCATCCATTTGGCCCCCACATTTCAGATATTTACAGACATGGATCAGATCCCCTCTCAGGCTGCTCTTCTCCAGGCTGAACAGCCCCAGCTCTCTCAGTCTCTCCTCACACAGGAGATGCTCCAGGCCCCTCAGCATCTCTGTGGCCTCTGCTGGACTCTCTCCAGAAGATCCCTGTCCCTCTGGAACTGGGGAGCCCAGAACTGGACACAACACTCCAGATGTGGCCTCACCAGGGCAGAGTAGAGGGGGAGGAGAACCTCCTTCGACCTGCTGGCCACGCTCTTTTTAATGCCCCCCAGGACACTGTTGGCCTTCCTGGCCCCAAGGACTCACTGGTGGCTCATGGCCACCCTGCTGCCCACCAGCACACCCAGGTCCTTTTCCTCAGAGCTCCTCTCCAGCAGGTCTCCCCCAACCTGTCCTGGTCCATGTGGTTGTTCCTCCCCAGGTGAAGGCCTCTGCACTTGCTCTTGTTTCAAACACTTCTACAAGGCTGCAGTTGATTGTCACTATTTCCTGTGATCACTAAAACAGGACCAGGACCGTCACACACAAGATCAGATCTCAGAGCAGAGAAGGTAACGGGTGAAATGTCCTTACTGAGAGACCAGAGCCAAAGAGGAAATGTTTGCCCCAGAAGATGAGATTGTGGTGAGTTTCTACTCTACTCAACTGGAGAGTTCCTTGGATTGTTTGGTTTTGATTTTGTTTTAATGTGAAAAGAAAATATAAAAAGGAATTCTGGAAAATAGGAATTCTAGAATAGGCCAGGTCAGAAGGGACCTAGAAAGGTCACCTGGTTCAAGCTCTTCTGGGAAAGGGAACTGAGATAAGGTTATCCACAACCCTCTCCAGATGTATCTTGAAACCTTCCAGCACCAGGGACTCTACCATGTCCCCAGGGATGTTGTTCCAGTTCTCACTGTAAAAAATGTCTTTCTCACATCGAGATGAAACCTCTCCAGGTGCAACTTGTACCCATTGCCCTTTGTCTTCTCCATGTAGCTCCTTATAGAGATTTTTTGTCCTTTCCATAGCCAGAAAACTGTGGTGAGGTTGCCCTCAAGCTTTCACTTCTCCATGAGAAGAGACCCAACTCCTCCAGCCCTTTGACACCCAGAATCACCTTGATTGGAAAAGCTCTTGAAGATCATTGAGTCCAACCATGAACCCAACATTGACCAGTCCCCTGTGACTGACCCATGTCCCTCAGCACTGTGTCTACACGACTCTGCAATCCCTCCAGGGATGGGGACTCCACCACTGCCCTGGGCAACCCCTTCCATTGCCTCAGAACCCTTTCAGCAAAGAAATTCTTCCTCACATCCAATCTCAACTGCTCTGGGCACAACTTGAGGCCATTTCCTCTTGTCCTGTCATTTGTTCCCTGGTTGAACAGACCCAACCCCACCTCTCTGCACCCTCCTTGCAGGAACTTGGACAGAGAAGGTGTCCCCTCAGCCTCCTTTTCTCCAGGCTCAGCACCCCCAGTTCCCTCAGCCTGAACTCAGCACACTTGTGCTCCAGACCCTTCCCCAGCTCCGTTCCCTTCTCTGGACACGCTCCAGCACCTCCAGGTCCTTCTTGGAGTGACAGAAGTGTCCTTCTTGGAGTGACAGAAGTGTCCTTCTTGGAGTGACAGAAGTGTCCTTCTTGGAGTGACAGAAGTGTCCTTCTTGACCATCTCCTTTGGACACTCTCCAGTCTGTCAAAGTCTTTCTTGACTTCTGGGGACCAGAACTGGACACAGCACTCCAGGGGCAGCCTGACAAGAGCTGAGTAGAGCAGGATGATCCCATTTCTCTCTCTCTCTCTCTCCAGGACCTGATCTGCCTTCACCACTAACCCACATACAGCTTATCATCCACCAGGACCTCAGATCCCTCTCCACAAGGCTGATCCTGAAGCCACACAGCTCCCAGAGCTCTTGGGATGTCATCTCAGGTGCAGGAGTTGGCATTTGTTTTGTTAAACTTCATCCTGCTCTTGCTTGTCCAGGTCTCTCTGTCAGGTTATCTCCTGGATGAAGGTATCACACGTAGGTTGCTCTCCAACCAAAGAGCTTTGGGTTTGTTCTGTGACACAAAGGGCTTCAGGAGATTTGGGTTTGGGTTTTTACTGTTGTTTTCTTAAAAAAAAAACCCCACAGATTAGAAACTTTGAATCTTTCCACACAAAAATATCGACTGTGACTGGGACACTGGGAAAATCCAGCTCAAGACAAGAAGATAAATGCTGAGCATGGGAGAAGCAAAGAGATATTGAGGTTTCCAGATGGTTTTTACTCATTTAACCCTGAGAATCTGATGAAAATCCTTGAAAGTGGACAGGAAAATTTGCAACCAGAAAGAAAAAAAACCACACAGCACCTATATTTGAGACTTTTGATCTTCTTAAAGCTTACAAACACCTAAAAACAGCTCCTTCCTTTCCCTTAACATAAGATTTTAAATGTTTGAAGAGTCTTTACCCATCACCAGGCAGCAAAACCACAAACTGCTGATTTCAGTTTTTATTTGGAGCTGTTAAGCCATTGATGAGACCCTTCTGGAGATGCTGCCTGAGAAATGTCCCTGGTGAGAAACCCTCCCCAGAAATATTCTGCTTGAAAAAGCAAACAGAGCAGCACAACCCCGACCCCAGCTCCCACCAGGTGGCTGCTGACCTCTTGGAATCATTGCTCCATGAAAATGAAATTCTCCAGAGGGGAAAAAAGTGACCAAAAGTTAAAAATCTTTTTTACAACTAGGTGGAAAAGGAGAATGTGACAAAAGCAGCACTGAAAGCAATGTGTGTGTTCTCAAGTTTCACCAAGAGATAGTCCAGGTGTTCTTGTAGAATCCCAGACTGGGTTGGGTTGGAAGAGACCTTAAAGCTCATCCAGTCCCAACCCCCCTGCCAGCAGCAGGGACACCTTCCACTAGACCAGGTTGCTCAAAGCCTCATCCAACCTGGCCCAGAACACTTCCAGGGAGGAGCAGCCACAGCTTCTCTGGCCAACCTGGGCCAGCGTCTCACCACCCTCACAGCAAAGAATTTCTTCCTCACATCTCATCTAAACCTCCCCTCTTTCAGCTTAAAGCCATCACCCCTTGTCCTGTCACTCCCTGCCCTTGGCCAAAATCCCTCCCCAGCCTTCCTGGAGCCCCTTCAGGTACTGGGAGGCCACTGGAAGGTCTCCCTGGAGCCTTCTCTTCTCCAGGCTGAACAGCCCCAACTCTCAGCCTGTCCTCACAGCAGAGCTGCTCCAGCCCTGGCATCATCCTCGTGGCCTCCTCTGGGCTGGCTCCAGTAGCTCCATGTCCTTGTGCTGTTGGTGGCCCCAGCACTGGAGGCAGCACTGCAGGGGGGGTCTCAGGAGAGCGGAGCAGAGGGGCAGAATCCCCTCCCTGGCCCTGCTGCCCACGCTGCTCTGGGTGCAGCCCAGGACACGGTTATTGGCTCTGTGCTGCCAGCGCACGGTGCCGCCTCATGTGGAGCTTCTCCTCCCCCAGCACCCCAAGTCCTTCTCCTCAGGGCTGCTCTCCAGCCATTCTCCACCCAGCCTGGGTCTGTGCTTGGGGTTGCCCTGACCCACGTGCAGGACCTTGCCCTTGGCCTTGTTGAACTCCATGAGGTTGGCACTCACCCACCTCTCCAGCCTGTCCAGGTCCCTCTGGTTCCATCCCTTCAAACACCACCTGGTTCAGCAGGAGCCAAAAAGCTCTGCAGGGAGGGATGTAGCAAACAGATCCAATGCCAAAGCGAGCTCCTTGCAGACTTCCATGTCAATAATTACTGATAAAAATGAGATTAAAAGGAGCTAGAATGCTTTATGGAATGAGTCTGAGGCTTTGGATGGTGGGAGAAAAATGATGGAACACCTCCTGAAAACTCCTGAAAAAGAATTGGGAGGTAAGAAACAAACCTGGCTGGAGGAAATGGAAGGAAGGGAAGAAAAAAAATCCCTCTCTCTTTATCCCAACAGCTGGGTAAGGGCTGCTGAGGGAGCTCTCTACATAGGACATTGACAGGTATCAAATGAGGAGAAAACTCCAGGAATCGACTCAAATGGGATTTTTTCCCATCAAATAGTTTTTTAGCAAGATCAGCAGTCGGCTTCAAGGTTTATGAAGGCTGGACTGAAGTGCTAAAGCTGAGCTGAAGAGGGCTTTATCCACAGTTTATCCTCAGGGCTGCAGCAGGTGGTGGAGGGCAGGATACTGAGTTGGGATACAATCCGTAATCACAAGCAGGATTGTGACAGCTGTGACAGGAGGACGAGGCACTGGTGCACTGAAACCAGTGATTAAAAGTCAGGAGTATGAAGAAAATGTTCCCCAACAGCACAAGGACATGGAGCTACTGGAGCCAGTGCAGAGGAGGCCACCAGGATGATGCCAGGGCTGGAGCAGCTCTGCTGTGAGGACAGGCTGAGAGAGTTGGGGCTGTTCAGCCTGGAGAAGAGAAGGCTCCAGGGAGACCTTCCAGTGGCCTCCCAGTACCTGAAGGGGCTTCAGGAAGGCTGGGGAGGGACTTTGGCCAAGGGCAGGGAGTGACAGAACAAGGGGTGATGGCTTGAAAGTGGCAGAGGGGAGATGGAGAGGAGATGTGAGGAAGAATTTCTTTGCTGTGAGGGTGGTGAGACCCTGTCCCAGGTTGGCCAGAGAAGCTGTGGCTGCTCCTCCCTGGAAGTGTTCTGGGCCAGGTTGGATGAGGCTTTGAGCAACCTGGTCTAGTGGAAGGTGTCCCTGCTGCTGGCAGGGGGGTTGGCACTGGAGGAGCTTTCAGGTCCCTTCCAACCCAAACCACTTTGGGGTTCTATGACTGAACCAGCTCCTGTGTGACCAGAGAAGGCCTCAGCACAGCAGGAAGGAAACATGTTTGAAAACTTGCCCAAAAATAGAAGGTGAGGAACCACTTAGCAAAGTCACAGCGGTCCTGCACAAGGCTCAGAGGTGTTCTTGCTGCAGATCCAGGTGGTGACAGGTTTCACAAGAATGGAAACATGGACCCTGCTCTGAAAGCTCCTTCCCAGCTGCTGCTGGTGCTCCAGCCACGTCTGCTCCTACCCCCGAGGCAGCGAGGGGCTTTGCTTTCCCCACTGAGGGGTCTGAGTGGTGGGACCAGGGCAGAAAAAGGTGCCCTGGGCTTGGGGCACCCACCCCAGCACCCTGAGAGCATGAGGTACTAAGGAGATAAAAGGAGGGGAGACCCCAAACCAGCTGGGAATACCCCCCAACACCCCATCACAGAACCATGGGGTGCCCCACAGCCCTCCCAGTATCACAGGAGCACTGGGATGAGGATGATCCCCCCCAGTCCTGGGACTATGGGTTAACCTTGGTCTCCTCTCCCTAATATCCTGGGGATGTTGGGGTGGGGTGACCCACATATCCAGAAACTATGGGGTAACCCCCCCCCACATACCAACTGTGCTAGAAAGATGGTGGAAAAGAGGAAGAACCACCATTCCCAGGGCATCAGACTGGGATGACACCTCACCTCAGAGTCCTCTGGTAGCCTGAACCCCAAATCTCAGGATCACCTCTCCCAGGATTGGTGGGACCCCCCCCTCCACTTCAAAAACACATTGGGATTGGGGAGGGGGTGTGTGAGTGTCACCATGGGTTGGCCCAGAGCCAGCCAGAATCACTGAGATGGGGCTGAGCTCCACCAGGGACTGTGGGGTAACCCCATTCCCCCCACACCCTGTGCCCATAGGGATGAACCACCATCCCAAGGGGTGTAGGAGGGAGGTGACCCCCACACAGCATGGAGTCATGGAATGTTGTGAGTTGGAAGGGACCCACCAGGATCATCCAGTCCAACTCCTGTCCCTGCACAGGACAAGCCCAACATTCACACCATGTGTCTCAGGGCCTTGGCCAAATGCTGCTGGAATCTTGTCAGGCTTGGGGCCATGAGCACCTCCCTGGGGAGCCTGTGCCAGTGCTCCAGCACCCTCTGCCTCAAGAACCTTTTCCTCATGGCCAACCTCCCCCTCCCCTGCCACATCTTCCTGCCATGGCCTCTGCTCCTGGCGTTGGTGGCCAGAGAGAAGAGCTCAGCGCTTGCCCCTCCTCTTCCCCTTGGGAGGAAGTTCCAGACCACGATGAGATCTCCTCTCAGTCTCCTCTTGTCCAGGCTGAACAAACCAAGCGACTTCAGCCTCTCCTCACACCCTTTCCCTCCGAACCCTTCACCAATGTTGTGTCCCAAAACACTGTGGGTTCCCTTCAACCCTCTAAAACCGTTTGGAAAGGGGTGACCGCCCCCATCTGCGGCTGTGGGTCCCCATATCCCGGGGCCGTTAGGACGGGAACATCCCGACACCACCCCCAGGCCTTGGGGACGCGGTGACACCCCACCCCCTGTCCATGAGGTACCTCAGCCCCCCCCTAAAAAAACATCCCAGAGCCGCTAGGCCGGGGGTGAGCCCTCAGCAGCGGGCACCGACCCCTCAGGGCCTTGAGAACGGGGGTGCCCCGGTCCCCGGGGCCTTGGGGACGGGGTCACCCACCCACCCCCGCGCCGGAACCGGCCGCCACTCACCCGCCGAGCGCTGCCTACCCGGCAGCTTCACGAAGCGGTTGAGAAGGCCTCCGCCGCCACCTTCCGCGCCGCCCGAGCCCTCCCTGACACCCTCCCGGGCTCCGTCCGCCGCCGACATGGCCCCGTCCCCTCCTCCTCAGGGCGAGCCCCGGCGGCAACCAGCGGCAGGCCCCTCCTCCGCTATTGACCAATCAGCGACGCGCTTCTTCAGCTGCGACCTATAAAAAGCGGGCTTCTTGGCAGGTGGGAGAAGGCCGCGGTGTGAGGAGGTTGTTGCTATGCAGGCTAAACCAATCGATTGCCGCTCTTGCGCGTTGCCGCGGGGACAGGCTGGAGCAATCGAGCGCCGAAAGCGGCCGTGGGATAGGGTGGGGGGGCGAGTTCCGCGCTCGAGGTGCGGGAACCCCGCGGAACCCCCGCGGTAGAAGCGGCATTTCCTCACCGCTAACCCCTCCGTGGGGATGAGGAGACCGTGCGGGAGTTGTGTGGGGTCACGATCAGCCCCATAGCGCAACCGGAACCGTGTTGCGCGGCCGCGTTTCCCGCCCCCCCCCCCTCCCCGCCTCGCACCAGGCCGTGAGGGGCTGAGGGACCAAGATGGCGGCGCCCAGCGCCGGGGCGGCGGCGGCGGCGGGGGGCGTCCGGGGGAAACCGCCCGCTGTCACCCCCCAACAGATCCGTGACCTCATCGATGGTGGCATCGCCCCTGAAGCCGCCGGCCCTGATGGGTGAGGGGGAGCGGCGGGGCCTCGCTGGTACCGGGGTGAGGGGAGGGGGCGGCCCGGTCGTGTGAGGGGGGTGGTGGGGGAGGGCGGTGAGGAGCACTCGAAGCTATTGGCGGGGTGGGGCGTTGGGAGTTACTGGGAGCACTGGGAGATGACTGGAGTTGTTGGGGGATGTTGGAGAGCAGTGGTAGGTATGGGGAGTTGTTAAGGGAGAAGGCTGCTGGGGTGTGCTGGGAGGGACTGGGAAGCGCAGGGTGGACAGTGGAAGGTGGTACTGGTGGGATTAGGAGGTACTGGGAGTACTGGTGGGACTAAGAGGCACTGGGAGGCAATACTGGCGGGATTAGGAGGTACTGGGAGTACTGGTGGGATTGAGGGGCACTGGGAGGCAATGTTGGTGAGATTAGCAGGTACCGGGAGTACTGGTGGGACTGAGGAGCACTGGGAGGCAGTACTGGTGGGATTAGCAGGTACTGGGAGTACTGGAGAGACTGAGGAGCACTGGGTGGTGGTACTGGTGGCACTGGGAGTACTGGAGAGATTATGAGGTGCTGGGAGATAGTAACAGCAACTGAGAGACACTGGGAGGCAGCACTGGGAGGAACTGGGGGGCACTGGGAGGGCAGGGGCAGGTAAGTGACCTGTAGAGTTCTGCCATCCCACAGCCTGAGCGAGCTGACCTGGCCACATACTGGGGTTCTGCCCCAAAAAACTGGGGGGGTCCCATCCTGTGTGGGGTACTGAGAGTCACAGGAGTTACTGGTGTGTGTGGAGGAGTCTGGAGGGCACTGGGTGGCTGATTTTTGGGGGTATCCAGCTAAAACCAAGTACCTGCAGTTGCTGTTGGAGGCAACTTGACCTGACTGACCCCACTTTGACCCAAGTAGCCCTGAATTTTGGCTCACAGGGAGGTCAGGGCTGGTAATTTGGGTACAGATGCTGCTGGAAACCAGAATTCCAGGTACCAGGAGCCAGAATTCCAGGTGCTGGGAGCTCAGCAACATCCCTGACTTCAGAGACAAGCTGTGATCATCGATTTGATTTCACTGGGCTCAAAAAACAAGCTCCCATCTCCTACTTGTCCCATCAAATCCCCACCTGCTGCTGCTGCTGGCAGTCATCAGGAAATGTTTAATGTGCAGCTTTGTGTTGTTTTATTTTTATTTATTAGTAAAATAATTGATTTATTAGTGAAGTAATTAATAAAATAATTAGTAAAATAAAGTCAGGGCTTAGGAACTCTGAAGAAAAGGTTCTTCAGGGTAAACCTGAAGGATGAGGGGTTAGAAAGTGATCTGTGCATTTTTTATTCAGGAAATCTCTCCAGGACATCACAGAAGCTTTCTTTGCTGATTTGTTTTTTTCCTTTTTTAGGAAGGACACCTCTGACTGCTCAGAATCAACCAATGGATCTTCACAACTGGATTCTCTTTCCCTGGAGTCCACCAGCAAGGAAGCTTATTTCAGCAGAGTAGAAACATTCACCATATCCTTTCTGATGCTGAGCTTCCTTGATTGACCTCCAGGCTCTTGACTCCTCAGGTTTTTAGCAAATTCTGAGGATGGTCATGACAACATGTTGATGTCTGCAGTGGAAACACCTCTAACTGAGATTACCTGAGGAGAATCACACAGAATCACAGAGTGTCAGGGATTGGAAGGGACCTCGAAAGCTCATCCAGTCCAATCCCCCTGCTGGAGCAGGAACACCTGGATGAGATCACACAGGAAGGCGTCCAGGTGGGTCTTGAATGTCTCCAGAGAAGGAGACTCCACACCCTCCCTGGGCAGCCTGTCCTATCAGAGAGACCTGGACAGGCTGGAGAGCTGGGCAGGGAAAAACTTAATGAAATGTAATAAGGGCAAGTGTGGGGTGTTGCACCTGGGCAGGAACAACCCCAGGTTCCAGTATAGGTTGGGAGATGATCTCCTGGAGAGCAGTGAAGGGGAAAGGGACCTGGGAGTCCTGGTGGACAGCAGGATGGCCATGAGCCAGCACTGTGCCCTTGTGGCCAGGAAGGCCAATGGCATCCTGGGGGGCATTAGAAGGGGGGTGATCAGTAGGTCAAGAGAGGTTCTCCTCCCCCTCTACTCTGCCCTGGTGAGGCCACATCTGGAATATTGTGTCCAGTTCTGGGCCCCACAGTTCAAGAAGGACAGGGAGCTGCTGGAGAGAGTCCAGCACAGAGCCACCAAGATGATGAAGGGAGTGGAGCATCTCCCTGATGAGGAAAGGCTGAGGGAGCTGGGGCTCTTTAGCTTGGAGAAGAGGAGGCTGAGGGGGGACCTCATTAATGTTGATCAATATCTGAAGGGTGAGTGTCAGGAGGATGGGGCCAGGCTCTTCTCAGTGGTGTCCAATGATAGGACAAGGGGCAATGGGTGTGAGCTGGAACACAGGAGGTTCTGCTTAAACTTGAGAAGGAACTTCTTTCCTGTGAGGGTGACAGAGCACTGGGCCAGGCTGCCCAGGGAGGGTGTGGAGTCTCCTTCTCTGGAGACATTCAAGACCCGCCTGGACGCCTTCCTGTGTGATCTCATCTGGGTGTTCCTGCTCCAGCAGGGGGGTTGGACTGGATGAGCTTTCGAGGTCCCTTCCAATCCCTGACACTCTGTGATCCTGGGTGATTCTGTAAAGCAGACTCCTACCAAAGGTGAGAAGCAGCTCAGTGTAGGCTGGTGACTAGAGCTGACATAAAGACTCCACATTGCAGTGAGACAAAATGAGGTGAGGTTGACCAGATTGTCAAATTGCATACTAATTAGCAACACAGTGATGAGCAATAAATCCTATTGAGTACCTTGGATTGAAAATTAGAAATGCCATCTTTTTCAGTGTGACAAACTCTGATATTTTGCTAAGTTTCAGGAATGACTGTAGGAGTCTCCTGAGGTTGACTAGGAATTTTAGGATTATATCATTTAATTAGTGTCATTTTTCTTTTAAATCAGCAGAGGTTCAAAGAAGGGCTACAAATATGCAATAAATAAAATAGCCAGGTTAGACTGGGTAGTAAAATACAAAGAATGAATTGGTTTTGTAGTGCAGATGGCATTTTATCCATGCATCCTTATCATGAAAGAACTGACAAGGATGGTCAGAAAAGAAAAATAAGGATGAGATACAGATCCTGATTTGTGTTACACTGGCATAAAAATCTTTAAAATCTAATTAAGAAAGTGCCACTTGCTTCATTTGTTCAACTTTCCTTTGAACAGAAGACTAAAATGGTCATTTACTTTTTAAACCTTTTACAACCATCCCCTCCCCCTGCTTTGTTGTCACCCTCTCCATCATTTCCCCACAAGCTTCATCCTCTCTGAGGCTTTTCTTTGGCCAAAATAAACCTTTGGCCAAAGCTTTGATTGTGTAATTTATTGGGTTTTATCCTTAATTTGAGCACCCCCTGAAGTGGGCAGGCAAACCCCATGAGCTGTCTCCTCTTGTTTGCGCCAAGTATGGCTGGACCAACGTGGAGTGTGACATGTTGAAGTGCTCCAGCTGCCAAGCCTTCCTCTGCATGAGCCTTCAACTCACCTTTGACTTCAATAAGTGTACGTATGGCAACGTTCTGGGGGGTGGGCAATAGGATTTGGGGGTGTAGGAACCTCATCAGGTGTATAATTAACTTCTGTAATCTCCTCCTGGGTGGTGTTGGGTGTTTGATGCCTCTGAAAATAAAGTGTAAGTCAAATTTCCTGTAGTTTGTGAGAAGGTGATGGAAGTTCTTGCTCCTCTTCTCAGAGGTGGGTTAGAATAGAACAGTTCTGTTGGGGAACTCTTCCACTGTTGGAAGGGACCTGTGATGATCATCCAGTCTCCAACTGCTGACCACTTTGGGATTGACCAGGAGTTAAAGCATGTTATTAATCATAGACTGGTTTGTGTTGGAAAGAACCTTAAAGCCCATCCAGTCCCAACCCCCCTGCCAGCAGCAGGGACACCTTCCACTAGACCAGGTTGCTCAAAGCCTCATCCAACCTGGCCAAGAACACTTCCAGGGAGGAGCAGCCACAGCTTCTCTGGGCAACCTGGGCCAGGGTCTCACCACCCTCACACCAAAGAATTTCTTCTTAATATCTCATCTAAACCTCCCCTCTTTCAGCTTAAAGCCATTTCCTCTTGTTCTATCACTAACTGCCCTTTGGCCAAAGTCCCTCCCCAGCCTTCCTGGAGCCCCTTCAGGTACTGGGAGGCCACTGGAAGGTCTCCCTGGAGCCTTCTCTTCTCCAGGCTGAACAGCCCCAACTCTCTCAGCCTGTCCTCACAGCAGAGCTGCTCCAGCCCTGGCATCATCCTCGTGGCCTCCTCTGCACTGGCTCCAGTAGCTCCATGTCCTTGTGCTGTTGGTGGCCCCAGCACTGGAGGCAGCACTGCAGGGGGGGTCTCAGGAGGGCAGAGCAGAGGGGCAGAATCCCCTCCCTGGCCCTGCTGCCCACACAGGTCCAGCCCTTTCACCAGCTGTGACACACTCAAGTGTCTCAACATCCTTTCTGTAGATGGTTTCCTCATCTGCTGCCTTGATCCTCCACTACATTTTTCTGTTGAGCTGTTGGTCACCCAGTCAGTCTGCTCAGATGATCACATTGTGTAACTTAATTAATAAACTTCTCCCCCACCCTCTTTAAACTGCTTAAACCACCAGCAGTGAAGCTCCCCATCCTGTTGCCCTCACTGAGGTCCCTGCCCAGGCCCAGCACCAGTTTCCTTCCCCTATTTCTGATGCTGTTGTTCCACGTGGGGCTGAGAGTGCAGCAGAAACATCTCCACCATAGTGTGAGTGTCACTTTTGACCCATAGGATAGTGACAACCTATATTTTATCCCCTTCCCAGACCTTTACCTGCATCTTTCCTCTGCAGAAAGACATTTATTACCCCACCACAAAGAAATGTCATCTCTATTTCTCAACTTGAATGCAAATCCCTGCTCTTTGTGTCTGTCACATGCAGTGTGGGTCATGTAATGCTGAGCTGCACCAGCATTTCCTTCTGGGTCACCCTGGGTATTGACATCTGCTGTTTGTTCAGACTTATCTTTTTTAAATAAACTTTGGCCTAATTATTCTCTTGGTAATCAAGCTGGTTTAGGGAAAATCTAAAATAAGCAGAGGTTGGAAGAAAGGCTTAAAAATAAATTGAAATAATAAGTGATTTGGTTCTGAAAGGGGGTGAATAAATTAAATTAAGTATTAAATATTTTTTTGGGGGGTGGGAAGTTTGATTTCCAGGCATGACTGTGATTTGGCTCCTACAGCCAGGGTGGAGAGGTCAGGTGAGTTAGCAAGGGACTGGCAGCAGCCCAGGAGGTAAAACTGGCAAGAGCAAGTGGTCCCTGTCCCCACAGCTGGTTTGAGCTGTGTTTCCACGCTCTGCTCTGCAGTGTGAGAGGCTCCTCAGCTCCACTGTTGTTGGGAATGGGAATTGAAGGGGATTTTGGCTGCAGGGAGGTGGAATCACTCTGGTGATGCTTAGTTTTGTGGAGAGCCAACCTGCCTTTGCTGCCACAGGAGCTGCTGCTCTGCAGTTGCCTGTAGGGAGCCTAGAGGTGCAGCAGCTTGTTTTGGTGAAGAGAGAGATGAGTTTGAGGTGAGACCTTCAAGGCTCTGCAACCTACAGCCTCAGGTGGCATCTGTCACCCAAGTCATGCTGAACAGGAGGAGCAGAGAAGCCCTCATAGCCTGGTGCCTTCCTCTCCTGGTTTGGTTTTCCCAGCTATTCCCTGAGGAGGTGACTCCACAGGGGAGTAGAAATGAGCTTTGCCTTGCAGATAAGGAACGCTGCGTGGAGCTGAAGAAGGCCTTGTGCACTGCTCATGAGAAGTTCTGCTTCTGGCCAGACAGCCCCTGTCCAGGTTGGTGTTTCAGAGCCCAGCTAGTGCAAGTCTCCAGCATTATTCCCTTTTTGTTCCCTTTTTGTTGCTGCTCTTGTCTCCCACCGTAGGGATTGTGGTTTCTCTTCAAGTTCTCAAAGCAGGCAGTGTCATCACGGTCCCCTTTTTCCCTGTGAGGACAATGAAACACACAGCAGCAAAGCAACATCTTCAGCAGCCTCAGCAAATAAACAACTGCCCATGGCTGGAGCCCCAGAGCAGGCTGTACCCAGCCTCTCTTAAATTTTGGGTGCCTCTGGGGCAGTTGAAATGTTTCCTGGCTTGTAACTGGGAGAGGACAAGGGAGGCTGGATGACATGGGCTGCTCAAAGGGTGAGAGATCACAGAATAATGGTTGAGCTTGGAAGGGACCTCTGAAGGTCACCTAGTCCAACCACCCTGCTCAAGCAGAGACTCCTGGAGCACATGAATCAGGATTTTATCCAGATGGTTTTTTAATATCTCCAGGGAGGGAGATTCCACAACCTCTCTGGGCAGCCTGTCCCAGTGCTCAGTCACCTTCACAGTTACTGTGAGAGAGACTGTTATGGGGAAACCTCGGCTGGATTCATCTCCTCTCTTGCCCTGCAGGATAAGAAGGGGGTGGGAAAGCTGGTGGCACAGCTGGAGCCCACAGCATGAGCTCAGGTTTCCCATGTTTGCTTTCACCAGATCGCTTTGCCATGTTGCTGGTGGATGAGCCCAGAGCCCTTCTCCAGGACTTCCTGGAGCGCTTTCAGAGCCTGTGTCAGCTGGAGCTGCAATTGCCCTCTCTCAGACCAGAAGACATGAAAAACATGGTGAGTTTCCATCTGCCTCTCAACCTTGAGTGCATTCAAAGCCCCAGTGACACCAGGCACTCCTGTGCTGTACAAACCCTGACTGAAACAGTTGTGAGATTCAAATCAGAGACTCCAGCTTGCCAGGTTGGCAAAGCTCAGCCCTGCCTGCATGTGTGAGTGGTCTGTCATCACCTTGGCTTTCTCCTTGAGTGTTTCTCACCTGGTGTTTCTGGAATCATGTTAAAGGGAGTTTGGAAAGGTTCATTTATCATGCAAGCCTTTGGCCAATGTGGGCACAACTGGCTCCTGTCACCACGATGTTGCTGGTGGGAAGTGGGCTGTGGTGTCTGTTCCCCACTCTGCACCTTTCCTGGTGTGTGTGGTGCTCTCTGGTGCCCAGCAGAAGTGATTTGGGGTCACATAAACTCCTTTGTGGCAGCTCCCACCCCTGTTCCTTACCTCTGAGTACTCCATGAGATGCTGGAGCCCATGGATCCCTTTAGCTGGGATCCCACAAAACTGGAGACAAGTCATCATGTTAGGTGGCATCAGGGGTTTGGGGTGTCAGAGGCTGCCCTAGAGCAGAGGTGAGGGAGCCCAGGGAGTGTGATACAGGGAGGTCTCCTCATGTGAGGCTCAGCAGGTCAGAGGGAAGAGCAGAAGCTGGAGCATAGCTGCAGCCAGGAGCAAGTGTGGGATTGCCTCTGTAAAAGGGAAAGACTCTCTAAGAAAATGCTTATGGGTGAAATGATGCTGATTAATAGAATTATTATGGTACAAATGAAAAATCAGAAACAGGTGCTATGAAATAATAGAATAATAATTCTTATAACCCATGCAACCATGCTGCTTCTCACTTTTGTTGCAATAGTCTTTTTTTCTTTGATTTGCCCAATTATACCAAATATACCAATAATCAATAGTCAAAATCTTGACTCCTAGAGTCTTCTAGAATTAATTTCTAAAACTCCTGCTTATGAAGTTTAAAGGTTCCTTTGGGAGGCCACTCATCATTTGTTCTTCCTCCTCTCATTCTAATCAGGAATGGCCATTCCTCTTGACACAACATTATCAGCCTCCCCTCCTGGAATGTCTGTGCCATTCCCATTGGTATCTTTTTCCAATTTTCCAATACTTCAGCAAGGGGTGTCCCCCTTTCAACACTGGGTGTCATCCCCATTTTCTTTTACCCTCTTTTCCTTATATAAACACAAGAGTCCTCCCAGTATAAGCCAGTCTGGAATTACCCAAAGCTCTACAGGTGTACTCACCTTTTTTGCTGGCAATTTGAATGTTGGAGATGGGTTTGTCCAGTGGGATATCTGCCTCTTATTATTTTATCTTGTGTCCTAGAGTCCCAGCTAGGGTGACAATTTCTGTGAAAGGAATTTAACTCAGTGGGTGGTAACTCTGGGTTTGCTTTATTGGCAACTCAGAGCTGGGCCATCACCTCAGTGAGTGGCCAAGGCACTGCAAAAATCAAGCTCTATCTATATGTTAAATTTAACATTAGACAATAGATCTTCTGTTCCAAGTTCTTGGTGTTTTCCCACAAACCCTCAGTTCCAAATTTCTCATTAATTTAAAATTCTATAAAAGTCCATAGTGGTCTTAAAACTTGGCTGGTTCTTCTCATCTCATCTCAGAGCCTCTTCAGAAGTTGCAGCCCCACTCTGGTCACTGGATTCACTGATCTTGAATCATCTCCTTCTCTGCTCACCTCTGCACTTATAAGAAAAACTTAACACAATAGTAATTAACTTCTGTCTGGTTTAAAATCTGGAATCTTTCACAATTCACTCACTCCAAGTTCATCACTTCTCCTCTGTAATTGCTGAGCCTCTGAATTCTCTTCTTCTTGTTGATTCAGCTGGGTTGGGTTTAAACCAACCATGGAGAGGGCGAGACAAGGGCCAAAGTGAGAAGCAGCATGGTTGCATGGGTTATAAGAATTATTATTATTATTTCATAACACCTGCTTCTGATTTTTCATTTTAACCATCACACTTCTATTAATCAATATCATTTCACCCATAAACTTTCTCTTAGAGAGTCTTCCCTTTTACAGCCTCCTCAGGGGGACCTGGTCAGACCCTGCTCTACTCCAGCCAAGTCTGGCTTGTTGGGCACAGATGGCTCTTGAGAGCAAGAAGCCATGTGGGGACTGGGGAACTCTTCATCCTATTCAGCAGAAATCACAGAGGTGTTCTGTGGTTGCCACCATGGGCTGTCTGAGTTATGAAACCCAGCAGAGTACCCCCTGAGAAGAGACAACATAAAGCCAGTGGATGTGTCACATCTCCACATCTAACTCCCCAGCTGTCCCACTAGCAGCAAGGTCTGGAGCTCAGTGGTCAGCCTTTGGGGACTCTCTTTTCTCACTTTCTCTCAGCAATGACCCCAAAAGTGCTCATGGTTTGGTTGAGCACAGGCAAACGCAGCCCCTGAGGCCTCCCTGGGATCAGAGGGACAGACAGGAGCTGTTCAGGCTCATGCTTGCTGTGACCTGCTCCAGGGGGCAAATGGTGCTTGAACCAAGTCCAGGCATCAAGGAGAGTCAGATGGACACCAAGCAGGAGGAGGCCATCGCTCTGCATGGCTTTTGCCTGTTAACCAGAGTAGAGCCCTGGGACAGGCTGCCCAGAGAGGGTGTGGAGTCTCCATCTCTGGAGATGTTCAAACCCACCTGGACACTTTCCTGTGCAACCTGGTGTAGGGAACCTGCTTTGGCAGGAGGGTTGGACTGGATGATCTCCTGAGGTCCCTTCCAACCCCCACCAGTCTGTGAAGTGCTGAAAGTGCTAACTCATGCACCCAGCCCTTTCAAGGAGTGAAAGAGGACATTTTCTCCATGTAGGACGTGGTTTGTGAGTAGAAGCTGTGTATTTTATCAGACTCTGCTGTCTTTTTGTGTCCCACAGTCCCTGACAGAGGAGAAGATCAGCCTCCTCCTCCAGCTGATCGGGGAGGAACTGGAGCACAAAATGGAGGGAGAGAAACCACCGGTGAAGTTGGCCATGGAGATCCTGCCAGTGCACGTTCCTGCCTGCATCCTGGCTCTGTGTGGCTGGACTTGCAGGTGGGTGGTGGTGCAGGACTCGTGCTGAGGTGTCTGCTGCACTTTGTGCTTATGGTGAAACCTGCCAGAGGCTGGAGAAGTCACAGAATCCCAGACTGGTTTGGATTGGGAGGACCTGAAAGCTCATCCAGTGCCAACCCCCCTGCCAGCAGCAGGGACACCTTCCACTAGACCAGGTTGCTCAAAGCCTCATCCAACCTGGCTGAGAACACTTCCAGGGAGGAGCAGCCACAGCTTCTCTGGCCAACCTGGGACACTGTCTCACCACCCTCACACCAAAGAATTTCTTCCTAATATCTCATCTAAACCTATTTTTTTCCAGTTTAGAGCCATCACCCCTTGTTCTGTCACTAACTGCCCTTATAAAAAGTCCCAGCATGTGGATGTCCCTCTTGTGAAATGTTCAATATCCCCTATTTCACTGTTTTTTTATCTCCAGCTGCTAAAATTCACAGGCTTCCAGAAACCCCAGCACCAATCTACCTCATCTAAAATAGACATCTCCTAGAGACAGCAAAGAGTTTTAAAAATCTTTAAAAAACCACATTTTGGCCTGCTTGTTGCTGATTTAGATGTTGAAGTCAATCCCTGAAATGTCATCTTCAGTAATGCTTTCATTGCTCATCAGGCCTGCAGGAAGGGAGGGAAAATTTGTGACCTGAAGGTTTGTGGCTTCCCAAAGTGTGTGCTGAGAGCAGAACAGCCAGGCTGGTAGTGCCTGAGGTACCTTGCTGGAGGTGAAGCGAGGTTTTACGGTGCAGGCTGGAAAAGGGTTTCATGGTGGGGAAAAGCAGAGCTGCTGCTGTGTCTGGGAAGTTCAGGGCATGAGGACAGGGACATTCTTGGCTGATCTGTCATAACTGGTAGAAAGAGGGAAGGTTTAGATTAGATATTAGAAAAAAATTCTTCACTGTGAGGGTGGTGAGACCCTGGCCCAGGTTGCCCAGGGAAGCTGTGGCTGCTCCTCCCTGGAAGTGTTCTGGGCCAGGTTGGATGAGGCTTTGAGCAACCTGGTCTAGTGGAAGGTGTCCCTGCTGCTGGCAGGGGGGTTGGAACTGGATGAGCTTTAAGGTCCCTTCCAGCCCAAACCATTCTATGATTCTAACTAAGTGTGCTCTTGCTTCCTGGCAAGCCAAAATGTAACTGAGCCAGGTTAAATCAACACTGTAGATGGGTTTTAATGGACTTGTTTTACTTAGTAGCACACAGAGCTACAAAATCAGTAATTCTGAGCCTCTTTAGCACAGGAGGAAATGGCCTCAAGTTGCACCAAGGGCAGTTGAGATGGGATGTGAGGAAGAATTTCTTTGCTGAAAGGGTTCTGAGGCATTGGAAGGGGTTGCCCAGGGCAGTGGTGGAGTCCCCATCCCTGGAGGGATTGAAGAGTCGTGTAGACACAGTGCTGAGGGACATGGGTCAGTGGGGGACTGGTCAGTGTTGGGTTCATGGTTGGACTCAATGATCTTAAAGGGCTTTTCCAATCCAGGCAATGCCGGGTTTCTGCCCAGGAGCACTGATGTGTTGGAACGTGCTGGCTCAGGTACCTGTGACTGAGACAATTCCTGTGCTCTGCCAGATTCCTGCATCTGTTCTGAAAAGCTGGGATTTTGGGAAAGGGCCCAGGCTTGTCCCTGACCTTCTCTTCTGACTTGACTCTGTCCCTTGCAGTGCTGCATCTGGCTCTGTGCACCTCTCTGTGATCACCTGCTCCCGCTGCATGAGGAAGGTGGGGCTGTGGGGTTTTCACCAGCTGGAGTCTGTGGAGCTGGACTCCTGCAGCCCCAGCAGTGCCCTGCCAGCACCCACCGAGCGCTCACCCCTCGTGCCCACCTCTCCACGCAGGATGCTCACGCGGAGCCAAGACACACTCCCGCCGGGCTCTGAGCAGGTATGACCCAGCTTGGGCTCAACTGTGATCTTGGGATGTCTGGGTGATACAGGGGCACTCAGGAGTCAAGATTGATGTAGTTTGGGTGTCCACTGCCTTTAACCCTGAAAAAGGCTATTCTTGGTGATCAAGCAATGGCCAAGAAGGCCAATGGCATCCTGGGGTGCATGAAGAAGACTGTGACCAGCAGGTCCAGGAAAGTTCTTCCTCTCTACTGTACCCTGGTGAAGCCACATCTGGAGTCTTGTGTCCAGTTCTGGGCTCCTCACTTCAAGAAAGGCCAGAAACTACTGGAGAGAGTCCAGTGTAGGGTTACAAAGATGGTGAGGGGACTTGAGAACCTCTCTGCTGAGGAAAGGCTGAGAGGGCTGGGGCTGTTTGGTCTGGAGAAGAACAGACTGAGAGGGGATCTCTTATCAATGCTTGTCAATACCTAAAGGGTGGCTGTCATGAGGGTGGGGCCAAGGTCTTTTTAGTAGTGCCCAGTAACAGGACAAGGGGCACAAACTGGAACACAGGAAGTTTCATCTGAAGATGAATTAAAACCTTACTGTGAGAGTGCCAGAGCCCTGGGCCAGGCTGCCCAGAGAGGGTGTGGAGTCTCCATCTCTGGAGATGTTCAAACCCACCTGGACACTTTCCTGTGCAAGCTGGTGTAGGGAACCTGCTTTGGCAGGGGGGTTGGACTAGGTGATCTCCTGAGGTCCCTTCCAACCCCACCATTCTGGGATTCTGTGGTGCTGTGTCTTCAATCATGGGCAACATCCAACAGAATTGGGTTGCTGCTGCCTTTATCTCTGCCCTTTGCAGCTCACTGTCCTCTCTTCCCTCAACCTTCTCCTGCAAGAGGCCAAAAAAGGGTCTTTCCAGCCAGGATACTGAGGCTTTTCTAACCCAGGGTGCTCTGAATCAGGGTCTCCCTTTACCTGTGTCCAACTAGACACATGTAAGATGCTCCTGGTATGAAGGGAAGGTGGCACAACTCCTGCCAAGATGGCTGAGAAAGCTTTGATCTCTTGTTTGAGCTGGTCAGGGCCCCCTTGTCCACTTCAGGCAGGTGACACTGGTGACCAGAGGAGCTCTTGAAAGAACAATTCCTTGTTCTTTCCCCACTGGCAGCACGAGAAGAGCCCGTCCCCGGCAATCTCTCGCCCACGGGGTTGGGACTCTCCTATCCCCATGGACAGGAGTGAGCTGGAAGTGGCCAGTCCTACTCTGAGGAGCCGCCCCATCACCCGCAGCATGGGACAGGGGGACAATATGGAAGTGCCATCCAGTCCTCTCCGTAGAGCCAAGCGGGCACGGCTCTGCTCTTCCAGCAGCTCGGTGAGTCACCTTGGTGCAGGGAAGGTTTGGGTTGGGTGGACAGAGACTTGGGCAGGGTGCTCCTCATCCAGGGACCACTGTTGTCCCCATAGCTCAGGGCTGGTATTTTGGCACAGAAATAGTTTTATTGTGTCATTGGAGTCTGTTTTAAACCATGCTGTGGCTGTCATCTCCTCCTCCTCCATCCAGGACACTTCTTTGAGAAGCTTCTTTGACCCCAGCTCACAGCATCGTGACTGGTGTCCATGGGTCAACACAGTGGAAGGAGGTGAAACCCTGGAAGATACCACAGCCCAGGAGGAGAAGGAGCCTGTGAAGGCAGAGCCAGGCTGGCAAGTGGTATTGAACACGCTCCTTGCCACCAGGAAGTGTGACAGAGTCCCCGAGACGGAGCCTGTGGTGAGTCTTGCAGGATCCCCAGCCCCAAACCCAACCCTCCTAACACTGCTTGCTTCAGCCTTGCCCATGGCTAAAAGTTTATGGGCAGAATTTGGGGTAGATGGGCTTTGTTTGGGCTGAATGGCAGAGCTCAGAGGGTTTTAATTAGCAGTGCAGAGTCTAATTGGAGGCCTGTGGTTAGTGGTGTCCCCATGGGTCAGGACTTGGTCCAGTCCTGTTCAATATATTCATCAGTGACTGGGATGAAGGGACTGAGTGTACCCTTCACCAGTTTGCTGATGACACAAACTGGGAGGAGTGGCTGATCCACTGGAAGGCTGTGCTGCTGTTCAGGGAGACCTGGACAGGCTGGAGAGTTGGGTGAAGAGGAACCTGATGAGGTTCAATAAGGGCAAGTGTAGGGTCCTGCACCTGGGGAGGAATCACCCCAGGGCACCAGGACAGGTTGGGGTGGACCTGCTGGAAAGCAGATCTGCAGAGAAGGACCTGGGAGTGCTGTGGATGACCAGTTGACCATGAGCCAACGATGTGCCCTAGTGGCCAAGAAGGCCAATGGTCTCCTGGGGTGCATGAAGAAGAGTGTGACCAGCAGGTTGAGGGAAGTTCTCCTCCCCCTCTACTCTGCCCTGCTGAGGCCACATCTGGAGTGTTGTGTCCAGTTCTGGGCTCCCCAGTTCAAGAGGGACAGGGATCTTCTGGAGAGAGTCCAGGGGAGGCCACAAAGATGATGAGGGGCCTGGAGCATCTTTCTTAGGAGGAAAGACTGAGAGAGCTGGGTCTGTCTATCCTGGAGAAGACTGAGAAGGGACCTTATCAGTGTTTATAAATATCTAAAGGGTTGGTATCAAGAGGATGGGGCCAGACTCTTCTCAGTGGTGGCCAGCAATAGGACAAGGGGCAATGGGCACAAGCTGGAACACAGGAGGTTCCAGTGAAACATGAGGAGAAACTTCTTTGCTGTGGGGGTGTTGGAGCCCTGGGCCAGGCTGCCCAGAGAGGGTGTGGAGTCTCCATCTCTGGAGATGTTCAAACCCACCTGGACACTTTCCTGTGCAACCTGGTGTGGGGAACCTGCTTTGTCAGGGGGGTTGGACTAGATGATCTCCTGAGGTCCCTTCCAACCCCCACCATTCTGTTTCTGTGGATGCAAACCCAGCTGGATGTCAAGGACCATTGTGTGTCTGCAGAGTCTCAGCTTCCCTTCCAGCTGCACTGCCAGCCTCTCAGCCAGGTCTGATCTGTTCCAGCGATGGGTTGTGTGCAGATCTGCTCCAGGGCTGCTATAAATAACAGCCTTTCCTGAGCAGCTCAGCACTGCCCAAGATCCAGCTTCATTTCATGTCCCAACAGAGAGCTCCTGACCCTCTCTGCAGACATCCTGCACCACCAGCCCCAGGTTGTTGGACCTGATGGGTTTGCTGAGCCTGGGGAGCGGAGCCGAAGCCACAGCCTTGCTCCTCGAGTGGCTGTGGGGCAGCCAGTGCCTGCTGCTGCCTCCCTGGGCCCCATTATCCACTTGGATTCCCTCTGCTGGGAATGGTGGAGCAGTCCTGTGTCAGCATTTGTCCTGGGGACTTTGTGTGAGTTGTGTCCCCAAAAGTCAGTCCCTTCTGGCTGTGCCCTGTGCTGGGAAAGTGCTGGCAGGTCCTGTGGGACCAGACACAAGTTGGAGGGGTGAGACCCAGCTGGAGTAGGGGTGACTGGAGTCCTGTCCTGCTTATAGAATCCCAGACTGGTTTGGGTTGGAAGGGACCTGAAAGCTCATCCAGTTCCAACCCCCCTGCCAGCAGCAGGGACACCTTCCACTAGACCAGGTTGCTCAAAGCCTCATCCAACCTGGCCGAGAACACTTCCAGGGAGGAGCAGCCACAGCTTCTCTGGGCAACCTGGGCCAGGGTCTCACCACCCTCACACCAAAGAATTTCTTCCTCACATCTCAGCTCCATCTCCCCTCTGCCACTTTCAAGCCATCAGCCCTCATCCTGTCACTCCCTGCCCTTGTCCAAAGTCCCTCCCCAGCCTTCCTGGAGCCCCTTCAGGTACTGGGAGGCCACTAGAAGGTCTCCCCGGAGCCTTCTCTTCTCCAGGCTGAACAGCCCCAACTCTCTCAGCCTGTCCTCACAGCAGAGCTGCTCCAGCCCTGGCATCATCCTGGTGGCCTCCCCTGGACTCTTCCTAACAGGTCCATGTCTTTTTTTTTTTGGTGTTGTTTCTTGCTTGCAGTCACCTTGCTGTTCTAACAAATAGGGTTAATTAAGTCAAGGAGCAAATTGATGTCCTGCCAGCCAATTAGGATATTTCCAATGGGTTGGGTTTTTTTTTGCTGCACTTTCTCTTCACAAGCTTTGTAGACAGGTCCTCAAGGGCTGTTGCAGTGCCTTCACCTCTGCTTGTCACTTTGCTCCCCTCTCTTCCAGAGTCTCTCAGTGAAGTCCTGCAAAGTATTCCGCATTTTCCGGCAGTGGGAGAGCATGAACTCCTCCTGAACGGGCCCAGCTCCTCCTGAACGGGCCCAGCTCCTCCTGAACGGGCCCAACTCCTCCTGAACGGGCCACTCCCTCTGGGAACCACTTGCCTGGTTGGTGGCACGGAGCATCGCATCCATCTGGCAGAGATCTGCTTTGTAGTTGCTCCCACGGCAGCTCCGTGCCACAGGGAGGGGATACCAGGGAGGCTCCGTGCCAAATGCAGCCCCCACTGGCCACTGGGACCCCCTCCTCCCTGGCTGCCTTCTGTGAAGCCCCCCCTGTCTTCACAAATTGCTGCTGGAGCCCTGAGGGCTTCCACAGCCTCATCTGCAGCCAGGACGTGCCGCAGGTGTGTGGGGTGAACAAGGAGATGTGGTCACCTCACAAGGGTGACCGTCTTGTCCAGCTGTGACCTGCCACCAACAGCGCAGGGGAGTGACATCAGGTGGGAATAAACATTTCACTTTTGTTTGTTTTCTTTTTGTTGTTGTTTTTTCTTACTCTTGGTGTGGTGCTTCTTCCCAGGCTGGGGTGAGCTCTGGACCTCGCACGTGGCTCCCATATCTCCTGGGATGCTTGGCTTTGTGGGATCAGTGTCTGGCTGCCTCCTTCTCCTCTCACCCCCTCCTTGTTTCACTGTCTCCCCTGCCTGATGTGGGCTTTTTGCCACAGCCTCAGCCCCTGTCTACACAGAGATGTCCCCAGTCTCATACCACCAGCCTCTGCCCCAGCAATCAGCTGCCCAAAGGAGATTTATTGGGGGCTGATATCCTTCCCAGAGTGATAAATCACCTGGGCCAGAGTGACAGGGAAGGTTGGGATGCATCCAAAACCCTGGAAGAGATAGATTAAGGCTTCCCATGGCTCGAGCCACAAGCCTGGGTGCTGGGGAGGGATTGATCTCTGTGGAAAGGGCAGAAGAAGCCAAGAAGGGAGACCCTGATCTCTCATCTCCATCCTTGAGAATGTTGGGAAAGGGTGAGAGCCTCCTCAGAGGAAACCCAGGCAAAGTTGAACCTCTTCCCTAGGTGTGCTGCAGCCACGTGGATGTGGATGAAGGCACAGAAAGGTCATTATTTTATTTTATTTTTTTTCTTGTTTTTTATTTTTTTTGAGCAAAGAAACCTCCTTTGAAGTAGGAGCTCTTGCCTTGGTTTCCCCAGCCCTGTATTTTTTCTGCATCTCATCTTTCCTCATCCCCTTTAGGGTATTTCCTGGATACTCCATGTCTGGGAAGGCAGCAGATGCATTGGTCAGGGCTGATCCATGCACTCCCTGAACCCCAAAACTTGTGGGTGTGTGTGCCCACCTGGGTTCTTCTGAAAGACACCCTTTACCTGCTGGGTTCCTGTTTGGGTGCTGGCAGGAAGCCCTCTGGGAAGCAGTAGGGCTTGAGTTTGGGTGGGTCACCTTCCTGTGTGACACTAATGAGGAGCTGCTTCATCCCATGGCCATGCTGGGCTGGGATTTGGGGTGGAGATGGGGGTGTCACCCCCACACACAGCCTGGGTACCCCCAGAGGGGTGAGGATGGGCTGGGATTTAACTGGGATCTGCAGCAGGGCATGGAGGAGCCCCTTCCCCAGCTGCCCAAACCCACACATCCCCTTGTCCCCAACAGCCCCCCACCCATGGTTTCCCTTGTCCCCCATAGCTCCCCACAGCTTCCTATGGGACCCTATAGCTCCCCTGCTCCCCAGAACTCCTCTAGCTCCCCCATTACACAGAATCCCAGACTGGTTTGGGCTGGAAGGGACCTTAAAGCTCATCCAGTCCCAACCCCCCTGCCAGCAGCAGGGACACCTTCCACTAGACCAGGTTGCTCAAAGCCTCATCCAACCTGGCCCAGAACACTTCCAGGGAGGAGCAGCCACAGCTTCTCTGGCCAACCTGGGCCAGGGTCTCACCACCCTCACACCAAACAATTTCTTCCTCACATCTCATCTCCATCTCCCCTCTGCCACTTTCAAGCCATCAGCCCTCATCCTGTCACTCCCTGCCCTTGGCCAAAGTCCCTCCCCAGCCTTCCTGGAGCCCCTTCAGGTACTGGGAGGCCACTGGAAGGTCTCCCTGGAGCCTTCTCTTCTCCAGGCTGAACAGCCCCAACTCTCTCAGCCTGTCGTCACAGCAGAGCTGCTCCAGCCCTGGCATCATCCTGGTGGCCTCCTCTGGACTGGCTCCAGTAGCTCCATGTCCTTGTGCTGTTGGTGGCCCCAGCACTGGAGGCAGCACTGCAGGGGGGGTCTCAGGAGAGCGGAGCAGAGGGGCAGAATCCCCTCCCTGGCCCTGCTGCCCACGCTGCTCTGGGTGCAGCCCAGGACACGGTTATTGGCTCTGTGCTGCCAGCGCACGGTGCCGCCTCATGTGGAGCTTCTGGTCCCCCAGCACCCCAAGTCCTTCTCCTCAGGGCTGCTCTCCAGCCATTCTCCACCCAGCCTGGATTTGTGCTTGGCAAAAGATTTCCAATGTTTTCCCCCAACTCCCCATAACTCCTCCTCCTCCTCCCCTTGTCTCCCCCATTCCCTTTGGCTCCTGATACCCCTCTTGCCCCCTCTGATCTCCACTTTGTGTCTCCACCACAGTCAAGGAACCACCCCACAACCCATGGGGTGCACCCATGCTGGGGTCTGCAAAGCCAGCCACCACCTCTGCACCCCTATTTTCAGACCCAGGAGGGCTCAGAGGGCCCTCAAACTTGCTGTGCACCCACATAAGGGGGGTCTGGGTGCTACAAGAATGATCTTAAGGCATCTCAAAAGGAACAGGATGGTGTTGTAGTCCCTGTTCTCTCAAAATTATGGGATTAAACAGATAAAATACAGGGGTTTAAATAAATTAAGGGAAAATCTTCATCTCCCCACTCGTTTTCTCAGTTGCTTGGAACGGGTCAGGGAGCATCAAGGCTGGGGAAATGGAGGAGCTTCTATCCCAACTTCTCCATCTGTTCTGCTCAAATATAACCCCATTCCCCTTTGTCTCCCCAAATTCCTAACCCAGGGTGTGGATCTGACCCCCCCCTCAGTGAGGTTCCTCCTATCCCAGCCGGACTTGGAGCTAGAGGGCCATTTTGGGTCATTAAATGGAGGAAATCACCCCAAACACCCATACTTGTGGGGTGACATTACCCCTTTTATTGGACTTTTTGGGGTTCTTTGTCTGTGTTTCCTCCCCTCAGATTAGGAGGAAGTGCTGAGGCAAATTTTGGGGTGATGCTGGTGTCAGGAATGTGGGAGTTGCCACACCAGAGCCTCACCAGCTTGAGGGACACTCATTAGCATTGTCACGCTCCTCAGTGTCACCTCCGGGGTGATGGCAGGTGCCTCCCTCACCCCCATCCGGTTGGGTAAACTGAGGCACGGGGGAAATGCTTTGCCGGTGTCACACCGGAAAACCGGGATGGTGACTTGGTGACTCGTGTTGTGAGGCCTGGTTGTCCACTCTGTCCTCATTTTACCATCCAAAGGTGGTGTTTGGCTTCCATCGTGGCTTCCTCGAGGTGACACCGGTGTCATGCCCAGTGGGGGACAATGCACCTCGGCTTTTAAGTCCCAGCGGGGTCTCGAACCCGTGACCCTTGGACCATGTCACGCACATACGCACCCCCCTTTCCCCTTAACACTACAACTCCCAGCATGCCGCGGGCTGGGGGCGGGGCTAAACGCGGCGTTACCAGCTCAACCAATAGTGACGCAGCGGGGTGGTGAGGTCACTGCGGGTGACGTCAGGGGTCCAGAGAGAGGCTCCGGTAGAGGCGACCGGAGCGGGGCTCGCGGCTGAGGGAGCGCGAGGCAGCGCGACGCCGTGGGGTGTGTGGGGAGGGGGGGGGAGAAGAGCCCGGGTGGCGGTACCGGTACCGGCAGCACCACAGGAGGAGGAAGAGGAGGGCGGCGACAGCGACAGCGACAGCGGCGGAGGGGGGGGGTCCCAGCGCCCCCCCGGTACCGGGCGTCCCCGGTCCGCGGCGGCGGCGGAGCTGACAGCCCGCCTGGAGCAGCGGGGGCGGCTGCGGCCATCATGTCCTCCCCTAGTCCGGGCAAGAGGCGGATGGACACCGACGTGGTCAAGCTGTATCCTTCCCGTACCCCTTATTTCCCTCCCCGGTAACCCCCCCTCTTCCCCCCCGGAGGTGAGCCCACCTCAGCCGGGCCTGCACCGGGGAGGAGGATCGGGGAGCACCGGGGACACCCCTGTCTGATATCCCCCCCTCCCCCGAGCGGCGGCAGCGCCCCTTTCTGCGGCCAGGCCTAGGCCTCTCCCCGGGGCTGGGGGCTGGACCTGCCCCCCCGCTTTACCGGAGAGCTGGGCGGGGGGGGGCGAGGCCGCCTCACCCCCCTTTTTCCCTGATTTTAGGGGTTTATCCCCCTCTGTGGCTCGACAGCCCGGAGCTGGGGTACGCTGGGGGTGTCCTTGTAGGTGTCCCCCCCCTCTTTGGTGACACCCCCAGCCTGATTTCCCCCCCCCCCCCCCCCCCCGCTTTTTCCTGCCCTGGCCTACAGCCCAGTTACCGGGGGAGGGTGAGGAAGGGGGGGGAGAGCAGCTCCAGCAGCCACAGCCCAAAGAAAGGCTTTTGTGGTGTTTATTATTATTTACTCCCTGATTTCAGCCTGTGGTTCACGAATCTTCTTGTGCCAGCTTAGGGATTTCATTATTTTATTTGATTTTTGGGGGCTCCCCCTCCCCTCTCCCCCCCCACTTCCCATGGGGACTGGCTCCCAGCAAACCTGTGGCTGGGGTGACAGAGGGGGTGGGCAAAGGGCACCGGGGCCCATCTTGTGAGAGATCCCATTTATGTAACGCTCCAGGCTTTATTATTTTTATTCCTCTTCCCCCCCACCCCCTCCTCTTTGCTCCTTCTGTGATAAATCTGTTTATATTTTTCCTCTTTATTTTTATTCTCAACCCTTTCCGGGGTAGCAAATCCTTTTTCTCTCTCTGTCTAGAGTGTGGGTGGTATTGAAGAAAAAAAAAGAGAAAAATCATTGGGAATTTGTTTCTAGGATTGTTTTATTAATAGTTTTGTTGTTTACAAGGTGGTGGTGTGTGCTGAGGAGGGGTAGAAATGACAAGAGTGGCTAAAATGGGGGGTTTAATTTTTTTCATCTCTTGACTGAACATGCCTCAGCAAGACTCAGGTTTTGGTGGTTCTTAACTTGGTAGTGTCAAAAGGTCGAGAGAAACGGGTCTGATTTAGTTTCCAGAGAGAGATAAACAAACTTACTTGGATTTTGTGTGTTTTTTTGGAAAGGAGGAGGAGGGGGAAGGGAGGGAGGGAGGGAGGGAGGAGCAGCACCGCTCCTGTTTGTGGCGTGAGGGTGGCTTATCGAAGGAAACTTCTGTTTGACGTTCAGCCTGCGCGTTCCTCTTGACAAAGCTGCTCTTCTTGTGTGTATATATATATATTTTTTTATTATTTTATTTTTTTTCACCTTGTTTTTTAAGCAAATAGGAAATGACTACTGATCATACTTGAATTGGAGCTATTTTTATCCAGGGGTTTAAAGTTACACACATGTCACACTCTGCCGAACACCGATTGCGATCGATGCTTTCATCGTACCGGGAGGAGGGTCGGGAATTCCAGCTGTTTAGTTGTGTCTGTGTGTGTGTGGAAATAAAAGCTTTCTGGAAAAAAATCTGGACTAGAGAGGGGTAGAGGCCCAACCTGATCCGTTGCTGTTCTCCTTTCCCCTCCCCCTCTATCTCCTTTTTTTTTCCCCTTTTTTTTTGTTCATTTTGTAGCCGGCGTCTCCAGCGATCGCAGCATTTTAGGAGACAAAGAGCAGGTTTTTTTTTCTGAAGTGGCTTTGCTCACTCTGTGTCTATCTGGTAGGTAGAAAACCCCAAATATCTGGCATTCCTTCCAACACTGGGTAATTTCCACTCTTGTTTTCTTTCTCCCCTTTGACAAAAGAAACCCAAAGCTTTTCCAAAAAGAAGGGAACCTCTTGTTATTGTCAACACAACCTTAACCCGGTGTTTTGAGGGGGGGGGGGTGAGGGTTAGAGCCCTGTCGTTGTCGTCAGTCTCCTGTGGACAACAAACTTAGGAAGTTGGATGTGTCAGATGACTCTCCTCACCACTCCTCCCTCCCCAGCCTTTTTTTGTTTGTCTGCCTGACTTGTCTCGCCTGCCCGGGGTGAACGCAGCTCGCTAGGCCCAGGCTCCCCAGACGCTTCCCTGGGGAATCTTCCTCTCTGGAAAGGTTTAATTTGAGATGTGGGAATGAGGAGGCTCTTAGTGATGACCAAAAGAGAGGGGGCTTATCTGAAGGAATGTACTTGAAGGCTGCTTCTCCCTGGGGTTTGAGGGTTTTGTTGTTGTATTTGGTTTTCTTTTTTTGTTGTTGTTTTTTGGGGGTTTTTTCTCCCCCTTTTGCTGCCATTTTCATTACAGTTTCCCTTTTCAGCCCCTTTTCATGTCTCTGATGGTGAATAATAGCACAGATTTATGACCTGCCAAGGGCTACCCCCTTTTTTTTCCAGTAGGGAGGGGGTGATGAGCTGAGTGAACAACACCACTGCCTTCTCCTGTACTGACAGGTTTAGGAGCCAAGTGGGGTCTTGTTTTATTCTTCCTATTTTCAATCCTACCACGTCTGTGTCCTTTTGTGGATGTTTCTTTGTGAGCAGGGAAGGGAAGAGGTTGCTCAGCTCTCTAGGGTGGTGGTGGGGGGGAGTGCAGAAGCTCTGTGTGTGCATGTTAGTGTGTTTGAACTGATGTTTAATAATCTCCTGGACGATTATGTGCTGAAACTCTGAGTCACTGATTGTTTCTTCTCCTGATCGTGCTCACAACGTTGTGCAAACGCTGGGGAAGGACCTGCAGTGAGGAATCACGCTGCTTTCCTCCCTTCTTGGGGGGTTGCTGCCCCCCACCATTATGCTCACTGAAGTTTTCTGGGTGATTTGTGTAGCTATGGAGTGGGGGGGCACTGCTTGCACCCCATCTGTGAGCGTGGCTTTGCAGGGACACTTTGTCTCCCCCCCCCTCCAAAAACACCTCAGGACCCCCCTCACCAGCAGCCTGGAAGCGTGAGGATATCCCATGGGCTTGCTGGGAATCACTCAAACTCCAGGCCAAGATCTCTCCAGGTAGCCCCCCAACCCAGACACCCCCACCCTAATGACTGTGAGGTATCAAAGTGGGGATCCCATCCTCATTTCCCCCCACATTTAGGGGCTGAGCTACCGGCCTTGGAGCTGTGTTTGCAGGCAGGAGGCCTCGGGAAGAGCTCCCAACTCCACGGATTGGCTGCTCTGTTACTACCCGGAAACCAGGGCCGGGGCGGAGCGAGCCGCCAGCTGATGGGGTGCCCCAGCCAGTGTGTTTACACCCATGGAGGGGGGGGACGCACCCCAGCACCCCACAACCCCCCCCTTACCCCCCTTAGACCATGGGTGCTACCAGCTGCAGCGATTCCAAGCTGAGGTTTATTGTTCTGCACCGAGAAGCAACACGGTGTCCCCAGAGCGAGCTGTTTGCAGCCTCCCCCTTGGCCCGGAGTTTATTTTGCACTGATTTATTTTCCTCCTTTTGTGGATAAATCCTCCTGGCTGGGTTGTAGTCCCTGAGCTCTATTTTTAAGCATCAGAGTTGGAAAAGGGAAGTGTCACCCTGTTCTGTGCATGAAAGGAATTCTAAATAGTGCTGAGCTTCGTTTGAAATCTCCCTGTTCTGACCAGTTTACAGAGCTGAAGGGTTGTTCACGTGTGTTGGAGCTGTTGGGAGGGGACTTTAATACAGGGAACGTTGCACTCCCTGCTAATTTTAGGCTCGTCCTGAGTCAAGGAGAATAAAGGGACAAAGCTCCTTAGTTTACCTGCAAGAGTATTTGGTAATTGCCACAACTCCCTGTGTTTGCTCCGTTGAGATGGGCTGAGGCAAAGGGTAGGACACAGTTTACATTTGGGATAAATTCCTTTTTCTGTTCATTATGGGCTTACACCGCACTTATCACCCGACTTGAACACCTTCCAAGAGGCTCGTTGAGCAATCGGACCCGTCACGTGGCTTTGTTCTCTTTGGCCTGTCCCCAGGGGAAGAGCATGTGCACTGGAATGTCTTGTTTTGGTAGAGTTTGGTGGTGTTTTGTTGTTTGGGTTGTTGTTTTTTGTTGTTGTTTGTTTTATTTTATTTTTGTTTTATTTTTTGTTTTATTATTTATTTTCTTTTTAATTTTTTATTTTATTTTTATTCTATTTTTTATTATTTATTTTATTCTTTTAATTTTTTAAATTTTATTTTATTTCTTATTTTATTTTTAATTTTTATTTTATCTTATTTTTAATTATTTTTAAATTTATTTATTTTATTCTTTTATTTTAAATTTTTATTTTATTTTGTTTCTTATTTTATTTTTATTTTTTATTTTATTTAATTTTATTTTTATTATTTTTTAATTTATTTTATTCTTTTATTTTAAATTTTTTTTTAATTTTTATTTTATTTTTCATTTTATTTATTTTATTTTTTTACTATTTTATTTATTTATCTTATTATTTTTTATTTTATTTTTTCTTCTTTTATTTTTAATTTTTATTTTATTATTTTATTTTAATTTTTATTTTTTATTTTATTTATTTTATTTTTTTAAAAAATAATTATTTTTATTATTATTTTATTTATTTATTTTATTTTAAATTTTTATTTTACTTTTTATTTTTTTATTTGAAGGGATAGATATTTCTGGAGAAGTTTTTAGGAGTCAGAATGTAAATTTGTTTTAAATGTCACGCTGCACTTGCTCTCTGCTCTGTTTCTGGGGCTCTGTTTTAATGAGGTCTCCGGGGAGGAGGGCAATCGCGTGGTGGTACTTCAGAACGCACAGAAGACAGACAGCGACCCCGTTTCAGAACGGGGAGAGCCCCCTCCTCCCTCCAGAGCAGCCAGAAACGCTGGCCCAGGTTGTGGCTGGTAAATAAAACCCAGTTAACGCAGCTCAGGATGTGGATCCCTACCTGCTCTCACAGGAACTTGAGGATCATTCTGCCAAAACCAACTAGAAATGGGGCAAAAAAAAAAAAATCATCTTTTTTACTGAAATACCAACTTCCAGAGGTATCATCTCGCTGCTTTTAGAGCTGAGTGCAGCATCTTTGCTGGCAGAAGGATTTTTATTTCTTTATTTATTTCCCACCCCCAGACAGGACGGGGTTTTTTTGCTGGAACTGTAAGTTTGCTTTTTCCATTGTTGCCTTGTCACTTTGATCGCGGAGGCTATTGAAGCTCCAGGCTTGTCAAAGAAACCTGAAAGCACCCTGCACCTGCTTAATCATCTAATTGCCATGGTCATTGAGATGAAACTGGAGAATATGAATTCGGTGCAGAGTGCCTGTTCTGACTTGACATCCCCAGCCCTATTTAAAATAAGACAAATAAAGCTTTTGTGTCCCTCTGCCTTTGGGTAATTTTAACTCTTTCTCCATCTCATTCCCTAGACTCGGAGCAGTGATTTTGTTATTCAGCATGGCCACTTGTCTTTAGGATTATGTTTATAGTACCCAGTTCTTAAGACCAAACTGGCATTAGATTAATAAATGCTGATTAAACAAATAGTGGAGGCTGTTTCTTTGTAATAACAAGGAGTTTTTAATAAAAAACCTGCATGCAGAATTTCACCAAACAATTGCCTTGCCTTGTAAAATGGTGCCCCTGTTCTCCTTCCTCTTGCTGTGTCTAGAAGGACGTGCTTGATATTTCTGTTGTGGTTTGGGTTGGTTTTTTATCCTGCTTCTGGTTATTGCTCTGCACTGGCATTAAAATTCTGTTCTTTTAATTTCTTTTTATTATTTTTTTTTTACCAACATAAAAAACAATCTTAGGACAAACTTGTAAGCAAAGCCTTGAGATTGCTGGACACTTTGTTGATACCTGAGTGGTAAAAAGGAGGAGCTACCCCATGTTGTGCTGCTGCCTTCCTCTTTTGAGCTCGTGGAAAGCAGAGGTGTGTTCTCTCAGAGTGTTTTCTTACTTTTAGAACATCATCAATTAATTGCTCCTTCAAATAAGTGCTTAATTGCTGTTTTACCTTGTGCCTACCTGGAGCAGGTTGAGCAGACTGTTAATCTAGAAGCTGAGGGAGTAAATCCTGCAAGGTACCAAGTGCCTCCTTCAGAAGGTTGGGCATGTGTGGAGCTCACACCTCACCACCGGACTGCTCTGGGAGAAGGTGGTGGTAACTCATTCCTTGGAAGCTCCAGGTTTGCTGCCTCCATGTGAAAAGACACCAACAATGAGGGGGAGATCACAAGATCACAGAATGGTGGGGTTGGAAGGGACCTCAGGAGATCATCCAGTCCAAGACCCCTGCCAAAGATACCTGAGAGATGCCTGAGGACAAGGGGGACTGCATGAGGGGAGAGGTAATGCCACCCTCCTCACTGCACAGGCTTTCACTTCTTGGGCAGGATCTCATTCTTGGAGCCCTCTGCTCTTCCCTATATCATTTTTATAAGAAAAGCAAAAGCAAAGGAGTGCTAAAATTGAATTCTGATAGACTTTCAGGGTTTTTTTCTTCAAGCAAGGTAAAGCAGCAGGAATTGGGCTGTTAGGATGGGAAGGGTGTATCTGAAATATATTGGTTGCAGTATAACCTAATGTTCTAGGCACCTGTTGGTACTTGGTGCCCTTCTTAAACTGTGATTTAATTGGAGTCATAACCAGGATAAACACATAACAGGTTGTTGTTGTTAAGGCAGGAAAGTGCCCACAGTTAAAGCGACAGGCTCCCATGTGCAGTGAATTCCCAGCCAAATAGCTTTCTGGTTTACTGTCTGCTTAAATTAGAGGTGATGAGATGCTGAGGGAGAGGAGTCTGAATTTTCTGCTTTGCTCTCCTGCAGCTCTGGCCATGATTCTGCCAGCAAAGATGAGAATTGCTAAATAACTTTTGGGTTTTTTTAAATATTGAATGTGACTTATATATGTGGGTGTGTGTATAGGAGCTCAGCATTTCATTATGTGTCTTGTTGTGTGCATTCAGCTTCCCTCCTTTCACTCCCTCCCATTTCCCTGTGGATTTTGTCCAGGTATTTCTGGAATAATGAACATAGAGCCTTGCTCTTTGTTTTTCTTCACCAAAATAGAGCTCGCATGACTGAGGAATCATACGACCTCGCCATCTCTAGTTTCTATTAGGTCATGCAGCCCCTGTGCTGGTGCCTGTCCATTCCAGCAGGGAGCTTGTGGATGAACTACCCTCACTGTTAGAAAACACCCCAGTGTGATGGATCTTCTGCAGCCCAGGGAAATGATCCCAGTTCGTTTTATTGTTGACAGAATCATGTGACACTCACCCCACCACCACAACCCCCCCTCCCCAGTAATTTTGATTCTATATTTCTATTTTTCTACCTTCTTGGGTTGGTTAGAATTGTTTGTTCCTTGATGCTGATACACTTTGGATTCTGGGCAGCTGTTGCAGGGAAGTACAAGCTCTCACTCATCACCAAGGCTTCGTCTCTGCTTAGTCTCTGTGAGGTTCTTCCCCCTCCTGTCCCCACTCAGTCCCTTTGGCCTTTTGGCCAAGCACCTCTGAATGCTGTCTCCTCATCTTTGCTCTCCATCTTCTTCCAGTTCCTCAGCCTTTCTCATAATGATCTGTCTTGAGATTGAGGGTGGATTTAGTCTCTTGGCAAAAGATGATTTTGCTGCTTGTTGGGTTTGTGTAGCTATTAATGATTCTCTGCAAACTGGGGCTGGTCCTGGATTCACCATTAAGAGACTATTTTATATTTGCTTTTTGTTCCTGTTGCAGCTTCCAAGAGCTGTCCTCTAGTCTTAAATCATTTGACTTATTCCCTGGAGCAAATTGATTCAGCCTTCTAAGAGAAGCCAAATCACTCACAGTCCATTTTCTTGGCATTAGGTGTTTCAGATCAGGTAGAGGGATGGATCTGTGTGTATCGGTTTTTAACTGAGGTGCTGGTAGTCTATCAACTCTAATCCCTTTTAAACTGTGAATTACAGAGCATTCCTGGATATTCTGCATGATTCACTTGCAGGAGGTGATGTAAACTTCCAGATATTAGTGATTTGGTGTGAGGAAGAGATTTTTCATCGTTTTCAGAGATGCTGCTTTCCAGAAATGATTGCATTTCGCTGGTGTGTGCTTTCCTTGGACTAAATGCTAGAAGAAAAGAAGCCTGAAATATTTTCTTTGAGATTGTACAAATAGAGTGTCTGGGTGGATAATTCTGAAATGTTTGTGTTATCTGACTAGAGCTGGCTTTAATTTTTATTATTATTTTTTATATACTCCTTTAAAAAAATGAATGTTTTAAATTTGTGTTAATGTTTTCGTTAAGAAAAGTCTGCATTTATGACAGTTGCTGCCCTTTAGGGGAGCTTAACCCTGGAGGCATTTGTCATCCCTTGTGAAAGGTTGAGGTTAAAAGCTGACAGTTGATTGTTAAGATAAATTTTGCATTATTTCCAAATTCCTGGGGGTTTTTCACCTGGCCTTGAGCACTTTCTCCTGCGAGAGCAGTGGTGGGGGACTTTAGCATGTAAATTATAGATGTGCAAATCATTGCTGCCTGGATATTCTCCGTGTAACAGCTGATTGTTTCTAGTCAGTCGTCTGTGGACCTTTTATAATGACTGTATGGGGACAGACCAGATCCAAATGGAGGTGAACAAGAGGGGATGAGGTAGTGCTCTGCATAATGAATGAACAGTATTGAGAGAGGATGAATAGAGTCCAGTCTGCCTGCTCCCAGCCCCTCAGCAAGGTATGAAAGGTAAGCTTAAGCATGTTTGCACTGCAGAGACTCTGGCAGTCTGGGAAGCCTGAGATTTTGATTAAAACCTAACAAGGTTTTAGGATAGGATCAGGTATTTGGGCAGTTTTCAAGGTAAAAATCAGTGTATGGTACTAAAGCAGATCTGTGTGTCCCTGATTAACCTGCACTGTGGTAAATTAATAGATGCAAAGTTGAAAAGGTTGATAAATTATTAACTTTAAGCACTTTGACATTTCTTGGTGGGCTGTGTTGCTTTCTTTTGTCTTGATGATGGCAGGACCAAGCTTGCTCTGGAGCTGCAGAGGATGCATCGGGGTGGGGGCACCCGTTCTTGTGCAGCAGAAAAGCTGGACAGGAACATAAACCCAAGTTACCTACTGAGATCTGACTGGAGCTCAAAAATCATCTTGTTGTTAAAGGTGTCTCTAGATCTAAATGCTGTTTTAAGAAGCTGTAATCTAGTTTTTGATCACCAGTGTGGACGTGGTTGATGAGTTAAGACTCATCTTGGTTTTAGGGGCAAATGAAGCTGCTCCTTCAAGTCTTGCTCAGTCAAGTGTGAATGGTTTGAAGCCAGATCTTTATGTTGAAAAGAACCAAGTTTGGTTTTGAAATGCATTTTGAGAGAGGGACCATTGGCTTTTTTTAAACCCAGTATCAGCCTCAGGAGATCTGCACTGAGAGGAACCTGGTGCTTTTGAAACCTGAAGGAAGAGAACATGGCATGGAGTTGGTGATGGATACAATCCCAAACTTACCCCTGTGTCCTGGCTGTTCCCAAGCTGTTTTGTTTGGGGAAGATCCTCTCTTTTTTGGTTTTCTTTACTTTTTTTCTCTTTAAGAGTGGGGAGAAGTTTCTCCCTGGTGATACATTTAATCAGAGCTGGTGAAAGCTAATACCATCTTACACTTTCCTTTCTGCTGAAGGCAAACAAAACATTTTCTTCTTCTTCTATCTCTGTTAATTCAAACTCATTGACCTTCCTCCTCACATCTTCAAAGCCAGCACAGCTGAATATGAGTGTGTGCAGAGTGCTGGTTTCATGTAGCAGGGAGACAGGTTTTAAACCTCACAATAACTGGGCTGCTTTCATGCTGAGCTCATCCTCTGCCGTGAGAGATGTGTCTGTGTCGATGGTACTTGGGAACAGTCCTCTGTGGTGGTGTGATACTTCTTGAAGGTAACTACTTCATGCTTGACAGCAACAGTTACAGTTGGTTTGGACCAAAAATGACGTGTCTTGGACTGATTTCCACAAAAGTTTTGGTGATGGCCTTGCTTTGTAATCCTCTAATTTTGTAGGACAGGATTGTAAAGTAAACAAGGCTCAAATAAAGGAACAACCCTTCTAGGAGTGAAGCACTTATCCTGGAAATGTCAGCTCTAACTGTGATGTGACTCAGTGTGGTTGTACCAACTTACTCCTTGGTGCTACCCAAGGCACCTCCTACTTGTTTTTTCTTCTTTTTTCTTTTAAAGCTTTCAAATTACCACTGTCTCAGTGGTGAAATGAGGGAAGCAGTGAAAATAAGGAAGCTAAATGATCAGTGTTTTGTTTAACAGGCCTGGCATCATAGGTAACTCAATCCTCCTGGCCTAGGGAAGGAATCTGTGCACGGTTATTGGGGTAAGCTTAGATCCCAAGAGGAGAACATGGCTTTGAGAGTCTGGCAGGGGGGGTGGAGATGACACTCAGTTGAAAAGTTGAGCTGTCAGAAATCAGATCCTTGTAACTCAGTAGCAGAGGCTGTGTGCCTTGAAAGGGAAGGTATGTGAGGAGGTGTTAACTCACCCTTCTCACAGCTGGTCAGAGTGACTGCATCCTGCCAGTGAGCTTAGGGCTACTGCTGCTTCAAGAAGAATTGTGGCCACCAGAATGAACTCCTGTGTTCTGTATAAAGCTCCAAAGTCTTGGATGTAAACAGTTTCTGACTTGCTTGCAACTACTGAGAAAGTTATAAGTTAGTCATAATCCAAGGTTGTTTTTTTTTTTTATTACTTCATGGTTTCTATCATGTTTTCTTTGGTTTGATGTTGGCAGTGTGAGCAGAAGGTTGCCCTGAAAAGGTAAGTTTAAATACTTACCTTGTTTGGATCAAGAAGGAAGAGATTTTGCCAGTAAATAGCCATGCTCTGCTGACTTTGCAGAAGGCAAAAAGCTTTGCATTTTACACTGGAGAAGAACCACAGCAGCTGGGACAAGGAAGGGGGAGAGATCTCAAAACACTAGTTGTGGTTAAGTGCCAGACTCAAGAAATATATCCCCATGGTTTCAGTGAGTCCTTTTAAACTGCAAACTCTGATTTAATTATTGGTCACTGCTTGAATTTCCCCAGCATAATATTGAGATTTGCATCTTGCAAAATGAAACAACAAAAAACCCCAACAACAACAACAAAAAAAGAAATGATTAGCAATAATGAACTCATGATGTGAAGCCCTTGCAGCCATGAGAAAGCACTATTTTGCATTTAAAAGCAGGCCACCAATGTGCATATGCTCTGAAAGAAATCAGAAAATCTGCTGACCCACTGAAATGAACTTGATGTTCACTCCTGCAAGGCTTATTGACCACTGGACAATTAAACCATCTGCCCATCTTCTGTTGCTAAACTCAGTTTTACAGATGGTTTAGGAGAGGGGTGTGTTTGATTCTCAGTGTACATTGGAGCCAGAGGATTAGATTCTTGCATTAGGATTCAGAGTGACCAAATACCAACGTGGGAGCTCCTCTCCCTGAGCTGCTTCACATCAATTCCTGCAGACACATCATGATTTGTGCTGATCCTCAGGTGTCATCCCTTGCCTCACCTTTACAGTGACTTCTGCTTGCTGAAAATCTGGCCCTTGACACTGACCTGCTGGAGCTTTGTAAATGTCAGTTCTCTGGCAGGAGAAGCAGCTTGTGTCGCTTCAACGTGATGCATCAGGGAAAGATTTGGGGTTAAGCAAAGATTTGCCTGTTGGGGCTGTTTAGTCATAGTGAGAAATGTGTTTTGTGGGGTTCTTGTCTGCATGGGGAGTCTTATGAAGGTGATTTGAGGTGCACCTTTGTCATGCAAAGGTGCCTCACAAAACCCCAGATGCTGCTGGTGCCTCTTCTCCACGTTGTTCTCATGGCTTTGGGGCTTTACAAGCTGTTTTCCTCCATTAGTTTTTCTCTGGAGTTGGTTGGGGGATCATGTATGAGAACAGCTCATAACCAGCTAGGTTGAGTGTGAACCAGCATCTCCATCTTGTTAGAGATAAAAGTTTTGGTCCTCTGCTGCTGAATGTGGCATTTGCTGTAGTTTCCTTTTTTTTTTGGACTTGGGATTTATCCATTTGCAAGGGCTTCCTGCTCAGTGTGGCTGGGGTGCAAAGGGGTTCTTCAGGGTCAGGAGTTGCCTTTGTGTGTTTTTTGGGGGTTTTTTAAAGTCTTGGAATATCTGAAACTCTCCAAATATCTCCTTGGAGAAGGACCTGAGAGTGCTGGTGGATGACCAGTTGACCATGAGCCAACAATGTGCCCCAGTGGCCAAGAAGGCCAGTGGTCTCCTAGGGTGCATGAAGAAGAGCGTGACCAGCAGGTCAAGGGAAGTTCTCCTCCCCCTCTACTCTGCCCTGGTGTGGCCACATCTGGAGTGTTGTGTCCAGTTCTGGGCTCCCCAGTTCAAGAGGGACAGGGATCTTCTGGAGAGAGTCCAGTGGAGGCCACAAAGATGAAGGGGCTGGAGCATCTGCCTGACAAGGAGAGGCTGAGAGAGCTTTATCAATATCTAAAGGGCAGGTGTCAAGAGGATGGGGCCAGGCTCCTTTTGGTGGTGCCCAGTGACAGGACAAGGGGCAATGGGCACAAACTGGGACACCAGAAGTTCCAGAGAAACTGAAGGAAAAACTTCTTTCCTGTGAGGGTGCCGGAGCCCTGGGCCAGGCTGCCCAGAGAGGGTGTGGAGTCTCCATCTCTGGAGATGTTCAAACCCACCTGGACACTTTCCTGTGCAACCTGGTGTAGGGAACCTGCTTTGTCAGGGGGGTTGGACTGGATGATCTCCTGAGGTCCCTTCCAACCCCACCATGCTGTGATTCTGTAATATGTACAGCTCAGTAGCAAATGAGTCCTTAAATTGTCCTCTGTGCCTCTTGGTGGCTTCCAAAGTCACAGGTTTCTTCGCTGCTACCTGAAGTTTAATGTATTTAGGACAATTTGGGATATTCTGTGTGTAACTCCTGTGCATTCACTGGTTTTCTGCAGACTTGGAAGGCACAAGAAGCAAATCTTAAGACAGATGAACTTCACAATCCTCTGTAGATTTTTGTTTTATTTCACATAGCAGCTGCTGAGCACCAAGGGGAAGTGTGCATGGTCAGGTGTGTGGTGCTGTGATGTTGAAGGCACTTATTCTCCTTTACAAGGTGCTTCAAAGAGCAGAAAAGCTCCTTAGAAGAAAGAGGGTCCTGAGCTGGTGGGTTATGTGCTTCTGTGAATGTGTGCCTTGTCACTGCTGTCAGTTTTCTCTTGCTCCTTTTCCTTTATACACAAAAATGGCGGCCAAGAGCGTTTAAAACACCTGGGGTGGGGGGGAATGCTCCCCTAATTCTTCACCAAGATATAGGATGGATCAGAAGTTGAAACTGCTTGGATCAGGGAATGTTCCCCTAATTCTTCACCAAGATATAGGATGGATCAGAAGCTGAAACCTCTTGGATCAGGGAATGTTCCTCTAATTCTTCACCAAGATACAGGATGGATCAGAAGCTGAAACCTCTTGGATCAGGGAATGTTCCCCTAATTCTTCACCAAGATACAGGATGGATGAGAAGCTGAAACCTCTTGGATCAAAGGATGTTCCCCCTAATTCTTCACTAAGATATAGGATGAATCAGAAGCTGAAACCTCTTGGATCAGGGAATGTTCCCCTAATTCTTCACCAAGATACAGGATGGATCAGAAGCTGAAACCTCTTGGATCAGGGAATGTTCCCCCTAATTCTTCACCAAGATACAGGGTGGATCAGAAGCTGAAACCTCTTGGATCAGGGAATGTTCCCCTAATTCTTCACCAAGATATAGAATGGATGAGAAGCTGAAACCACTTGGATCAAAGGATGTTCCCCCTAATTCTTCACCAAGATACAGGATGGACCAGAAGTTCCTTGGCTCGGAGCTGTTGTATATAGATGGGAAGCAATAACTACTTTTCACCATGTAGTTCTCCCCAAGTCACCCACATGGCATCAGGACCTTGCAGCCTGCACATTCTTCTCTGAGGAACTGAATGAAGCTGTCCAGGCTGCCACATGCGTCACAGAAACCCACATCAACTGTTTTTAGGTCATTACCAGACCAGACTATATTTAGCATATGAGCCAGAAGTGTGAGGCTTTGCATCCAACCTCCTGCCCAGTCCCTATTTCTGAGCTGTCTGCTTGGGCTGTGCCCTACAACCAGTCATCCATCTGCTGAAGATGAGGGGTGAGATCCCTGATTGCTTTTTCTTTTGAATCCCACAGAGCAGGGACACCACTGAGGTTTGTTTGCAAAGTTCCTGAATAACCTCATGTGAAGCAGAAATGGAGTTGTGGGGAAGAGCACCAGCAGTTTGCTGAGCTGATGATATGGAGCTTCTCACCACACAGATGATGGGCTTGAGTCCCATCTGGCTTGACAGTAGTTCCAGGTGGCCAAGAGAAGAACCCTCTCTAGTTTTTGGTTTCCCATGTAGCACTTGGCTGTCTCCATAGCCCAAAAGCTGTGGATTGCTAAACTCTGGTTGCTGCTAGAGATGTGTGCTGGTTTGGGGATGGAACCAGCTCACACTCAAAGCAAAGAGGGGGAAGCACTGTTCTTATTAACCTGAAAATACATCTCAAGTAGAGAACATTCCCACCTCCTTTAATCCAAGCCCTGTGTCTCTGTTAAAGTTGTCAAGATGGCAAAAATGAGTAAAAGGGGAAGGAAAAAAATAAATCACTTTGATAGTACAAGAGAAAACTCCAAGGCTGCTGGGAGCAGCGTGCTGGCTCTGTGATTCCAAGCTGTCCTTTATTCTAACTTCCTGGGTTGTTTCAGGATTCTGTTTATTTCCAGTAGCATACTGGTTAATTAGGGAATTTTTTTTTCCTTCTGTGGATTTGTAATATTGTCATCCCCAAAATGGCTTCAAGTGTGTCAAGTCTGCTTAATTCTGATTTATTAAAGGAGGCTGTGATAAATGTGTGTCTTTGAAACTCTGGCTGGGTCTGCCAGAGGTCACCTGTAATTCAGAGCATCTGGTGGAGGTCAGCATTAGGCTTTTTGTTCTGTAGTGGTGTAAGCTTTGGGGGTTTTTTTTGTTGTTTTGAGGGGTTTTTTTTTCAGCTCATCTCTGAAGGAGGAGATACTTCAAACTCAGTGACAAAATCCTCCTTTTTCAGGCAGCTGCACCCGCTAACGACTAAACTGTGTTAATTAGTTTTTAGTGCAGTTGCAGTAGTGTTCCCTTTGTCCTTTCTCTAATGGTGATCCAAATGGGTGATGTCAAGGAATCTTCTGTTTCAGCTGAATTTAACTAATTATAAGAAAGCACTGCTTTCACTTTCCAAAGCTCAATAACCCAGGCTAAAAGCTGGGAATAGCAGTGATCTAACAATAGCACTTATTGATCATGTGGCTTCTCTTACTGTGGTGTATGCAAAACTTGGGGACAAAGTTCAGTTTTAAATTGACTGCTTTATTTTTTAATTTTATTTTTTTTTTGATCTACATAACAATCTTCAGGTATTGTTCTTCCTTCAGGAAACCTTGAGGCAATTGTTCTTCCTGCAGCTATCAGAAAAATGTGGATATAAATTGGGATGGCTAATTTGTAAAACTCCCCTGGGCTCTTTCTTCAGAGAACTGATGTTGCCTCTCGTTAAGGAGTTGAGAGGGAAAAGGGATAATTAAGCCTCAGCAGATGTGCTAGAACAAGCTCTTGGATCAGAAGCAGAAGGGCTGAGTGATGAGGAGCTCCTGATTCCAGCAGGTATAAACTGGTTCTTCTGTCTTAGTCTCCCTCTCAAAGTGGACTTGGCACTTCTGCTGGGTAGAAAACTTTGCTTCAAAGTGCTTTAAAATGGTCAGCACCTTCCAAGGAAACTTCCCAGTCTCTGATCAGCTTGGCTCAGATGTTGTTTCAGAGGAACCTGCCTGTCCACAGTGATGAGGACTATGTGTTCATAGAGCCACCAAAATGATGAAGGGAGTGGAGCATCTCCCTGATGAGGAGAGGCTGAGGGAGCTGGGGCTCTTGAGCTTGGAGAAGAGGAGGCTGAGGGGGGACCTCATTAATGTTGATCAATATCTGAAGGGTGAGTGTCAGGAGGATGGGGCCAGGCTCTTCACAGTGATGTCCAATGACAGGACAAGGGGCAATGGGTGTGAGCTGGAACACAGGAGGTTCTGCTTAAATTTGAGAAGGAACTTCTTTCCTGTGAGGGTAACAGAGCCCTGGGCCAGGCTGCCCAGGGAGGGTGTGGAGTCTCCTTCTCTGGAGACATTCAAGACCTGCCTGGACGCCTTCCTGTGTGATCTCATCTGGGTGTTCCTGCTCCAGCAGGGGGTTGGACTGGATGAGCTTTCGAGGTCCCTTCCAATCCCTAATATTCTGTGATTCTGTGATATATTTTTAGCAACACCCTCTGCTGTTCTGCTGCTCATGTTCTAAAATCACCTTCCTTTTTCCCTTCCTCTGATGGTAGCAGTATCATTTGTGCCAGAGCAGCTTTCCTGAACCTCTACCTTCCCATGAGATGCTGAGATTGGACATTTCTGTGCAGAAGCTTAGTCACAGAGCTAGAGAAAACCTCAGTGCTTGAGAAAATAGCCTGGACAACTTGCTTTTGCTTCTGGTACAGCTGCTGAGTGAAAGCTCAGTCTTCAAAGCCTGGAAACCATTATTAAATTAAATTTGAAAGGTATTTTTGATGATTGACTGCAACGTGGTGGGTGTCCCAGGGTGAGGGCACCCTCCATTCTGGGCACTGGTGCCACCTCAGCTCTGCCTCACTGTTGTTTTTGTTGATGGTTGGTGAGCTCAAGATTCCTGGTGCATTCACATCTACAAACAAAGCCCCAGACTCTTTGTAAAGGTTCTTTCCTTGGCAACCTTTTCTGCTGCGTCCCTAAAACTTGCTTTTCCGTTGTGTGAGGAAGCTCGTGGTGGGGATCATTGTTCCTCTCCAAGTATGGTTCTTTCAAGTCTTCCTCTCCAACACAATGTATCTTTATACCTGAAACTTCAGGAAAATCCTGTACAGTTAGTCCTTTGGGAAAGGCCCAAAAACCCTTTGGAAGTGCTTGAGACTTTTCAAAGTACTTGTGAGCAGGCAAATATTGAACTTCTTGATGCAAAAACCAGTGGTAGGAGCTGGATGCGAGCGGAATTGCCGAGGCTAACGGCAACACCAACCTGATTTCTTCAACTTCCAAGAGCTGATGAAACAGTGAACTTTTTCCAGGTGCTTTGGTGATTAACTGACAAAGTTGTGCCATGGTTGCAGTTAGTTAGTGGCTTGATGGATGGGGAAACAGCAGGTATTGACTCTCTACTTCACCTTGGAAACGTGTGTCTGTCGGTATTTTCTGATAGTGGAAGCCCAGCCTGACTTGGAATAGGTTGAAAGCTGAGTGATAGACCCATCTTTATAAACTAAACCTTTAAATACAGATGGCCACATGGACTGAACAAAATAAAACCGAGGCAAAATCACTTGCCTTGTGATTCTTGTCTGTTTAAAGTCAGCACTGGCACATTGGATCTGTTTATGGGATCTACTGAGGAAGCACTGAATAGGCTACAGTGCCCCATTGCTCTTGTGATGTAGTAGGAATAAAGGGGATAAGTGATTTAGTAGCAATGACAATGGCATGTGGGGTTGCTGTAGGTGTTTGTGTACAAAACTGGCACTCAGGAAGCTCCTACACCTCTTCTTTTAGCAAAACTGAACTGTAGTTTCCTGGTACGTGGGATTGTTTGGTGTTTTTCTTAGAAAAGAAGGAAAACAATGTCTATAAGCTTCATCTGCTGTGAGTAACCAAGGTCTGAAAGGTGCTTGTTCCTAAATCACTTTTGGTTTGTTTGGGTTTGGTTTGGTTGGGTTTTTTTCCTTTGGTTTGAGAGAAAACAGTGGATGGTTTGTGTTGGAAACCATGTTTGTGGTTGTCATAACTTCACTGGGTCTGTGATTCACATATAGAGGAGTTGTCTCTTGTTCCATCCTTCAGGTAGTTTCATAGAATCATAGAATGGTTTGGGTTGGATGGGACCTTCAAGATCATCCAGTTCCAACCCCCCTGCCAGCAGCAGGGACACCTTCCACTAGACCAGGTTGCTCAAAGCCTCATCCAACCTGGCTGAGAACACTTCCAGGGAGGAGCAGCCACAGCTTCTCTGGCCAACCTGGGCCAGGGTCTCACCACCCTCACACCAAAGACTTTCTTCCTCACATCTCAGCTCCATCTCCCCTCTGACACTTTCAAGCCATCACCCCTTGTTCTGTCACTCCCTGCCCTTGGCCAAAATCCCTCCCCAGCCTTCCTGGAGCCCCTTCAGGTACTGGGAGGCCACTAGAAGGTCTCCCTGGAGCCTTCTCTTCTCCAGGCTGAACAGCCCCAACTCTCTCAGCCTGTCCTCACAGCAGAGCTGCTCCAGCCCTGGCATCATCCTGGTGGCCTCCTCTGGGCTGGCTCCAGTAGCTCCATGTCCTTGTGCTGTTGGTGGCCCCAGCACTGGAGGCAGCACTGCAGGGGGGGTCTCAGGAGAGCGGAGCAGAGGGGCAGAATCCCCTCCCTGGCCCTGCTGCCCACGCTGCTCTGGGTGCAGCCCAGGACACGGTTATTGGCTTTCTGGTTTTTGGGTAAAAAAAACAAAACCAAAACAAGAAACCCCAAAACAGGCACCACTGTGTAAAATCATTTTCCCACTGTAAAACTTTGTTCCTGAGACGCCTTTTAACAAAACCAAGGAGGAGAGATGAGAATCTGATCCCTCCAGGAGTTCTGTCAGGACTCTTTGCTGTAGCACAGAGGACAAATCTAATGTTCATGGTTTTGCAAGTGATCTAGAAAAGACAAACTGCCTTGAGGTTCCCCAGCACCCATTTGAGCTGTGGCCTTAGGAGCTGTGGGTGCTGTATCAACAGACTTGTTCATGACAGCGTTTGGGTGATGGACATATCAGTGCAAGTCCCTTTGCATAGTCCAGAGGTAGACAGCCCCAAGGGTGATGTTCATCCTGATGATTTTCCATCTGCTAGCAAGCCAGTCTGTGCATTGTCTGCTGAACCTGAGAATCAGCAGAAGAGCAGAATTTAACTTATTCTTGGAAGCAAAAGTATTTCTAACAAAGTGGTTTGAGGAACAGAAATCCACAGGTGCTTCGGGGTATGATCCACCCTGAAACAAGCACCTGTATCTGGTAGAGCATTGTGTGTTACTTCAGTTGTTGTGAGTGGTGGGAAATCTGACTTGAAACCACATGATGACTTTTCCCCTGTGTTACTTGAGGTCAAGGGAATTGTACTAATCTCTAGCTTAATTTCTAAACTCAGTTTGCTTTTATTTCCTACACCCATGCTATAGAAATACCTCTGGTTTCTGAGATGTGTTTTAAAGCTCATTTCTTCGAGGACTGACAGATAACAACCCTTCTCTAGGAAGGTTCTCACCAACTCCCTGCAAGGAGGGTGGAGAGAGGTGGGGGTGGGTCTGTTCAACCAAGGAGCAAGGGACAGGACAAGAGGAAATGGGCTCCAGTTGTGGCCAGGGCAGTTGAGATGGGATGTGAGGAAGAATTTCTTTGCTGAAAGGGTTCTGAGGCATTGGCAGGGGTTGCCCAGGGCAGTGGTGGAGTCCCCATCCCTGGAGGGATTGAAGAGTCGTGTAGACACAGTGCTGAGGGACATGGGTCAGTCATAGGGGACTGGTCAGTGTTGGGGTCATGATTGAACTTCGTGATCTTAAAGGTCTTTTCCAATCAAGGCAATTGTGTGTGTGTGTGTGTGAAATGCTGCTGCTTCTGGCTCAAGTAACCAAGTATTCTGTAACCAACAAATGCCATTTGTGTGCCCTATTCTTCACTGGAAGAAATAATTTCCAAAATATCTTTGAGAGACCTTATTGCTGTTCTGGTTGGTACAAAAAACACCCAGATGGGTGGCAGTTCACTACTAGGATTTTTGATATGAAGCACAGAAGCTCAGGACATTAATTGTTGGATGCTTAAAGTGAAAGAAGCTTCGGGAAGACCAGGGCTGCTTAATTTTCACTGGCACTGTCCACTTCAATGCTTGCTCTGGGCAGTTTAAGCCCAGCTTGCTCTAGCTGGCATTTCAAATAGTTGTTGCTGTCTCAATTCTGTCTCAAAACTGTAGTTTACAAAATTCTTTTAAAAAAAAAAACCCCAAAAACCCAGTGCAGGTGTGAGAAGAAGTGAGCAAGAAATCCATCATGAAGTATTTCCACATCTGCTGATGTGGGGTTGGAAGGAACTCTGCAAAACAACACTGTGCTGTAGATGGCTTAGTATCCTTGGTGTAAGAGGCTTATGGAGTATCTCTCTTTCTACTCAGGTGTTTCAGTACTCTACTCCAGCTGTCAGTTCCATCAGGTTGATAGCAAAGGTCAGCAAAGCAAACCTCTTCCATCGATCTGGTTTGAAAGCCAGCGGAGGTAACACATCCCAGTAGGTGCCCCACAGCTCTCTTGCCAGTCATGTTGCCAAACCCTTTTGTATTTGTTAGAAAGGCAACTTGAGCAACTAAGAGTCTTGCTCTCATCACATATGCTTATCACATGGACCAGTTCTTGGTGTGTTGCCAGGGGTTTTGTGCTAACCCAGCGCTTCCTGGTGAGTCTCACCTCTGTTGTGCCTGTACACACACACAAAAAAAAACCCAAACCCAGGAAAAAAGCCCACTGAATTATTTTCCTGGCAGGCCACAGAGAACTCTTGTGATATGTTATCCTGATTCCAAGGGAGCAGGATCCTAGACAGAGCTTTAAATGTGTTTCCTCCCTCCTCAATGTTTTAATAGTTCCAACTTGAGTTTGTGCAGAGCCTCTTTTAGAGAGGACTTCAGGATTTTTCTTGAAGAGACATCCTGGTGTGAAGTGTTTATTAAAACAATTCTCAGGATTCCCATATTTAACACTTTCTCAATTCAGGCTTAGGATATAGCTCAAGCTGATGCAGCATATGAACATCCCCTTGGTGAGTCTCTGTGTCCCAGTTCAGCATCCCTTGAAGGCAAGAAAAGATCCCAGTAAAGAGGAGCAAAGAGGATGAGAACTCTGGTTCCAGAACTGGTAACTGCTCTGTGCCAAAGCATCTGAAAATTAAGCTTATGTTCAACAGAATATAACTGAATGAAAATATATGCTTTGACACTTTCTCCCCCCTCCCCCACTAAACTCTTGGTTTAAAAATCAAGAACTTGATTAATTTTTCCTAAATAAAAGCTCTTGCTAGAGCTCAGCTGCTGCCCTCCTCTGCATCTGTCTGCTTTGACTACAAACATGTCAGGTCCCAAGGGCTTTACAGCCTGAGGAGATGGTTGGTTGGGGTTTTCTGTTGCTCAGGTGGTTTGACATGCTTGCAGTTTCTAAATGACTCTGTAGGTTTCTTAGAGTTTAAAAAAATAAACCTACACCAAACTTCACTTGAGGGAAAAGGCCACATCTTAAAAGAATACCTGTCTTTGGGAAGTCTAAAGGAGTGAAATATTCCAACCATTTTCCAACATTTTCCTGGTACATCTTGTAAAGGGTGTGATGGGGCACAGCCCCCAAACTACAGTTACATCTTGGGCTTGGTGGCAGCTCTAGGACACGTTTGGGGTCACGCTCTCAGTTCTGTGGTTTTCCAACCACCGTTTCTCTTTCAGAATCATTTCAGCCCCTTCTTGAATCCTCACAAAGAGGAAATCAACTGTACCCAACACAACTGGAAAAAGAAATGATTGTGTGTTCTCCTTCTGATATTTCACTTAGAATGCACTTGAAATCTCTCACTTGTTGAAGTTTATTATTTGTACATCAGATACTCCATTCCCACCACTATGCACAATCACCATGGTAACAAACTTCTCTTGATGGAAGCTGTAGCAGTGCAAATATTGCATCTAGTGGTTTAGCTTTAGAGACAGATGTGTGGCCATGTAAACTACCAGCACTGTCATCTTTGCTTCTGGATCTGACTCTGGTTTCCCCTGTGACTGGCTTTAAATGTCAGCACAGTGAGTTCTGTGGCTTCTGGCTTGGTGGCTGGCTGAACACACAAGGTTCCTGATGGTTTCCACCTTGTTGATGCCAGGTGAGCAGCTTGTGTTCTGGGAGGCTCAAGCATCAGATCAGAGGAGACCAGTGCAATCATCATGGGGACCTTTTTGCTTCTCCAGTTATCCCAGAGAAGCCCAGGTCCTTATGCTCCTGCATCATAGCTCCATACGTTATCTGGACACTAGTCCTTTCTGGTTGAGTCCCTTCCTCAAACTGTGCAGTCATCTCCAGCTGTGGTTCATTTCAGTTTGCTAACTGACTCATTACAGACTTCATTGCACTGAAATTCTCTTGATTTCTAGCGTGTCCTCTTTTACTGAGGTTCAAAGAAACCTTGTGCTTCTGGAGGCCACGTTATGGTCGTGCAGGGCAACCTCAGTTGAGTTGTATTGATCACAGCTTCATTCCAATTCCCTTTCAACAAGTCCAGTCTCTTCCTTTCACGTTTAAATATCTTGTGTGCCAACTTCTTCTCAACTTGACTGATGCACCTGGATGCTTTCCTGTGTAACCTGGTGTAGGGAACCTGCTTTGTCAGGGGGGTTGGACTGGATGATCTCCTGAGGTCCCTTCCAACCCCACCATTCTGTGATCTCCCTGCCTTTCTCAAGCAGCACCTCAACAACCCTTATGTAGGTCATAATTTTAAGAGGTTTCAACCCATTTCCATCCAACGTGCTGCTCCTGGGAGTGACCAGCACCACGTGTAGCACCAAAACACAGTCATCTCGCAAGCAAAGCTTCACTGCAATGCAAATCAGAAGGTATCACTCTGACCCTGTTCTCATCCTGAATTGTGCTGAGCAAACAAGACCTGGTGAAACGAGGACCTGATGCTTGTACACGTTGTGTCCTTCCTTGTCTGTAGATGCAAATGAATTGCCCAGTAATCAGCACCACAAGACTGCAGTTTGGCCACGGCGCTCGTTATCTACCGTCACAGGGACACTGATTGTGTTCCCATCTAATCTGATTGGGAAGGAGCTCTTGGTGCCACCGCTGCAATTAAATGTTGACCCATCCAGTGGAAGCTTGAGAACAGTTTTAAACAAGTTTCTTCCAATCTGGTTTTCTTTATGGCAAAAAAAAAACCCCAAAACCTTATCTGTCTGCTGTCTCTTTTTCTGACCAAGTTGAAACTTTTCAGGTGCACAGCACAGAGTTGGAGAAGGCAACGAATTAATTTGTTTCCTGAAGGAAAAGGGCAGTTGTTACTCAATCCAGCATGGTATGAGGTGTACCTTGTTGCCTTTTTATGGTGGTTCCCTTCATTTCTGATGAGGGAGGATGAGATTTGAAGCCTGGAGTGTAGGAAAAATGCTGACTTAGTTTCTCATCAGCTCATAGCAGGCAACTCGTATGCAAAGTGTCTTCTGAAGAAAGCTGGCTTTTCCTTCTACCTTTTCCTTATTACTCCTTATTTTCTTGGCACAAAGTTTAGTGGAAAGTGGCCAGATGTAAAGCATCAAGAGCTCCAAAGAAAACAAGCCAGACTGGAGAGCTTGCTGGAGCAGCAGTTCCTTCTCCCAAAAACCCTGATTGCACCCACAAAGCACCTTTCTCTGTACGTGGTTGGGCTAAGAAAGTGTCTTTTGATGGAGTTGCTGGTGACAAGGATATTTATCTTGGGGAAATTTGCTGTCCTTGATGTGAAATTGTGAAGGTTGTGTGCAGAATGATTTAAGAATGCTCTTTCTTGTGTGATTTCTCATCTCGGTTGGTTAAAATCTGGTAGAGAAGTGGTGAGTGAGGGGGGTTTTTTTAAAGCAAAACTGCATTTCTAACAAGAAAACGCTTACATGAACTAAAATAAAAACTCAGCAACCAAGCATGGTTGCTATTCAGTTCTTAATTTGCTATTCCCTTGCTTCTAGAGCATTTTTAACTGAAATCATAACTGGCTGTTGTCTTTCAGTGAGTGAAACCACCTCTGTGTAATGCCGTCCCCGGTTCATTTGTCACAGTGGTAAGGAAGGTGGAAGGCTGGGAAAGTTGGTTGTCTTCAGAGCTTTCCACAGCTGCCCACGAGTGACTTGTTGTCCTTCTGCTTTGTGCTGTATTCCCCCAACACAAGAAAGATGTGGAGCTGTTGGAGCAGGTCCAGAGGAGGCCACGAAGGTGATCTGAGGGCTGGAGCACCTCTCTGCTGAAGAAAGGTTGAGGGAGCTGGGCTTGTTGAGCTTGGAGAAGGGAAAGCTCCAGGGAGACTTGATTGTGGCCTTCCAGTGCTTGAAGGGAGCTTAGAAACAAGAGGGAGAGAGACTTTTGCCATGGGCAGAGAGTGACAGGACAAGGGGAAATGGTTTTAAACTAAGAGAGGGGGAGATTTAGGATATTGGGAGGAAATTTTCCACCCAGAGGGTGGTGAGACACTGTCCCAGGTTGCCCAGAGAAGTTGTGGATGCCTCATCCCTGGAGGCATCCAAGGCCAAGTTGGATGCAGTCCTGGGCAGCCTGATCTCGTGGTTGGCAGCCCTGTCCACAGCAGGGAGGTTGGAACAGGATGATGTTTAAGGTCCTTTCCAACCCAAACCATTTTATGATTTATGTGAATTTTGTGTCTTTCAAAGCTGTGGGATTCCTAGGTAAACCCAATTCAGACAAAAGGAAGATTGAGATTTGCCCCAGGTACGTGAAGATAATGACCCCAGTGTTGTCTTCCCTTCTGGGGACTGATACAGACCATGGGGCTGTGGATACCAACACCAAAAATTCTCCAACACAACACCCTTGGCAAATAGTGAACCTATTTCTGGTGCTTGAAAACCCCTTTGCTTGAAGCTGGAAACTCAGAGTGTTGCCCTGTGGCAATGAGAATCACTACCTTGAGGGAAAACCAATGGATTTTAATAATCTGAATGAATTTAGCCTGGAGTTCTCAAGAAGTTTGCAACAAGCAAGGTGACTAAAGTGCTGCTTCTTGCTGCTCAAAGAAATCACAAGAGTTTTTATTTCTTTATAACCTTTTTTGCTTCTAAATGTCCTTTCTTCTGTTGTGCTGCAGGGATGGAATTGTGCAGAAAGTGAAATGTGAGTAAAGGGCAGGGACTTTTTACTTGGGGGAAAATGAGAATAAATATTCCTGATGCTTAAAGCATCAAAGTCCTGGTTCCAGCTGTGGTTTCACATGTGCAACTGGCACCTCGGGGAAGTTGTATCAGATAAAGCCAGGGAGTTCAGAGGAGGCAAAGACAGGCTGTGAAGGCTTGGAGGCAGGGAGGTGACTGGAGCTGAACTTGTCCTTTTGCTGCCCCACACATCAGCGTAACCGGTAACGCTGCTGAATCATGGGGCTCCTCACAGATCACTGCAGGTTGTGTCAGTGTTTCTTAGAGTGGAACTTGTTGCCTTTGTAAAAATATAAACATGAATAATTCATCAGTCCCAATATTAGGGGCTATTTATATGGCAGAATTCTGCTTAGAAATCACAGCATGGTGGGGGTTGGAAGGGACCTCAGGAGATCATCCAGTCCAACCCCCCTGACAAAGCAGGTTCCCTACACCAGGTTGCACAGGAAAGTGTCCAGGTGGGTTTGAACATCTCCAGAGATGGAGACTCCACACCCTCTCTGGGCAGCCTGGCCCAGGGCTCCAGCACCCTCACAGGAAAGAAGTTTTTCCTTCAGTTTCTCTGGAACTCCCAGTGTCCCAGTTTGTGCCCATTGCCCCTTGTCCTGTCACTGGGCCCCACCCATTTGGCCCCCACATTTCAGATATTGACAGACAGGGGATTGATCAGATCCCCTCTCAGGCTGCTCTTCTCCAGGCTGAACAGTCCCAGCTCTCTCAGCCTCTCCTCATAGGGGAGATGCTCCAGGCCCCTCATCATCTCTGTGGCCTCCACTGGACTCTCTCCAGAAGTTCCCTGTCCCTCTGGAACTGGGGAGCCCAGAACTGGACACCACACTCCAGATGTGGCCTCAGCAGGGCAGAGTAGAGGCGGGGGAGAACCTCCCTCGACCTGCTGGCCACGCTCTTTTTAATGCACCCCAGGGTACTTTTGGCCTTCCTGGCCACAAGGACACACTGCTGGCCCTTTGTCACACAATATGCAGATGGTGAGTTATTTCCTCAAAGAGAAGTTCTCAGCTGCTTAGGTAGCAAAGCTGAATGATTTCTTTTAAATATACACACGTGGTCTTACCATTTTCCCCTCCAATTCAGAAGATCTTCTCTGATCAGGTGCTTCACCTGGAAGGATAGCTGTTGATGGGTCTCCATAATTAAGAGAAGATGTGGCAGAGATCTTCAGAAGGCAGGAACTTGATTTATGGTGATGACCACCTACCTATCTAATTTATATTGAGATGCATGTAGATAAATATACAACTTTATTTTTCCTTGGGGCATTCCAGCTTTCTGCTTTGTCTCCCTCTTTGGGGCAGAGTGCTCATGGCCATTTGTGTCACTGGGCTTGGAAAAATATTTTTAGCTGAAAAATTGATTTCCCCAAGCTTCTAACTTATGTTAATTTTAAAGAAAGTTAATGAAGGGTTTGTTTTGGGGGGTTTTTTTGTGGTTTTTGGGGGGTTTTTTAAGGCTAAATGTTTGCCAGGAAAAAAAACACTCAACTTTACAAACAGACTAACCATCTGTTGGCTATGATGTTCATCTGGGATTTTGGGAAATCTGGGTGTGAAGTTGTAGCCTAACAACTTTATTTATTTATTTTTATGACTCCAGGGCAGATCCAACCCTACAGTGGTGGGTGGCCCCTCACAAGGATGAGGGAATAGGAGCTGGACCTTGGAACAGCCAAATCCACGGTCACCAATCTATTTCTGACTGATAGTTGGGCAGCCTCTCCAAATTTGAAAGGTTTTGTGTGGTTTGCTTTGGTATTTTTTTATAGAATAGGCAAAATGCTTTCAATCACTTTTCATTCTGACCAAAGAAACAATTTCCTACGAGCTCAACCCTGAACAACAGAGCCTTGATCTTGATCAGGGGCTCTGGATGTTGCTGTCATGCTAATAGGTGAGACATGGTTGAACTTTGGGCTTCTGGCACATTTACAGGGAGTCTGTAATCAGCTGCAGAAAAATTCCCTTCTGCCTCTCTCCTAGCAACCCTTCTGAACTGATATTTGAAAATAAGCTGCCTCTTTGTATCATCCTCTAAATATTTTCCACTCTTACTGTCATTAAAATTCTCTTAATAGTCTTGGGATTAAGATAATTTATCTTCAGGTCCTCAGGATTCCCTTCTAGTTTCTGTGGTTTTAAGGTAAAGCTTTTGAACTTCTTATCAGTTGGAAACCTGACTTGTCTCCAGGTTTTTCTTTTTTACACTGGCTATATTTGACACAAAATCAACTTAGTGTACTGAGATGATAAGGAGATAAAAGTAGCAAGACTGTAAGGAACCTAGGAGCAAGCTGAGAGTCTTGAAAGAGATTTGGTTGTATTTCTATTAAATATTTTAGCATGTGTGATGTGTTACAGGCTGGTTTTGGAGCTCTGTCATCTTGACCCCTGAAACAAGGCAGCCTGCTCGTACCAGTGTGAACCACTGGATTGCCACGAGAATCAAGAATGTTGGAGCCTTTCTCCATTAACTGCTCCTTCTTGATCTGTAAATCTAAATAATAAGTGCAATAAAGTGTGGGCTTAGAGGACTTTCTCTGGACAGAACAGACTAAAACAAGGTGAGGGGTTTGTGGTCTTCCCTATAAATGCTGACTGCAAGTTTGGAGTCCTGAGCGCTCGCGGGAGAACTTTCTGCACAGATTTACATCAGCATCAGATGGAAGAGCTGGAGGGGAATCCTGGAGGTGAAGGTAGCTGTGCTGGGAGCAGTGTGCAGGGGCTGCTGTGTCTGGTCACCTTCATTGTGGAAGTTTTGCTCCTGGATGGGGCACTGGTGAGGCCACAGCTCGAGTGCTGGGTTCAGTGTTGGGCCCCTGAGTCCAAGAAGGACCTGGAGGTGCTGGAGCGTGTCCAGAGAAGGGAACGGAGCTGGGGAAGGGTCTGGAGCACAAGTGTGCTGAGTTCCCGGCTGAGGGAACTGGGGGTGCTGAGCCTGGAGAAAAGGAGGCTGAGGGGAGACCTTCTGGCTCTGTCCAAGTCCCTTGGAGGAGGGTGGAGAGAGGTGGGGGTGGGTCTGTTCAATCAAGGACCAAGGGACAGGACAAGAGGAAATGGGCTCCAGTTGTGGCCAGGGCAGTTGAGATGGGATGTGAGGAAGAATTTCTTTGCTGAAAGGGTTCTGAGGCACTGGAAGGGGTTGCCCAGGGCAGTGGTGGAGTCCCCATTCCTGGAGGGATTGCAGAGTCGTGTAGACACAGTGCTGAGGGACATGGGTCAGTGGGGACTGGTCAGTGTTGGGTTCATGATGGGACTCGATGATCTTAAAGGTTTTTTCCAACCCAGGCAATTCTGTGGTTCTGCTCCATATTCTTGATGCTCTTTTCCTGGGGCTTCCTGAAACTGGAGTCAGTTTGCTGTAGACCTGGAGAATTTCTCCTTCCTGGGAGCTACTTGGACTTGCTGGATCTGGCACCTGGTCAAGTCTAGCTCGGAATGCAGGAGGTCTTGTTGTGTGCCCTAGGCCCAACTGGCTTCTTGTGGGTCTCCAAACTGGGAACTCTTTCTTGGATCTGAGACAGCTGATTAATTGCTGGTGTGTTTGGAATGGGATTCATTTGGGATTTGGTTGTAAGACTTCTGCCTTATGGAAAAAATGGTCTGAGCTGAGAAAATAGTTGGGTCAGAGCCGACGTTCTTTACTCTGAGCTGCATTGCCATGAGCAGTGGTGGAGCTTTGTCTGGGAACATGATCCAGAGGGACAGTCCTCCAAACATGCTGAATCCTTTCTGCTGCTCCCCATGCTTTTCCCTAGTGCTGATAGAGGGTTTCCTGGTACGACTTTGTGGGATGGAGAAGCCTTGAGGTTCTGTCTCAGGTTCTTGGTCTTCCTGGAGTCCCAGCTTGTGCAATAAACATTTCCTTTTCTGAAGACTTCCTGGAGATGGAAAGATCTCTTAGGGTGTAAATGTTCTTCTTTCTGTGGTTGCTCTGTGCACTTCTCTTGTTAATTCTCTCAGTCATTTTGTTAGGGGGATTTTGAGATTTCATGGGCATCTCTAACTTGGTGGAGAGGGGAAAAAGAAGATGGTTCACCCCACTTGTGGTAGAAAGTGGGGGCTCATGTGGAATTCACGTTGTGCTCAGGGAAGAAGACTTCCCCAGCTTCTTCCTTAGCTCTGCTAATGCATTTCCAGAGATTTCCCCTGTGTTGAGGTAACTCCTTTATTGCTGAAATTCACTTTGTTTGCAATCTGTCCCCAAACTCTTGTATCACGTTAATAAATGATTCAATTGTTCCCAAATGCTGCATCCACATCCCTTTCAGGGGATCCCTTTCAGGAACCTAACTCACTTATTGGGGTTTTTTGTTTGTTTATTTGTTTTTTGTAGGAATTTTAGGTCCTAGGGAGAATGATCAAATCTGGCACCGTGTTGCTTACAAATAGTTTTGGGGTTTTTTTAACTTAGAAGCACAAGGACTGAGTCTGAGCACAGAAAGTTCTGCTTTAATTTATGGTTGGTATTAACTTGTGGAGCTGAAGAGCATCTAAGCTGCAGCTGCTCAGGAGCTTACTCTGAAGATCAGGCTGGTTTTTATTAAGTGGTGCTTGATTTAGTTGTGAGTAAAACCATTTGTATTTAACCTGATCCACGAAGCTGCTGTGAGTGTTAACACACTTCAGGATTAAAGGTTTCACTCTTGGGCATCGTCATCCACAGTGGGTTTGTCTTAAGAGCCCGTTTCTGAACATGGATGAGTTATCAGTTAGATGGATGTGGGTGTTTTCAAAGGAACTTAAACTCAGTCAAGGCTATTTCTCATAGAATCACAGAATGGTGGGGTTGGAAGGGAGCTCAGGAGATCATCCAGTCCAACCCCCCTGCTAAAGCAGGTTCCCTACACCAGGTTGCACAGGAAAGTGTCCAGGTGGGTTTGAACATCTCCAGAGATGGAGACTCCACACCCTCTCTGGGCAGCCTGGCCCAGGGCTCCAACACCCTCACAGGAAAGAAGTTTTTCCTTCAGTTGCTCTGGAACTCCCAGTGTTCCAGTTTGTGCCCATTGCCCCCTGTCCTGTCACTGGGCACCACCCAGAAGAGCCCGGCCCCATCCATTTGGCCCCCACATTTCAGATATTTCTAGACATGGATCAGATCCCCTCTCAGGCTGCTCTTCTCCAGGCTGAACAGTCCCAGCTCTCTCAGCCTCTCCTCGGTGGGCAGATGCTCCAGGCCCCTCAGCATCATTTCAGACCTACTGTCACGATACTGAGTGATGTGAAAAGATCTGGTGACGAGTGTCTCAACATCAGGTCTGAAGGCATCTGCCATACTTCAGTGCTAAGCTGCTTCTCTGCAAACCCCCAGGGATGTAGCTTTTCCCCAAGATGACTTTCAGGACAGAAATCACTTGCACTTGGGGCAGGAAGGGATCGATCTGCCCTTTGTGAGCTGCTCTTGGGTGACTGCCAGGTGCTGAGAGCTACTTGCCATTTCACTGTAGGACAGAGCAGCTTATGCTGAACCGAGAAAACTCTGGAGCCAAAACAAACCTCTCTAAACTTTTCTCCCTCCCCATGAGAATGAGGAGAAGAAGGTTATTGCATCCAAACTCTTTTGGAGCTGGCTGTGTGGGAAAACTCTGTCCAATCTGGAGTCCTTGTACTTGAGGAACTGTAATAAATCCTGATGGACCCTGCAGATGGGACTTGGATCTCCTGCGTGCAAGGACATACACAGACTGCCAGGAAAACTGAATTGGCACTTCTGGATCCAGGAGCCTCTTCTCTAAAAGAAACTTGTGTGATGCTCCTGAAGCAGACTTCATGGATTGTAAAGTGCAATAGTTGTTTAACAAACTCAAAATTAAACTATTCCATGCTACAATGTGGTCAATTTAATAACAATTGAGAAAAAGATTTTTCTCCACCTTGCTGGATTTGACTTGAGCTGAGAATTATTTATTCTTGGTGGTAGGTCCCAAATAGTTAAATTTCTGGTGGGTCAGGAATACTTGTGTGTATCTGTGTGCCAAGGCACATGGGTGCCTGTTTGCTCAGTGCCATGAAGGTCCAAAAGAGTTGGAATAACTGCTGCAAAGCAGAGAGCATCCTGGGCAAAGGTTGTGCCTTGAAAGCAGAAAACCTTTTGCATCAGAGTGAAGAATCTGGGTTGTAAAAGGGGAACTGGCTTCAGTTCCTCTTAGCCTGAGTCTTTCTGCCAAGCTCGCTGCTGTGATGTTAAGGATCTTTTATTAGATCTTCTGGGCTGTTTCCCCCTTCCCTCAAATGGGAGCAGAGCTGAAGTGATCTGAAGTTCAGGTGGGAATAAACCTTTTGATTTTTCTCCTCTGTTTTTGGGGGTTTTTTTGTTGTTTTTTTTCCCAATGCTTCCCTCATCATTCATATTAAGATTATTGTTTAAAGGTAATTGCTGTAAGATATTATTCACAATCCATTAATCCTGATTTATAGCAGAATTCTTCAGCAAGCTTGGGTGCTGAAACATCACCTTTAATTGTCTTAACTGAGCATTACTTGAAATGAAGATTTCTTGCCTTTCCATTTGTATCTTTCTTCCCAAAGTGCCAGTGCTTGGATTCTTTTTATTTTATTTTAAATGTTGAGCAATACAGTTGTTCTTTTCACACTCTAACACTGCCTCATAATCTCACCCTTCTGCCATCTCTCTGAAGACACAAGAGGTTTTTTGGTCTTGTAAGTCAAATTAACATGAGATTGCCTCAATTTGCATCGTAGCTGTGGGAGGCCATCTGACAGCGCCGAAGGCAGCCAAGGAGAATTGAATTCAGCAGCTCTTGCATTTGTCAGCAGGGACTGTGGGGTGAGTTCTACTCCTCTCATCTGAGCAGGAGAGTAAACATTTAACGTGAGTGGTTGGCAAGGGTGACTTGCTGCTTTGTGACTCCTTTCCTGAGTGTTGGAAAGGAGAGAGAGGTCTCTGAGTCCTGGCTTCATCTTCCAAGCCTTGCTCCTAGGCTTCAAATCTGGCTTTGGAGGCTTTGGAGCTGTTGCTGTGTCTGGATTTTTAACTCCCATCCACAACCCAAATATGTTTCCAAATGTGTTGCTGGTGGGGGCTCAGCATTTGCTTAAGTGGGAGCTCACGCTCTGCAGAAGTAGATGGAAAACATGAAGGGCTCTGAGGGGAAGGGAGGCATCATCTCAAGATTGCTCAATGCAAGGGGAGGGATTCTGCAGTGTGTACAATTGGTTTTTACTCACGTCATTGTGGTGGTGTGGTCACTTAGATGTGTCAAGATGCTTAAATTGCATGTTGGAGGATATTGCATGTTGTAGTCCTACAAGAAAGCTGAGGAGGAACTTTTTACAAGGGCAGGTAGTGATAGAACAAGGGGTGATGGCTTGAAACTGGAAGAGGAGAGGTTTAGATGAGATATTAGGAAGAAATTCTTTGGTGTGAGGGTGGTGAGACCCTGGCCCAGGTTGGCCAGAGAAGCTGTGGCTGCTCCTCCCTGGAAGTGTTCTGGGCCAGGTTGGATGAGGCTTTGAGCAACCTGGTCTAGTGGAAGGTGTCCCTGCTGCTGGAAGGGGGGTTGGAACTGGATGAGCTTTAAGGTCTCTTCCAACCCAAACCATGTTTCTTTGATATTTTGAATATTTGGTTTTAAACTATTTGCTTTGACAGGCTTCTAGCAGGTTACCTGTATCTGAGTGAATGGGTTTTGTTTCACTGGACTAAATGTTTTCCTTTACTTGATGTATCAGTATTGAGAGCAAACACGAAGTCACAATCTTAGGAGGACTCAATGAATTTGTTGTGAAGTTTTATGGACCACAAGGAAGTAAGTATATGACCCAGCCCTTCTATAAAAACAAACTAATGGCTCATGGTGGGGAACAGTAGTATGACACATTCTTCTGGGGTGGAAGAAGAGATGAGCAAATCTAAGTAGGGTGAGAAATCAAAGGGTGGCAGTGTTTGAAGGCTGAGCTTTCAGGGGTGGGGAGAAATCCAACTGTGACAATTAATGCAGAGGAACCACCTCCCTTGGAGCTGAGCAGAGGTGGATACTGCCTTCAGACAACTCCACCCTCTGCCTTCAGACAACTCCACCCTCTGCCTTCAGACAACTCCACCCTCTGCCTTCAGACAACTCCACCCTCTGCTATGGCCTTCAGACCACTCTTCATCCTTAGCTTTTCTAGACCTGGCTCATAAGTTTTGCATCAGTCACCCCAATTTTGGCAGAGTTTGTAGCTAAGATGGCTTTTCTAATGACTAGATCACAAGTCAGGTCTCCAGTGTGCCTTAATTTAGTAACATCTCCAAAGGTAAGGTGATTATTTTAAAAGTCTCTGTTTTTAATAAAGCTCTTGTGTCTTTGTGCCAGGATCATCTGCAGTATCAGTTAAAATCATGTATTTCTTGTCAGGCAGCACAGGAAAAAGGTTTTTACCGTGGGAGGTTTGATATGAAATCTTACCCCCTGATGGAACTAAGTATTCTTCCAAAGATGTGTTTTGCTTAATGCTCTGGTTCTATTTATACTCCTCTGAGTGATGAAGTGTCTAATACCTGTGTTTCTTTTCTTGCAGCACCATATGAAGGTGGAGTATGGAAAGTTAGAGTCGACCTTCCTGATAAATACCCTTTCAAATCCCCATCTATAGGTAACCAATAATCACTTTCAGTCCAAATGATTTTATTGTTTATGCAGGAGAGATGTTCTTGCTTGCAGCATTGTTGGAGGTGAAGTTGCTCCAACCTTCAGTGCAATCAAAAGGTCTTTATTTGAAATCTCTGCAGCACTCTTGCCATAGACTTCCAGATATTACATGACATGCAAAGAGGAAGCTCCAGTCTTTTGGCTGAAGGGACAGGAGCTGACAATGTGATCTGGTCACACATTTGTGTGTTGATGAACTGAGTGTCTCTACTGTGTGATTTTGATTTTATTTTTAAATAATTTATCTATTCATGGGTAAGGTGCAGGATTCCACAGTGAGTGCTGGAGCCTGCTTATGTAAAATCACTCATGTAGTATGGAGAGCAAAAACCACACTGTGCATTCATGGTCTTGGGATGAGTCTAACCATTAGGACTTCTTGTCCAGAAGTGGATGGAGGTGAAGGCAGGAGCTGAAACCTGTGTCCTCTTGGGCTAGGTGATGCATATGTGGAAGAACATAAAAGAAGAGAAAAGGAGGCTGTTGTGAGAGCTTCTCACTCTCTACAACTACCTGAAAGGAGGGTGTAGCAAGGTTGGGGTTGGTCTCTTCTCCCAAGTAACAAGCGATAGGAGAGGAAGAATGATCTCAAGTTGCACCAGGGGAGGTTTAGTTTGGCTATGAGGAAAAAAATCTTCACCAAAAGGATTGTCAAGCATTGGAGCAGGATGCCCAGGGAAGTAGTGGAGTCCCCATCCCTGGAGTTATGTAGAGGACATGTAGATGAACTGCTTAGGGACATGGTTTAGTGGTGGACTTGGCAGTGTTAGGTTTATGGTTGGGCTCAATGATCTTCAAGGTCTTTTCCAACCAAAATGGTTCTGTGATAAAAGCAGGAACCCATCACCAGAAGAACTGAAGCTGGTTAGACTGGTCAGGCTTGTTTAACCTTTGAGAGCAAGTAGGAAATTGGATAAAGAAATGTTCTTTAGACTCTGTCCATCCTATGTTTGCTCTTGGGTAACGGTGATCTAACTTGGATGTCTTCTGGTACCTAACTTTATTCCAATCACTTAAGCTCTAAATCAAATAGCCAATATGGCTTGAAAAACTGGAGCAGATGCATAAAGTCCCAACACTTCTTTTCTGCCTTGTGAAATAAGTGTTGGTAACTCAGTGACATGATGCTTCTTTGTCAGAAGGGTGTGCTTGTGCCTCAAACCACTTGAGGACTCTAAAGAATGGAGAAAACAGCCCGAGGAGAACTGATGTGGAAACTTGACTCTATGGGTTGGACAAGATGGGTCCTTTCCAATATCAACATCCTGATTTGGAGTTGATAAGTATTGGCTACTTAAAATAGATTTTTAGGCTAAGAGAGCCTTCTGTTAAAGATCTCTGTGGTGTGAGAAATAATCTGTCTGGTTCCAAATATGAACTGTGCCTTTTGGGAAAGGGGGAGGCTGGTTTTGTGTCATCCTTTACCTTTCTTTTTTGTTTTTTCTGTTGAAACTTTAACTGAACCACAGAAATGTGCACACAGCTGAGTAACAGTGTGGTATTGCTGCAGCTATGGGAACCCTTTTTTCCTTCCTTTTGAGTCAGCTCTGAAACTTGCTATAAACTTCTTAGGTTTGAGACTTGTTTATGAGATGTTATGTTATTTAGTGCCAGTCATCTTCCCCTTCCCCACTTCTCAAGTGCCACAAACCCATGCAGATCAGGCTACTGTCATGTTGGCAGTCTTCAATGTGAGCTGGCTGCAGCCAACTCTCAGAAAACATATAAACCCCAGTTTTCCTTCTTGGTAATTACTTTGGTGCTAGCCTACTCGAGATTCTTTTTCTCTCTCCTGATGTTCTTCCAGTGTGAATCAAAAATCAAGGGTGCTGGCTTAAAGCAAAACCAAAGTTTCTTTCCAGTAGACTGTGAAGCCAAGGCAGCTAAACATCAGCCAGGCTCTTGTATATTTGTAGTGCTGTTGATTTAGGCTCCAGTTAGTTGTGTGGAAGGTGGTAGGTTTGACCTTTTGATGGTTTGGTTTGGAGGTTTGACCTTTTGATGGTTTGGTTTGGAGGTTTGACCTTTTGATGGTTTGGTTTGGAGGTTTGACCTTTTGATGGTTTGGTTTGATGGCTGTTTAGTGCTGGTTGGGATAGGAGGGAGTAAAAAAGGCAGCCTGGGATCAGAGTTGGCCCAGCTACATTTTCAGAACTGACACCACAAGGATGGCCTTTGTCCTTGGGAACTTGGAGAGGGTGGTGGGTGGGTCCAAAGGGGAGTTATCTTCTGCTCAAATTGCTTTGTTCCTTCTAATGTTGCTCTTGCTGTCTTTTAGCACAGCAGCTTTCCCTCCATCACTTTGCTTATATCCACTGTGTTGTGACTGATTCTGGACTCCTTAGACCTTCTAGCATCCTTCTCTTGCCCTACAAGTCTCAGTTTGAGTGGCTGAAAACCACCTGGAAGCACAGGTCACCTCCTGAGTGAAGCAGTGTCCAGCTGAGGTTTCAGGTTGAAGAAACAGTCAATGCTAGACAAGAGCTGGTTTAGCAAAGCAGGGCTCAGCTCTGCTGCAGGAAGGAAGGAGCTGAGGAGTGGACACACCACAAGGAATGCTAGGACCCAGGGAAGCTCCCAGCCAGCTGCAGGAAGAGGTTTGTTTTTCTTTGTCTGGTTCTCATTTCTGCTTCCCCAGCCCAGCTTATCTGGACAGCCAGGGCTGAGTGACGTCTCTGCTCCTTCCTCTGGGCCAGCCTGATCTCTGTCCCGCTGCTCTTGGAGGCAGTGTCTGATACCAGTGGGTTTTGCATTACAGATAGCTCCAGAGCAAGTTCATCCCAGCTGAACTGGCAGCATTGACCAGCTTGTGCATGAGATAGACCTGGGAGGGAACAGGATCTCACCTTCCAGTGAGCACGGGTGTCCTCACCCACCAGTCCTCAGCCAGCTTGAGCTCTGGATAACACAGGGGTAGGAATTAGTAGGGAAGAAATTTCCTGTGGCAGTCTCTGATCTGTAAAGAGCTGGAAGTGAAGGATTTCAGTGATGGTGGAGCCTGTACATGGACAGAAGGTCATCTAGAGCACACATGTAGCTGGTTTGCAGCCCTTCTGTTCTCAGCAGCACGTAGCTCCCACTGTGGTGATGACACACAGAGTTCAAATTGTCTGTGTAAGTCACTGCCTTGGATAAAATATTGAACCCAGCAGTTTCTTTGCCTTTAATAAATTACACTTTTATGCTGAAGCTTAAAGCAAAACCACTATCCTTGCAGCTTTCCTTGGTCCTCTACTACTGTAAGCTAAAATTTTCTTTCCATCTTAGAAAATCTTAATGCAGTCTTGAATGTGACATGGGCTTTTTGTGACAAATAATGTGATGGCTTGAAGCATATCCATGTGTTCTAGAAAGCTGCTTCTGAAAAAATGACTGCTAATAGTTGCTTTCTAATCTGTTCAAATTGCTTTTATCCCAGCATGGCTCTGAGTATAAGGTACCTGAAAACTTGATATTCTCTTTTAAAGTGTGACTGACAAACCTGAACAGAAAAGGTTTTTAAAGTAGGTTCCAGATTTGTCATCTAGAAAGGTGTGGACCTTTTCTTGAATGCTAAAGGAGTGGTTGAGGGTGAAGCTTTCACTTGGTGTGGTGGCTCTTCTGCCAAATCTTTACTCCCTTGTCCCATCCACAGCTCCCTTCTCAGATGTGTGTGACATTTATTTCCTGCCTTTCTCAGGTTGGTAGTGATTGTTGTAGTCTATCAAATTATGTTGCCTTAGGGATAGCACTCTCCTGATGATGAAGGTAATGCCTCTGCTTAAAGACTAAACCACCCTGGAATCTATGTGAAAAGAGCAGTTCCTGGGAGAGCTTCCAGTGTTTCATCATGTCCTGCAGTGCCTTCCTGGTATTTCTGGCACTACCTGTTCCTTGCCTGGTCTTTGTGTCATCAGACAGATCCCATATTGGTGCAGGATGAGCAAGAGCTTTATAATGTACAATAAAAACAGATATTGAACAGAAATAGGTTGGCCAGAGAAGCTGTGGCTGCTCCTCCCTGCAAGTGTTCTTGGCCAGGTTGGATGAGGCTTTGAGCAACCTGGTCTAGTGGAAGGTGTCCCTGCTGATGGCAGGGGGGTTGGAACTGGAGGAGCTTTGAGGTCCCTTCCAACCCAAACCAGTCTGGGGTTCTGTGAAAATGGAAATGCACATCCTAGAAGAACATGGGTCTAAATGGAGCCAGATGTAGGGCTGTCACGTTGGCTCTGGGCTTGAGTGCTCCCACTGAGATGAACTAACTCCTGTTGAAATGAACTAATGCTCACATCCCTAAATATCCAGATCTCCAGGATTGAAACAAACCTCCTGAACTTGAGCAGTTTATTAGAACAAAACCAACTCCTGACAAATACCCAGTTGCTTTCTGAAGCTGATGAATGCTGCTGCTCTCAATGCTTTTGTCAATTAATGTAAATATCCCTATGTGCTTACGAGGACCCAGAGCGTTCCCCTGCTAGATGTTTGGTTCCATTTTTGCTTTCTCCTAGACAATATGTCTGGTTTTGGTCAGACACTGGAACAGGTTGCCCAAGGAAATTGTGGCTGCTCCTCCCTGGAAGTGTTCTTGGCCAGGTTGGATGAGGCTTTGAGCAACCTGGTCTAGTGGAAGGTGTCCCTGCTGCTGGCAGGGGGGTTGGGACTGGATGAGCTTTATGGCCCTTTCCAACCCAAACCATTCTTTTCTATGATTCTATGACTTGCTGCCAGTAAACTTCTGTACTGGTGTCCTTGTTTGTGTCCTGAGCTGTTGAGGTTGGAGAAAAGAGATTGTGTATCACCCTTGAACATCTTCCCTGAAATCTGGGTCTTGAAGAGCAAAAAATAAGTTCCATCTTTAATCAGGCCTCTTAGTACCTGGTGAGGAGGGGCACATAACTGGGGGCTACAGGATCCTTAAAGACCTTTTCTCCAGACCTTCCCTCCACTGCCATGTTGTTTGGAGTATGGATTTTTCAGAGCTCCTAAACTTCAAGTTCCTCTTTGGGCTCCTGGTGCAGTCATTTCCCTCTTGTAGAAGACCACTGTCATTGGGGGAGGTAACCTCTGTTCCCTCTTGGTCACAGCCTGCTCACCTACCTGGCTCAGAAACCTTTGGCTGCTCCCTTATCAATGTCAATAACCCCTTCCTGTGATTTTTGTCTTCTTCTGCCAGTAGCTATTGATGGAAGAACACGAGGTGACCCAAACAGAACACATGGCCACCATCGAGGCCCACGCAGTTTTCCAACCCAAGCCAGTCTGTGACTCTGTGATTCTGTGTTTTGAGCTGTTTCTGATTTCAGCAGCCCTGCAGCCACTGCTTCACTACTTCTCCCTTCCCTCTGGGATTTAATATCTTCAAGGGAACTTTCTGCCCAGTCTGTTCTGCTTTTACAAAGGGGAGTTGTGAAGTACTTGCAGGACTGTTCTGAGCTCCCAAGAACACTTTGTGTAAGTGTTGTATGTTTTTAATCAGTCCATACTCCTGCCAGGAGCCAGAGATTGATGCTCTTTGATGCCATAAACACGGGAGGAAGCGCAGAGCGCGAATGTCCTGCCCTGCTTAGATGATAGGAGCAGTAAAAACGTGTGAACCTGGGAAGCTGAGCTCTTACCTGGAAAGTACAGTGGCATTTATTTGCTTGCTAAAATCTACAGAAATATTAGGCCAGCACTGAGTCACTCTGATTTCTTAATAATCAAATGTCACAGCTGCAGAGTTTGGGTACAATATACTCAGAGCCTGAATTTCTCAAATAACTTCTGTATATTTATACACAGTTCTCATTTTCTTTCCATCTCTGGCCCAGTTATCTGCAGATACCTTGCATTTGTATTTCACCTTTTCTCCTGAGTGTTTTGCCAAACAAAATGCCTAGTCTGTACACAAAACATATGGAAGTGCTTGTGTGTGTGTGTGTATATATATATATATATATATATGCTTATGTATATAATGGGAGATTGTGGCAGCCAGTACAGGAATGAAACAGTGTTTAGCTCCAGCAGAGGATTTAACAGATCTCTCCTGGCCTGTGCTTAATTTTCCTTTTTGACTGCAGCTGCTATTTTTACTTTCAGCTCCTGTCTGGATTGCCTTACATTTTGCTACTTAGAATTTCATGAGTCACTTATCGCCTCTGACCGTTCTGAGCTTTGCTCTTCCCTCTGTGTGTTGATCCTTATTCTGACCTATAAGCCAGGTGAAAAATCCTTGTTCTTTCAAATACACTTAGCTTTGTCTAAGGAGAAAGAAGAGCCACCCCAAGGTAATTTTTATCCCTGTCTCCACTCCGGTCTGACGCACAACTGTGCACCCTTTGCAAATTCCCTGCTACAAACAGAGAATGGGAACAGACTGACAAAATGGGGTGGGTGTTTTCAGCCTGATTTGGCACAGATTCACTGCCTTCTGTGCCAGTCTCTGAAGCCTGAGCATCAGGTGATGGTGCCACCTAAGCAATGAGATGAACTGATATTAGGCAATTGCTTTGTGCTAGTTCTACATGGGTTTTTTTTTCCCAGAGATTGCTGCTCTTAGCACCAGTCTGTAAGCTTGTGGATACTGCTTCTCTGCTTGGTGATTCACTCTGGAAGCACAGGAGGTTCAGAGTTTACAGCTCTGCCATATTTTTCTGTCCTCATCTTTCCCTCATGAAGCTGCTACAGAATTATTTATGGTATTGTTTTGAAAAGCTGCTAGAATTTGAGTGTTGGTGATGTGAGCTGTTGTACTTCTGCTCTTAGCAAGCTGACGTTACGCAGCACCTCACGCCGCTGCCGTGCGCTGAATGCCTCCGTGGTGAGTGCATAAAGTTAGATTTGACTCGGTCCTTAGAGCTCTGAATGGGCTCCTAACCTCTAAATTATTTAAATTTAAAAAAGAAATCCTTGCCTTTTGCCAGTGAGAGCTTACTGACCTGAGAGCCCTGTGCATCTCTGAGGTGAGCAGATCCTGTGCCCTTTAAATGGGGAACAGTGATGTGCTAAACCAGTTGTCCCAGTCTGCAAAGGTACTAAGTTGAGGACTGGGGTAGATGTCTTCTCATGCCCTCTTCCCCATCTCCTACCATGATTTCTCAACCTATGGTGCATGATGGACTTGTGGTCAGTTACACAAGAAGGTAGTCCCTGAAATGAGTGCAATGTCTTTTTAAAAATAGAATAAATAAAAAATAAATGCATGTTCCCTTGCAGGCTTTGGGGAGTTTGGGAAGGGGCAAGGAATAAACATTAAGTTTAGACTAATCTTATCTGGCTGTTTGGCAACACTGCACGAACACTTGGGAGATCTTTTTCCATTAGATAAGTTAAAAAAAGCAGAGGAAAACTACTGCTCTTGACCCCTCAGTGCTGTACAGGAGCTCTTTTGTGTGCTGATCTCTGTGCAGATAGTTCTACCCCAAGCTTTAGGTGGTCACCCAAGCTGTGTTGGTTTGGTGTGGTGTTTAAAACTCACTTCATCCTGTTTCAGAGAGACTCTAACCATCTTCTCACCTCACCAGCCAGGCTGTCTGAACTGTTTCCTGACTTGGCCTTAATCTCTCATTAAAAATAAAAACTTTGAGGCTTGTCAGTCTTACTGCACTGAAAATTCAGGCGGGGTTATATACACTTATCTTCTTGGCTCTTTGTTTAGCACCACAGTGGTATCCAGATAATGAATCTGCTGTCACAGTTGTCCAGGTGGAGAAGTGTCCAGGTGGAGAAATATCCAGCTGGCCTTATGAGCAATGAGAGCTGAGACATGGGCAAGCAGTGGTGAGTTTGGGGAGGAGTGAGTGGATATAAACCAGCTCCACTCTGGTATGTTCTCCAGAGCTGGTGGAAAGTCCTCTTGTGTTTATTGCTGATGTGGTCAGATTGTGCAGCTGACTCCACGCTGAGCAAGAAGACACAGAGCTGGGAGGCTGGGATGTGCTGTGTTTACTGGCACGCTGCTTTTCCTCCTTCCTGCGTGCTTCCACGAGGCTACCAGCATGGGCAATGCTTTGAAGAGCTGTGCTGCAGGAAAAAGAGCCTTTTTTGGGGACCTCTCACCTAACCTACCAGCTAAGTTGACTGTACTTTGAGCTCAGATAAGCAACGGGCCACCTTTTGAAGCACCGCTTGTTGGATTGCAACCGGTTCCTGATTTTGAGGAGAAGCACCAAGGAGTGCAGGAAGCATTGTGGTAGCTGGAGCTGTGGGAAGAGCAAGGAGGCAATCTCCAGCCAAGGCTTCTGATCCTTCTTATCTCCCAAGTTTTGAGTCCATTCTACCTGAATGGTAGATTAGCAGCCTGGTCTAGTGGAAGGTGTCCCTGCTGATGGCAGGGGGGTTGGAACTGGATGATATTTAAGGTCCCTTCCAACCTAAACCATTCCATGATCCTATGGGGGCTCTACCAAGGTAGGACACCCTTTCTAAATCACAGTCCAGCCCTATAGACATAGTGATAGGGGTGCAGCCAATATGGAACAGCCTCTTGCAGGAACTTTCTGCCTAGTGGCTCCACAGGACAACAAGAGGTACCTTCAGAGTCCTCAGCATTCCTCAAGTTATCCAGGTATTTGGACTCTACCTCTTTGAGGAGAACTTGCTGGTAAAGTTCATGATGCTCACAACAGCACGTCACTTCTGGTGGTGCCTTCCAGCTGTATCCTTTAGCCTGGAGCTGTTCAAGAGAGATGTTGACATCAACACAAGTCTGAAATTCCTCCCTGCTCCTCCACTATGGTTTTGCTCATCTGGAAGTGGGTTCAGCCATCACCCAACCACAGGACCTGATCCTCAGAGTAACCCAACTGCAAGTCAGTGTCCTGGATCTTCAGACCCATCCATAGTTGGTGTGTGAGCACAGTGAGGGAACTTCATTTCATACTGGAATACCTCCAGCTGATGGAGCTTTCTGAATGTTCCTGTGTTTGCAGCACCAAGGAAGATTGACAAATTTCAGTTAGATGATTTTTTAATTTAAAAGTGTGCTACTCTTCAAAGATTTTTGTCAACCCAAAGAGCGATTACTCCAGGGCTATTGCTGAAATACCAGGATTTTTGAAGGTCAGCATCTGCATATTGGTCTCAGCATCTTCTATCAGAACAGATGTGTCTCCTTCTGTTGTGTAACTCCTGTGTGGATGCAGAAGGATTTTTCTGTTACCACCCAAAGGCTTTTTCTCCATACAGATTTTATTCAGTCCTGTTTTACCCTCAAAGGCAATCCTGGACCTCACTGCTTTTGTATGGAGTAGGTGAACTGCAGCCACTCTGCTGCTCAGATTCCTCCTAAGCATTGTTTTTTCCAGGGTTCAGTGTGAATATTGTTTTAAAATGTTAATTTAAGTGTTGACAGCTGGTCCAGCACAGAGAACTGCGACTGCTCAGGCTGTGACTTTGGCTTCATGCTCCAGGCCATGGTGAGAACCTGAAATCAAGAGCCTGTCCCTTGATACTCTTCATGGAGTGCTCACCTGGACTTCTTCATGGTGTATTTATCTGAGTGTGGTGCACTCAAGACTTATGGCAATACACCTACCCCAGTGTTTATGCCAGCTTAGGATTTCTTTTTTACTCCTGGCTTCCTTTTTAAATTGGAACTTCATTTTTATGTGGAAGTTTACACTTGCTTTGTCTTTTTTATTTGTAAAAATAAATAAGAGAGCAAGACAGTATTATGGGAGCAACATTAGTGCTTTATCACTGCAGGCCACTTTACATTTCAAATAAAGGAGGAGATAATAATTTGAGCTTGTTTCTGGGTCAGGAAAAGGAAAGATATGAACACAGTTGCTCTTGGCCTGTGGAGTTTCTGTCCATAGGAGAATTAGACTGGGGAGGACCTTGAAGAGTTGCGAGAAGATGTGGCAACAACCTGGGAAACGAAGGAGAGGATGTTTGTGTCCTTTCTTGAAGAGCAACTGTTTCATTTACAAAGCTGGAGACCAAGGACAATGTGAAAGAAGGGATTGTTCCTTGCTTGGGTGAATGCAGAGATGACAGAGAAGAATTACAGATCTCAAGAACAAGAGCTGCTTGAGCAGAAAATCTCATCTCCCTGGATAGTGAATGCAGCTTAAATGCTGAAGTGTCTGAATGAAGAGTTAACCAAAACCTTACAGGTGAGTTTGCAGCACAGCCTTATCCAACCAGCTGCAGGTGGCTGTGGTAGAAGGTACCAGGAAATGGGTGAGATGATCAGAAAACTAAAATGAGAGAAGACAGAGGGATGCCTGCATCCAGCTGGGTTAAAGAGAACCCATCTGTGTCCCAGATACCGCACCAAAGAGTGTTTAATTCAGCAGGTCTGCACATTACTCTTGTATTCCTGTTACCTGGTGTCTTCCCCCCTCCTCTCTTCTGTTTTGCTTTATCAGAAATTTAACTTTTCTCTTTTTTTTTCCCCTCCCTGTCCCTAAGAGAGACACAGAATTTAGAAGCAGGATTGGTGCTGACTGTAGCTCTCCAGTGCCGGCATAATGGATCCGTGACCTGATTTAAACTTGGGAGAGCTGCCATAATGTAAATATTTGATGGAACTACAGTTTCCCTTTTTAAGTCTGCTTCAGTTTTTCAAGCTAAATCATGGCAAGGTATTCCTGAAAGACACTTGTTAGTGTGGAATTGTTTATGCCTTTCTCAGCTCTTCTTTTAGAGATTGTTCTGGCTTCGGGCGTCGTTTCAGCCTCGTGTTGTATTTATGCAAAATCTGAGTGGTACAAGTAAACATGAAATTATATTTATGTCATAATATATGGAAAGAGAGAGGGTTAAATCCATATGTCAGCTCATACCCCAGATGGGAACCATGCTGTCACTCAAATGGTGAGTGCTCCTTGTTTGGGCAGAGATGATAAATCAGCATTACTGCAGCGTCTCCTCTGGAGTGGCTGGATGAAGGTGGTGCAGGTAGGGAGTTTGCTGAACAGTAAACAATGACTGCTCTGAAGAATTATCTTCTGTGTGTTTTTTAATGCTGGAAGATGCTTTTAAAATTAAATGAATCAATATTCCAAACCTAAATTTCTTACCTGTTTTTATAAACGTGGATCTTTGTCAGAATAAATAGTCGTTGTTAAGCTAAAGTCGATTCCTGCTGACTGCAGGAAGGTGTGATTCCCACGTGGGCAGTGTTTGTAGGGCTTTACAGGCTGCAGGATGGTGATACAGCAGGGGAAAGAAAGTTTTATTTTAAGTTCTGGGGGGAAAAAAAATAAAAAATCAACATTAAGATGTAAAAACAGCTTAACCTGGTACAGAAACAAAAGTTGCAGCAGCCCTTCTGGGCTGAGCCTGGGTGATTCAGCCAAGCAGAAGTATTTAGGAATACTTGATCCATTTGGTAGTGGAAAACTCAATTTGCTATCCCTGTTCTGTGTCTGTTCTGCACTGGGAATGTATCCCACACCCAGGTACTTGGGTTTCTCTTATTAAAAGGAAAGAGTTTGGAAGCTGGATTCTGCATCTGCTCACAACCATCATCTGAAACACTTTGCTTTTGGGGTGGATGTGCTTTAGTTCTTCACAGGCTGTGGTGCCAAGTAGTGTGTGTTAAAATTCCTTTAATATCTTTGTTTTATAAACACTTATTTGTGGGGAAGAGGGGAGTGTTTTTGAGGTGCTATCTGTCTTGAGGTTAAAGTAGGCAGGTGGAGAACACAGCTTACCTCTAGCTCCTGCTATCAGATGTGGTCTTTAAAGTGTGAGGCATCTTCTACCATCATGTCATAAGCCTTAAAACCACAGGATTGGGTTTGTTTTGGGGTTTTTTTTAAACAATTTAATTTGCAAGTTGGAACAAAGAAAGAAATCACCCTCAAATCTACAAGTCTGAAACGTGGGCAAAGCCAAGATGAGCTTCCTCATTCTACACCTTGTATCTGAGCTGGTTTTTAGGAGACCAGAGGTACCAACTGATGAATTAATTGCTGTATTGATGCAAAAATTGAAGTACCAGCTCTCTGCACCACTCTTTGCCCCTGAATTGCTGACAAATGTTGTGATTTCATGTTCATAAAAAATCTTATTGTGAGATATTTAAAAAAAATCAGTCTTATAGCAAATGTTGAGCTTGAGTTTTGTGTTTAAGTATTTATTCAAAAGATCTTTACAGCTTTTAAAAGCACATCATCAGATGTGGGTGCTTGATTGTGCTGATGGGCAATTCTTTTCAAGATAAAACTGAACCACAAAACCTTTGCATTACAGTTGCACTGTAAACAGAGGCTTTTGCTGAGTTTTGGGGGAATGGCTGAGGACCTGAGGGTCACAAGATTGCCTGTGTATTTTAAAGGTTATCTAGCTATATATAGCTAAGGCTGGGTTTTCTTTGAAACTAGTCAGATGGGTCCTTGTTCAGTAAATTCCAGACTTCTTATGTTAAAAAAAGAAAGGGGAAAAAAAAAGAAAAAGGGGAAAAAAAGGGAAGAAAAGGGAAAAAAAGGGAAGAAAGGGGAAAAAAAGGGGAGAAAGGGGAAAAAAAGGGGGGGAAGGGGAAAAAAAGGGGAGGAAGGGGAAAAAAAAGGGGAGGAAGGGGAAAAAAAGGGGAGGAAGGGGAAAAAAAGGGGAGGAAGGGGAAAAAAAGGGGAGGAAGGGGAAAAAAAGGGGAGGAAGGGGAAAAAAAGGGGAGGAAGGGGAAAAAAAGGGGAAAAAAAAGGAAAAAAGGGGAAAAAAAGGGAAAAAAGGGGAAAAAAAGGGGAGGAAGGGGAAAAAAAGGGGAGGAAGGGGAAAAAAAGGGGAGGAAGGGGAAAAAAAGGGGAGGAAAAAAAGAAAAAAATCTTTGGCTGTTTTCTGCTATTTACCAGTTTTCTGCTATTTACCAGTGTGTCTCTTTGCAGGATTCATGAATAAAATTTTCCATCCCAACATTGACGAAGCGTAAGTAAATCCCTAGTTCTAAGGAGTCTGTCGAATTCTAACTGTATTTCTGGCTTCACACTAATTCACTGATGAATTGAATGATGCTTTCATCAATCTAAACATCTGTAGAGTGGGGAATTTGATAGAAGGAGATGTCCCAAGTTAAGTTTTGGGAGTGGGTCAGACTGTGGGTGAGATTAGAGAGCTGCATGCTACAGACTCTCTTGCAGATGTCATTTTAATTTGCAACGTGCTTCATTTACAGAGAATTCCAGGTTGCTGGTCCCCCTCCTCATTGGCATCACACCAGCTTTCTAGAAACAACAGTGATGCCTAAGACATGGCTCCCTCTCCAGCTGGAGTTCATGTCTGTACTAAAATTCTTCCAAAAATAAGATGTTTTGACACTTTTTTTTCCAGTTAAGGTTGTTAAGAGGAGCCACCTCTGCCTCAAGTCTCTCCAGCAGAGCCCCACACAGACCAACTGGTTCAGTAACAGTTCCCATTCACTTTCTTTTGTGCAGAGAATGAAGATTCATGTAATTAAAGGCTGCCCCTCTATTAACTGCAAGAGAAGGGTAATTCATAGCTTATCTGAAATACTGGGGCACAGGCAGGGCAAGGGAAGGGAAGGGGTAGATTATATTAAACCCCCAGAGTATTTTTGAGTGTGACTGTGTTTAATTCCATCCTTTCCATGTGTTTCAGGTCAGGAACTGTATGTCTAGATGTAATCAATCAAACTTGGACAGCTCTCTACGGTGAGTTTGGCATTTCCCTGAAAACTGATCACGTGAATGTCTGTCTTTGGTGTGTTAACACAACACAGCTTGCTGGGGACAGATAATCTTAGGCCAACTTTGGGGTTTTGTGGTTGTGGGGTTTTTTTAACTGGAGTTTTAAATCCCTCACTGAGCCAAGATCACGTGAAAAAATAAGATTTTTCATGTGAAAACACTTTCATAACCTGTTTTTATGCCAGAGAGGTGAAAATACTCCATAAACCTCACAGAGGATTACTCAATCCATTGCTTGGCATTGTCTGGCAACTGCACAACAGCACCATGCCATGATTCAGCATCAAAAGAGAGAAGTGACTGTATCTAAAGTGAAACCTCATTCCAGTTACCCCATCCACGTTTTGTACATGCATTTGAGTTGATATTCTTTATGCACAAGGCTATGATCCCACTTCTAGAGAAGATGACACCAGAAACTGTCCCTTTTTGTCATGGCAGTGTCATTTCAGTGCAGGCTAGGATGGTGGTAGTGCATCTAATGATCTGCAGACTGTTTGGGGTTTCCCATTAGGTCATTTCTGGCTATAACTCTCCTTTTGAGGGATATAAAAAGATCAGCTGATAGCTGAAGACCTGTTAAAATAACATCTAGGGAAAGCTGAAATTGCTAAAAGGAATACAGCTGAGTATCAAGTCTAGGTTGGCTGCATTTTGAAAGTGTGAACTTCTTCAGATGTTCCCATTGTGCTTTGTGGAAGAGTATTCAGAGGAACATGCACGTCAAATCCTTCATGTTCTTCCATGAAAAACTGTTTTTTACCTATCAGAGTTGAAGCTTGGAAGCAGTTGCTAGAGAGACAAGCTACTTCATCTTCCTCACAAGCACAATTTGTAAGGAAATACCAGACTTGGTGAATCCTGGGTGGGAAATTGCCATAGCAACTTGTTGAACTTTAGTCCTCATCAGAATCTCTGAAGCCCTCATGTAGTAGTTGCCCACTTCACGTGGGTTTGTTGTGAGAGATCAGCTTGGCCATGACCCAGGTGCTGTTGCTAATGGAGGAAGAGGATGCTCTTGTGTCCTGGGAGGATAGGATGAGGGGTGATGGCTTTAAAGTGGAAGAGAGGAGATTGAGATGAGATATTAGGAAGAAATTATTTGGTGTGAGGGTGGTGAGACCCTGGCCCAGGTTGGGCAGAGAAGCTGTGGCTGCTCCTCCCTGGAAGTGTTCTCGGCCAGGTTGGATGAGGCTTTGAGCAACCTGGTCTAGTGGAAGGTGTCCCTGCTGGTGGCAAGGGAGTTGGATGATCTTAAAGGTCCCTTCCAACCCAAACCATTCTATAAATAAGGAGGTGGCCCATTTGTGAACATGAAATAAAAAGGGGGAAATAATAATCCCTGGTGCCTCTGAGCACAGCTGTGTTGTGTGGAACATCACCCCTCTAGACCAGAGCGCTCCTGTGCTGGCAGAGGAAATGGGTCAGATAATTCCAGAAGCAATTAAGGTGGAAGAGACCCAGAATAGCTGCCAATAAATTCATGAGAACCTTGTTGTTAAATTCTCTCTCCTTCCATAATGAAGTATCAAGTCCTTAGTGCTATGGTTGGGCTTCCCACACGCGTTCAACTCCAGAGGGCTGGAGCACCTCTCTTATGAAGGAGCTGGGATTGTTGAGCTTGGAGAAGAGAAGGCTCCAGGGAAACATCATTGCAGCCTTCCAGGACCTGAAGGGTGCTTAGAAACTGGAGGGAGAGCAACATTTGCCATGGGCAGATAGTGACAGGACAAGGGGAAATGGTTTTAAACTGAGAGAGGAGATTTAGGTTGGATATAAGGAGGACCCAGAGGGTGTTGAGGCACTGGAACAGGTTTTCCAGAGAAGTTGTGGATGTCCCATCCCTGGAGGCATTCAAGGTCAGGTTGGATGGGGTCCTGGGTAGCCTGATCTAGTGGCTGGCAACCCTGTCCACAGCAGGGAGGTTGGAACTGGAAGATCTTTAAGGTCCTTTCCAACCCAAACCAGTCTGTGATTCCATGAACTAGTTAAGCCAATGCCACTTTGGGGGATTTGAAAGAAGGGGGAAGTTCCTGAGGTCTCTTAAAACAAAAAAGAAAAATCCCTGCAGTGTTCTGTGAGTCATGGTGGCCTTCCAGGGCTCTGCTTGCTCAGCCTATGTGAGAGTTTAGTTGTCTGACAGATATAAATAAATACTTGATCTGAGTCTTCTCCATGGAGAGACTTGACCCAGCTTGTTGCTGATAGTGTCTGAACACAATCCATAGGAGGATTTATTGGTTTACCAAGGACAAACCCCTACCATGGTAAAAAGTATTCTTAAAGAGCATTCTCACTGGTGTTTGTGGTCCCTTTTGGGATTAGGATCCTTCTTCCACTTGCTGTTGTGCTTATCCTAGAAGCAGCTGGTGGCACCTGGCTTCCACAGCGTGCCAGCCATGGCAAACTTGGTCAAGGTACCATGTGTGTTCTAAAGAGCTTTGTCACTGTCCTCTGCCAGTGTTGGAAGGGGCAGCAGCTTTTGTAGTAGAAAGATTTCAGGGTAAAAGTGTGTAATTTTAGTGTTGTCCCTGTATACCAGAGCTGGAGAATTAATTGCTGTCCATAGCAATTAATGACATTAATTTTTTTGCCATTTGGTGATGCAGTTATCAGCTAGAATGAACCCAACCCTCCTGAGTGTATAAAACCATGGACTTTCCTCCTGCTCAGCAGGGTTTATGCTGAATGGGTGACTGGGTCTGTCCATCCTGGACCTGTTGATGTAGGAGGAAAGAACTGACAAAGCCTTAAGTCTCCTTTGATCCTCTTGTGAAAGATCTGAAGGCACATTCTGAAGACACTCCTGTTGATAGCTTTGCAGAGGTGGTAACATCAGGCAGTGGTGATGATTTACTGGTGATGGACCTACTGTGCAGCTCTTCTGAGGCTGTATCTTCACTGGTGATGGAGTTAGAGCCTGATATTCTGTGGCTGCATCCCAGAGCCAGAGTGACCATTTGCACAGCAAGAGGACTTGGAGATCTCTCCCTCTACCTGTCCACTCATTTGGATGAGCCTTTTAGAAACTTGAGGGCTCTGTGGTCCCAGTCCTCCATCAGATCTAGTTGAATTTAGCAGCTTCATGATGCTTGGTGATGACTGGGCTTGGGAATAGTCACACAGCCTTGTTCCTATAAGAGGCAGGTTGAGATGGGTATCTGCTCAAGTGGTGGATCCCAGGGAGTGTTGGGCTTCCTTTCTTACAGCTCCACTTTGATCCATGCTAGAGGGACTGGTGGTGCTCATCCATATGCAGGATTTCTCTGCCACCAGGAAAAAGATGCACTTTGGGTTCTGCACTTTGACCACAACAACCCCCAGCAGCTCCAGGCGTGGGGAGGAGTGGCTGGAGAGCTGCTGGGCAGAGAGGGACCTGGGGGTGTTGGGCAACAGCAGCTGAACAGGAGTGAGCAGAGTGGCCAGGTGGCCAAGGCCAAGGGCATCCTGGCCTGGATCAGCACCAGTGTGGCCAGTAGGAGCAGGGCAGTGCTGGTCCCCCTGGACTGGGCACTGGTGAGGCTGCAGCTCGAGTGCTGGGTTCAGTGTTGGGCCCCTGAGTCCAAGAAGGACCTGGAGGTGCTGGAGCGTGTCCAGAGAAGGGAACGGAGCTGGGGAAGGGTCTGGAGCACAAGTGTGCTGAGTTCCCAGCTGAGGGAACTGGGGGTGCTGAGCCTGGAGAAAAGGAGGCTGAGGGGAGACCTTCTGGCTCTGTCCAAGTCCCTGCAAAGAGGGTGCAGAGAGGTGGGGGTGGGTCTGTTCAACCAAGGACCAAGGGACAGGACAAGAGGAAATGGGCTCCAGCTGTGCCAGGGCAGTTGAGATGGATGTGAGGAAGAATTTCTTTGCTGAAAGGGTTCTGAGGCATTGGAAGGGGTTGCCCAGGGCAGTGGTGGAGTCCCCATCCCTGGAGGGATTGAAGAGTCGTGTAGACACAGTGCTGAGGGACATGGGTCAGTGGGGACTGGTCAGTGTTGGGTTCATGGTTGGACTTGATAATCCTAAAGGTCATTCTGTGATTCTGAGACCTCCTCCTTTAATTAGGGAGGAAGGGGACATCCTGATAAAAGTTGTGTAGAATATTCACAGACAAAACCCCACAGCAAACCCCAGGTAACAACCACTGCTCTCCTTTTCTCAGCAGCTCTCCAGTGCCTGAAGCAAACCCTGGCACACAGCCCCACGTTGGGGGTTTTAATCTCTGCGTGGGTGCGCGTGGTCCTTCTGAAACCACCCCCCAAGGAGAAATGATGACGCAGGGGCTTGTTTCTGCACACTCCCACCACTCAAGTGTGGTCCTTCTCTTCTTAGGGATGTGGGAAGAGGGTTTTATGTATCCACAATTACTCATCAGCACCAGAAAGGATGTTTCCTGTTGTGGATTATTTAGTGACAAGATGCCAACTGGCACCAAGGTGTTAATGTGAGCTCTTCACATTCTGTGAATTGTTTTGAGTTGGAGGAGGGACTTGTTGGTTGCTCTTTCTATTAACACAATCCTCTAAAGTGCTGAGGAAGATGCTTTGTGCTCAAGATATGTCAATTTAGTCACAGAGTTTAAAGACTATAATAGAAGGCGGCAGAAGTAGGAGAAGAATTCAGTGAGGGATAAAGCACAGCACTTTTTCTTTTTTCCTTTTTTTTAAGGAAAACAAGACAATTGTGTCCTTTTTCTTTGCTTAACCCACTCATATCTGTATCTGTGTTGTTGAGATGTCAAGTAGTTTGTGCAGGTAGCTGAGGAGCTGCAGCATACCTCCAGCAGCAGCTCTCTTCTCAGCCACCTATGTGCTTTCCCTGATGCAGTTTCCTTTATTTTATCTTGTTGTCCTGGTTTTGGCTAGGATAGGGTTAATTTTCTTCTTGGTAGCTAGAAAGCTCTGGGTTTTGGTTTCAGTGAGGGTTGTTATGAGAAGAAATGTTGATAACTACAAGGACAAGGTGCTGGGTTGTTTGCAAGAGCAGAGGACTGGAAGGGGGGTGGAGAAGAAAAGTGCAGTAGTTAATAAAACCAGAATTGACAGTTGGATGGGCCAATAAGATATTCCATAGCATATTCCATCAGGTTTAGTGTGTTAACTGGGATTGACTGGAAAGGGGTGGGTTCTCTCAGGAATCACTCAGGCTCACTCTTCCAGGATTGTGATTTTGGGTTCAGGGTTCCTTTTCACTCCTCTGGGATCGTTTTCAGCGGGTGGTGAGCAGTTGTACTCTGAATCATATATATATATATCTATATCTATATATACACACATATAGTTGTTATCATCCTTATTCTTATTTTAATTTTATTTTACTCTAATTATTACATTGTTCTTATCTCAACCTACCAGTCTCCTCACCTTTACCCCTCCAGTTCTCTCCCCAGTTCCCTGGGGGCTACCAGTGACTGTGTCTTGTTTGTCTGCCAGCAAAGTTAAACTATCCCACTTGCTCCCAGTTTTTTCAGTGTCTTTACCCTTGAAGCTTTGTGTTGCTGTTTCAGTGCTGGCACTTGCAGGATGATTAATCAGACTGATTCTGAGTCTGTCAACATGGAACAACTTTGTCTTTCACTTGCAGATCTCACCAATATATTTGAATCGTTCCTGCCCCAGCTGCTGGCTTATCCTAACCCTATAGATCCTCTAAATGGTGACGCTGCAGCCATGTACCTCCACCGACCAGAAGAGTACAAACAGAAAATTAAAGGTAAAGATGTAAATAACATATTGTAGAATGAGTAATGGTACTGTGATTCCACCCTGGGGGAATGAGGAATGTCTTTGCTGTGTGTTTGTGTGTCAGTGCCCAATTCTTCCCATTACAGGGGCCCCATCTGTGTTAAATGTCTGAATTTAAGGGGTGGAGGAACTGCTGCTGTGGTGTTTGTGGTATGTGGGGCAGGGTTTTTAACTCAATTAGCAAACTTGAAGGCAGGGAAGGCTGTAAGCAAACTGGGTTGGGATTCAACATGATTTTGAGAGATTGGAGAAATGATTTGGAAGAAAAAGTGTGTGACTGCAGAAGGGACAAGGAAAAGTGCTCAACTGAAACAGGAGCACCCAGTTGCAAAATGAAGCAGCTTGTTAGCAGTTCTGTTAGCTCTCTCCTTGAGAGCAGCAATCAAAGAATCAGTGATGCTGTTGGAGAAAACACTTTTGTACTGTGACAAAGCAGGAATTTTCAGTAAAAGCCAGGTAAATGTTCCTTGCTACTTCCTAGTTAAGCCAAAGCTTCCTGGTGGTGTGGCTGGTTGAGGGACTGCCATTTAAAAAGAGCTGCAGACAAGTCAGTAATATCACAAAAAGTGCAACAAAGTCAGATGATCTTGAAGATGTCTCTTAAGAAGAGAGATGGAAAGAATTGGAGGGGTTTAATCTAGAGGAATGAACAGGGTGATGAGCTTTGACATGTCAAAAGTGCCTTCAAAGAGGGAAGGGAATGATTTATCCCGTGATAAATGTGAGCAGAATGTGGTCACAGGAGTGTAACTCAGCTTGGGGAGCCCAGACTAAACATTAACAGCAACTGGTGAGGGTGGGTGAGCACTGGTGGAGCTGGTGAGGGTGCTGATCTGCTCTTGGAAGGACACATGAGATAAGGCTGAGAAACAGTCAGTACCTCCTTGGCATTGGGGAAGGCTCCCATTAAAGACTCTCAAAATACTTTGGATAAGAATGCTGATAGAAGGACTATCAAGCTGATAAGTAAGACATAAATTGAATTAGTTTTGCATGTGAAACATAAGAAAGAAGATAGAAAAGAGGAATTATGCTTTAAATTTGCACTCTGTCTTCCCTAGAATCAGCTGCCTGCAGACAGGAGCAGGGCACCACTTCCTGATAGACTTGATTTCTCCCTGATCCACTGAACACAATCAACATTTATTCCAGTAGTGGGAAATTTACAGCCTTTGGCCCAGATTTGCTCTTCAGCTAAGTTTTTAAGAGACCATGACCACCTGATTATTTTTATTTCTTTTCTTTTCTTTTTTTTGGGGGGTTACTGAATAACCATAAGACTTGTTTGTCCATGGGAGCCCTGCCAAAAAGGTTTGCAGGGCCTGTTTAACAAGGAGAGTCTCCATGAGCAGCACCAATTGTCCTTCTAAAAGAGCATTGTGAAAGCTCACTCAGGTTCAGAGAGCACAGGTATCCCAGAAAAAAGTGGGATTTGGTGGTGGAGTCCTTCCATCAGCTCTACCCCATGACTCTGAGGAGTGGTTAAACCTTGAGTCACTTTGTTCTGATGCAAAATGACTCTTCAGCAGCAGCATTTTTTTGTTTGAGGGTGGAACTCCAAATGAGGCCAAGCAAAGCTGTGATTTAAATACTGAGTTATTCAACCCACTTTGGTTGACTCCTCTGACAGCTGCATGACAGGATCAGAATTACCCTGCAGATCTGGCCTGCTCACTATCCTCAAGTCCATTGCCTTTTTTCTTCACATGAACAAGCTTCCAGGCAAAATGGCTTGTCAGATGAAATCTCCAGGGACAACACAAGGGACACATTGAGTGTCCTCTATGCTTTAATGAAAAAAGGATTAAAAAAAAGATACAACCTGGAAAAAAAGGAGACTGAGAGGAGATCTCATGATGGTCTGGAGCTTCCTCCCCAGGGGAAGAGGAGGGGCAGGCGCTGAGCTCTTCTCTCTGGCCACCAACGCCAGGAGCAGAGGCCATGGCAGGAAGATGTGGCAGGGGAGGGTGAGGTTGGCCATGAGGAAAAGGTTCTTGAGGCAGAGGGTGGTGGAGCACTGGCACAGGCTCCCCAGGGAGGTGCTGATGGCTCCAAGGCTGACAAGATTCCAGCAGCATTTGGCCAAGGCCCTCAGGGACATGGTGTGAATGTTGGGCTTGTCCTGTGCAGGGCCAGGAGTTGGACTGGATGATCCTGGTGGGTCCCTTCCGACTCACAAAGTTCTGTGATTCTATAAAAAAATCAAATAAACTGATGTCAGCCAACAGCAGATGCTTCAAGGAAGATCTGAGGACATCCCTCAGGGAGGCTAAATAGGATAGTCTGCTCCCTTGCTTCCATCCTGACAGCCAGGTACAGGCTCTGAAGATGATCTGGAAGGAGCTTTAAGTGCTTGCACCATGTCTCATGTTCCATATACCCAAGAGTCCTTCCTCTGCTGTCTCTTCCCAGGCTTGCGTGACAGGGAGAAGATGGAGCTAAATGTTGTCATTCCTCATCTTGTAGGACTTCTAAAAATAGCCTTGGTCATGTTAAAGTTGATGCAATGGGTTGTAGCAGCTTCTCTGCTCTGGGAAACTCAGGAGTGCAAATAAATAATGTATTTATTTTATTTTATAATTTATTTATTACTTTTCTTCATTTTTTAGTGATGAGCACATGGAACTGTTGTTTGATATAGTGGTAGTGAAGAGATGAGCTTAGGCTTAGAGATGTGGCTCCAGATTTGTTGTTCCTGTGATTCTTGGTATGAGACCCTAAGAAGTGAAGATTTATCATGAAACTTGTAAATTAATTAATTAATAATTATCAATATAGAATCATAACATGGTTTGGGTTGGAAGAGACCTTTCAATGTCATCTAGTCCACCCTCCCTGCAGTGAGCAGGGACATCTTCAACCAGATCAGGTTGCTCAGAGCCCCATCCAACCTGTCCTTGAATGTTTCCAGGGATGGGGCTTCTACCACCTCTCTGGGCAACCCAGGCCAATGTTTCACCACCTCATTGTAAGAAAGTTCTTCCTCGTATCTAGTCCAAGTCTCCCTTCTGTTAGTTTTAAACCACCACCCCTTGTCCTATCACTACATGCAGCTGGAAATGGTGATTCTTAGCATGAGGGCCTTGAGTTAGCTCAAGTAATTCATGGACATGGAGCCAAGTGCTCCTTTAAGATCTTCCTGACAGTCCTTGGTGAGATGGTTTTGCCTGATCACTGGCAGAGCACCAGAGGTTGGGCTTCAGATGCACAAAAATAGCTCCACATTTGCTTGTGTTGAGCTGTTGGGAATTGGTGCTTAACTCCTGTTTTTCTTTCTCCTTGGTAGATCTAATATGAAAAGTTCTTTTGGGAGGGTGGCAGTGGTGGGTAACAACAGCTGAAATGTACTCAGGGGCAGGTTGAGTGTTTGCTGGGAGCAGAGGACATCTCTGGGAGGAGTTCTCCCATCCCACATGTCAGCTCTGAAGTTCCAGTAGAGTCCTTTGAAACACCAGTATGGTTTACAGCCATGGGGTGCAACCACAGCTTCTTGCTCCAGGGTTTCAAAACAAGTGAATCAAATCATTCCTGCTAGGAATGGGTGCATCAAGGCTTTCCCTTCTTGATGTGACCAGGCTTCTGTAGAAGACAGTTTGTCAGTATTATTGAGATGTTGCTGGTTTCTTCCCTTAATAGACTGAAGATCCAAGTTCAGTACAACATTCAGCACAGAAGCTTCCTGGAAGTTTGACCTTTCCCAAGTTAAACCTTCAGAAAAATGCAGACCCAGGAGCTTGGTAGCTTTCCTGAGTAGAAGATGACATTTTAAGTTGAAAGTGCTTCAAGTTGTGTTTTAGCTTAGGCTCAAGCAGGCCTTTTCCAACAGCAAGTAATGGTGGCTTCCATGTTGGACTCTCCAGTGGCCTGGAGACCACCTGAAGTAGTCAGTGAAGAAGTGCTGCTGGTCTCCTATCCTGCCATGGTCATTGCTTGTGGCTGCTGTGTTTGGGGACTCCTGAGGTAGCTACAGCAGGTTTTTAGGTGGGTTTGAGGTAAGCTTAGAGGAAATGTATTTCTGAGGTGCCCAGTAAGGGGTTGCCTTTGTCATCCAAAGTCTTACAACAAAGGAACTTGAGTTCCCTTTGCTGGATTGTTCAAGGAGTGACAACTTCTCCAGGACAAAACCCCCTTTTCCAGAGGGAAATTAGTTCTTGGGAAGCTGTGGGAAGGGAGTAGCTGCTATGAGGATATGTCAAGTCACCATCCCATCTCCTTGGCTTTGCTTGTCATCTATTGCCCACCCAGCTTCCTGTGTAAGTTCTCTGAAGACCTTTTTTGGATCCTCCCCTTCAGTTAGTCCCTCTCATCTTTAAACCATGAAGGCTGTCAGACCAATGAGAAAGGAGAGAGGCTGAGGAGAGACCTTCTCACTGTCTACAACTCCCTGAAAGGAGGTTGTAGCAAGGCAGGTGTATGTCTTTTCTCCCAAGTAACAAGTGATAGAACAAGAGGAAACGGCCTCAAGTTGCACCAAGGGAGGTTCAGATTGGATATCAGGAAAAAATTCTTCACTGAAAGGGTTCTGAGGCATTGGAAGGGGTTGCCCAGGGCAGTGGTGGAGTCACCATCCCTGGAGGGATTTAAAAGACAGGTAGATGAGGTGCTCAGAGAGATGGTTTAGCAGTGGGCAGGTACAGTTGGACTTAATGATCTCAAAGATCTTTTCCAACCAAACAATTCTGTGATTCTAACTTTTCTCACCTTGCAGTGTCCATCTCTTGGCAGATGGTCCCTGCCCCAGGCTGAAATCCTGTTCTCTGATCAGGCAGCACTTAGGCTCCACGATGACAAAGACCAGCACCCACCAACAATGGGGTTCTCAGCAGCCAAGACCTGAGGATGGAGCACAAGGGTGTTTTTCTGTTGACCCTACATGAGCTCCAACAGCCTGAAGGCAATCTGAGACCTTGAGCCTTCTGTGCTTCCTGGTGTTTACGTAGCTGCCTTCAATACTTCATCAGTTCTTGACAAGTTCTTGTAGAGCACATCTGAGCAGCTGCTTCTGTGGTCCAAGTCAGCAGGTCAATAATGTTTATTAAACAGACTGAAGCTGCACACAGCATTAGATGGAGAAGCTGAAGCTCACTGGGCTCAGAAGCACCTTCCAGCCAACTCTCACAGCTTCTCCAGGGTAGAGCAGGTCTACCAAGGCCACCAGCTTCTCCATCCTGGGAACTCCTCCGTGAAGCATTGGCTTTGGGTTGCTCTGTCTGTTCTATACTCTTGAACCCAGAGGAACATGTTTGGGCTGTGTGTCCCTGTGTCAGCTCCAGAAATGCAGAAAAAACACAGAATCATGGGATGCTTTGGGTTGGAAGGGACCTTTAGGATCATCCAGTTCCAACCCCCCTGCCAGCAGCAGGGACACCTTCCACTAGACCAGGTTGCTCAAAGCCTCATCCAACCTGGCCGAGAACACTTCCAAGGAGGAGGCATCTACAACTTCCTTGGGCAACCTGCTCCAGTGTCTCACCACCCTCACACCAAAGAATTTCTTTATCATGATGATGATTTAGATTTCTTGCAGAATATTGTCCCTTCCCCTAGGCTGAAGGATGGAAAGGCAGGTGGCTTTCAGAACAGCCAAGGTCTGCAAAGCAGAGTCTTGATAACCTGTGTTGTAGCACATGGTTATCTGGCATTACCTGTGTCCTCCTGCAGCTTTGTCACTGTCACATCTGCATGTGTGGAAGGAATAGGCTTTCTCTGCTCCAGGTAGCCTGCCTGCTGGTGACACCAGCCCCTCCTCAGATCTCAGGGGACACAGAGGGCACCTCCTGTAGCTGTGAAGGAGGGAGGATGGTTGCCAGACTTGCTCTGACTTATCTGATCCACTTCGTGTTGCCTTTCTGCTCTGTCCCTCTGCATGGAGGTGAAGGGTCTGGAGCACAAGTGTGCTGAGTTCCCGGCTGAGGGAACTGGGGGTGTTGAGCCTGGAGAAAAGGAGGCTGAGGGGAGACCTTCTGGCTCTGTCCAAGTCCCTGCAAGGAGGGTGCAGAGAGGTGGGGGTGGGTCTGTTCAAGCAAGGACCAAGGGACAGGACAAGAAGAAGTGGCCTCAAGTTGTGCCAAGAGAAGTTTAAATTGGATCTGAGGAAGAATTTCTTCACTGAAAGAGTGGTTGGGCACTGGCACAGGCTGCCCAGGGGATGGTGGAGTCCCCACCCCTGGAGGTATATGAAAGATGAGTAGATGTGGCACTTCAGGATGTGGTTTGGTGGACATGGTGGTGTTGGGTTGATGGTTGGACTCAATGATCTTAGATTTGTTTTCCAACCACTGCGACTCAGTGATTCTATCACCGTGGAAGCCACATAAGCCACAGTTGGCAGCAGATCCTTTACCTGCCTGCAGGAATCCCAGTAAACCAGTTTTCCTGCTTGCCATCCAGCTTCCTGCCTGCTGCTGGCTGAAGTTCAAGGTGTCATTCTGGGTGCCTAGAGCCAGTGTGGTTTGGACCCCACTGAGAGACACGATTTCAGCTGGTGACCTGCCTTGCAGTGCCCCAGCTCCTTGCAAATCCTTCTCAGCTCACCCCAAAGCTGCTGTCTGATGTGAAGCAGGTTGTGCTTTGAAAACAGAGCCTGGGGCAGACCTGTGTTTATTTGAGGGCCAGAGGAGGGAGCTTTTGCTTTTTACTTGACTTTAGATTTCACTTGACTTTAGATTTCACTTGACTTTAGATTTCACTTGACTTTAGATTTCACTTGACTTTAGATTTCACTTGACTTTAGATTTCACTTGACTTTAGATTTCACTTGACTTTAGATTTCACTTGACTTTAGATTTCACTTGACTTTAGATTTCACTTGACTTTAGATTTCACTTGACTTTAGATTTCACTTGACTTTAGATTTCACTTGACTTTAGATTTCACTTGACTTTAGATTTCACTTGACTTTAGATTTCACTTGACTTTAGATTTCACTTGACTTTAGATTTCACTTGACTTTAGATTTCACTTGACTTTAGATTTCACTTGACTTTAGATTTCACTTGACTTTAGATTTCACTTGACTTTAGATTTCACTTGACTTTAGATTTCACTTGACTTTAGATTTCACTTGACTTTAGATTTCACTTGACTTTAGATTTCACTTTATATTTTATTTTTTTAAAGGTGTAGCTATTCCTGTTGATGTCATCTCCACTTTCTCCATCCATCCATCCTTAATCTTTGCTTATGCAGAGTTCAGCCTGACTCTCTGCTTGGCTTCAGCGATGATTGCTCTGTGCTGTTGGTTTCAAATCTCAGATCTTAATTTCTTAAAGTCAGGCTCTATAGTGACATCTTGATGGGGTTTTTTTTTAGGCCTGTTCTCTAGGTCACCATGGTAGCTCCTATTTTAGCCATAAATCAAATCCTATCCTATTAAGTGGGATACATCATACTGGGGAGGACTTAGCTTGTTTCCAGCTGCCAGTCTCCATGATGCTGAAGTAAGAACTTTGGGATCACACTTGTTTCCAAGGGTCTTGCACATCAATAAGTTCTCCATGAGCTGTTTTCCCACATTGTTGGACAATTGGTCTGAGAAATACAGTAATCTGTATGAATTACCACACATGATAAGTGATACAGAGGGACTGGAGGCCTGGAGAGGGGACTGGAGGCCTGGAGAGGGGACTGGAGGCCTGGAGAGGGGACTGGAGGCCTGGAGAGGGGACTGGAGGCCTGGAGAGGGACCATAGGTCTGGAGAGGGGACTGGAGGTCTGGAGAGGGGACTGGAGGTCTGGAGAGGGGACTGGAGGCCTGGAGAGGGGACTATAGGTCATTGGGGAGGGACTTTTTATAGGGGCAGTTAGTGATAGAACAAGGGGAAATGGCTTTAAACTGGAAGAGGGGAGGTTTAGATTGGATATTAGGAAGAAATTCTTCACTGTGAGGGTGGTGAGACCCTGTCCCAGGTTGGCCAGAGAAGCTGTGGCTGCTCCTCCCTGGAAGTGTTCTGGGCCAGGTTGGATGAGGCTTTGAGCAACCTGGTCTGGTGGAAGGTGTCCCTGCTGCTGGCAGGGGGGTTGGAGCTGGATGAGCTTTTAGGTCCCTTCCAACTCAAAACCATTCTATGAGGTGACCCAACCCAAAACCATTCTATGAGGTGACCCAACGAGCCATCATTCATCATTCACTCATCCTCTGGCCATTGAATATCTGCTGCTGATAATGTTATTTTTTGCTTTTCTCACCCACAGAATACATTCAGAAATATGCAACAGAAGAAGCACTAAAAGAACAGGAAGAAGGCACCGGGGACAGCTCGTCTGAGAGCTCCATGTCCGACTTCTCGGAAGATGAGGCTCAGGATATGGAGTTGTAGTAAAAAGAGGCAACCTGCTTTTCAGAGAGACTCTAATTTCCTAACCATGAGAAGCAGACTATAATATTCATATTTAAACAAAGCAATTTTTTTTATTACTAAACAAGGTTTTTATGAATAATAGCATTGATTGATATATATATATATATATAAAAATATATATATATATCACCCTTTAGATCTTGATTTTCTTGGTCATTTCTCAAACCTGAGGTGCATAGCATATTCCCACATTCCATTTTGGTAGCAATATGCAGCCCAAATGCATGCATTCAAATTCCATTTGGCCAAGTCAACTTGTGTGCTACTGAACTGTCAGCTTAAGTAAAAAAAAAAACAACAAAAAACAAAAAAAAAAGCTGCCCTGGTAGGTAGGGAGTTAGCAAAAAAAAAAGAAAAAAAGAAAAAAAATTAAAAAAGAAAAGAAAAAAATGATTTAAAAAAAAATGTTTGCTTTCTTATTGATGTTTCCAAAGACACCACCTTGGATGCTAATGTGGAACAGCATTTTTTTTCCTCTCCAAGTAGAAAATCTGGGGGATGAGAAACTGTGTAGGTCAGACAGTGGAATCAAAGGTGCTCCTTCAGGTCAACCTTGCTGATCATATTTTACATGGAGTCACATTAAAAACCAAACAATAAAATAAAAGAAAAAGTTAAAAACAATACAAATGCATGGAGCTATTCAGAGCATTGAAGCTTATAAAGAAATAATAATAATAATAATTTTGACTTGGATTTTAAGTCCGTTTTTATATGTGGACTCCTGCCTGCCCTTCTGAACTTGTAGGGACTGACAACCACTGGTCTCTTTGGGGGTTTTTTTTTGTTGCTTTTGGGACTTTTTGACAAGCCTTCATCTGGATGTTCTTCACTTTCCTGGTCTGGATTACAAGCTGTTCCCTTTTTGGGAGGAGAAAACCACACAAAAACCAAAACACAAACCACAACTGATGCTCTCTGAACAGTGCTTTGATGCAGCTGGAGCAGTGAAGTCCAACTCTTTCCTTTGTCATTGATTTCAAACTGTTGCCCTTTAAAATGGCTTCAATTTTGCTTTTTTTTTTGGCCTTTTTAATTTTTTTCCAATTTTTCTTTTTTCTCTTGCCTGAAATGTGGTTAAACACCTCACAAACACTTTCCATCTCCTCAGAGGGTCCTCTGACCAGAAGGATTTAACCTTGCTGAGAGCTTCAGATCTCCGAAGATCCAACCCACGAATCCACCGGCGCTGATTTTATTTTCCTTTATTTTCCTTTTATTTTCCATTATTATTAATATTATTATTAATTATTATTATTTTTTTCCCCTTCCCCTTTTCTGCACCAGCTTGATTAACCATCTTGCTTTTGTGTGTGTGTACAACAGGATTAAAATTGCTTTCAAAGTTAACAAAGGATATGATCTAGATAAATTTGAGATGAATAAAACAAAAAAAAAAGCAGAAAAAAAAAAGCCTAAAAGCACCATTTGAGGAAGCAAGTGAATCTGCTCTGCTTGGTTTTGTTGTTTATTTTTTTGGGGGAGGTTTGGGGGTTTTTTTCAGGATGCTTCTGAATGGAAATGTTTGATTTCTGGTGTCTTTCAGCCAGCTGAGGTATTTTATTTGTTGGAAAGCTATGAAATCTAATAGAGTAACTGTCTACCTGGGCTGCCAAGATACTTGAATTTGGATAATTGTGTGTTGGAAATTCAAACTTTAGATTTTTTTTTAATTTTTATTTTATTTTTAAAGCTGAATGTTACCTGCTGTATTTTTTTTGTTTGTTTTTTTTGGAGGGGTTTGGATAAAATAATTTAATTTGTGGTGCAACCCTACAGGATAGTGCATGGGAAAAAAAAACCCACCCTGAGCGACCCTGGAGCAGTTTTGAATGTCAGATTGGGTCCATTTCTCATTTTCCCTCAAGTTGTTTTGGTTTGGGGTTGTTTGGGTTTTTTTGGGGGAGATTGATTAATTTTTTTCTTTAGGAAAAACCACCAAATTTGGAGTCACTGGGGTTGGAAGGTTGCAATCTTATTTCTAATTCACAAAGCACAATCAGTTTATTTTTTCTTTTGGGGAATACAACAACAACAACAAAAGACACCTCCTAAAGTACCATTTTGCTTTAGCATGATTTTCCTTAATAAATATATATATAAAAAAAATTTCCTTTATGTTAATTATGGGCATGAAGCAAAAGTTCTTTTTTCTTTATTTTTCTTTTTTTCTTTTTTCCTTTTTTCTTTTTTCTCATTTTTTCTTCTTTTTTCTTTTCTTTTTTCTTCTTCCTTTTTTCTTTTCTTTTTTCTTCCTCCTTTTTTCTTTCTTTTTTCCTCTTCTTTCTTTTTTCCTCTTCTTTCTTTTTTTTTTTTCTTTCTTTTTTCCTTTTTTTTTTTTTTTTCTTCTTTCTTGTTTCTTCTCTTCTTCTCTTTTTTCCTCTTTTCTTTTTTCCTCTTCTTTCTTTTTTCCTCTTCTTTCTTTTTTCCTCTTCTTTCTTTTTTTTCCTCTTCTTTCTTTTTTCCTCTTCTTTCTTTTTTCCTCTTCTTTCTTTTTTCTTTCTTTTTTTCTCTTCTTTCTTTTTTCTTTCTTTTTCCTCTTCTTTTTTCCCTCTTCTTTCTTTTTTCCCTCTTCTTTTTTCCCTCTTCTTTTTTTCCCTCTTCTTTTTTTCCCCCCCTTCTTTTTTTCCCCCCCTTCTTTTTTTCCCCCCCTTCTTTTTTTCCCCCCCTTCTTTTTTTCCCCCCCTTCTTTTTTTCCCCCCCTTCTTTTTTTCCCCCCCTTCTTTTTTTCCCCCCCTTCTTTTTTTCCCCCCCTTCTTTTTTTCCCCCCCTTCTTTTTTTCCCCCCCCTCTTTTTTTCCCCCCTTCTTTTTTTCCCCCCCTTCTTTTTTTTTCCCCCCTTCTTTTTTTTTCCCCCCTTCTTTTTTTTTCCCCTCTTCTTTTTTTTTCCCCTCTTCTTTTTTTTTCCTCTTCTTTTTTTTCCCTCTTCTTTTTTTTTCCCCTCTTCTTTTTTTTTTCCCCCTTCTTTCTAATTCTTTTTTCTTTTTTCCTTCTTTTTTTCTTTTTTCCCCCCTTTTTTATTTTTAAAGCAGCACTCTTAGGGCTGTGCTGAAGTTCTCTATCCAGCATTTATGGCTTGTCAGAGGGAGATCTGAACTATCTCCATGTCCTGGTTACTTCCCTCTGCCCCAGCACGCTGCCTGATTTGTTTTCTCATGACTTTGGGGAGGGAGGGGTCACTTTTTATTTTGCTCCCACTGCTTTAACTCGCTTCCCTGCTGACCTAGCAGTTCTGCTTGTGCTAGAACTTTGACTTGTAGGTGCTACTTAGGGGTAGAGTTAAGTGCTGGGTTGGTGATATCAGTTGCAAAGATTAAAAAAAAGAAAAAAATCACAATAAAAATTTGTATTTTTTCAATATTGTATTAAAAAAAAAAATAATAGTGTTCTAATTACCTCATCCCCAATTCTTTTGCAGGTTTTTCTTTCCCTGTCGTTATCTCTCAACTTGGATTTAATTTCCTTTTGTGAAACATGTTATTCTACTAAACAGGGATTTAAAAATATATAAATTACCAGTAAAACCAGAATTTTCCAGGGCCAGCTCCCTGACCTGGGTGTGAGGACACAGTGGGGCTGGTGGAGCTTGGTCAGGCTGGTGGCTCAATGGCTTTAGAGCCACCAAAATGTTCCCAAGCTGTGGCAAAACTCAGCAGCACGGAGGAAAGAAAACCCAGCTGCCAAAATGCTCCTTGGAAAACAATGTTCTGGATATAAAATGCTTCTCGGGAATGAGGTGGACTGGGATCTGCTCTGCAGGTCGGGAACATCTGCTCCTGACCACCTTCCACCCCTTTGCTTCTTCCCCTCTGTCGTTTTCCACCTTTTTTTTGGTACCAAAACTCCCTTTTCCCCCCCAAAAAAAATCCCCCTCCAACAGTTTGTGAATAAAACGGCGCCGACGTCGTCTGGAGGACAAGGTGGAGCCACATTGCAGCAAAAAAAGCTCTTTTTTTTCATCATCTTGGGGGTTTTTTTTCCTTTTTCTTCCCAAAACAGTGTTGTTGTTGTCACCTTGTGCCAGGAATTTCTCAACCAGCCCATGGTGGACCCCCAAGTTGAGTTCCTCGCCACCACAATTTGTCACAGCCCTCTTGGTGCTGTGTTGGAAGCAATTTTTGGTGTCTGTTCCTGTCACCTCTCCTTTTGGAATGATGTGAGAAGTTTCTGTGTCCATGGATGGTGGCACTTGGTGCCTCAGAGCTGGTTGGTGACTCTTCATACTGAGGTTTTTTCTTGACCTACAGGTTGGTTTAGTGGCTGTAGAAAGTCACCAACATGGGGACAAGCTGGAGCTAGAGCTTTGCCATCATCCTCCTGCCTCCACCATGTCCATGGTTGAACCCCAAACCATCTCTCTCTTCTCCATGTGTCTACCCATCCCTTAACACATGCTGGAGGGACTGAGCTGAGCATTGTCCATCAGCCAGAACCTTCCTCATGGACCATCAGGAAGGTTGGGAGATGTTTAATTATTTTTTTTCCCCAATTTTTTTTTACTTCTATTTTTTTCTTCTCATCCAAGTTCTGCTGACACTTGAGCAGGGGTGTTTGCAGCAGGAGAAATGGCCATGATTTTCCTGCCTGTGTTTGGTACCTACCACGAGATACTTGAAAGAGATCAAGGGTTGTCTCACCTCACCCTTTGTTTAGAATCAACTCTTTTTATTTCTCTTTTCTTTTCTTGAGTTGTTGACGTAGTGGACACATCTGCCACCCTGACAAAATGCCTCTTCTCTTAAGATAGAACCTCTCTGATAGTTGTGTATAATTAAAAAAGAATAAAAACCAACCAAACTGTAAACTTTTTTTAAAATAAAATATGTATATACCTTGAAACTTGGCTTGGTGCTTCATCCCCGAGAGCTTGGGCTTGCAGGAAACACCTTGAACCTTGTGGTGTTATCTTCAAAGATCTTCTCCAACCTCCATAATTGGTGATTGAGTCAACATCCAACCAGGATTTCACCTATACCAGATCAAAGCCATCCTGGGGGATCTTCTGCCTGGAGAGGAGCTGCTTGGAGGTGGAAGCAGAGGTTGGTGGATGAACCCAACGCACTGATGATGGTTCTTGGGGCAGCCAGCTTTGCAAGCAGTTGGATGATGTTCTTCCATGCCCAGTGACCACAGCTGGGACACTGAAGCTGGATTTTAAGGTCTTGGGCTGAAAATGGGAGATGAGAACAACCACGAGGTGTCCATCCCTCCTCATCCCTCTCCTTGGGGGGATTTCTTTGGAGGTCTCTTCTTGCAGCAGGACAAGTCATGACAGGTAACGCTGCCTGGGATGTCACAGCCGCTGTGGGAGCTGGGGTTGGTGTCCTGAGCCTGTGCCCGTGGCAGAGGTGGGTGGTTTTGTATCATCACACGTAATCTGGGTCTGATGTTACGTGGAGATTGAGATGATGTCTACAGGGGATGTGACCAGGGGTGGGAGCAGCTCAAGGACCCCTGAGCTGCTGTTGCCAGGCTGTGGGTGGCCCAGGGAAGGGGACAACAACCTGGTATGTGGCTTCTCCTCATCCTGGTTTAACTTGCTGCAGATGCTGTCCCCAATTTGCTGGAGCTGATCAAGACCTTCCTCTCCATCCTCCTCCTCTCCACACCCTCCCCTTGCTCCAGCCGGGGCTGTCACCCAGCTTGGGGACAGGGTGGCAGATTCATGTCGTACCAGTGCCACCTGCTGCCAGCACCCATCCTGGCAGCCCTGGGCACCTTCTGGTGATGCTGGGTACAGGAGAGGGACATCCTGTCCCAGGGCCACCTCCTGAGGCCACCAGCCCTCCAGGTCCCTTACCCGGGAGGGGCAGCAGGGAAGTGGGGACAGCCCTATACCCTTGCTGTGTCCCCTGCCTTTCACGGGGCGCTTTTGGGGCCACCTGGGGGTGGCACTGTCCCCTCTGCCCAGCAGGTGGCCCTCGTGCCACACCAGTAACTTCCCACTCTGCCCAGTACAGGGTAGACCTGGCCCCGGTGCTGGGTTCCCTCCGTTTCCCCTGGAGGTGACACCGTGTCCCCTGGATGCCAAGTGTCACTCACTGTCCTCCTTCGGGTTTTGGGGTTCAGCTCGACCTGGACCGAGCTCTGCAGGGCCCCAAGAGGTGGATGCTGCTGGGGAGCCCAGTGTTGGGGTGACGTGGGGGACAGGGACCCACAGCTGGTGATGGGTGCTGCTCGGTGCTCTCAGGAACCTCATCCTGCCCTATCTGTGTCAAAGAGCATCAAAGGGTGAAGCACCCAGCCTGGGTCCCCCCTGGGCTCTGGGTGCCATCTCTCAGGGTTCTGGGTATCTTCCCCACGGGGCTTTGAGTGGCATCACCACAAGGCTTTAGGTGCCATCTCTGTGGAAGTCTGGATGCTATCCCTGTGGAGCTCTGGGTGCCATCCCCATGGGACTCTGGTTGCCATCACCACAGGGCTTTAGGTGCTATCCCCAAGGAGCTCTGGGTGTCATCCCTGAGGTGCTCTGGGTGCCATGCCAAGGGGCTTTGGATGCCATCCCCATGGGAATCTTGGTTGTCATCACCACAAGCCTTTAGGTGCCATCCCCATGGAAGCTTGGGTGCTACACCCAAGAGGCTCTGGGTGTCATCTCCATGGAAGTCTGGGTGCTATGCCTGCTCTGGGTGCCATCACCACAGGGCTTTGGCTGCCATCCTCATGGAAGTCTGGGTGCCATCCCCAAGGATCTCTAGGAGTCATCCCCATGGAAGTTTGGGTGCCATCTCCATGGAAGTCTGGGTGCTATCCCTGTGGAGCAATGGGTGACATGCATAAGGGGGTTTGGGTGCCATCCCCAAGGGACTCTGGTTGCCATCACCACAAGGCTTTAGGTGCCATCCCTATGGGGCTCTGGGTGCCATCCCTGTGGAAGTTTGGGTGCTACACCCAAGAGGCTCTGGGTGCTATCACCACAAGGCTTTGGGTGCCATCCCCATGGAAGTCTGGGTGCTATCCCCAAGGAGCTCTGGGTGTCATCTCCATGGAAGTCTGGGTGCTATGCCTGCTCTGGGTGCCGTCCCTGAGGTGCTCTGGGTGTCATCCCCACGGAAGTTTGGGTGCTACACCCAAGAGGCTCTTGGTGTCATCCCCATGGAAGTCTGGGTGCTATGCCTGCTCTGGGTGCCATCACCATAGGGCCTTGGGTGCCATCCCTGGGGTGCTATGGGTGTCATCCCCATGGAAGTTTGGGTGCTACACCCAAGAGGCTCTGGGTGTCATCTCCATGGAAGTCTGGGTGCTATGCCTGCTCTGGGTGCCATCACCACAGGGCTTTGGGTGTCATCCCCATGGAAGTTTGGGTGCCATTTCCATGGAAGTCTGGGTGCTGTCCCCAAGGGCCTTTGAGTGCCATCCCCACAAAGTCTGGGTGCTATCCCTGTGGAGCTCTGGATGCCATCTCCAAGGGACTCTGGTTGCTACCACTACAGGGCTCTGGGTGCCATCCCCATGGAAGTTTGGGTCCTTCACCCAAGAGGCTCTGGGTGCCATCCCCACAGGGCTTTGGGTGGCATCCTTGAGAAGCTTTGGGTGCCATCCCCGAGGGACTCTGGGTGACATCCCTATGGAAATCTGGGTGCCATCCCCAAGGAGCTTTGGCTGCCATCACTACAGGGCCTCGAGTGCCATCCCCCTGGGACTCTGGGTGCCATCTCCATGGCCACACTGCCCCGGTGACAGCAGGGGACAAGTCAGCAGGTGCTCAGAGCTCTGGTCCAGGGGCTGCTCATGGTATGAATGGTACATTCTGTCCCCTCCAGCTTCATCCTCATTGACTACTAGGACCTTCCACCATGGAAACAGCTCCCTGTCCCCCTTTGGGACCCAAAGGACCTTGAGGGGCTGCCCCAGCTGAGGGGCATCCAGATATGACCCCCTAAGGGACACCAGTGCTGCAGCCTGGCCCAGGAGAACATGCAGCTCCGAACCCTGAGCAGTCACTGAGCCAGGCCACTTGCCATGACCCCAAGGACCACAGGGGACACCTGAGCCCGTTCCACCTGCCCCGCGCCGGCTCCGGTTACGGCCCGGATTGTTCCTCCCGCCTGGAAGAATCGCCGTCAGCGCCGGCGGATCGGTGGCCATTACTAATGCATGACCCTCTGGCGGGACACGCTGCACCCGGCCCCCCATGACGGGGTTGGGGCCCCCCCTGAGTCACCTGAACCCCTTGGAGATGGAACAAGGGACAGAGCAGAGTCTGAGGAAGGGTCTGGCTCCATTTGAGCTCCAAATGTTGGCTTAGGTTGGTGCTGGATGTGTGACCAATGTGTGGCCTTGTTGAGGGGAGACCTTCTGGCTCTGGCCAAGTCCCTGCAAGGAGGGTGGAGAGAGGTGGGGTTGGGTCTGTTCAACCAAGGAGCAAGGGACAGGACAAGAGGAAATGGCCTCAAGTTGCCCCAAGGGCAGTTGAGATGGGATGTGAGGAAGAATTTCTTTGCTAAAAGGGTTCTGGGGCATTGGAAGGGGTTGCCCAGGGCAGGGGTGGAGTCCCCATCCCTGGAGGGATTGAAGAGTTGTGTAGACACAGTGCTGAGGGACATGGGTTTGTGAGGACTGGTCAGTGTTGGGTTCATGGTTGGACTCAATGATCTTCAAGGGCTTTTCCCATCCAGGTAATTCTGGGATTCTGTTCAGTGTTGGACCCCTGACTCTAAGAAGGACCTGGAGGTGCTGGAGCGTGTCCAGAGAAGGGAACGGAGCTGGGGAAGGGTCTGGAGCACAAGTGTGCTGAGTTCCCGGCTGAGGGAACTGGGGGTGCTGAGCCTGGAGAAAAGGAGGCTGAGGGGAGACCTTCTGGCTCTGTCCAAGTCCCTTGGAGGAGGGTGGAGAGAGGTGGGGGTGGGTCTGTTCCACCAAGGAGCAAGGGACAGGACAAGAGGGAACAGCCTCAAGCTGCACCAGGGGAGGTTTAGGTTGGACATGAGGAAAAACTTCTTCACCAAAAGTGTTGTCAAGCGTTGGAAGAGGCTGCCCAGGGCAGTGGTGGAGTCACCTTCCCTGGTGGGATGTAAAGGACGTGTAGATGTGGAACATGGGGACATGGTTTAGTGGTGGACTTGGCAATGGTGGGTTTATGGTTGGACTTGATGATCTTTAAGGTCTTTTCCAACCAAACCATTCTATGATTCCCTGAACATCCCTGTGGTGCTGGAGCTGTGACCATGCTGTCAAATGTGTCTTGCCCAAGAAGGACCCCAGCACCTCTACCCCATCCCAGGTAGTGGTCCTGCAGAGAACTTCACAGCTCAGTGCATGTTTCCTGACAAATCTCTCTGGTTTCCCCATAACTGCTGATTCTGACCCGTTTGCAGATGAGGACTCTTCTTCCTCCCTTTGCTCCTTCCCAATTTTTATCTCTTTTCCCCCAAACTCATCTCCTTCACCCCCAGTTTTCCTCTCCTCCACCCCCCGTTTTCCTCTCTCCAGCTGACCACGGTGATGCTGAACCCGGCAGCTTCACCCCTCACCCTCCTGGGACCAAGAACCCTCACCAAGCCAGGATGGTCCAAACCACCAGGGTGGGATACTCATCCCTGTACATCCCACCTGGAGGTGACACCCATCAGGAGGAACCATGGTGACCACCTCCCCATCCTTGAGCTTCAGCCTCATTTTTTAAGCCAGGATCTCCTAGAGGGTGGTGGATTTTGCCATCACTGGTGCCATAAAACGTGCCAGGGAGATCTCCCTGACCTCCCTGGGGGTTGTGTTCCCTCATCCCTCCACATCAATATTCCATTATCATTTCCATCCCCAGCTGAGCCCACCAGGAGCTGCAGAAAGAAACCCAACCCCACACTGAGCACTACCGAGTCTCAACGCCAGTGGGGTGGCTTTGCCTGACCACCCCCACCCCCACCCCTCTTCTACCTTTCCAGAGCTTCTTCCAGCTCCATCCACATTAAATATTTGGTTGAGGAACATAAGAAGATGATGTAAATTTTTAAAGAGGGCCATTTGCTCCTCTCAGTTTACGTGAGCTGAGACCTCGATGTCTCAGGTACCTTCCCGGAGCCGCAATATCGATGGCACTGGGGAGAGGGATGAGCCTGGCGCCAAGGTGCCCCGTGCTACGTTTGGGTTGGCACCATGCAGACCATTCATGGTGCCTTCAGGCTCTTGGGAACCATCCTGGGATCTCAGGGAACATCCCTAGGCATGGAGACCACCCCAGGTGACTCCTTACTTGGGGTGACTCCAGGATCCTGAGGAACTTTCAAGGTGTCTCTGTGCTTGGGAACAGTGCTGGGATCGTGGGGACCACTCACTGCTTGGGGACCACCCTGGGGTTTCAGGGTCTATCCCTGGGTGTAGGGACCACCCAAAGTGGCTCCTTGCTTAGGGTCATACTGAGGTCTCAGGGAGCATCTGTGGGCATGGGGGACCAACTAAGGTGCTTCCCTGCTTGGCGATCATCCTTGAGTCTTGGGGACCACCCTGGGTTCTGGGAACCCTCTGAGGTGCTTCCTTGCTTGGGGACCATCGTGGAGTCTCAGGGACCACCCAGGAGTCTCCAGGACCATCCTGGGCTTTGGGGGGGGGGCGTCCTTGCACCTGAGGACCATCCAAGATGCCTCCCTGCTTGGGGAGTATCGTGGGGTCTTGGGGACCACACCTGGGCATAGGGACCATTCAAGGTATCTCCCTGCTAAGACCATCCTGGGGGGTCTCAGAGACCATTTTTGGCTCTTGAGGACCATCTCAGGCTCTTGGGGACCATCCCAGTTCTTGGGGACAATCAGAGATGTCTCCCTGCCTGGGGACCATCTTGGGCTCTTGGGGAACACCCTGGGGTCTGGTGACTATCTGAGGTCCCTCCCTGCTTGGGGACCATCCCAGGCTCTTGGGGACAAGCCCAGGACTTGGGGATCATCTGGGGTGTCTCCCAGCTTGGGGACTGTCCTGGGCTCTTGAGGATCACCCCAGAGCATGGGAACCATCTGGGGTGCTTCCCTACTTGGAGACCACCCTGAGATCTTGGGGACCATCGAAGTGTCTCCCTGCTTGGGGACCATACTGGGCTCTTGGGGAACATCCTGGGATCTGGGGACCATCCAAGGTGCCTCTCTACTTGGGGACCACTCTGCTCTCTTGAGAACCATCCCAGGAAATGGGAATCATCTGGGGTGTGTCCCTGCTTGGGGATCTCCCTGAGATTTTGGGGACCATCCCAGATCTTGGGGACCATCCCAGATCTTGAGTACCATCTGAGGTGCCTCCTCTTGCTTGAGGACCATCCTGGACTCTTGGGAGACCACCCCAGAGTTGGGGATGATCTGGGGAACCTCTTTCTTTGGCAACCATCCTGAGGTCCTGGGGACCACCCTGTGCTCTTGGGGACCATCCAGGATACCTCTTCTCTTGGCAACCATCTTGGACTTTTGGGGACCATTCAGAGTGTGTCCCCACTTGGGGACCATCCCAGGGTGTGGTACCCATCTTGGGGACCATCCAACATCCCTCCATTCTCCACCACCACCTTGGGGTGCCACGGACACCAGCATCCCCCATCTCCAACACAGAGTGGAGCTCAGCCCCATCCTGGATGGTCACCCCAAGATCCATCACCCCCAAAACTCCTCTTCCCAGGTGGTTTGACCCCCCCCACCCCCCCAAAAAAACAAATCCAGGAGGCACCAAGCAGCTTTTCCCACCTCCCACCCCGCGGCCGGTGGCAACCCGATCCCAGTCCCAGCGGGCAGCCCGGCCCCAAACTGGTCGGGCTGGTTTGCGGCACTGGAGCCGCACAGACGTATTTTCGGGGGGGGGGGGGGGGGGGTGTCTCAGTGACACCCCTCCCCCCCTAATATTTAATAATTTTAATATATTTTGATATGTGATTTGCATCTTGTGGGTGCTTAATTGGGGGGGGGCATTTGAAGGGGGGGAATTTACTTTTTTTTTGGGGGGGAATAATTTTAGGGGGAGGAAATGAAACTGGGGGGGGAAATGAAATTTGGGGGGGGGGGGATGAAATTTTTGGGGGGAAATGTAATTTTTTGGGGGGAGGAATATTATTTCACGGGGGGGAAATGTAATTTTTGGGGGAAGGAAATATAATTTTGGGGGGAGAAAATGTAATTTTAGGAGGGGAACTGTAATTTGGGGGGGGAAATGTAATTTTTAGGGGGGAAATACAATATTAGGGGGGAAATGTATTTTTTTCTGGGGGGGAAATGTATTTTTTTGGGGGGGAATATAATTCCTTTGGGGGAAATGTAATTTTAGAGGAGGAAACAATTTTAAGGGGGGGAGGAAAAGCAATTGTAGGGGGGGAAGAAATGTAATTTTGTGGGAGGAAATGTAATTTGGGGGGGGGACACATAATTTTGGGAGGGGAAATATAATTTTTTGGGGGGGAAATGTGATTTGGGGGGGAGAAATATAATTATGGGGGGGAAACATAATTTTAGGAGGGGAAATATAATTTTAGGGGAGAAAATATAATTTTAGGGGGAGAAATATAATTTTGGGGGGGAGAAAATATCATTTGGGGTGGGATGGGGATGTAATTTGGGGGGGGGGGGGTTAGAGGGAGTGGGGTGCACCGAGGTCATCTCCTTGACTCCAGGGTTGGAACAGGGGGATCCTTCCCCCCCCCATCACCCTGGGGACAGCCAGGGAGCTGTTGCCCCCCCACCTCCCACCCCCCACAGCCAGCAGCAGGGTCCTGCCCCCCCCAACCCCCCCACCCCTCAATCCCCGCCGCCCATCCCCGTCCCCTCGGGGCGCGGCGGCTCCTCTCGGGTTGCGCTCCGGGAAAGGCGGGGATGGATTGCGGGGGGGGGGGGTTGGATGGATGGAAAAAGGGGGGTTGCGGGGGGGGGTTAGGATCGTTTTCCACCCAAGGGGGGCTCGACGGGGGGGCGGGGGGGAAATTAAGGAGCGGGAAACCGGATCGCGACGATGGGGCGGTTCAGGTGCGCGGCTGCGCTACCACCGGTATCCGGTAACCGACAGCCGGTAAACGGGGCCCCGACGGTGGCCCCGGGGCGGGTCGGAATCGCTTATAAAAATCCTTTCCCCCCCATCCAAAAAAAAAAAAAACATTTAAGGAGAAGGAATCAACCGGTTGAAGCTTTAAAAACCTTTTTTATCCCGGTTTGTTGTTTTTTTTTCCTTCACCAGACCCAGACGGAACCACCCGCCCTGAGGCCACGGTGATGGGCGGCCGCTGCCTTCCAGCCTATTAAGGGCAGGGAAAAAGGACGTGGTGGTGGTGGGGGGGGTATTTTAATGTCTTAGGACCCCCCACCCCCATGCTCTGAGGGGATATTTATTTTTTTCGGGGGTCCCACCATCAGCCCCCCCAGGCTGGATGAAGGGATAACGGGATAAGGCGGTGGGGGAATGATTGAGCCGGCCGGGGTGGCCCCGGGAAGAGGGTGGGTGGGGTAAAAAAATGGGGTGGGGGTGGCCCAAGGTGAGTCCAACCCCCCCTCTCCCCCCTCCTCTCCCGCCCCAAGCCCGGCTCCACCTTCCGGGGCACCTGGGCCAATTGGGAGCCGCAGGGGGGGTCCCCCCGGCCGGGCTAAGGCCACCGCTGCCGCCGCTCCCCGGCACTTGGGCGAGAGCCGGGGTGGCGGGTGGGGACCCCGAGGGGGGGAGAGTCCCGTGTCTTTTGTGTCCCCCTCGCCCCAAATCCTGGGGCGACTCCCACGTCGGGTCCCGGTTTGATCGCTCGGAGCCGAAGCAGATCCCGGAGCGGAGGTAAGTGCGGCCGGTACGGACCCCGGGGAGGGGGGTGGGGGGGGTCTGGTTGGGACCCCCTCGGGGTTCAGGGACCCCCCCCCGACTTCAGGAACTCCCCTTCCTTAACTACCTCCATCCCTCCGATGCCCCACGCAGGGGGTCCCCAGAGTGGCGTCCCCTCCCCTCTCCCCGCTTTTCCTCGAGGTGGACCCCTCCCCACTCCATCTTACCCCCCTCAACTTCTCCCCCCTCCCCCGCAATGTCCCCCCAAAACTCTGCCGTCGGGGTTGGTGGGTGTCGCAGCGATCTCATCCCATCGGGGAGAAGCGCGTGACAACGAAACAGGGGTTCAGCCCCACCGCTTGCAGCCACCTCCCCCTCCTCGACATGGGGGAGGTTATTTTGGGGTTCAGGGGTGACCCCTCACCCCCCCCCCATCCCCCACGGTGCGATGTGTCACCGCTTTGCAGCCCCGGTGTCACCAAACAGTGTCCTTAACGAAACCCTGCCCGAGGGGGACCCTCCCAACCTGGGAGGGGTGCTTCTTGGGAGGGGGGTGTCCGTGCACCCCAACCCCCAGGGTAAGACCCCCCACTTCCCCCCCTTCGCCTCTCCCCAGCGCTGCAGAGGGTGGAGGGACCCCAGGGTTGGGGGTTCAGGCATGTCCCCAGCCCGGGTTGGGGGTTCAGGCATGTCCCCAGCCCTGCTTGGGGACACCGAAACCCTAGGGGTGGGGGGTGCTGGGTGGGGTCCTGGCCCCAGGCTGGGAGATGCTCTGAGGTTGGGGGCACGGGGGGTCCCCTGGGTGCTGGGACAGCTGGCGGGGCCATGGCGGGTGTCTGTGGCACAAATCTGCCTGGTTTAGCCCCAAAATGGGACTCCCGGCTGCACATGGCATCTCTGTCACTGTCCTTGTCCCCTTCCCTGTGCCCGTCTCCATCCCCATCCCAAGCCCCATCCCCGTCCCAAGCGCCATCTTTGTTCTCATCTCTGTTCCTGATGGCATCCTCGTCCCTGTCCCTGTCCCCGTCCCCGTCCCTGTCCCCGTCCCTGTCTCTGTCCCTGTCTCTGTCCCCAACCCTGTCCCTGTCCCTGTCTCTGTCCCCACCCCTGTTCCTGTCTCTGTCCCTATCCCAAGCCCCATCTTTGTTCTCATATCCATCCCCATCCCTGTCTCCATGCCCGTTCCCATCCCTGTCCCTGTCTCCATCCCAGTCCTCATTCCCATCTCTGTCCTCTGCTCCATTCCCATCACCATTCCCATCTCCATCCCTGTCTGTCTCTGTCCCCATTCCCACCTCCATCTCCACCTTTATCCCTGTCCCCATCCCTGTCCCTGTCTCTGTCCCCATCCCTGTCTCCATTCCTGTCCCCATTCCCATCCCCATCTCTGTCCCCATCCTCCTCCCCATCTTTGTCCCCATCCCTGTCTCTGTTCCCATTCCTATCTCTGTCCCCATCCCCATCTCCTTCCCCTCCTTGTCCCCATCCCAATCCCAATCCCAATCCCAACCCCATCCTCACCGCTGTCCCCATCCCCGTCCCCATCCCCACCCAGACCCTCCCCACCCACGCTCTGCCGATGCCCACGGTGCAGGGGGACCTGCAGCCCCTCAAATCGGGGTGTCGAGCGCGGGCGGGTGCCTGTCCCCACCACCCCCCATGTTGGGGAAGACATCGGCAGTGACCACGGCCCCGAGCCACCGCTCTCCACGTCCCCCCTGGTGTCACCGAGACAGAGGCCGAGCACCATCTTGGTGCCATGACCATCCCTGGGTGACGTCAGTGGCCTTTTGGGTTCGGGGATGGATTTTTGCCCCCTGGAGACCATTGCACCCACCATGTCCCCATGGTGAATGGCTCAGGCCTTGTGCTGGATCCCGTTGGGTCCCTTGGAGGGGGTTGTTGGGAGCGAGGCCGGGGGGGGCCCCTTGGGTGAGGGGGGACACAGACACACACACAACATCCGCAATGCGGCAGCTCCCAACGTCACCAGCCGGGGTGCGGCGGCTCTGCAGAGGGGCAGGCTCAGCCCCGGGGCCCTGGGCTGCCGCAGTGGCCTTGGGCGGAGGCAGGGAGATGGGGACAAGGAAAGGGCACCCCCAAAGCTGCCACCTTCCCCCCTCTCCCCGACACACACCCCCCAATCCGGTTGGGATTCAGCGTGGGGCGGCAGGGCAGGGTCGGATCCTGCCTGGCGCGGTGCCGGGGCCGGTTGATGCCGGGGATTAGGTGAAGCCATCGCTTTCAAAGTCACGCCAAGGATGGCGGCGGGTTCGGCCTCACCCACAGCTCCCCAGGGACCCCCTGTCCCCCAAGCCACCACCGTGCCATCGTGATGTCCCCCAGGTGAGGACAACGAGGGGTTTCCCCTTCTTTTTGGGGCTGTTTGGTGGGGTTTTGGGGGTGGCTCCTCATGGTTTTTGGGGTGCCGAGCTAAGGGGTGAGGGTTTTGCTGAGCTCAAAGTGTGGGTGAGGATGGTGGGGACACATCTGTCCCCCCAACCAGCGTTGACCTCTCCATGCTCATCGTTCCCCAAACCATGGGGACGGCCGAGCCAAGCGAGCGCCGTCGCTCGTCTTCGGCCTCAAATTTGACCCCGGGGGGTCGGTGGCTGCGTCCCCAAGGTGGGGGTCACCTCCCACCATCAGATCTGGGGCACCCCAAGCTCATCCCGAGGCCGCTCAGCTCATCGAGGCCTCGGCTTTGCCGACACAAAGGAGACTTTGTGCCTTCCTCCACCTCCTCCTCCTCCTCCTCCATCTCCTCCTCCTCCTCCTCCTCCACCATGGCCTCTTGGCACGGCCGAGCGCAGCCCCACGGGGACAATATCGCGGCCGGACAGGGGGGTTCGCAGTCATCTTGGGGGGGTTGCAAACTTTTTTGGGGGGGTTTACCCCCATCCAAGGGCTTTGCAACTATTTGGGGGTTCTACAACCACCCAAGGTTGGAGGATCTGCAAATTTTGGGGTGGGGGTTGCAATATTTTGGAGGGTCTGCAGCCATCAAGAGGGTTTGAGAGCTTTTTTTTGGGGGGGGGTTGCAACCATTTGGGGGGTTTGCAGCCATCCTGGGGGCTTTCAATCTTTTTGTGGGGGGGGGTTCAGCCATCCAGGCGGTTTGCAACCTTCTGAGATGGTTTGACAACATTTTGGGGGAGGGTTTACAGCCATTTAGGGGGTTTGCAGCCTTGTGGTGGCGGGTTTGCTGCCATCCATGAGGTTTGCAACCTTTTGGTGGCTCTGTGTCCATCAAGAGGTTTTGCAAAGTTTTTTTTGGGGGGGATTTGCAACATTTTGGGGTGGGGTTGGGGGGGAGATTTGCAGCCGTCTGGATGCTTTGTAACCATACAGGGGAGGTTGCACGATTTTTTTTTGAGGAGGGGGTCTGCAACCATCCAGGTGGTCTGTGACCATCCAAGGGATCTGCAACCTTCTGTGGGTTTTGTAACCATCTAGAGGGGTTGCAAATTTTTTTGGGGTGGGGTTTCAGGGTATTTGCAACCTTTTTTTGGGGGGAGATTGCAACATTTTTGGGGGGATTTCAGCCACCTGGATAGTTTGCAACCATGCAATAGGTTTTTTTATGGGGGGTGTGAGGTGGGTCTACAACCTTTTTGGGATGTGCAACCATCCAGGGGCTGCAGATCTGGGGCTGACACACCCGTGTAACCCCAAAAAGGTGATGGTTGGGAAATAGCTTCCAACTCCAGCTCCTGGCATCACCACAGCCCCATCCCCAAAACTCCCTGGTGCTCTATCAGCCAAGCTGGGGACCAGATTTTCCCCATCCTCCTTGGAGAAGCAACATCAGGATGAACATCTCCCTTCACTTGATGGTTTCCAAAGTGTTTTTACCAGTCAATAATGATTTATCCCTATTTATATATATTTTTTTCCCATTGTTTTTTTGAAGCTGAAGACCAAGAGTGTTTGGCTCCAACTTCTGGAGGATTTGGGGGGAGAAATTAAGGGTGGGGGGTTGAAAAAAACCCAACAACCTCAAACTTGAAGGTGTGAGCTCGCTACTCCTGTTCTGTGTATGGCACTGGTAGAATTCACTGTGCAACCCCGCGGTCAGTGAATTACCATAGGGCCATAAACAGAGCAGAGAAAGACCCCGTGAGCCCCAACGGGGCCATCACCGACCTCACCTGGCCCGTTTTGGCACTAGCACATTTTTGCTTTGATTTGTAGCTTTTGAGCAATTATGTGTAGTGCCAATATGGGAGAAGGTGGAGAAACCAACGGCTGGGGTGAGGGATGGATCAACATCGGTGCCAAGGAGGTGGTTTTGATGAGGGAGGGATGATGTTGGGGATGGGAAGGTAGAAAGCACCTCAAAATTGCTGGGGTGGTGGAAGGATGTCCATGAGATTCCATTCATGGGTGTCATTGAGGGGGTTGTCCATCCCAAAGTGATGTCCATCAGATCCCATCCATGGGTGTCATTGAGCAGTGTCCATCCCAAAGTGATGTCCATCAGATCCCAACCATGGGTGGCATTGAGGAGTGTCCATCCCAAAGTGATGTCCATCAGATCCCATCCATGGGTGTCATTGAGGGGGTTGTCCATCCCAAAGTGATGTCCATCAGATCCCATCCATGGGTGTCATTGAGGGGGTTGTCCATCCCAAAGTGATGTCCATCAGATCCCATCCATGGGTGTCATTGAGGAGTGTCCATCCCAAAGTGATGTCCATCAGATCCCATCCATGGGTGTCATTGAGGGGGTTGTCCAGCCCAAAGTGATGTCCATCAGATCCCAACCATGGGTGTCATTGAGGGGGTTGTCCAGCCCAAAGTGATGTCCATCAGATCCCATCCATTGGTGTCATTGAGAGGGTTGTCCACCCCAAAGTGATGTCCATCAGATCCCATTCATGGGTGTCATTGAGGGGGTTGTCCATCCCAAAGTGATGTCCATCAGATCCCATCCATGGGTGTCATTGAGGGGGTTGTCCATCCCAAAGTGATGTCCATCAGATCCCAACCATGGGTGTCATTGAGAGGGTTGTCCACCCCAAAGTGATGTCCATCAGATCCCATTCATGGATGTCATTGAGGGGGTTGTCCATCCCAAAGTGATGTCCATCAGATCCCATCCATGGGTGTCATTGAGGGGGTTGTCCATCCCAAGGTGTTGTCCCAGAGTGTGGAGGTGTCTCATCCAGGCTGTGTCCTCATGGTGGCTGTGACAAGCAGGATGGAACCACCTCTCTTTGTCTTCTCCTGGACCACGGTGATGGCATCTCCCCAGGGTTGAGCCAAGCATGGCCACACAAATCCACAAAGACCACGTGTGGGGTTTTCTGGTTAGATAGGTGACATTATATATATTTTTTTCCTATTCTTTTTGCAGCTTTCCAAACCTGGCACCATGACCACGTGTCCCCACCTCATCCTCGTGCCAGGACCTGGCTGCTGAGCTGGTGCTGGTGGTGCCGGTGGTGCCCGGCCCTGGGGCTGCCTTTGGCAATGGTAGAACTCACACTGGTGCGGTAGCAGGATCCGGTGGTTCTAGACTTGCCAACTACAGCTCTGGGGAACCACCACAGACACGGGACCCTGGCACCCATGGGTGCAGCTGGGCACCTTGTGCATCCCCCCCCCACCCACCCACCCACTCACCCACCCACCCACCCACTCACCCACCCACTCACTCACTCACCCACTCAGGGATTTGCTGTCTGGCTGGGTGGGTGCTCATGGAGTCCTGCTCCAGCCAGGATGGATTTGGGGGGGTGGGTGGGATGTGGTGGGTGCCTGTGCACATGTGGTATGAGGGGATGGTGATGCTGAGACACCCCCCACCCAAAAAAAAAAGAGGGTCCAGCACCCCAGGGTGGCTCCTTGTGGGGGAGGACAGGGACCTGCTGGATCCCAGTCATTGGAGCAGCGCGGCCGCGTGTCCCCGTGTGACTCGGGGCATTAAGAGCTGATCCAGCCCCACGACACGGGGAGGGGGGGTGGGATTAGGTGTCCAGCTCCTGCCCCCACCCCCAGCCCTGGATGTGGTCCCCAAGCCAGCCCCCAGTTTCTGGGGAAACTGAGGCACCATCACAGCAGCTGCCACATGTCCCCTGGGTGCAGAAGGGACAGTGACAGCATTTGGGGGCCAGGTTGCATGTGAAGGGGCTGACCTGTGGGGGGAATGTGGGGGGTGTGGGGGGCTGTGTGCACCCCCTTCACCCCCCCATCACCCCCAGGGTGGCTGGTGGGGATATGTAGGGCAGCGCTGGGTGATTACGGAGCTTTCGGCGTAAGCCCGCGGAGATTGGATCACGCTGGATTATGCTGCACACTCAAATCATCCTCCCTGAGCCAGGGGGGCGGGGAGGGACGGACAGATGGACAGACAGGGGTCCTCATGGCCCTCCCAGGGCAGGTGGGAGGTTTGGGGGTACACAGGATGGCTGTGTGTCTGTCTGTTTATCTGTCTGGTCATCCAGCTAGCAAACCCACTCATCTAGCCACCCAACTGTTGTCTGTCCAGCCATCCGTCCCTCTGTCTGTCTGTCCAGCCATTGACCCACCCATCTACCTGTCCATCTACCTATACAACCATCCACCCATCCATCTGTCTGTCTGTCTGTCTGTCCAGGCAGCCAGCCATTGCTCCATCTATCAGTCCATCTGTCTGTCCATTCATCTGGCTGGTTGTTCATCCAACCATCCATCTGTCCAACCAGCCATTGGTCCATCTACCAGTCAGTCTGTCCATCCATCCATCCATCCATCCATCCATCCATCCAGCCAGCCAGCCAGCCAGCCAGCCAGCTATTGATCCTTCTACCAGGTTATCTGTCTGTCCATCCATCTATCCATCCATCCATCCATCCATCCATCCATCCATCCACCCATCCATTCCCTCATCCCTCCACAGGTCTGTCCATCTATCTGTCCATCCATTGAGCCATGTACCTGTCCATCTGTCCTTCCATCCATCCCTCCCCTCAGTGTTGGGCTTAACCCCCTCCAAGGTGGGGTCCTGCCCCAAGAGGGGGGAGCAGGGGTGGAGCATCTTTCCCAAGCCCAACCCTCCAGATAGACCACACCCACAGAAGTTCCACCCCTCCCCAAAAGCTCCACCCCCAGCGGTCACCCAAAGGGGACCTGGTCCCCCCCCAAAACCACCCCCCCCTTGAGACCCACACCCTATTGGGGACCACCCTGCCCCCCCCCCCCCCCCCCCCATCTTGACTGCAGCAGCTGAGCTCATCCTGAAGACCCACCAGCACTTTGGGGGTCAAATCCTGCCATTTAGGGCTTGTCCTGGGATGGGGAGGGAGGTGGGTAGAGGCAGCAAACCCAGCTGGACCACACATGGGAGCTCAGGACCCCCCCAGTGCCAAGGGGACCCCCCCATAGTGCCCAGGCAGGGGTGGGGGAGCAGGATCCAGCCCCACCAGTCTCTCCCCAGCTGGGAAACACAAAGCTCACTGGTGTGCTGGGGCGGGGCGAGCATGAGCCACCCCAGCAGGAGGCCCCGACCTGCTTATTAAAGAGCGATTAACGAAGATTAAAGCTTCACAGCAGCGTCTGCCGGACCGAGCTGCTTCCCCCATGGATGTGCTGCCAGATCTGGGGCTCCTTCTGGACACCCCAGCCTGGCCAGGGGACACTCTGGGGTCCCCAAACCCTCAGGTCACCCTCCCTGATGCATCACATGCAAGGATGTTGAGTGTGGTGGTACCCATGAGATCTACGCTCTGGTAAAGCAGCCACATTCCTTCTTTCCTTTCTTCTGTCCATCTGTCCATCCTTCCAGCCTTCCTCTGCTCTTTTTCTTGTCCCAGGTGACAAGGAACCTTCAGGATTCATCATGTTGGAGTCAGAACCACAACCATCCCACGCTGATGTTCAAATAAAGCTGCTGAATCCCATCGCTGCGCTTCCCGGCTCCTCCTTGGGTTTGTGTCCTCCAAAAAATGCCACCTGGGTTTGCTGGAGTGTGGTGGGTGATGGTATCGTGGCTTGGTGGTGGCTGCTGAAGCTGAAAATGGAGGAATTCAACCCAAAGACCAGCTCAGCCCTTGGGTGGGAACATTGAGACGGGGGGGAGATGCTCAAGCACCTTCATGGTTTCCACCCAGCCCCAGGTTGGTGCTGGAAGAGTTAAAAAGGAATGAGCTAAATCACACAAAAGATGAATGAAGCCCCAAAATCATCCCAGCTGTGACCAGTTCCTGATTAAATACCCCAAAATCATCCCAGTTGTGACCAATTCCTGAATTAAATCCAAATATCATCCCAGTTGTGACCAGTTCCTGATTAAATACCCCAAAATCATCCCAGTTGAGACCAATTCCTGAATTAAATCCTAAAATCACCCCAGTTGTGACCAATTCCTTATTAAATACCCCAAAATCATCCCAGTTGAGACCAATTCCTAATTAAAGCCCCAAAATCATCCCAGTTGTGATCAATTCCTGATTAAAGCCCCAAAATCATCCCAGTTGTGACCAGTTCCTGATTAAAGCCCCAAAATCATCCCAGTTGTGACCAATTCCTGATTAAATACCCCAAAATCATCCCAGCTGTGATCAGTTTCTCCTCATCCAACCCCAATATCGCAGCAGGGAAGAGCGGATCCGGCGTGGGGAGGGCAGGGGGTGTGGAACCAAACCCCAAAAAACATCCAGCAGGTAGTGAGGGATAACAGAATTCACCAAAATCCCCTCAAAATGCCCCAAAACAGGAGAGCTGGAGGCAGGAGTAGACACATCTGTAACAATTTATTGAGTAATAGACACTGGGATAACAAAGGGGGGGTCCATGCTCTGCTACTTGCCTGGTTTTTTCTCTGGTTGTTTTTTTTTTGGGGGGGTGGGAGGGGGGGAAGGGAAAGGGGAGAGGGGGTGAAAAATCTCTGGGACTAAAAAAAACATCAAATCATCGCCCCAAAAACACTTGAAAGCCACTGACGTCTTCACAACGACAATTAAAAAAATAATCATTAAAAAAAACCCCCAATAACAACAACAACCACAACCAAAAAATTCCAAACCACCCCACCCCCCCCCAAAAAAAATTGGGAAACCAGGACTGTTTCTATGGAAAGATTTCCCTCCCCCTCCTTAAATGTATACAAAGAACATTTGAGAGTTGGTTGGTTTGGGGTTTTTTTTTCCATATAAAACAAGTAAATACAAGAATCTGAAAATTTCCTCGAAGGCAGAGTGAGGTGTGGAGAATTTTTTGTTAATGGCCACTTGGAAATAATAATAATAATAATAATAATTACAAAAAATAAACAATAAAAAATCAAATTAATAATTAAATACCATGCACAGCTGTGCACGAGGCAGGGCTGGGGCTTCACGGAGGGTTCTGCTGGGATGGAAAAGTTTGGCCCAAGGGGGGAAAAAAAAATCAGGTAAAATTTACCCCCCAAAAAACACCCCCAAGATTTGTTTTAATTTTTATTTATTTATTTCAATTTTTTTTTACCACTCTTGGAGAGGTTTTTTTTGGGGGGTGATGGGGATTAAAAACTCCCAGCAGCAGAGCTGTGCTAGGAGATGGGGGTGGTGGAAGCAAGGGGGTGAGTTGGAGGTTTAGGGGGGGTCCCTCAAAGGGAAGGGGTTGTCCCCCCTCCCCCCAATACTTCAAGAGAAGATTTTTTTTGTGGAATTTGGATTTTCCAGGGAGGATGTGGGGTCCTGGGGGGTGACTCTTTGGCAAGGGAAGTCCTGGGAAGGCATTCCAAGGGTGGGAGGGGACACAGGCAGAGCCCATCTAGAGGCATTTCCATTCTGGTTTAGATCCACAAAAAAAAAACCCCAGGAAATAATAACAATAATAATAACAATAATAATAATAATAATAAAGAAAAAAAACCAACAAACAAACAAAACCAAAGCCAGATCTAAAATGGCAGGTGTATTTCAAGAGCAGAGAAATTAAAGAACAGGTCTCCAGTGTGCAGCAAAGGGAGGCGAGCGCAGCGCGGGCGGGATCCTCCGTGGTCCTCAAAAGTCAGAGGTGGCTTCGCTCGACGGCGCGGGGAGGGCGACAGTGGCGGGGGCTCCTGGCAGAGCATCATCCCTTCGAGGGGTTGCCACCCCCCTGCAGTCACACATGCATTCTTATTCATTTATTTATTTATTTTTCCCAGGAGAGGAGCCTTTTCCAAACTCTTTTTCCTTTTTATTTTTTTTCCTTCTGTTTTTTTTTTTGGTGGGGGGGGGGTTGTGGGGTTTTTTTTGTCTCATATAAAAGTCCACGTTCAAAATCTTTCAAACCTAATTTCTCAAGTGCAGACGGTGAAGGGCCAAGCTCAGGAGCTGCTGGAGTGGTTTCAACCAAAGGTATCCATGTTCCCTTAGGTCTGACCTTGCTCCATCCCATACCAGATTATGGGGACTAAAGGGAATAGTTTGGTTTTATTTTGTTTTCATGAAAAGTCTCATCACAATTTGGCTTCTCACTCCTACCAGAGCAGAGTGGTGCTAGAAAAATGCACTTCACACACATCCTCTGCTCCAATTCTGATTTTTTTTTTTCTTATTTTTAATTTTTCCTTTAACAACAACAACAACAAAAAAAAAAAAATTAAAATAAAATAAAGTTAACAAAACCTTTGCTTCCAAAGCTGGGAGACTCAATGCCACTTGATTGCATCTCTGGAGAGGCGTAAAAAAATTCTTCTTGTAAAGAGACGAGGAAAATCATCACGGATCCTTACTCTGGATTATCAAGGTCACTGTTCCAAGGTCACCACTTCTACAGCTTGCCCGTCCACGGTGACGGCACTGTCTGCTATCCTCGTCGTCACCGGGGCCATCGCCACCTGAACGGGGCCGTTGCCTTGAGCCAGGCTGGTCACCACCGTTTGGTACATGCTGACGGGGATCTGGACGAGACCTGAGGAGAGAAGAAAAGAAAAGGAAATAAAAGAGGAGTTGGGGTTGGGTGGGAAGGAATGGAGTGAGATTGACATGAGGGATGTGGTTGGTGTGGTCATCAGGGAGTTGGGAGCTGTGTTGGTGTTCCTCTAGAGAAGATCCTTTGGATTGTTGGAGTGTTCCATCCAGCTCTGGAGTCCTCAGCACAGGGAAGACATGGACCTGCTGGAGTGGGTCCAGAGGAGGGACACAAAAATGATCAAAGGGATGGAACAGCTCTGCTGTGAGGACAGGCTGAGAGAGTTGGGGCTGTTCAGCCTGGAGAAGGCTCCAGGGAGACCTTCCAGTGGCCTTTCACTACTCAAAGGGGGCTGTAAGAAAGATGGGGACAGACTTTTTAGCAGGGCCTGTAGTGACAGGATGAGGTGAAATGGTTTTAAACTAAAAGAGGGGAGATTTGGACTAGAGATAAGGAAGAAATTTTTTAGGATGAGGGTGGTGAAACCCTGGCCCAGGTTGTCCAGAGAGGTGGTAGCAGCCCCATCCCTGGAAACATTCTAGGTCAGGTTGGACGGGGCTCTGAGCAACCTGATCTGGTTGAAGATGTCCCTGCTCACTGCAGGGGGGCTGGACTAGATGACCTTGAAAGGTCCCTTCCAACCCAAACCACTCAGTGATTCAGCAATCAGGGAAGGCCCACCATGGTGCCACAAGGGATGGGAGCAGGGATGGGATGGGGCAGGGTTGGGTATCAGCATGGTGAGCTCACCCTGCACCACGGGGCTTTCCAGGGGGAGAGAATAAGGTTAAGGAGGAAAGAAAGAAGAAATTTTTGGAAGAAGAACCCAAAGCAGATGATGGGATGGTACAGCAGGTACCTGCACAGTCAACCCTGTCAGGTCATGTTTTGCTGGAGGCAGGGATTGCTCCCACACCTTTCTCCTGCAGCCACCCAGCCCCGCAGTGGTCACCCACAGACGTTTCTGAAACACATTTTTCTACTTGATTTTCCCAGAATTGGGAATCCTGGGGCTGAGGAAGGGATAAATTTTGTTTCTCCTCTCTGTGACTCTTCCCTCTCCTGTTACTCTCCACGTTACTCAAACATCTCCCCACTCCTGTGGAACGTGGAGAAAGATCCCATCACCGTGCAGACCACAGACCACCCATCCTGCCCATGAGCCCCAAGGCAGCCATCAACCTCTCTCAAACACAATTCACTTCCTCCAGCTCGCTCTCCATCCCAGCCAGGTTCTTCTACCTTCACACCAAGATGGGTCAAGGGCAGCGTGGGACCAGCAAGCCCTGCTCAAGCCACACTTGCTCCAGGCACTGGCTATAAGCACTCACATGTATATAAATGACATATAACAGAGATAAAGGACACCAAACCAAGTTTCTCAGCCCCTTCCCAATCATGGATGGGTCCATCAAAGTAGAAGAAACCCCTCTTTTTCCCCAAGGGTGGTTGAGCTACAGAGAGGAATCAGATGGCCCCAAGCCTGGAATTGACAAAGTTCTAGCCAAGTTTTTTGGCCATGGAGGAAAATACCACAGTGCCAAACATGATGAGTCCTGGTTAGCTAGGTAACATCAACCAAGGTGACAACAAAACAACGAGGTCCCTGAGGATGCTGTGATGTGGATGATGAAAAGAGGTGGAGAAATTAGCAGGAGCAGTGGTGTTGCTCGACACAGCCGGGCAGAAGAAGGGGAGCAACAAATGCTGCAGACTGGCAAGAGAAACTTCATCTTTCTACTCTGATATGATCTGCCTGGACCCACCACTGCCCTGGGCTTGGCAAAGCAAGGCAGAGATGGAACCAAGATAGAACCAGGGGTGATGGCTTGAGAGTGGAAGAGAGGAGATGGAGCTGAGATGTGAGGAAGAAATTCTTTGGTGTGAGGGTGGTGAGACCCTGGCCCAGGTTGGCCAGAGAAGCTGTGGCTGCTCCTCCCTGGAAGTGTTCTGGGCCAGGTTGGATGAGGCTTTGAGCAACCTGGTCTAGTGGAAGGTGTCCCTGCTGCTGGCAGGGGGGTTGGAACTGGATGAGCTTTAAGGTCCCTCCCAACCCAAACCATTTGATGATTCCATTAGAAGATTTTGGGCTGTAGACACTACCTTGTACATGACATTTCTGAAACTATCTGCACCTCAGTTGGAGAAAAAAAAAGCTTTCAGAAAGTGACAAATCCTTCCAGCCAGCAGCACAGGATGGGCAGCTCCTGACCCAGCACTCCAATGGTTGAACAGCAGGTTCCAAACCAACCTTTCCCCCCAAAAAAAAGCAGTAGAACCTCTTTAGACTCAGGTTTTTGTGGCAGAGAGCAGATCTCTGTCCCACCAAGGGCACTCTAATCACACGAGGCGGCTCGGTGTCCTCAGATAACTCACTGGGCAGACAGGAAAGCTTACGCGTTAATCGTGCTGACCAGGTGGGTGACCCCGGCGGAGCACAGCGTGCTCTGCAGTCCTTCAATATCCCTCCTCTTGGGATCTCAAAGCACTCTGTGGGTAGGAAAGTTTCATCATCCCCCCAAGCCAAAGGGTTGTCCCACACCAGAAGGGTTATGTCCACGTTCATCCAGTTCATGGCCCCACTGAGGAATTGCTTTCCTGGTGTGATGGATCAACACTGACTGCTATGAATGGTGTGGAGTCAAGAGAAGGTTGAAAGCTCTTGAGGTGTTTTCTAAGAAAGGATTTTAGGCAACAAAAGACTGAAATGAGAGCTCATGTTCAACCTTCTTGAAGAAAATCTCCTAGCAGACCCAGCAAGGAAATGTAGCACATCCCAATTTAAGCAGACCTGGAGATTCAGCCTGGGATGCACCTAAAACTGAAGGAAAAATTACTGTGAGGGTGCTGGAGCCCTGGGCCAGGCTGCCCAGAGAGGGTGTGGAGTCTCCATCTCTGGAGATGTTCAAAACCCACCTGGACACTTTCCTGTGCAACCTGCTCTAGATGTACCTGCTTTGTCAGGGGGGTTGGACTGGATGATCTCCTGAGGTCCCTTCCAACCCCAACCACTCTGTGACTCTGTGTAAAATCTTCACTCTAGACCAACAACCTAAGCCCTTTGGGTTACTTGGGTTGCTAACCCGAAGGAGACTCCTGGAGCTCTCAAATGACATTCTTCCACCCAAAAGCCAGAGTCACCACTACCCTCATGGACCAAACATGCAACATTAAAAGCCTGATCCCTCCACGCTGTTCAAACACACCTTGGCCAGGGTAGACCTGCTGCCAAAGATGGATGCTATCAAAAGATGTTGAGAGAGGAAGACCAAACTGGGGTCACTGCCCATGGCCAACCCAAAGACCAGAGTCATCACTATCCTCATGGACCACAGAGCACACAACATTCAAATCCTGATCCCTCCATGCTGTTGGCCAGGGTAGGGTTGCTGCCAAAGACACGTGCTACCAAAAGATGGTGAGATATGAAGATCCTAAAGGGTTTGGGGTTTTTTTTGGATGAGTTTGTGTCAACCAAGATTTGGCCATATCTTGGAACACACAGAATGAGCAGGGAAGTCTCTGTGAGAGACGGCGACAGGCAGATCCCTTTCTGCATGGGATTAAACTAAATCGCCTCAGCATCTGACGTAGCAGCCTTCCTACCAGGGGTGGGAACGAACCAAAGGAGGAGGAGAGGGCTGGAAAGTCTGCTGTGCATTAAAGTGGAGATGATTGCCCTTGGGAGAGGGAGAGAGAGACGATTAAACTACTGAGATACTGTAATCAGGTCTAGGATTGGCCCTGTGCTGCATCTGCTCAGACCTGCACCCTGATTAGCCCTAATCTCGCTGGCATATGTTAATCTAAAGCGTGGATTTCAGACCCTTTCAATTGTATTAAAACCAGGAAAACCAGTAGACCACAAAAAAAAACCCCAACCCAACTTAACCCAACCCAACTTCTTCAGTCTTTGAAAAATCAGTATCTGCCAAAAAAAAACCCCCAGGGAGCCGTGCTGGGGTGCTCTGCGAGGAATGGGGTGCACGGGTAGGAGAGCTCCTGTTGAGGGAAGAGGGATCTCATTGATACAACTCAGAAGAGCTCGTGCCCAAGGAGGGACAACAGCAGAGGTGAGGAATCACTCACTGAGCGGTGCAGACCGTGGCTGTGGGTTCTTGATGAGTGGGAAGATGGAGCCAGGGTGTGTTTGCTTCCCCTTCATGAAGCCACCTAAGAAGCCCCTTTGGAAGGAGTGGTGGGTGAGGTACAATGGTGGAGGATCAGCTGGCTTTGCTTGGAAGGAGGCTGACAGCCATGGAGGGGAATGGGTGTTGTAGTAGGACACAAGGGTGGCCAAGGGAGAAGAGGAGCTGTGGCAGGCCTTAGGGGTTGAGATGGCCACCATGAATCAAAGGATTAGAGCCAACCAACTCAGAGACAACTGTGGCTGTACTCTAATGCCAGGTCAGACTATATTAGCAGCTCCATTTTAGCTGGGGGACCGTGACATTCCCCCTTGGTGAAGGGTTTAGAGGGGAAGGGTGTGAGGAGAGGCTGAAGTCACTTGGTTTGTTCAGCCTGGAGAAGAGGAGACTGAGAGGAGATCTCATGGCAGTCTGGAACTTCCTCCCAAGGGAAAGAGGAGGGGCAGGCGCTGAGCTCTTCTCTCTGGCCACCAACGCCAGGAGCAGAGGCCATGGCAGGAAGATGTGGCAGGGGAGGGTGAGGTTGGCCATGAGGAAAAGGTTCTTGAGGCAGAGGGTGGTGGAGCACTGGAACAGGCTCCCCAGGGAGGTGCTCATGGCACCAAGGCTGACAAGATTCCAGCAGCATTTGGCCAAGGCCCTCAGGGACATGGTGTGAATGTTGGGCTTGGCCTGTGCAGGGCCAGGAGTTGGACTGGATGATCCTGGTGGGTCCCTTCCAACTCACAACATTCTATGACAGGCCACAGGAGATAATGAAACTCCTGCTTTTTCAGCAGAGAAGAGGTTACAGCTTACAGAAGAAGAAGACAACAGGTTAGGCTCTACCTGTGACCAGAGAGCCACACGATTCAGAGGCCAAAAGTCACGCGATGGCTGATAGAGACATCTTACCTGGCACAGAGGACAGACCAGCAGCAGCACAAGAACAACCATTTTCATCCTAAGTCGCTGGTGACTACATTAAACCACCACAAAGGGCTTTGGGGGAGAAAGTCAGATGGGTGGGATGATGATTCAGTGCCCTGGAAATTGGTGTCCACATTGAGCAGTGCCCTGGACATGCAGGACAGTCAATGCTCAGGGGACTTGGGTCATCAGTGCCAGTTTCTGCTTTGCTTTAACACTTCTTCACCCTTGAGATCAAAGCCAGTGCAGCACAAGAAAGAGGTACTACTGGAGTCTCCAACTGTTGGGCACGTTCCCAGTCCTTCAGGATCTGTTCTACTCAGTGACACAAGACACACCTTTTTTTTCCCCAGTATCTAAGGTTGAGTCTATCCTCCAAGGTGCATCCTTATCTTCTGCTCAGCACCTGGTAGTTTGAAGTGGCTCAGGCCATCTGCTGAGGTGCTCAAAGGATCCAGATAGCTAAAGAGCCAAGCAGATCCACTCTCCAATGCCCCAGTTCCATAAACTGATGGTTTCCTGACCATAGATGATGTGAGGTCTACACTGCCCTGGCTGTTGATACAGCCCATCACTGTGTTGTTTGACCACATGTGGAGGCAGGTGCTGAGGACTCATTTGTCAACATCCCAAGTGGCTCCACATCCAAATGCCAAGAGACTGAATAAAGTTGATTTAGTGGATATCTCATTCCAGGTATGAAGCAATCATACCAGATGTGGATGGAAGATAAGCTGGAATGGCAATGCAGATCCTACCACCATGAAGGTCCCATCAGTGAGGAAACCATAACAGCCCAAGGCAACCTTGGGCAAAGCTCTGTCTGAAGCTGGACTGTAAAAGCATCAAGTTGTGATCTGGCAGCAGATGGTATGAAGAGCTTTGCTGCCCTGTGTCCTGTGAATGTTTGGTATGCTCTCATTATGGCAGCAGAGTGAGTTTTCAGCTGGTCATTCAGGTTCTGCAAGCCTTGAAATGCACCCTGGAGTAGAAAGGTCTCCACTGATACCAAGACAGGAGTTGTCTCCACAATATGGACGTTCAATGTAACGTTCCTGAAAGCCCAAAGATGCACAGAATGGCTGGGAGAAATTGAGCAGTGTGTAATCTCAAGGGGTCCCTCAGCTGCCAGTCACTCAGTGAGAGAGAGATGTCCTCTTCCCAGTTGAGATGGGTTCCTCTGGTGAATGTCTTGGCATGGCCCTCTACACCATGGAAAGGTTGAATGGTAGGACCTTGCACATAATATTTTCAGCCTGGTACTCAAACAGAAACACAAGAGTAAAGTCCTGGAGGGTCATGAGACAGGAACCATCCCTGTTCTTGACCAGACAAGACAACAGCAGCCACTGTCACCACGCTGAACATCGACTCAAGAAGGAAACAGCCTCCTCTTCTTTCAGAAAGTGCAAAATCTTCTTCCTTGGTAGCATCAGCTGCAACAGAGAGCTGATCTCCTGCCAAAGGAAACTCGTGTAGGACCAGCCTCTGGAAAGGGAGGGTTGTGAGCAAGCAAAAGGCAAATGGAGAAGCATCATCATTGGGCTCCTGCTTCAAGAGTCTCCAGCAATGTTCTGCCTTGTTCTGTGGTACAAGCAGAACCCCAACAAGACTGGGAAAGGGAGATGGTACAAACCTCTTCAACACATCCACGTTTTCCACTGGCACTTTGTTGGCCCTTAACCTCCAACTCATTGAGAGGACTTTGCTTCAGTCTTCTCAGCTAACATGGTGGGGAAACTACCAGAAACTTTGCTTAGCACCATCCCACCGTGGCATTTCGCTGTAGATATTCCTGCAACTTCTTTTTCCCCTCCTCCTCAGCACAGGGCTGAGCAGTCCAACTGAAATTCCTGTGCTCAGGAATGCACTAGAAGATCCTAACACACAGGTCAGCAGATACCATCTCATTGCTACATCTCATTCAGAGCCAAAGGTGACTTTTGAAGAGATGATGGAAGAATTCTCATAGACAATTCAAAAATGACCAGCTTGGAGATTTTAACACACAAAAAAAAATCAAGGAAGGAAATGCATCACTAGAGGATCTCCAAACCACAGAACGTTTGCCCTTGGTGGGCAGCACAATGAAAGGGCACTGGGCACACGTTGGTCTACATTTCTAGGATGCCCTGTAAAGACATGGAGATTGATGGAGATAAGATGGAGATAATAACTTGATGGTCTTTTCCATCAGTTGGACAGAATAAGATATGACCTTGAAGAGCAGCATGGAAAGTTGTACTAGATATTAGAGGAGGAACAAAAAAAAAACCCCCAGACAAGCACTAAACACAAGGTTAGTGAAGCTCTGGAGCAAAGTCTCCAACACTGAAGGTCTTTTAGAGCCAGCTAAGATTGGTGGGCTCGGCAAAGGGCTGGTGTAAGCGATCACTTGAATTCCTTTCAGCTTGGTACGTGAAGGAGATTCTGGAGGCTCCCTTTTATGTAAAGAAGCTTTGGTCCACTGATGGTAGAGTCACCAACCAAGCAAATCTGAGACAGCACTAGGACATACAGGACCAATCAGTTGGCAACAGAAGTCTTTTTTGATGGTAAACTTGGTTTGTAGTCAACCACTTCATTCTCCCAGCTGTGTATAACTTCTTTTAGCAACGTTGAAAGCAGGAGGGGCTCCATTATGCTTCACTGCTACTGGTTTCAAGAAGGACAGTCAGACAACCAGGACATTGAGAAAAGAAGGTTATCAGAAGTAGTCAACATGGTTTCACTAAGGGGAAATCATGCTTGACCAATGTGGTAACCTTCTATGATGTCACCACCAGTTGGGTGGATAAGGGGACAGCAGTGGATGTTGTCTACCTTGATTTCAGCAAGGCTTTTGATACTGTCCCCCACCACATCCTTGTAGCAAAGCTTAGAAGGTTTGGGATAGATGAGTGGACAGTGAGGTGGATTGAGAACTGGCTGACTGGCAGAGCTCAGGAGGTTGTGATCAGTGGCACAGAATCCAGTTGGAGGCCTGTAACTAGGGGTGTCCCCAGGGGTTGGTACTGGGTCCAGTCTTGTTTAACATCTTCATCAAGGACCTGGATGTAGGGATAGAGTCCACCCTCAGCAAGTTTGCTGATGATATGAAGCTCAGAGGAGTGGCTGGCACACCAGAAGGCTGTGCTGCCATTCAATGAAACCTGGACATGCTGGAGAGTTGGGTGGAAAGGAACCTGATGAGGTTCAACAAGAGCAAGTGCAGAGTCCTTCACCTGGGGAGGGACAGCCACATGGACCAGGACAGGTTGGGGGAGACCTGCTGGACAGGAGCTCTGAGGAAAAGGACCTGGGTGTGCTGGTGGGCAGCAGGTTGGCCATGAGCCAGCAGTGTGTCCTTGTGGCCAGGAAGGCCAACAGTACCCTGGGGTGCATTAAAAAGAGCGTGACCAGCAGGTTGAGGGAGGTTCTCCTCCCCCTCTACTCTGCCCTGCTGAGGCCACATCTGCAGTGTTGTGTCCAGTTCTGGGCTCCCCAGTTCAAGAGGGACAGGGATCTTCTGGAGAGAGTCCAGCAGAGGCCACAAAGATGCTGAGGGGCCTGGAGCATCTCCTGTGTGAGGAGAGGCTGAGAGAGCTGGGACTGTTCAGCCTGGAGAAGAGCAGCCTGAGAGGGGATCTGATCCATGTCCATAAACATCTGAAATGTGGGGGCCAAATGGGTGGGGCCGGGCTCTTCTGGGTGGTGCCCAGTGACAGGACAAGGGGCAATGGGCACAAACTGGGACACTGGGAGTTCCAGAGAAACTGAAGGAAAAACTTCTTTGCTGTGAGGGTGTTGGAGCCCTGGGCCAGGCTGCCCAGAGAGGGTGTGGAGTCTCCATCTCTGGAGATGTTCAAACCCACCTGGACACTTTCCTGTGTAACCTGGTGTAGGGAACCTGCTCTGGCAGGGGGGTTGGACTGGATGATCTCCTGAGCTCCCTTCCAACCCCAACCATTCTGTGACTGTTCGCAGTGACATGTGTGTTCTGGCAACATGGCAGGCATCATTGCCTACAATTAAGGTAGCACAACTACCAGTAATGAAATAACTGCAGAGGAACTGTGTCCTTCAACTGAATCCTGAAGCAATGACCGTTCCTATCCTCACCAAGAGAGGAGGAGACTGCCTGGTGTGTTACTGCTCACACATTAAAAGCTCTCATGACAGGTTTTTATTAAATCCATGTTGCTTTGCATGGGAAACTGGCCAGCTGAGACTTCCAGAAATTATCATCTTGATCACCTCCCTTTTGGGGCACTGACTTGAGAAGCCCTCAAGAGAAAAAGACAGGGAATGGGCCTGAATGTGTATCCTCAGAAAAACAAACCAGATCTCTGTAACACCACAGCAGCTAAAAGGAGTGCTCTCAAAGTCACGTTACCCTGAGAAATCCTCTGAGTGTAGAGAAGAAACATCCGCAAACTAAATGTGTCCCTCAAGAGAGGAGGTGTTGACACGACACCACGGATGGGATTTCACCCAAAGTCAGCTGCAGAAACCAAGCATTTCAAGAATCCCACCACACTTAGTGGTGACAAAGGAAGCAGAAGACATCTCTTAACACAGGCACCTACTTTGAGATAAGATGAAATCTGAAATCACACCCCCCTCTCTCTCTCTTCTCCCCATCGACTGCTAGAGCACCAGGGACTGACTCAAATTAGATGTCTCTTGGGACAAGATGATAGCTGGAAGGATTTTCACCATCAGAAATGGCTTCCTGACAAAGCACAAAAAGCCCATGCAGAGACTTAAGCCCTGAGAACTTTCTAGGCACCCACAGCTCTTCCCTATACATCCTCCATGTCATTAACACAATGAAGTGTTCCACCAAACAGTAATGTGACAAAAAGCCACAGTCCTTATTCTGCTTGCTCACCACAAGCCTACCTCAAAGATCATCCATCATCTGTCTTTTCAAAAGCCATTCTGGACAAAACCACAACAAAGAATACTATAAGAAGGCAGCTGAAGTGTTGATAGTCAAGTTGAGTCACGGCAGCTCACGGAGGGAACGCTAAATCGAGTGTTGCAAGCTAGGAGGTTACATCATAGCTTTGACTTTTCCTCAGAGAAGAAGATAAGCACAAGAGACAAAACAAGATGCAACATTTCCATCAACAAATGCATGGGATGTAGAAAGGACAGCCCTGGAGCCACTATTTCCTTCTCTGCATCCAACCCACCTTCATGATCTCATGTCAGTCTCTCAGGCTGTCCAGACTGGGCATCACCTACCTGATTAAATTGTCAATGACTTGTTCTTTCCTTAGTTTTGGCTCCTCTTGTTCTGTTTCAATGAGTTTTCCTTCTTTGTCTGCTCAGAGCAACCAGAGCTGCTGTCTCAGTGACCCATAAAGCCTGGTTCATCTGGAATCTCCAGCCCTACATCATCAGAAAGGCACAGCCCAGGATGCAACACCGTGCTTAGAGGGCTCATTCTTCCTCCAACTCATTTAGCTCCAGCAAAGATCTCTAGATGCTTGGCATTCTGCATCCAGGTGTTGTTCTAAAACCCAAGTTTGGATGTTTGCTTTTTATTTATCTCCAAATCTCAGTTGGAGACCAACCTTCCTTCCCCAGCAGCGAGAGGACAGCTCGTTGCACTAGATTCTCTGATACATTTCTATTTTTTCCCTCTCTACAAGGAGGGAAGGGTCACAGCTTAGCCAAGATCTGAAACACCTTTGGCTTCATCTCCCTGATTTCTTGGTCTTTTACCTTTGCTTCTACAGCAGAGGAAGGTCCTCACAAAGGGACCACTCAATTACTTGTGGCTCCTTTCAGTAGACCACAGCAGGGCAGGGGTGTCTGCACCTCCCACTTTGTTTGATTTACAACCCAAAAGTCTTCCTCCTGGAGAGATGACCTAGAAGACACCACTCCCCCTTCTCAAATGTTTAGTAAGATCCCTGAAGAGGATTCCTAAGCTTTTGGGGTTTGTTTTGGTTGGGTGGGGTGGGGTTTTTTTGGAGTTCTTTTTAAGTTGCAGCACTTTGAGACAAAAACACTGGGGCTGGGATTCCTGATTTACAGGAGTTTCTGTTGCTGGAGGGGACAACCCAACTTATCAAGTGACATACAGACAGGGACTCAGCTATGCTCATGGAATGATCTCCTCTGAAGCCCCAGCAGAAGACCCCAGTGAGCCAATCTGATACCCAGACTCTTCCCTGGCAGAGCAAAGACCCATAGTCTTCAAGTAGTGGTGACAAAAGTCTCCTCCACCGATGACACTTCACACCTGCCATGCACCTCTGTCTTTGCAGCCCTTTCCTGACACACCAGAAGTCTTCCATCTGCAATCATCTGCAGCGAGGACAGCAATGTAAGGATAAAAATTGCAATTATTTTTAACTTTGGAAAGGATTAATCTGAAATTCCAGGTCTTCCACTTCATCCTCATTTTGATGTAGATGGAAACTCATGAAAACTCATGGAAACTCATGAAAATGGAGCTTTGGAAAGAAAATGAAGCAGCAGTCTTGTATCCTGATGGTGGATTAGCTTCATACCTTCAGCCCTTGTGTCCTACATAAGGTTCCTCTCCCTCCCTTTCCCCTTCATGGGGTTGTTGAGGGTGAATTTAGAGCTTGATAACAGAACCTGAACATTCTGCTGAAGCAGAATAAAGCTGATTCTGTCCAAGCTCAGTTCTTAGCTAGACCTCACACACTAGTGTTGGGTCCCCAGGACATGTCACTCTAAAACCAAGTCAATTTGGGGTGTAGGAGAGGTGACAAACACGCCAGGAGTGTATGTGTCTACCTGTGAAAAGAAAGGGGTTGGGTTTTTTTTTTACCAGACTCCACAGATGAAAGCTTAAGGAATAACCCTTCTAAGCTTCCTTGATCAGCTGGCTTTGCTGTGGAGTGAAGGGCACACCTGAGAAGATTAGCAGTCTATCATGGTCAATCATGGATAGAGGAAACAGAGTTTAAAAATAGAGAAAAGTCCAGCAACTCCCAATGTCTGCTCAAGTTGGGTTTTGCTTTCCTTATGATCTGGTTTCTGTTAATAAAAAATAAAAAACAACCAAAAAACAACCCCAAGGGAGCAGAGGTGTTATCAGTGCAAAGCTTCTCCAAGTAGAGGTAGAAAACACCTAAGAATAAATTAGAGTCTGCTCTTCTTATGAGAAAGCAGATATTAAACTGATAATTGGACAGGTGGGCAATAGAGCACCTTAAAGTTAAACCTTAAAGTTTAACTTAAAGAGCCTTAAAATAAAGAGCCCTTAATAAACCTTAAAGTTTCTGGACAATCACTTAACAGGGATCTCTAATTTGTTATAAATACTTTACTGACTTGCCTGCTATGCTATGAACATCCACAGAGGAAATATTGCCTAGTGAGATTGATTCTTATTCTACCTTTAAAAACAGCCTATATATTATTTTTTATATATATATATATAAAAATATATATATAATATATAATATATAATATATAATATATATAAAATATAAAATATATATTATATTATATTATATTATATTATATTATATTATATTATATTATATTATATTATATTATATTATATTATATTATATTATATTATATTATATTATATTATATTTATTATATATATAGGGTCCTATATTTTCTATATGGTTTTAGTAAAGGCTACTGTGAGTATGAAGGCAGAGGACCATCTAAATTTGATAAAATGTCATATTACTTGAAAGTCAAAAGTCTATTTTAGAATAAAGTAATTTAAATTGAAATATATATATATATATATTTAAGTACTGAAATATCACATAGTTTAAATGAAGCAGATAATGATTTGGCAGAGTTTTTGCAGGAACACCACTCTGGGCATCCTTGCAAATGATGAATAGTGTGCAAAGGGAATGCAGTGGCATAATACAAAGATGGGAATGTCCACAGTCCAAAATCTGGTGGACTTCAGCCAGCAGAAGTGTCCATGGTCACACACAAGTTCTTGTATGCACCCTCCTGTGCTGTGTGACCCACAGGACAAGCTACTTCCTTCCTTAGGTTTACTGTAGTTTCTTTAAGCTGCTGGGTGCTGAAAGGGTATTTGTGGGGTTTTCTCTCCTTTCTATTGTTGCTTTAACTCTGCATCATGTCCACAACCTTTAAAAAGCCAAATTTTACAAATCCAAAAATCACAACAACCCCACAACCCCATCCATCACCACAGTGTTACTAAAATACAGGCTCTGAGCCCAGCTCTGTCCTGTTCCTCACTAATTCTTTACTTAAGTAACAATTATGAGACAGCTTGGCTGGTGCAAGGCTAAAAGGATTGGGCTGTAAGATATTAGCACATCCCAGAGGCGTGTGCATCCCTACCCACAGCCCAAACATCATCCAGGCACAGCACAGTGGCTGAGCCAGCCATTACAGGATACCTGAGTGTCAATATATAGCTAATAAAAAATCATAATATAAAAAATCTAATATTTTCTCTTTGAAATTGTGAAAGTAAGAGGAAAAAGATAAAAAAAAAGAAAGAAAAAAGAAGAAGAGACAGATATAGCCCCTTTAACCCCAAAAAAACACCACATAGTCAGGAAGCTAAAGGGACAAGTGGTAATATTGATGATAGCTAAATCCCATTATTCCAAACTAGCAGCACAAAAATCCACTCACCTGATGAACACTCTGCTAGGCTCCACTTGCAACCTGAATAGTCTGCTGCTAGGAAGCCTGACAATAAAATGCAAGTGTAAAAGGCTGAACAAAGGCTAAATACTACAGTTGGGGAAGGGAGAGGGGTGGGGGGAGGCATTAAGTGGGGTAATTAATGTATTCAGAGAAAATACATTCTTTTGCTTACTAGGTGAATTCATAAATTTAGTGTCCACAATTGAGTAACACCCCAATATTAGGCACAAGAAATAAAATGTTTCTACCTTTATACAGAATATTATGTGTGTAAGTGGGAGGTAGAGTGAGTGGGAGGCAAGTAGAAGATAATTGTACTGTGTTCTACAAAAATATTTAGATGAATGACTTAATTGGACCAGAGAGGCCCCAATGAGAAATGGTTGCAGAGAAGTCAGAGTAGTAAAATCCATCTCGGAGAAGCTCAGGCCACCTCCAATAAAGCTCTCCAGTATTTCCTGCCTAACGAGGAATGAGAAATGAAGGAGACACAGAAATGGTTGCCAAAGTGGCATTTCTATGTATCCCAAGAGCAGGAGGCTAGAAAATTCATGAAATCCAGGCATTTGGCCTCGTTGGTCCCTGAAAGGAGCTCAATGTATTTTGGAGGCTACGTTAGATCTCAATGAGTTTCACAAGTTCATCCGCTGCGCGATAGATCACATGTGAACACGGACATTAGCATACACGACAGAGCATTTAGCACATGGAGATACAAAGCAGCTATTGTTCTGGCAGTAAGGGAATCTGTAACCAGATAGTCTCTGGCTTCATCTAAAAACCCATTTTCCCAGCATTTTGCTGACTTGTTCAGCAGGAACTTCTCTGCCTACAACAGAGCGCACATTCATGGCCAACGAACGGGTCCAAAGTGATGGGTTGAGTGCCCCACTCCTGGCCCCTGCACCTCTTTACTAGGGGAAATCGTGTTCTTAACCCAAAAGAGGTGATGTGAACCCACAGCCAAGCAAGATTCACAACTTTTGGAGGAGGACAACACCTTGGGAAGATGTTCATAGCTTTATCTTGCAGATAAGGAAAGCTGCAACTCTGGTGTCTCTGCTGGAGCCTTACCTCATGCTAGTTCCCACACTAGCTCCAAGGAGGTAAGCACTCTTCTTTTTTTCCTCAAGGGGAAAAAAGGGGATAGACACACACCTTAAGGGTCCTTTTTTCTCTTCTTCAAAGCACACCCTTCAAATCCAGCTATAAAAGCACCCCTGCTACAAACCAGCCCACACCCTCGTCGCGACGGTGTTAAGCGTCACGGCGCTTTGGCGTCTGCAGCCTGTCTTCTTTATAGGACAAGGGACCCATTTGGCACAGATCTCCTCCCCTTCCCCCTGTGTAGGACCTGGCTGATCTTCAGCAAGGTAAGCAATAAATCATGGTGAATACACAACTCAAGACATGGAACATATCAGGTAAAGAGCAAGTTTTTACAGTCCACATTCCTTCTTTTTTCACACACCACCGTCTTCCATTGCCTGGGCTGCAAGGCAGGTGGGATGGGTTCCTACCTCTCTCTCCCAAGAGTACTTAATTCTTGGTATGCTACTGCCTCTGGCAGATTCCTCCCTTTTAAACTCTGCACATCTGTTGATAAAATAAAATAGAATGAAAAGCTTGGACTCTGGCTTGGTGACTAAAGGCACAGAACATTTGTGCATCCAGGCAGAGCCCGAGTCACGCAGGTTGGGTGGTGGGAAGCTTCTTTGCACGCTAAGAGAAAGCAACAATGGGTGCATGGGAGAGAAATGATTATTTGCTTCGCAGAAACTAGAGGTTTTCCAGGTGTTTTCTCCCTGTGGGTCTCACCCCAGATGCACAGGGGCCTGCAAAGGGGAGATTCGTGACACACGGATCCGCACGGCCAAAAACTGCAAGAAGAATCAAAGCAGCCGCTTGCGTAACAGCTCGTCCTGTCGCTTCCCAGGGCAGGACAGAACAGGTTGGAAAACACTTCCCAAGAGTAAAAAGAGATGTGGTGGCTGGAGAATCCCTTCTCCTTTGCATCTGCTGTGGATGATTCAGACTGGAGTCCCCCTCACAGGCTGCAGGAACGATGGCTCTGGCTCAGACCGCAGGTCTATCTGGATCAGATGTGAACAAGCTGATCTCTGACAGGAGCAAACAAGCAGAAAGCCTAAAACCCAGCCAAGTCCAAGTCTTGTTAATTTATGGTGGGACTTCAAACTTCTTAACTCTTATTTGGAAGTGCAACTTGGACCCTTTTTTTGCAAAGAAAACATACCAGGAACCTCCAAGAAGATCTGGGTGAGGACATCATAAGGCATCGGCAGGTTGGAGCAATGGGAAACAACTATGAGCCAAATTCACTGATGGTTTCTAATCGAACACAAACCCCCCCAGATGCTGATCCCTGTGACTTCAAAGGGGTTGAGCACATTATATTTATGCCAGCAATAAAACTCAGCTTCCATTAGCTATATGTTCACCATTTAAACGCAGTGGTCCTGTTGTGCACACACCAATTAGAATCCCCTAATGGGAGTACAAAGCTTTTTTGGGGGGGGTTGGTTTTGAGTTGGTTTTTTTTTGATGGGAAGGGGTAGAAGGGAAGAGATCAACCACCTCAGGGGAATATCAGAGAGCCTTTCACTGCAGGGTCTTGCATTCAAATCTGTCATAGGCCATTGGGAACAGATGGCCAGTGCTGAAGGCTGTTCTAACTTACATGAAATGAGGGATTTTCTCAGTGTCCACTGGTGGACAACTGATTGAAGCCACAAAGACAGTGCTAGTGGTTTCTGGTAGAGAAATGAAGGGATTACTTGGGTATGAAAGCAACTACCTGATCAAAGGCACCTCCTTCCTGGAGGGCACTGAAGCAAATCGCTGGCAGCTTACGGCTGCCGCTGCCTGCACAGCGCAGGAACTTCTGGCTGCACAAGCCTGGAGCTGGGTCTGAGACTGCCTGCTTGAGCTGTCATCAGCTCCTCCAACTCATCAGCACCAGTTCCTGTTCACATGTCCCTCTGGACATGTTTGAGGTTTTGAAGATTAAAATCATGGTGGAGGGAAATGGAGAGGAGGAAGTTCAGGGATCTGTGGCAATCAGGAGGCAAACTCGTAGGGTGGGAAAGTTTGTTATGATTTTTAAGCTTGATAGGGGATTAATAAACAAGACAATAATTAATTTTAACCCAATTCCAAGCTAGTGCTCCTTCAAGTCTTTCCCTTCTCAGAGTCTATGCCTTCTCCAGGGCACACTTGGGATGGGCAGATGGCAAAAAGTCCACCAGTGATCGAGTGCCCCCGCAGCAGAAGGGGGCCATCAGAAAGTATTAATCAGAGAGGAATTTGTACACATCAGGGAATAAATTAAGCCAAAGGATCCAGGGGGTCAAATTTAGGCTTAGAAATGCCACCTCTGGTTTTGGAAAAGATTCAGAGGAAACCACTTTGGGAGAAATTGGTTTGTTTCTGGGTTTTTTTTTCCTTCTTGGTACCTGTTTTGCAGCTTCACGTGGTCTCACAGAAGCACGTGTGTGCTCCTGACCACACTTTGCAACAGTGGCTGGTGTGGCTTCAAAAATACCAACCTGCTGATGGACTCATGCAGTCAAGGAGATAGCAGCCTCCCCAAACAAGCAGAAACCACCATCCTGTTCTCATGTGCTGGCCTGCCAGGGTCTGCAGTGCAGAGAAAATAGGGCGATTCCCCTGCAATCTTCCTGCACAGCTGTTTACGAGCTGCGGATTACCGCTGTCACATGAGCTGCTTTACAGCAAAGCCAAGCTGTCTTCATGAGCTGAGAAGGTCACTGGGAGACAGGAGCCTTCAGGGACAAACACATCGCCCTCTACTGCCACCGATTTACTTCCCAGAGGGATGTCAGGTGGCAAGAAAAGTGTTCCTGGCTGGTCAGAGGGCAATGAAAAATGGTTTTACCTTCAAGCCCTCTGCCCAGCTCTTGGTAGGACTCATCCAGTGAAACAGGAGAGGAAGGATATCCCCAGGGGTTAGTCTCACATTGTCCATTTGCCAGGCTGCAATCAAGGTGCTGAAAGGCTGGAACAGTCCTTACAGTGATAAATTTACCTTCTCTTCCTTGTGTGCCCACAGACAATGGCATCCCACCAACCTTTTTGACAAGGCCACCCAAGTGTCACCAACCCAGGGATGCCAAGGTGGAGCTGCATCTCCCCAGGCTCCTGTGCAACCTGCTGAAGCCTCAAAGCATAAATGAATCAATCCTATAGCAAGAAATGTTGTCCTCTTCAAACCCAAAATCTAACCACTGAACATCAAGGCCAACAAAGTGGAATGAGTTTCACCTTGGAAAACACAGAAGTCTGAAGGTGCAGTGTGGCCACACAGGAAAATGGAGAAAAAACTGCCATTTTCATCATCCTGCCATAGGCAGGTCTGGTGGGCAGTGAAAACTGCAAGTGAGAACACTCACAGGCTCCGTGGTTGAAGGATGGGGGCTCTTTACTATGCCCCAGAGGCATGAGACAGATGGGGTTTTGCTTTTAGGCTTTAAAATTAGTCCCTGCTATGGAGATCCAATGAAGAGGATAAATACAGCCACAGAATGATCCTCTAGACATGCTCAGAAAAAAGCAATAGGGGAACTCAAGAGGTCAGACCCTGTGAAGAAAGCAGCTGAGGCTGCTTTCAAAGAGAGGCAGAGCACTTCTGAAGGTAAAGAAACCAAACAGCACCTTGAGCAGGTTGGAAATGTCTCCACAGTAACCTGGGCAGTGGGAATGAACAGTCCAAAGAGGAGCGTGAAGTGGAGGAGGCTACACTGAGGACAGCAAGTGTGAGTAGCTCTGCAGGGAGGAAGCTTTGGTTTCCTACACAAGACTAGGAGCTTTGTAAATGGACAGACACTCAACACACTGAATCACAGAATCATCAAGTAGTTTGGTTGGAAAAGACCATTACAACCATCTAGTCCAACCATGAACCCAGCATTGCTAAGTTCACCACTAAACCATGTCCCTAAGCACCACATCTACACGTCTTCTAAATCCCTCCAGGGATGGGGACTCCACCACTGCCCTGAGCAGCCTGTTTCAGTATTTGACAACCCTTGCAGTGAAGAATTTTTTCCTAATATCCAATCTAAACCTGCCCTGGTACAACTTGAGGCTGTTCCCTCTTGTCCTATCACTTATTGTTTGGGAGAAGAGCTGTACTTGGGGAAGTCCTGGCTTGGAGTTTATTTCACAGGGTATTTCTCCTTCTAGCAGGGTGCCCAGCAGTGGGGAGTTCACAAAACCCAGCTCATTTCATAAGAAGCCTCACACAGTAACAACAGCTTGTTGGGATTTCAGCCAGCTTCCCATTTGGATCAGGTTGCACCCTCCGCCCACTGACAACCATTAAGAGCCTGGAGCTCACAACCTGCCCTGGGGTCACACCAGCCTCCATCCATTCAAAGGCCAGCAGTATTTTCCACAGCTCTCCAGTGTACAGTAGGAGAGGGTGGTCTGATCCAGCCCAGCTCATAGCCACAAGGATATCTTGCTAAGGAAGGCAAGAACTGTGTCCTGCTGTCATGAAACAGCAGATTGCAGCCCAGTTCTGCTGTGACGTGGGGGTGCAGGGGAATTAGAAAGCCCCTCTCCATCTGCCCTGATTCAGTGTAATCACAGGCTGCTCTTGCAATTCCCCAAGCCCTTGAATGATGTCAGGGGTACAAGCAGCATGGCACAGGTAGAAAACCAACAATGACATCTCCAGCTTTGTCTGTGGTCACAGCACTCACCCATCACTACATAGATGGGGACAAGGGGATGCTCCAAAGCAGGAGATCGATCACCTTGCAAGTTAAAATCTGTGCTGAAAGATGCTACAGCTGCTCTACAGCAGGGACCATTGCCCACCCTGACCCCCAGGCAGTGAGGGATCAGTTGGGATTAGTGGCAGAAGAAACTATGCCCTACAACTCAAGACACAAGTCTTGCTCTGCTCTAGGAAGCAGCTCACCATGCCAGCATGCAAGGAGGTTGAGCTGGGACCTCTCATGCCTGGAGGAGCAGGAGAATAAGCAGAGATTGTGCCAGCAGGATGAAGTTGTTCTTAGTTGTCTCCTGTCTGCTGTGAAGGTCTTCCAGAGATGGGCTACAATACCCAACATCTCACAGGGCCCAAAAAGCCAAGGTGGGGAGCTGCCACATGCTCAGCATAGGCTTGAATAAGTTCTTATTACAGGCAGAATCCATTACATACAAACTCCATCCTGGGAGCACTGAGCAAGGAGAAGTGAGCACAGGCTGGTTTTGATCTCAACTCAACCTACCATCCACCCAGTTCAACACTTATGGGTTTGAGTGCTCAGATCCAGACAGTTGAGCTCTATCCACACAGCTATGTCCAGCAGAAAGAGCAGAAAGCTGCCTTCCTCAGCCTGATGTTGCCTGTGGTCCTCTCATGAGTACCACCACCCTATTTGCAAAGGTGGCAGGAGCCCCATGAAGAAGCTCTGCTGGGACAGCTCTGCCAACCAAGCTTCTCATCTGGGTTAGGTTAGGCATGGAGGAGGAGGCCTGGAAAAATGACTCACCAACATCTGGGATGGGTCAGGAGAGTGATGCAGAACTAAAGCAGCTCCACAGAGCTGGTTTTCTGACTCCACCTGTGCCCTTTTCTTTAGGCCAAGAGCTATAAATAAATCAGCACCGTGCTGAAGATGTGCAGCCTGTCAGGAGAACACCTCCCTACCCCAGCCTGGGGCCAAAGCACGGAGCCCCAGACAGTGGCACTAATGAGATCTGCTGGTAGACAGGCTACACAAACACCTCCATCCCTTCCCATCCCAGTTCTTGGACTGGAAACAGTGGCAAGCAAGGAAATGTTTGTCCATTCAGTTCTTCTTCAGTTCTGTCCATGCTTCCAGATGGATCAACAACAAAAGACTCACCCCTCCATCAAACAAAACCCTATACACTGCTCAACCATCCAACAAGCCAAGAGCCATGTGCCTTGTCACCCCCAGATATCCAGATTTAGGGGTGTTAGTATGAGGGGAACAGTAAAGCTGAGGACCTCAGTAACGTGGCTCTCAAAGCCCAGTTGTTGGGGACTTGGTCACCATAAACTGAAACCAACACCTGGAATTCAACGTGAACGTTGGTGATGGTAAAGTCACCCCAAAAGTCTCATTAAAAGATGGAGAAAAGCGAGATCTAGTGAACACAAATCCATGCCACATATCTCACTTCACCTGCCAAAAAGCTTGGACTCTTTTCAGTAAGTGTCCTGCACTGAGCAGCTCCTTCTGAAGCCACATGGATTATTGAGGGACCATGAGATGAAGACACAGAAGCCTGGACAGATATCATACAAACACACCAAATCAAGAGGCTTCAAGTACAACCCAATTAATTTCCAGTCAAGCAGCACATTCATTCATCAACCAGATCAACTTTTGTGATGAAGGGTCATCATGGGAAGGAAGGCTCAAAAGCCTCATCCAACCTGGCCTTGAACACTTCCAGGGAGGAGGCACCATCCCTGGAGGTATTTAGAAGACATGTAGATGAGGTGCTTTGGGACATGGTTTTAGTGGTGGACCTGGCAGTGTTGGGTTTATGGTTGGATTCAATGATCTTAAAAGGCTTTCCCACCCAAAATGATTCTATGATGCAAACTCTGTTTCCTTCCTTAAACCCATGTTCATCCCCAGCCCAAGCCCACGCTGCAGCCAGGGCAGGGCATGGTGGGAACAGCATCTCCTGCACCCAACACATTCACCTTTCCATCCTTTCATGCTCAAAGCAACCACATTCCTTTGCCTTCTCAGCCCCTGAAGATCTCAGACCAAACATTCCTTAAAATCCATGTGCTTCAGTGAAGCTGAGCTTTTATGGAAAAATGAAAAAAAAAAGGTTTATTCCTGACTGCTGCTCCAATGAGAGTTGTGTTTTGGCACTAAAGTGGATGAACATGTAAAATAATTGAGATCCCTCAAATATTGAGCTTCCCAACATAAGAATTCAGAAGGTGGATCAATGAACACAGTGTCAGGAGATCTGAATTTTCCAAGAGAAATTCAAGATCAGCAGGAAGAACTTGAGCTTTCTGTTCTGATCACAAAGATGGGAACTGCTTTAGGTAAGTAAGAGCAGAATAAAATATCACAGCAGACATCAGGCAGCTTCTCTTTTTCCAGTTCATGGATAAAGAAGAAACTCTGCCCAACGTGGAGTCGATACCAATCCTGCTTCCTTTTCCAGACCAGAACAAAAGGGGAACATATTGCAACTATGCTGAGAGAGGAGGGCTGCTGTCTATTTCTTTAAATGTCATGTTAATACCTTGTAATCAGCTTTAATTTTTAAACAGACCCAGCCCTCCTGTCCATTTCCCCTAATTCAGGACACGTGGAAGGTAAATGGCCTCTGCTTAAATCGGGACAGCATCAGCTGTGACAGCTGGAGAGCCTGTAAGTCTCAATTGCCTGATAACAGGAATGGATGGCAAAACTCACCAGGGGAGGAGAAATAGGGAGGGCAAAGGAGGTGCTGGAGATGCAGTAAGGTCATTGAGAAGCCAAGAGATAAGGCCAGACAGGGCACAGCTCATTTACTGGATGGAAACTCACTGAAACCAACAGGACTCAAAGAAATGCTGGAAGTGATGAAACAGCAAAGGACTTGGCAGTGACTCCCCACCCCTAACAACGTTGGTTTCCCTTTTGGGGTATTGCTAACACCATCACAAACACACTGAGAAGGGAAGACAAGTGTCTTTTAGGGGACAGCAACAGATGAAGCCAGGAACTGAGCAGCTCCTGGCATCTCTCCAAGATGCTGCCTTCTCTCTTTGTGAGCTCAAAGGCACATTTCAGAGCTAAAAACCAGCCTGTAGACTTCACGTGAGATTTAGACACACAACAGGGGCAGAAAACCCCAGGTGGGAAGTTCTCCTTGTGCTCCTCCAACACTGCTACCTTTGCTAAGAGGCTACATCAGGAGTACTCATTATGTAAAAACTTTTTCCCCCAAGGAAATCAAGTAAGAAAGCTGAAAGCCTACCCCAAAAACCAAACAGCACCCAGAAATAACCATTCTGTGTCTGTGTCCAGGGTCTTACCAAGGTCATTCAACATGTCAAGGGAAGCCCTAAAGCCAGCAGCACCCAAGTGTGGTGGCATCTACCTCCAACCTCCTGCTCTACTCAAACAACCCAGGTAAACTGTGCTGAGTTGTGTGAAGCCGGCTCCGTGTAACACAACTGCATGTTGGTGTAGGTAGTGGTTAGAACCATAGACTGGTCTGGGTTGGAAGGGACCTGAAAGCTCATCCAGTCCCAACCCCCCTGCCAGCAGCAGGGACACCTTCCACTAGACCAGGTTGCTCAAAGCCTCATCCAACCTGGCCCAGAACACTTCCAGGGAGGAGCAGCCACAGCTTCTCTGGCCAACCTGGGCCAGGGTCTCACCACCCTCACACCAAACAATTTCTTCCTAATATCTAATCTAAATGTGCTCTTGTCCAGTTTGAAGCCACCACCCCGTGTCCTGTCACTGCCTGCCCTTGGCCAAAGTCCCTCCCCAGCCTTCCTGGAGCCCCTTCAGGTACTGGGAGGCCACTAGAAGGTCTCCCTGGAGCCTTCTCTTCTCCAGGCTGAACAGCCCCAACTCTCTCAGCCTGTCCCCACAGCAGAGCTGCTCCAGCCCTGGCATCATCCTGGTGGCCTCCTCTGGACTCATTCTAGCAGGTCCATGTCTTTCTTGTGTTGAGGGCTCCAGAACTGAACACAGCACTCCAGGTGGGACCTTACAAGAGCGGAATACAGGGGCAGAATCCCCTCCCTGTCCCTGCTGCCCACGCTGCTCTGGGTGCAGCCCAGGACACGGTTATTGGCTCTGGGCTGTGAGCACACGGTGCCGGCTTGATTAGTTGGACCAAAGGGAAAAACTTGGCCATCAACACAGGAGGAGCAGGACTTGTCTGAGCCACTATTTTTAGCTCCAGTTCGTGAGCAGACAAATCCTAATCATCAGTGGCAGCTGCCTCGTCATCAGTCCCAAGATGTCAAACCAAAGTTGCACAGGACCCACGACAGCTCAGTGACAGAAGGACAGCCTGAGCTGACTGCACCACCACTGCTGCCCAAAATCAGTACCCAAGAGTAAGGTAGGACAGCTGGAAAAACCATGAGGTCCATCACGAAGGGTTTAAAGCAGCAAGACAAGGCAAGCCATGCCAAAGTGAGCAGGAATCATCTGTGCTGGTAAGGTTCAGCACAGTCCAGGGTCTTGGAAATACTTTGGCTCTCATTGTGCTGGGAAAGACCTAACAGCACCACGCTGACTGCTGGCATCAAATGTCCTTCAACCAAGGAACAAGTGACAGGACAAGAGGAAATGGGCTCCAGTTGTGGCCAGGGCAGTTGAGATGGGATGTGAGGAAGAATTTCTTTGCTGAAAGGGTTCAGAGGCATTGGCAGGGGTTGCCCAGGACAGTGGTGGAGTCCCCATCCCTGGAGGGATTGAAGAGTTGCGTAGACATAGTGCCCATGGGTTCCTGGGCATGGTGGTGTTGGGTTGATGGTTGGACTTGATGATCTTAGAGGTCATTTCCAACCCCAGTGATTCTATGATTCTAAACCTGTGGCTGCTGTCCCACGATCCCAACACTGCATATTCCTCCCCACCCACACCCTGGATCCCTGGGCAGTCAGATGCTGACATGGAAAGGGTGCAGACGTGGAGATGACTGAGCTGCACTCAAGTATCCCCTTCTCTAGAGGGCACATGCAGGGAGCTGCATGTTCCTGACACAGAATAAGCTCATTTTAACTCAGGCTTACGCCAACATATTTTTCCTCAGAGTGCATCACGTCCACGCTGCTGGCCTCTCTTCTCCCCTGTCATCTGAAACACAGCTGCAAAAATTCTTTTCCTCACTTCTCTTTCAGATTGGGATGAAATCATACCTGTTTCAGGGCAATACTTCTTTAAAAAAATCTGTTCCCACCAGGAAGGCCCTACAAAAACTCTTTCCTTCCTGTCCTCTTGTACGCATACGAGCTGATCTGCACTTTGCCAAGCTGCTAGCGACTCACTTGGGTCCATTTTCCCTAAAAAGGAGATCCAACAGGAAAAAAAAATATATAAACTTCTTTTCAAGACTGACATTTGCAGCAGATTAGCCTCCAAGCCTCCCCCCCCATCTTTTTTTTTCCCTCTCACACAAAAAAAAGCCACCAGTTCCCAGCAGATCAGCGCTGCTGCACCTCCCTGTCCCCAGGCATCCAAAAGCAAGAACAGGCAGTTCCCTTCACTGGGTTTGCCTGATGGATCCCCTCCTCTACTTTCAAGCTCTCTAGGAGATGTGCACAGCCCAGGGGACAGGATCTCAACTCCAACCTTCACCTCCTGGATCTGCTTTCAACTGTAAACAGCCCAACTCCAGGCCTGGAGGTCTCTCTGCTGCCGAGAGGAGGGTTCCCCATCTCCCATCTGCGCAGCCGAGGGTGGAGACAAGTTTCCACCTGACACCTTATTGATTTTGTGTGGGAAGCTCAGCAGCCTCATCCAAAGCTGAAGGTTTTTTAGCATTTAAACCTCTTCTGATATAGAAATCACCAAGTGGAAGAGCTCTTCTGTGCAATAAGTTCCCCGTCACCCTAAATGCCGCAAGATGCGCTCCGGTACTGACGCCTTCGCTCCTCTGCTTGCGAAAGCAGGGAGCTTGCTAATCCCCCTCTGCCCACGTCAGAGTCCTAATGCTCTCCCTGGGCTTCCATCACAACTTGATAATCCTGGCTCACCCCCATGGGTAAGCACAGCTCCCTTTGGTCAGGTTGAGAATTGGGTTGGAATTGTTTTGGATGAGTAGGGGGATGGAGAAGGGCAAGACTCATTGTAGGCTGTTCTTAGTGCTCACCTGGACAGCTGCTGTGTCCATAGGATGGTTTGGGTTGGAAGGGACCTGAAAGCTCATCCAGTCCCAACCCCCCTGCCAGCAGCAGGGACACCTTCCACTAGACCAGGTTGCTCAAAGCCTCATCCAACCTGGCCGAGAACACTTCCAGGGAGGAGCAGCCACAGCTTCTCTGGCCAACCTGGGCCAGGGTCTCACCACCCTCACACCAAAGAATTTCTTCCTCACATCTCAGCTCCATCTCCCCTCTGCCACTTTCAAGCCATCACCCCTCGTCCTGTCACTCCCTGCCCTTGGAGTGACATTCCCTCCACTCCCCAGCCTTTCTGGAGTCCCTTCAGGTACTGGGAGGCCACTGGAAGGTCTCCCTGGAGCCTTCTCTTCTCCAGGCTCAACAGCCCCAACTCTCTCAGCCTTTCTCAGACAACATCAAAGTCTGTCTGCAGACCTCTGAATACACAACCCCTCCTCTTATACATCTGTAGGGAAAAAATGCAAGGATGTGCCCTCACATCATCCTCGTGGCCTCCTCTGGGCTGGCTCCAGTAGCTCCATGTCCTTGTGCTGTTGGTGGCCCCAGCACTGGAGGCAGCACTGCAGGGGGGGTCTCAGGAGAGCGGAGCAGAGGGGCAGAATCCCCTCCCTGGCCCTGCTGCCCACGCTGCTCTGGGTGCAGCCCAGGACACGGTTATTGGCTCTGTGCTGCCAGCGCACGGTGCCGCCTCATGTTGAGCTTCTCCTCCCCCAGCACCCCAAGTCCTTCTCCTCAGGGCTGCTCTCCAGCCATTCTCCACTCAGCCTGGATTTGTGCTTGGGATTGCCCTGACCCAGGTGCAGCTGTGACACCACCAGGCACATCAGTGCTCCCAGGAGTCTTTCCAGCAGCACATGAAGGAGACACATCAGTAAAACGTGCTTTGAGGAGAGGAAAAAAGGGAACAGTTGCTGCACACAAGGACCAAGGTGGTCAAGTGAGGATCCTTTGGGTCTCCGTCTGTGCTTAGCTCAGGTCTCTTAAATCAATTTCCTGATCACAGCTTGATTTCAAATCTTCCACTGTCACTTCTCCTCCAGCTCTTTCCACCATGCCTGTTTCTGAACCTCACCTGGAGCTGTGAGCACACCACCCGGCTCTTCCAAAACATCACACGCTACGCAAAACTGCAATAACTCCAGGTTTGTGACAACACCGAGTCCATTAAACCAACCTTCCTTGGGCAGAGAGTCTGCTCTGTCCTTCAGGGGCAGCACTGCACACTGCTACAACCCTGTGCAGGTACCAAAAGCTTCATTAATATTTAAAGACGAAGCCAGGAAGCCCGTAGCCAAAGCAGCTTTCAAGCCCCCGATCAGATCAATGGCAAACAAAAGGCTGCAGTATGAGGATGCTCCAGCAAGCGAGGCCCTGGCTGCAGGCTGGCACTGTCACTGCTTGTTCCCAACGCTGATCAAGTTTCTCTCCTCCAGTCCCAGTGGGCTGGGATGGCTCCAGCACCAGCTCATCACCCGGAGCTGCCCGTAGTGCACATCAGCAGCAGCTCCAGCGTGCACAGCTCCATCTTACCAGACCATTTTCAGTTTCCAGTCAGCTTCAGAAATCGGTGCTGCCACCATCCCCTTCTCTTCAGGAATATTACTCTGCTTGAAATATGACTTTGCTTTCAGATCAGCTACTTAAAAACAAAACATCTGAAGCTCCAAACCATGGGGGTCATCAATTCCATCATCACAACGCAGAGCAGATGCTCCAGAGGAGTAAGAAAACCACAATGCACTTAGCTAGTTTGCCAGTGCATAGGAGCAGGAGATCTTATTTCCTTTACCTATCAATGATCACAAGATGATCTGCAGCCCTTTCCCAGTTCAGCCACACTCCCTGTGACATGGAATTCAGCCCTACCTACTGAGACAGCCACAGACATACAGAAGTTGCTTTTTTTTTTAGCTGTTTTGGGTTTTTTTTGTATCACTTAATTATTATTCAGATGCCAAAGAGCAAATGGGAAAAATACCACATCAAGATAGAAACTAAAAAAAGTTTAAAAGATATTAATTACATTTAATGGCTAAAATCAATAAGATGGGGATAAATTTATGTCCCTTCCAGGGAAAGTAGTGTGGGTAAGGGATTGGAATCCCTCAGAAAGGACCTACAGAGGGTAAGAGCATTACTAGAGAGAAACATTTATTGGAAATATCAGCAAATTAAGACTTTGCAGGCAATAGCGAGCAAAGGGAATTTGCTGGTTAATATTCTTATGGCTCTGGCAGTCATTTTTCCTGCCCCTCCTTTCCTGCAATCAATTGTACCAAATCACTCCTTGTTTCATCAGAAACAGCACAGAGAAGGGCACACAGAGCAGTTTGTCCCCACTGCATCAAATAACAACCGAGCATCGACGTCCAGGAAGATGCTCCAACTCCCACCCTGGGTTTCAGGGGACGGAGAAGGCGACAATGCCAACGTTGAAAATCCATCTGCTCTCCATCCCCAGACAGAGACAGCAGGAATGGATACCAACATCTCCACCAGCCCCTAAGGGAGATATATTAGCTGGTTACGTAAGAAAAACTTAAGAGCACGGCGCTTCCAAGGGCTGCCGCGCCGACAAAGCCCTTCCCCCTAATACCACCGATGAGAGCAAATCGAAGAAGAGTGGAAACAAGGCAAGGGGCTGTGGGTGAGGTTTTGTACAGAGGAAAATGCTGCAGTCTCTCCCCTTAATGCACTCTAAATCCCATCTGATTTCCAACTCTTAAAAAAAAAGAAGAAAAAAAAAGCTTAGCCTGCATTAAAATGATATTAACGCTGGGTGAGTGAGGTAGAGTGACTCAGGAAGGGTGTGGAGGAGGAGAGTTGTTTAGGGGAAGCATCCAGAGGAATCCAGACTATGAAAGCATTTTGGAAGCAAACCAAGAAGGAGTCAGGGGTGTAGATCTGCTAAAGGATGCTAACATGCTTTTACAAATCTGATTAGTTGCTGGTTTTGAGCATCCAGGGTCAGATCTTTCCTTCGATAAACACGCATCGTTTATCCCCCGCACGCGGGGTTGCCGGCAAAGTGTAATACAACACAACCCTGCTCTTCTCTCTCTCTCTCAATATCAGATGCATTCCTGGCTCTGAGGACAGGGTTTTCACTTCATTTCTGCTCCCTCTTCAGGCTGGCTGACTCCACAGCAAGAGACATCAAAGTCAAACACCCCCAGAGTAAAATTACTCTTCCCTCTGCTGCCCTGTTTTCACTGCAAAGTAAATATTGACGTTTTAAAATGAGTGTATTCCCTACGAGACGAGGATTTTGATGGAAGTCAAACTCGAGGTCTCATCTAGCCAGATTCTGCTTTACATGCACAAGCAACAGGGCAAGAAGTCATCACTCTGCCTCCTCACTGCACGTGTTTGTTCCTTCTTTGACAATTAGAGTCCAAATAGCCCCATCCTCAAGGTGATGTTTCTTTACAACTTCTCACTTTGCATCCTTTTGGAGCTTATTTTGACACATTTCCTTCCATTTAATCAAAATAATCAGTGAGTTTCATCTCCCTTAGCTTGGAAAGCATGGTAAAGGCATCAGGCAGAAGTACAGCACAACTGGAGGCAGTGGATGAGCACCAACTAGACACATTTGTACGTTCCAGTAGCATCTCCTGAACCAGACTCTATGAACTTACTGTTTTCTTCACTACCAGCTTAGTTTGAATAACTGCAAAAGTCATGAGGCTTGGCAGAAAAGACATCCAGATAACAGGTGAGAAACACTCCAGAGAATCCCTAGAACCAAGCTGACTATGGTGGCAAGATGGAAAATAAAGCAGGAGGCAAACAACTTGAGGTTGACTGCCAAGGGATGGCTGGAAGGTGTCACCCAAGCAGAAAAGCAATAGTTGCTCAAAAGCAGCCACCAAGCACACAAAAAAAGCCTTGAGAAAAGAAGAAAATGAGTTGGTAATAAAATGTTGGTCATAGTCTGTCACTCCACAGTGAAGTGTTTTGGAGATGAGTTTATTATGGCATTGACTAGTTGTGTTAGTTGGCCAACTCTGGTCCTCCCTGTGCTAAGCACTGTAGAGATACAGAGTTGGGAGAAGTCTTCCCACCCAAAACTAAAGCTAAAGAGCAAGCTGGCAGAAGGAGAAAAAGAGCAGAGCCATCAGCACTATGGAATTAAACCAGAGGTTAGTTAGTGCTACCATTTTATCCTGGGATTTTAAGTCACAACCTAGTTAGTGATCACCTGCAGCGAGGCAGAACTATTTTCCCAGTAAAAACTTGACATTTCAAGTAAAAGAGAGGAAAAACTCCTAGCTAAGAGCAAAGGAAAACATCAGACAAAGTAAAAACTTTCCAACAGCCTTACCATTGGCATCTTGGACTCCAGTAAGTGCTCCTACTGCTGCTGCAGTTTCACCAGATAGGACAATTTGTCCTCCACCTTGAAGAGTGGCTTCAGCCAGCGTGGCTACTGCGTGGGCAGCTGCTTCACTGTTGGGTACAGGAAAGGAGAAAGAATTAGGAAGACCAAACAAACAAACAAACATCTCCACTTCAGTAGCATCCATTTGAACCAGGCATCACATGGCAAGAGAACAAACCCAGAAGGAAGGGATTCTTACTGGGCTCAGATGAAGTTGCTCAGAGTAGAAAATCTGCAGTGGAAAAAGGAATATATGGGAAGAAGCTGCTTCCATTGGGTTTTTTTCAGCTTGCAGATCTCTTAGAACATCTTGGCCTTCTTACCTTCACATCCTTTTTCTTGGGACTTCATGAAAAGCTTTCAGACAATCCAAGTTATACCACATGACTCCTTCCTGCCTCTGGTTTCTGGAATAAAACTCACTCTCTTGGCACTGTCACATTCCAGGTCTCTACAGATTTAAAAGCTCTACCCTTCATTACTGATTCAGCCAGTTCTCCTTGCACTGAAACAGGCCTGGAGGTTTACCATGACCAGGATCACATCAGCAGCTCTGTGTTTAGCTAAGATGAAGTACTTCTCCCCAGCCAAGTGGTTTAATAATTCTTTTTAATGAGTGATCGGTAGCTTAGCACTGTATTCTTAAATTTCTTCATACAAATGAGGTCAGACCAAAGGTCCTTCTCATGCAACAACCCTGCTGTGAGAACAGCCAGGATCAGATATTTAGGGGGGAGGGTGTATGATCCTTCCCTTCCTACACTCTCTCAGCTCCTGACAGTCGGCCGTGTATTGATTTCCTACATCAGAGACTGCATCTGCACCATCAGGTTTGATTTGTCTCATCCCCTTTGAAACCCATTTATACTTTTTTGCTTCCCCAACATCCTGTAGCAATGAGTTCTACATTTAATTAGATGCTGTGTGAAAAAAAAAATAAATAAAAAATTGCATTATGGTACTTTGAAAACTATTGTTTCAGTCTGGTATTGCTTGATATCATCAGAAACAGAAAATAAAAGTTCCCTTTCCCTTTTCCTCATGATTTCATAGACTTCCAGTAATCTCTTTCTCAACCTGAAGAGCCCAAATCCACTCACTGTGCAAGGACTCTTCTTGGCTTCTGATCACTCTTGTCCTTTCCAGACTTTTCCTTGTTTGATGGGGTGACCATTTCTGACTCTCTTCAAGACATCAACACACCATGAGTTAGTCCAGGGATCTAATCCTGCCTTGTTCCCTATGCCTCTCCCTGCAATTCCTAATGTTCCACTTACTCTTTTGACAGTATCTGCTCAGTGGTGACAAAATATTTGTAGAGGACAGTCCCCTGAATGCTTTCTGAACAGTAGCTGGTAGCATATAGTGAGTTCCTCATGGGGTGTATACAGGAAATATTTCTTCACCATATTTTATTTGCATAGGCAGAGTGCTGTGAGCATCCTTCAGCAGCTGTCCAGGTTTCTCCAGACCTTTTGGACAACTATTAACTACTTCTGATGACATCCTACTAGTCACAAAATTATTCCAAACCCATCTCCTTCCCCTCCTACCATTTTTGACTTTAATGAACTAAAAAAGGAGGTATTTTCTTCAGCACTCTTGGTGGAAAAGAGATGGAAGGAGCCACTTAGGAGTTTCCCCCAGGATGCTCTTCCTTAACTGCCTCACTCATTCTCTGTAGACCAATTGACTCCAATATTTTCCAAGTACTTCCTCCTCATTCTTTCTCTTCCCTCATTTTCTGCATAGATGTTGTACATTTTCCAACTCTGCTCACTCAGGGTGTATTTTCATTTCTCTGTCTCTCAGAGTAGCTCTTCCACACTGCAAATGAACCAGAATATTTTCTTGCTCTGTTTTCTTATTCCCTTTGGCTAATCTCTCTGCTGAACTTGCAGCTACATGAAGGCAGTTACACTACAGGAAAGCCAACCACAACACAGCAAACTGGGGGCAAACATGGATTTACTGGTGGAACCCTGTTTCCCAGACTTCACACAGCACTTATTTGAATCCACTTTCAAGGGCAATTGAGGATTTTAATAACCTGTTACAGTTGCATCTCTGAAAATAATAATGATCTGTGGCATTAAAAGCTTTTTCCAGTTACAGTGTGTTCCACAAACATTAATTGGTTTGAATCAATGAATTAATTACCCACCTCCACTCTGTCCTCTCTTACTAGAAGGCCTAATACTCCCCATTCTCAAACCTGATAGAGGTTGCATCATCCATCATGTCATGCTGTTGGCAGAGGTTCTGCTCTACACCCTGTGAAAGACTCAGCAGCCATTGGAATAAGATTCAGAGATGGCAGAATTCAGCTAAATTAAGCATAAAGCTTCCAGAGGTGGGAAGAGCCACCAGCTCTCAAGGATCAAAGCCTTGCTGAGAACTTCCTACAGGCAGGGGGCAAAGACCACACAGTCCTACAGTTGAAAGTATGAGGAACATTTTGTGGCAAAGGAAAAAGTGCACCTCTTCCAGGTGGGAGGCTGTTGGAGGATTGTCACCTGTGGAATTATTATTGGAGGTGACCTCAAAATCTCTCTATACCTACATCTCAAGAGAAGGCACAGCGTGAAGGAAACTTTCAGAGCAGAGTGTGGTTGGTACATGAGAAATCCATTCCATGGTAGCTCCCTAGGTACAGCCTGTGACCTTAGAGTCACTGACTCTAAAAGAAACTGTCCATGCCTGGAGGGTGGAGTGGAGTGGAGACACCATGGCCAGGCTCTGTGGAGAGCAGAGGGGGACTTGGTGGTGCTGTGGAACTGATAAGCCACATGGTTGCTGCCCTGAGACAGAAGTTTCTCATCATTTTGCCAAAACTCTATCCTCAGTGGAACTTTGCTCATTAGAATGTCATTATAATATCATTATAATGCTAAACTACACCTCCACCCCAAAAAGTTAAGCGCCTCCAAGGTGCAACCACCCCTCACTGAATGTGTGCTCTGAATTTTCTCTGGTCTAGACCTTTAAAAGCAAAGTGAGGAAATTTTACACCAATTCTAATAAAGGTTGGTATGACCAGAGTCACTCAAGCTCCACCTGAAAGTAAGGAAATAACATAAAATAGCCTAAGAGGGGGGATGTGAAGGAAAATACCACCACAGATAAGTTGGGAGGATACCACTATGAACCACCACCGGCTCCTGGGACCAGCTGATGGACTGAGCTTCTCTGCACCTCCATAGGGACACCCATGGGGTGAGATTTGAACACTCCCCAGGTAACTTAGAAAATCTTTATAGAGCTGTTTTTCTTTCTCTTAAGGTGTTTGTAGATTTATGTTCTTAAGTACCCACACTCATCTCTGTAGACAGGATATTTATCCCCAGCAATCCAAAAGATTCTGGACTCTGTTGCTTCAATCAACTTCCCCGCTCATTCATCCAGTCGTGACTCCTCACTGGACACGACCCAGCGCGGCCGTGGAAGTTCATTTGAACATGACTGGACTTGGGGGTGTGTTGCACCATCAGTGAATCCAGCTGGGAGAGTTCTCATTGAACAGGACCAGGTGGCTGTGCTGGTTCATCCCAACGTGACTGGACTGTTGTGCTGAACTATCAGTGCATCTGGAGCTGTGGGAGTTCAACACATTGAACTGATGGTGCCAAACTGGGCATCACAACAGGGCTTTCCTGGGCACAAACACAGTTGATCCCATCTTGAGGCAGAGTAGAGACCAAATGACTTGTTGAAGGTTGTTCCATTCATATTTTATAGGAGATTCTCTTTAGTTCTAACAACACTTCTTTCTTTTATTAAAGATTCTGAATTTCTTAAGCTAATTTAAGAACAGGAGCTGCTGGTTGTGACTTTAAGATGAAATTAAATCAACAGCACATTGATGTTCTAGTCCAGAAAAGCTTCTTAAAAAATACATTTATCACCTGGAGATGTGCAGGATATATATCCTGCAAGTCAGATTCCAGGCTTTTTTTCCTGCCACTCCACACCTAGTTATTTTAGTTGCTCTCCTTAGAACATCCTAAAAAGACCACTTGTTTTTAAAAGGCAATTTTAGAGTGAAACTGTTAGTAAAAAAGCCTATTTAACTGACCTTGTGTGGTAACAGAAAGAACACATCTGATGGACTTGAATGTGGACTACAAAGAGAAGAAACAGTTCTAGGTGTGTTCATGATTCAGTGGCAACAGCAATTTGGAAGCAAGGTGTTGAAAGCCCCTGGGATCAAAGTGGCTCCTTTAGCAATTTTTGTGTACAACAAGATCTTGGAGCTTTACTCCAACCATCAGCAGTGTGGACTTGTGCCTTGTCCTAACCCTACAGCTGCTCAGTCAACAGCTTCTAGACCAGAATCTCAACTTGGATGAGGAAAATATTGTCTGCACCTCAGTAGTGTGAAACCTCCCATGTTGCTGGGGCTGATGCCATGTTTCTTACTGTCCTCCTGTTCTCTCAAGGTGAGTTTTTAAGAAGCAAAGCTTAAGTAACTCATCAGAGCTGAGCAGACACTGCTTCCTAGAATCATAGAATGGTTTGGGTTGGAAGGGACCTTCAAGATCATCCCATTCCAACCCCCCTGCCAGCAGCAGGGACACCTTCCACTAGACCAGGTTGCTCAAAGCCTCATCCAACCTGGCCCAGAACACTTCCAGGGAGGAGCAGCCACAGCTTCTCTGGGCAACCTGGGCCAGGGTCTCACCACCCTCACACCAAAGAATTCCTTCCTAATATCTAATCTAAACCTATTCTCTTTCAGTTTAGAGCCATTTCCCCTTGTCCTGTCACTACCTGCCCTTGTAAAAAGTCCTGCTGCATGAACCTGTAGAGAACTATGCTGCAGATCTTGGTAACCTGAGTTCAACCAAAAAATCTAACAGAGCTTGTTCCAAGATGAAGAAGCAACATTACTATTGCAGCTCATTCACCTGCTACTTCAGAAACATGTTTGGGAGAAACCCCAAAAACATTGGCCTCTGGAGGAAATTCTGGTTTCTGAAGAGAGACAGAGAACTTCAGCCTTAGCCTTTTAGTAAGAAACCATTAATAATATTGAGGGAGACCCAGACCAGCATACTTAAAAGGTGTTACCAGCACATCATGACACTTGGTTGCTTAGCAAGCTCAACCCTGTAACTGGATCCTTGCTGTACAAGTGATACCATTTCAAGGGTAGAGTTACTACTCATCTTTTCCTCTTTCAGGAAATTTCCATGTCAGTGTTCTTCTCTGGTTACAGTGGAAATCAGGAACTGTCCTGCAGCCACCTGGACATGGGCTGACCTAGAAATTGGCTAAGGAAACACCTCTACTAGGACTGTACACAGTGATCTCTGCACCATTAGAGTGAAAACCTAGAAGGAAACAGCATGCACACAGGCTTCAAGTCTTCATCTTTCACCCATACCTGTTGAGTGCCATGGTAACAGTTGCTCCTTGTTGCATCTCCTGAGATGCTGCCACTGCTGCTTCTGCTAACGATGCCACCGCCTGCGTGGCCTCTGATGCCTGCGTTGTCTGGATGGTCATCTCACCCCCCTGTAGCGTTGCCCAGTTCTGCTCCACCTACAGGGAGAAACAAAAAGAAAAGCTCTAGGATAGGATGTGACCCCATGAAGGCACAGTTGCTTCCTAAAATGAAAGAGATGGGTAGTTTCAAGAGGTCTTTGGAGAATCCTGCATGTGCTCTGACTCTAAGAGACAGGAAAAATGAGAAGAAGTTGAGATCAACCTGAGAACATTGCTGGACCCCACAACCCTCTCTCAGCCATGAGTGAGTGTCTCTAATCAGCCCATTATTTTAGTTACAGTTCTTCATATGTTCATTCTTCAAACAAGAGCTCCAGTTTTCTCACACACATGGAAAACACACCCCATAAACATCTGTGAAGCCCCTCAACCTCCCCACAACACATCCACAACAAAATGGGACAGTGTTGATTGTTGCTGTACTCTGATCACTACCTGCCAGCTGGTAAATTAAGTAGTGGTGTTTCTGTGGTGCTGGAACACCAGCCTGGATCACGTCCTGCAAGGAAATGGGCTTTGCTTGCCTCACTGTTTCTATTTGTCTGCACCCATCTGCTGTCATTTTGAGGAAAGGGCCATGTTCTCATTCAGGATTTATTTATATATCACTCGTGAACTTGGCTAGGTTTGAGACAACTGGAATTTCTTTGTGCTGCAGCAATATACTCAATAAAAGAAGATGGCAGATGGAAAGAACTTTGTTCATATATTTAATGTACTTTCATAGAATCATAGAATGGTTTGGGTTGAAAGGGACCTGCAAGATCACCCAGTTCCAACCCCGCCTGCCAGCAGCAGGGACACCTTCCACTAGACCAGGTTGCTCAAAGCCTCATCCAACCTGGCCCAGAACACTTCCAGGGAGGAGCAGCCACAGCTTCTCTGGCCAACCTGGGCCAGGGTCTCATCACCCTCACACCAAACAATTTCTTCCTCACATCTCAGCTCCATCTCCCCTCTGCCACTTTCAAGCCATCACCCCTTGTCCTGTCACTCCCTGCCCTTGGCCAAAGTCCCTCCCCAGCCTTCCTGGAGCCCCTTCAGGTACTGGGAGGCCACTGGAAGGTCTCCCTGGAGCCTTCTCTTCTCCAGGCTCAACAGCCCCAACTCTCTCAGCCTGTCCTCACAGCAGAGCTGCTCCAGCCCTGGCATCATCCTGGTGGCCTCCTCTGGGCTGGCTCCAGCAGCTCCATGTCCTTGTGCTGTTGGTGGCCCCAGCACTGGAGGCAGCACTGCAGGGGGGGTCTCAGGAGAGCGGAGCAGAGGGGCAGAATCCCCTCCCTGGCCCTGCTGCCCACGCTGCTCTGGGTGCAGCCCAGGACACGGTTATTGGCTCTGTGCTGCCAGCGCACGGTGCCGCCTCATGTTGAGCTTCTCCTCCCCCAGCACCCCAAGTCCTTCTCCTCAGGGCTGCTCTCCAGCCATTCTCCACCCAGCCTGGATCTGTGCTTGGGGTTGCCGTGACCCAGGTGCAGGACCTTGCACTTGGCCTTGTTGGACTTCATGAGGTTTGTGTGGGCCCAGCTCCCAAGCCTGTCCAGGCCCCTCTGGATGCCATCCCTCCTCTCCAACATGACATACAGCCTAAGCTGTTTCAGAAGAGGGACAGAGTAAGGCCGGGAAAAGAAGTGGGGATTGTCCAGGCCTTTCTCCATACTGACATGAAGGTTGTGCTGCTGATGGGGTGCTGTGCATCCCTGCTCCATGCTGCTCAACATCCTATAAACACATAGATTTACACAGAGCCAACTCAGATCTTAGCACAGCAAGAGACAGCAGGACAAAAACATCCCTAGAGAGGCTGCCAGCAGGCTGAGGACCTATCTGTGCAGAGAAACAGCACCCATCCCCAAAGCAAATGTACTTTTGCATCTTTATTTTGTCTGAGATATGGCTTAGACCTTCTGTTCACGTTAGGGATTAGACACCGGTGTTCCCCTGATTTCTGCTTGTGCCTTTGAACAATTTCTGTCACATCTTAAGAGGTACAGTTGGTTCTGAAAACCCTCAAAGCAGCTCTGAAGTACTTCAAGGTCATGGCCCCAGAGCCAGGTTGTTTCATCACGGGTCTGAGATGAGATGGAAACGTGGGTCTGGGATGGAAACGTGGGTCTGGGATGGGATGGAATCGTGGGTCTGGGATGAGATGGAAATGGGGTCTGGGATGAGATGGAAATGGGGTCTGGGATGGAAACGTGGGCCTGGGACGGAAATGGGGTCTGGGTTGAGATGGAAACGGGACCTGGGATGAGATGGAAATGGGGTCTGGGATGGAAATGTGGGTCTGAGATGAAATGGAAATGGGGTCTGGGATGGAAATGTGGGTCTGGGATGAGATGGAAATGGGGTCTGGGATGGGATGGAAATGTGGGTCTGGGATGAGATGGAAATGGGGTCTGGGATGAGATGGAAATGTGGGTCTGGGATGAGATGGAAATGGGGTCTGGAATGGGATGGAAATGTGGGTCTGGGATGGAAATGGGGTCTGGGATGGAAACGTGGGTCTGAGATGAGATGGAAATGTGGGTCTGGGATGAGATGGAAACGGGGTCTGAGATGGGATGGAAACAGGACCTGGGATGGGATGGAAACGGGACCTGGGATGGGATGGAAACGGGACCTGGTGCAGAGCAAAGCTGTTCTGTGCTGCCACCTGTCGCTGTGAAAGCCCCATCCAAGCAAAGCCAACCAGACTTCACCACTTCTACACACAGACTGTCCACCCAGAAAGGGGCAGAACACTTTCTGGTGTGGAAAGGGGCAGAAAGTGGTCTGCAGTCTGGTTTAAAAGTGGGTTTGGGGGTGAAGAGGGTTAAAAAAAAATTAAAAATTTAAAAATCTTCAAAATCTTAAAGGAATGTTCCTTAAACACAAACAAAAAACTGTTATTAATAAATTTAAAAAAAAGAGAGGAGGAAAAACTCTATTACTCAAAAAAAAAGGAAAAATAAATGCCTGTAAACTTGAGTGTTCATATTTGAGGATTGAAATGGTCTGATCAAGTCATCAACAGAAGCAACTTTGCCAAGTGGTAAAGCAGTGAAAGAAACTTTCACAGTAAACAGCACAAGAAACTCCACAGTATCTCCTGTTGTCTCTACACCACCACACATTTATATATCTCTTGGATTTACATCTCAATTATATCTCTCTGAGATTTATATCTCAATTATATGTCTCTGGGATTTATATCTCACTTATAGCTCTCTGGGATTTACTTGCAAACCTCCCCAAAAGTTGCAACAAAAGAACAATCCCATTTTGTCCAGAGATCAGTGACCAAAGATTCACAGGATTTGCCCACAGCCATGCAACATCCTTTACTAACCACAGGCTCAAAAGATCCCAGGAATCATTCCCAACCCTGAACTGACAAACCAGGATCTACAACACACATGAAGAATGATTACACATGAACACACAGATGTGGACTTGTGGATGTCATTGAGTTTCTATCTGCTACAGCAGATCACACAAAAATAATCTATTGGAGATTTTTTTTTTAAAAAAAAGAAAAAAATTGAAAAAAATTAATTCAGAACTGAGGTTTCCACCACAATGATGTCTGTCCAGTCCTGAGGCAAAATGACACCAGTTCAGCACTTTCTACCTGAAATTTTAGACATTCTCATGTTCACACGTATGTTAACCCTTCCCCAGAGGGTGGGGAAGCAAGGCTTGGTGTTTCCTGCAACCACTGAACTCTAGGAAATATTTAACTTTATTAAAGTTCAGATAGAACAATTCTGGTTTGTGCAGCATGAACATGAGCCAGGTCCTTACCTCTCCATCAGCCACTGCAGAGTAATTGACTTGTGCGACGGTAACTGTGGTAGGCAGCTCGGAGGCATCGGCCAGCGTGGCGACTGTAGCACCGGTGCCAACCTACAGGAGTCAACAAAATGCAGGTGAACACATTTGTTACTGCAGGAAAATCACAGAATCACAGACTGGTGGGGTTGGAAGGGACCTCAGGAGATCATCCAGTCCAACCCCCCTGACAAAGCAGGTTCCCTACACCAGGTTGCACAGGAAAGTGTCCAGGTGGGTTTGAACATCTCCAGAGATGGAGACTCCACACCCTCTCTGGGCAGCCTGGCCCAGGGCTCCAACACCCTCACAGCAAAGAAGTTTTTCCTTCAGTTTCTCTGGAACTCCCAGTGTCCCAGTTTGTGCCCATTGCCCCTTGTCCTGTCACTGGGCACCACCCAGAAGAGCCCGGCCCCATCCATTTGGCCCCCACATTTCAGATATTTCTAGACATGGATCAGATCCCCTCTCAGGCTGCTCTTCTCCAGGCTGAACAGTCCCAGCTCTCTCAGCCTCTCCTCACACAGGAGATGCTCCAGGCCCCTCAGCATCTTTGTGACCCTGTGTCTCCAGGCACTTGGCAAACATCAGTTCATCCTCAATACCCCATTGCCTTTGAAAATGACCTTTTCTCCATTTAACAGCTGGGAAGACAAAGGCAGGGAGACGTGGAGCTTGGTTTCTAAAGAGAATTAAACCTACACATGCTAGAAAGTCAATGACATTTCAGGTGCCCAACACCTAAAAGAACATCAGTCAAAGGGAAAACCTATGTTAGCAGGTGAGCAAAGAGAACCAGCTTGGCAAGTCTGCTGGGCCTTGGTGGGGAGGACAGAAAGCTGTAACCATTGCTGAAAAGCTTTCATTTGAGATAAAAAACAACACCCAAAACAAACACATGCACCACGTTTTTATCTTCATGGTTGTGAGATGAGAACAAGCAACAGAAAATGATGTTTGAGACTTCACTGAAAATGTGATGCTCAAGAGGGACAAAGCACTGAGCCAGTGAGGTACGAGAGGGCAGTGGTGGTTTGGAAGTAGGGGCACAGGGGAAATTGAGGTTCAAATCTCACACTCATGAGGAATTCTTGGGAAGTTTCAAGAAAGCACTTAAATATTTGGCATCCTGAGCTGCCAGAACCTGCCTCCTCACACAGGAACACAGGGAAAACAGCAGCACCACTCACACACTGCCTGAGTGAAGCCCCTTCTGCCCTGAAGCCCGCTGTGTAAAATGGTGTGAGAGGCATCATGAGGATAAATATATATTTGGTGTGTGTAATGTCTATATATTACACTTCAGGTGTCAGGTGAAGAACAGGGGGCACAGAAATACCTCATGTTATAAATTAAGATATGGTTTATGCTATTAAAGGCAAGTCCACCACCTCTCCTCCCATCATTCCATCCCATCGCCACCACAGCTGTTGTGTGGCCACAGGATGAACTGAATTTGTTTGTAAATGGGTTAATAAACCCAGGTCAGATCCCTGAATCACTTCACCAAGTAGCTGCAGAAATGCTTGTACTGTCATAAGAGGAGAACAAGGGATGGCAGTGGGGAGGAGTGAGGATGAGTTTGCTTCTTTGGGTGGGAGCATTGGGTTAACAAGCCTGTGGGCTAAGACATACAGATAGAGACAAAGTTCTTGAAGGACAAGTTAAGATACTGAAAGGAGTTTGCTCTTGCCCCTCACTCCAAGGACATGGAGGTGCTGGAGCGTGTCCAGAGAAGGGAACGGAGCTGGGGAAGGGTCTGGAGCACAAGTGTGCTGAGTTCCCGGCTGAGGGAACTGGGGGTGCTGAGCCTGGAGAAAAGGAGGCTGAGGGGAGACCTTCTGGCTCTGTCCAAGTCCCTGCAAGGAGGGTGCAGAGAGGTGGGGGTGGGTCTGTTCAACCAAGGACCAAGGGACAGGACAAGAGGAAATGGGCTCCAGTTGTGCCCAGGGCAGTTGAGATGGGATGTGAGGAAGAATTTCTTTGCTGAAAGGGTTCTGAGGCATTGGAAGGGGTTGCCCAGGGCAGGGGTGGAGTCCCCATCCCTGGAGGGATTGAAGAGTCGTGTAGACACAGTGCTGAGGGACATGGGTCAGTCATAGGGGACTGGTCAGTGTTGGGTTCATGGTTGGACTCGATGACCTTAAAGGGCTTTTCCAATTGAGGCAACCTGTGATTCTGTCAACCACCTTCCTGATGGGGACAACTCAATCCTGAGTCAGCTGTGTTGGAAAGGCAAAGCCAGAGGGTTTCACTGACCTGAATGAGGGACACGGTGCCATCAGGGTTACTGAAGGTTTGTACCACTGTCTGTGATGGCACCAGGTGTGCTATACTGTGTGTGGTCGTGGTCTGCTGCTGTGTCTGCTGATCCTCAAACGCGTAGAGCAGGTCTTCTCGCCCATGCTGCTTGTAGCAGTTCTTCACGATAGTCCTCAGTGCTTGGGTCCATGACACCTACCAGTGGAGGGAAAAAAAAAGAGAGAAGAGTCAGCATCAAGGTTTTCTCAACCACTGCAGCTCTGCTGCTGCTGAGATTGGTGTGCTTATCTTAACTGGGTTTTATTGGGAGGTTTCAACAAATTCTCCAACAAATCAAAGGCCCCAGTACCTAATCCTTGTCTCTTCATCTCCTTCTCTTCCCCAGGACTTCAGAAAACCTCTCTGGAGAGCTATTGCTTTGCTGTGTGCTGCTACAGAATGAGGACATCTGGCCAAGGGAAAGGGAAGCTTCTCAATAAAATCTATTTTGCCAACTTTCAAGGAATTCTAACTAAGGAATTCTAACAACACAAGAAAGACATGGACCAGTTAGAACAAGTCCAGAGGAGGCCACGAGGATGATGCCAGGGCTGGAGCAGCTCTGCTGTGAGGACAGGCTGAGAGTTGGGGCTGTTCAGCCTGGAGAAGAGAAGGCTCCAGGGAGACCTTCTAGTGGCCTCCCAGTACCTGAAGGGGCTCCAGGAAGGCCAAGGAGGGACTTTTCATAAGGGCAGTTAATGATAGAACAAGGAGAAATGGCTCTAAGCTGAAAGAGAGGAGGTTTAGATGAGATATTAGGAAGAAATTGTTTGGTGTGAGGGTGGTGAGACCCTGGCCCAGGTTGGCCAGAGAAGCTGTGGCTGCTCCTCCCTGGAAGTGTTCTCGGCCAGGTTGGATGAGGCTTTGAGCAACCTGGTCTAGTGGAAGGTGTCCCTGCTGCTGGCAGGGGGGTTGGCACTGGATGAGCTTTCAGGTCCCTTCCAGCCCAAACCAGTCTGGGATTTTATGAATTTGGGCCAACAAGTAGAAAACAACCCCTTCCCCAGGAAAGCACTCACTGCCACAGCACCATTTCCAGCTTCATTAGACATCCCTTCTCATCCAGCAGACCTACATCAGCCTGCACAAGTCCTGCCACTTGCACACCCTGGTAGCTTTCTTTAATTATCTTTGTGACAGGTTGGTAGAAACATCACCTGTACACAGGATCCGTGGCTGTAACTGATACTCAAGACCTTTTCACCCAGTTCTCTCATTTTTTCCTGGCTCCACTGTATCTGCTTGACTGCTCCCTTTAAGTACAAGGGTCCCTGCTGCACAGGATGGGACAGTGTCCCTTCAGAGGCTTCAAGAGGCTGTGACACAGACTCTACAGTAAATGACCTGCATGCTTCATAGAATCATAGAACTTTGTGAGTTGGAAGGGACCCACAAGGATCATCCAGTCCAACTCCTGTCCCTGCACAGGACAAGCCCAACATTTACACCATGGCCCTGAGGGCCTTGGCCAAATGCTGCTGGAATCTTGTCAGCCTTGGGGCCATGAGCACCTCCCTGGGGAGCCTGTGCCAGTGCTCCACCACCCTCTGCCTCAAGAACCTTTTCCTCATGGCCAACCTCACCCTCCCCTGCCACATCTTCCTGCCATGGCCTCTGCTCCTGGCCTTGGTGGCCAGAGAGAAGAGCTCAGCGCCTGCCCCTCCTTTTCCCCTTGGGAGGAAGTTCCAGACCACCTTGAGATCTCCTCTCAGCCTCCTCTTCTCCAGGCTGAACAAACCAAGTGCCTTCAGCCTCTCCTCATACCCTTCCCCTCTAAAGCCTTCCCCAATGTTGTGTCCCTCCTCTGGACACTCTCCAGCAGCTTTAGATCCTTTTTATCCTGTGGTGCCCAAACTGCCCCAGTGCTGGAGGTGAGGCCGCCCCAGTGCAGAGCAGAGCGGGACGATCCCCTCCCTGGCCCGGCTCGCAGTGCAGTGCTGGGTGCCCCCAGGACACGGGGGTCCCTCTTGGCTGCCAGGACACACTGTTGGCTCATGTTCAACTTGCCATGGACCAGAACCCCCAGGTTCCTCTTTGCAGGGCTGCTCTCCAGCCTCTCCTTCCCCAGGCTGTGTGTGTCCAGGGTTGCCATGTCCCAGGTGCAAAATGGCACTTGCCCTTGTTCAAATTCAAACAGTTGGTGATTGCCCAGCTCTCTAATTGACTTGGAGAGCAGACTTGTCTTAGGCTGGGTAGGCTGCTTCATAAATCCAAAGAGATGAGCAGGTTCTGCAGCTGAAAAAGCCACCCACTGCAGAAAGAGATGTGGTCAAGCACTTCCTCATCACACAACCCCAGCAGGGACAGAGCAGACTGAAGGTTACACTTCCCTCATCTCATTGCTCTCCCAGGTTGAACATCTGACATGAAGTCAAGGATGGACCAATGTAATAATTTCTTCTGTCACTTGAGAGGAAAATGGTCCCACAAAAACTGGTCACAAGCCCCTGTATTGAATTTGAAGGCAGACATGGGATACAGACCCGCTGCTTCTGCTCCTCTGTGCGGACATCGCTGCGAACGTTGGCCCATGGAATGTCCTCGGGCCACCAGATGGGCTTGCAGCTTTCCTTGCCCCAACCTGGTTTCCCACGACCTGTGGAATACTTCAGCATCTCTGGGATGAAAGCTCGCAGCTGTGCCTGGAAAAAACCACATAAGAGGGTGAAAAGTTTTTTAGGAATTTCTATATCTGGTGGGTTTGATCACAGAATCACAGAATCACAGAATATTAGGGATTGGAAGGGACCTCAAAAGCTCATCCAATCCAATCCCCCTGCTGGAGCAGGAACACCCAGATGAGATCACACAGGAAGGTGTCCAGAGAAGGAGACTCCACACCCTCCCTGGGCAGCCTGGCCCAGGGCTCTGGCACCCTCACAGGAAAGAAGTTCCTTCTCAAATTTAAGCAGAACCTCCTGTGTTCCAGCTCACACCCATTGCCCCTCGTCCTATCACTGGACACCACTGTGAAGAGCCTGGTTCCATCCCCCTGACACTCACCCTTCAAATATTTATAACCATTAATGAGGTCCCCCCTCAGCCTCCTCTTCTCCAAGCTAAAGAGCCCCAGCTCCCTCAGCCTTTCCTCATCAGGGAGATGTTCCACTCCCTTCATCATCTTGGTGGCTCTGTGCTGGACTCTCTCAAGCAGCTCCCTGTCCTTCTTGAACTGGGGGGCCCAGAACTGGACACAATATTCCAGATGTGGGCTCACCAGGGCAGAGTAGAGGGGAAGAAGAACCTCTCTTGACCTACTGACCACAGCCCTTCTAATGCCCCCCAGGATGCCATTGGCCTTCCTGGCCACAAGGGCACAGTGCTGGCTCATGGTCACCCTGCTGCCCACCAGGACTCCCAGATCCCTTTCCCCTTCACTGCTCTCTAGGAGATCATCTCCCAACCTGTACTGGAACCTGGGGTTGTTCCTGCCCAGGAACTATGATGTGCATAGTACAAAGTTATGACATTTAACCTCCATCCTGTTGGAACTATCAACTGGAAGAGGCCTGAATGCCTAAGGAAGATGGACAAATACTTTATCATCTTCTCCCAAGACTCATCTGAGAACAGCTTAGTAGCATGTGGAAGAACAGAAAGAAAAGCCAATTACAACAATAAAGCACAAATACACACTGTATTATCACACTGCATGGTTCAAACACTGCCATGAAGAGAGAAAAAAAACCAGAATAATGCAGAAAAACCCCACACTCAATGTCCCCAGAGCCAGGGGAAGTCAGACCTGAGCTGATGGACATTTTATGCAGATGCTGCAAAGAGCTTCAGAGAGCCACTCCAATGTGACAAACACCATCTCACACACACACTTCTCCACCCCTGCAGAACACAACACACACTGGACTAACTTTCTGAATCTATTTTTTACCTTTTGCCAGGGTGGGGACACCTTTCAACTTGATTTTACTTCTAATCACTCAACTAGTGACCACCTTTACCATCAAGAGACAATACCTTCAAAATAGACTTGGTGTCACCAAGAGCAAGTAACATCCTTAGTGCTATCAAATTAAATACAAAACTCACACAGGGTTTTATGACATGTTTGATTTTTGTACCAGGGAGCTTCAGAAAAAGGCTGGTTCAGCTGCAGAAACAGAGCAGGAAGAAAAGAAGCACTCATGACCACGTCCATCAGAGAAAACCATGTTAGTCCAAAGCTAAATAGCTGCATTTAAGGACACCTCCCTGCATCTCTTCATAACTTTCACAGCAAGTTCTTTGAGGTTGTGACAGTGTCACTTGGAGTCCTTGGGCCATCTTACAACCCCGAGATCCCTCCATGGTCAGGGCTGTGGGACACAGCCATGGAAGAGCACGTTGGGGCCAGCACAGGTTGCTATCACAGCCACGACATGGTCCCAGCTAGCAGAGACATGGAGAACTTCTTATCCATCCCTGATCTTCTGCCAGAGGAGTGTCTCTTCTTCCCAGCCATGATCCAGCTTCTATGACATCCTGGTTCCAGTCTGGATATTGTATCCATGGGCTCCAAGACACAAATAAATTCATTTACAAGCTGCTTTTTCCACATTAGCATAGGGAGTAGGTACTAAAGTCCTCAAAGTCCTGTGCTAAAGTGACTAAAAATATATGTTGGTCTGACAGAGGATGGGAGGAATGCTTCAGAGGAACAGGAGACTGCAGATGGTCTCTCTGGTTTCTGCTAAAAGCCAAAAGCCCCCAAGCACACTGCTAAATGTACCAGGATCTGCAGAGGCTCTTTCAGACACAGGATTGCTCTTCAAAGCCAGAGCCTGAGTAGAAGATGGAAGGTGAGCCCAAGCTTACACAGTTACATAGAAAAATTACGTATTTTGGTGGTAGAAAGAAAATAATTTCTTTGTCTGCATGATTTACTACACTGCACATGGTTTGCAGCAGTGGCAAGGGACCTTGGAGGCAATAAAAATCCACTGTAATTGTAAATCCATATATAGCATAACTGTTGCACACCCGAGAAGAACCACCCTGGCTCAGAGAAGCAGCTGCATTTCAGTTCTTCCACCCCATGGACACTATAAGCCATCTGAGAGAAGCCATGGCAAACCCCTAAATTATAAATGGAGGCACAAAAACACCTCTTTGGTGCCCTTTGTCCCAGCCCAGGCCAAGACTGTCACAGAATCAGACTGGTTTGGGTTGGAAGGGACCTGAAAGATCACCCAGTTCCAACCCCCCTGCCAGCAGCAGGGACACCTTCCACTAGACCAGGTTGCTCAAAGCCTCATCCAACCTGGCCCAGAACACTGCCAGGGAGGAGCAGCCACAGCTTCTCTGGCCAACCTGGGACAGGGTCTCACCACCCTCACACCAAACAATTTCTTCCTCACATCTCAGCTCCATCTCCCCTCTGACACTTTCAAGCCAGCACCCCTTGTTCTGTCACTCCCTGCCCTTGGCCAAAGTCCCTCCCCAGCCTTCCTGGAGCCCCTTCAGGCACTGGGAGGCCACTGGAAGGTCTCCCTGGAGCCTTCTCTTCTCCAGGCTCAACAGCCCCAGCTCTCTCAGCCTGTCCTCACAGCAGAGCTGCTCCAGCCCTGGCATCATCCTCGTGGCCTCCTCTGCACTGGCTCCAGTAGCTCCATGTCCTTGTGCTGTTGGTGGCCCCAGCACTGGAGGCAGCACTGCAGGGGGGGTCTCAGGAGAGCGGAGCAGAGGGGCAGAATCCCCTCCCTGTCCATGATGCACCTTCCACCACAGGGCCAACAGTCACCCTGCCATGCTTCAGGTTCCCCAATCGAGGTTTTATTTATTCAAACCAACCTGCTCCTGGCATTGAATTGGTGCAAAAACAGTTAAAAGCTCCTTCCCAGAATCACTATCTGCAAGCCATGCTCCTTGTTACCAGATGGATTCATTACTGGTCCTGGGGAGTTCAGCAGCTCAAGCTACTCAAGACACTTGTTAAGGAGAGTTTGTCTTTAATCCACCAGGGAGACAATCAGCAGCAGCATTACAAACTGCTCCAGCCTGACGACTTCTCTAATTAGTGCCATAACGAGACCTCACCTGGGCAGCTCGCAGGGCTGTGACACGGGCTACAGCACCGAGACAAAGAGCCAGCACCTCCCAGGGAGCAGCTGGGAGGAACTGGTTTAGAGGGGAAGGGTGTGAGGAGAGGCTGAAGGCACTTGGATTGTTCAGCCTGGAGAAGAGGAGACTGAGAGGAGATCTCCTGGTGGTCTGGAACTTCCTCCCCAGGGGAAAAGGAGGGGCAGGCGCTGAGCTCTTCTCTCTGGCCACCAACGCCAGGAGCAGAGGACATGGCAGGAAGATGTGGCAGGGGAGGGTGAGGTTGGCCATGAGGAAAAGGTTCTTGAGGCAGAGGCTGGTGGAGCACTGGCACAGGCTCCCCAGGGAGGTGCTCATGGCCCCAAGGCTGACAAGATTCCAGCAGCATTTGGCCAAGGCCCTGAGACACATGGTGTGAATGTTGGGCTTGTCCTGTGCAGGGCCAGGAGTTGGACTGGGTGATCCTGGTGGGTCCCTTACAACTCACAATATTCTGTGAGTCTATGATTGCTTCATCTATGGGCTCCATCCATGAATCACATGAAAAATCAAACCTCTCTCAAAAAACCAAACCAAACCAAAACCCAGCAGCTCACTCTGACTGGCATGGTTGCCAGCTCTGGGAAGGGCTTACACAATCTCTAGCATGGAGGGGTTGAGAGAAACCATAAGAAATGTTTCTTTGACACCCTTTGGTACACAGACTGAGTGTCTTCTAAGTTTTAATACTAAACTCAAGTGTTAGTGCTAGTGAGTTAGTCCTAATTCTACCATTTGCAATGACCCAAAGCACAGACAAACACACTCCAGTGCTGAGAACAAGAAGTTGTCCTGTGTGTGGAGCACCCCACAATGCTCCTGGTCTATGCCCTGCTAAGGAAAGTGGTTTCTAGAAGGGAGTAAAACCAGTTCCTGGGAATTTTCTACCTGTCCCCACAGTTCAGCCTCAAGATCTCCAAAAAGCAGCACCATGAAAAAGCAAAGCTGAGTCCATGTAGGACCTCAGCTGCATCTGAAAGTGGAAGAGGACACAGCAGCAAAGCACCAGATATTTTGCTCACTGGCCCTTCTTCTTGCAACAGTCAATTTTAGACTAAATGTTCTTTAAGTTTAAAACTTCTAATTAATGTTTAAACATTCAGATTAAAAAGCACAGCAGCTGTCAAAGCAGCAACCAAACTGTCACCAGGAACATCCTGCTATGAAGACCCACATGGCCCTGACTGAACTTGGTGAGGTCTCACTTATTCAAGGTCAGGGTTGATGGGGCTCTGAGCAACCTGCTCTAGTAAAGATGTCCCTGCTCACTGCAGGGGGTTGGAGTAGGTGACCTTTGAAGGACCCTTCCAACCCAAATCACTCCATAATTCTACAACTCTCACTGCCAGGTGCTTTCTGGTAGGCAGGATGAGAGCAGGCTTGTCACTGTCATAAAGTCATCACAGCAAAGACAAGGCAGAGGGTCAGCCAGGATGTCCTCAACAAGAAGTGATGGCACTCAACACCCAGCAGATTACACCTGGCCACAGGAATCCAACCCAAAATGAACCACCTGGTTATCAGTGCAAGAAGCAGGAGGTGCTGTGGGTCTCCCCACAGAAGTGTCTGCTCATGGATTTACTCTTCATGCAAATCTTTCTTCTCTTCCACCTTGAAACTGTGGTCAAGTCATAAGAACAAGTGACTAGTTCTAATGTTCCAAAGAGGCACACCTGGGGACCAGGTTGTCCCTCTCAGGATCATCATCTCCCAGCAGAATCAGGAGATCTGAGTGCTGGACATGACTGCTTCTTCTTGCTGGAATCAGGCACGACGTGGGCTATGAGTTTAACTACTGTAAAACCAGGCAGCTGCCTGCAGAGCAGCTCGATGCAGACACTCATCCCTGCACCCAGGACCTCTCAGGATTCACCACCCTTCCCACTCTGCTGGAATCACCACCCAGTGCTAGAGCTCAGCTGCACAGAGACGCCATTCCTAACTCTGGGGTGCCTCTACCCCAAGACAAGGATGTTCCCACACAGCAACAACCTGCTGGGAGAGCAGACACACAGGCTGTCCCCATATCACAGGATCACAGCATGGCCTTGATTGGAAAAGCCCTTTAAGATCATCAAGTCCCATAATGAACACAACACTGACAAGCCCCCAACTAACCCATGTCCCTCAGCACTGTGTCTACACGACTCTTCAATCCCTCCAGGGATGGGGACTCCACCACTGCCCTGGGCAACCCCTGCCAATGCCTCAGAACCCTTTCAGCAAAGAAATTCTTCCCCACATCCCATCTCAACTGCCCTGGCCACAACTGGAGCCCATTTCCTCTTGGCCTGTCCCTTGGTCCTTGGTTGAACAGACCCACCCCCACCTCTCTGCACCCTCCTTGCAGGGACTTGGACAGAGCCAGAAGGTCTCCCCTCAGCCTCCTTTTCTCCAGGCTCAACACCCCCAGTTCCCTCAGCCGGGAACTCAGCACACTTGTGCTCCAGACCCTTCCCCAGCTCCGTTCCCTTCTCTGGACACGCTCCAGCACCTCCAGGTCCTTCTTGGACTCAGGGGCCCAACACTGAACCCAGCACTCCAGCTGCAGCCTCACCAGTGCCCAGTGCATTGGGACCAGCACTGCCCTGCTCCTACTGGCCACACTGGTGCTGATCCAGGCCAGGATGCCCTTGGCCTTCTTGGCCACCTGGGCACTCTGCTCACTCCTGTTCAGTTGCTGGTGCCCAACACCCCCAGGCCCCTCTGTGCCCAGCAGCTCTCCCCCCACTCCTCTCCAAGCCTGTGGCGCTACCGGGGGTTGTTGTGACCCAAGTGCAGGACCTGGCACTTGGCCTTACAGAAACTCATGGAATTGGTCCTGGCCCATGGATCCAGCCTGGCCAGATCCCTCTGCAGAGCCTCCCCACCCTCCAGCAGATCAACACTCCCACCCAGCTGGGTGTCCTCTGCAAACTGACTGAGGGTGCCCTCAATCCCCTCATCCAGATCATCAATAAACATGTTAAACAAGACTAACCCCAGTACTGAGCCCTGGGAACACCACTGGTGACCGGGCACCAACTGAGTTTAACTCCATTCCCCACCACTCTTTGGCCACAGCCATCCAACCAGTTATTTACCCAACACTGTAGATGTCCATTGCCCATCCAAGCCGTGAGCAGCCAGTTTCTCCAGGAGAAACTTCACTAAAGCCCAGCTCGACAATGTCCACAGCCTTTCCTTCATCCACTTCATCACACCTCTGACATGGACCAGGAAGGAGCACCAAGAGCACCTGGGTGATGGGATCTAGAACTGCAGGATTGTCCCTGTCCCTCCATGGAGAAGATCAGACACTGAGTTTAGTCACCATCTTTCACTGGTTGGCTTCTCCTACATACAAACTGACACCTATATAAAGCTATCTGCTGTGTGTGCTGAAGCTTTTCACAGGGCAGTCTGCAAACAGGCATCAAGATGATTTTTAAGAGGCCCAAATAAGCTTTGTTGGCTTCTATAAGCAGATTGCAAATCATAAGGGCATATTAAGTTTAAAAAAAAAAAAAAATAAAGTCAGATTAAAGGACAAATCACCTGTTCAGAAAAGCATAAACAAATTCTAGTGACCTCAGCCAGAGCTGACTGAAGCATCGAGGTCAGCGTTACTCCTTAATCATAGGAGTGAGCAACTGAGAACAATTTAGGGGCAAAACTCAGCTCTGATGTCATCAAAGTCCATAAAAAAATAAGATTTCTCTGTGGAATGGCTTCAGGGTGAGAGCCTCACTGCAATACATTTATTTTCTCTGCACAGTTGAGGTGGGTGATGCTCTCCATCCACAGGTTTATAGAAGCATCTTTGCCTAAGTTAGTCAAACCTTTATTTCCCTGAAGACCACCAGGGAAGCAGAGCAATTAAAAGGAGAGTTATTTTCATCTCCTCATTGAGGAGCTAAGGCCTCTACCACCTGCCTGCTGACACCTGCAGCTGCTGAAAGCAGAGGATTCATTTTTCCACTCCTTGTGACACATCTCTTAATTGTGCTGCCCAATTTATATTTATAAATATTCAGGTTTTCCACAGGGTTTTGTGCAACTTAGTTGAAAAAGCTCATTTTTGGGTAGCAAATACAAAGAATTATATTGGCAGCTCTGGGAATCAAGGTTCCTCCAAAAAAATTAAGGAACCTCTAGCAGTGCAACAGGTTGTGGTGATGGAGGAGTCAGAGTTATCACCCACTCTGTCAAAAAAATGTATTTCAAATTGTAACTGTGGCAAAAAAAAACCCCAGTGTGGTGTCCTCATCATATTCAGCATATCTGTGTTTTGTTTCTATTTAAACTTTGTTTCCAAGTCTGGCAAAAAAACCAACTCTACAGCAGTTGGATGCTTTCAGCAACAAAATCATCTCTGAAGAACCACATGCAGCATCTTTCTCCTTGAAAGTGTTACAAGAAGAAAGACCTGTTGGGTTTTGAAAATCCACCCAGGAGTCTGCAGGTCTTGGTTGTTAATTCCAGTGCTCTGTCCTGAAGTGGCCTGCAGCTACTCAAGGATCTCAAAAATCATAAAATCATGGAATGGTTTTTGGAAGGGACCTGAAAGCTCATCCAGTCCCAACCCCCCTGCCAGCAGGAGGGACACCTTCCACTAGACCAGGTTGCTCCAAGCCTCATCCAACCTGGCCCAGAACACTTCCAGGGAGGAGCAGCCACAGCTTCTCTGGGCAAACTGTAATCACAGGATCACAGCATGGTGGGGTTGGAAGGGACCTCAGGAGATCATCCAGTCCAACCCCCCTGACAAAGCAGGTTCCCTACACCAGGTTGCACAGGAAAGTGTCCAGGTGGGTTTGGACATCTCCAGAGATGGAGACTCCACACCCTCTCTGGGCAGCCTGGCCCAGGGCTCCAACACCCTCACAGCAAAGAAGTTTTTCCTTCAGTTGCTCTGGAACTCCCAGTGTCCCAGTTTGTGCCCATTGCCCCTTGTCCTGTCACTGGGCACCACCCAGAAGAGCCCGGCCCCATCCATTTGGCCCCCACATTTCAGATATTTACAGACATGGATCAGATCCCCTCTCAGGCTGCTCTGCTCCAGGCTGAACAGTCCCAGCTCTCTCAGCCTCTCCTCACACAGGAGATGCTCCAGGCCCCTCAGCATCTCTGTGGCCTCTGCTGGACTCTCTCCAGAAGATCCCTGTCCCTCTTGAGCTGGGGAGCCCAGAACTGGACACAACACCCCAGATGTGGCCTCACCAGGGCAGAGTAGAGGGGGAGGAGAACCTCCCTTGACCTGCTGGCCACGCTCTTTTTAATGCACCCCAGGATATTGTTTTAAAGACATTTATAAAATATCTTTAAAACATTACTGGTTTCATGTTTAAAAGACATTTATAAAGCATCATTCCTATGTGATACATGGGGAAACTGAGGCAGCGCAGCGCTGGGTGCCCACAACACATGCACAACACAGCAACTGGGCTAACTGGGACAGTGACTGTTAGCCAAACAGGGCATGAAGAGCATGAACTCTGTCCACAGCTGGAAAAACCTTCTTCATAAAGCTGTTTTGACTTATCACATTGCACTGAAGAGGTGAGGGCTACACCTAAACAGAGCATGAGAGGACTGGAAAGAAGAGGTTCTGTGTTGCTACGCTGTTGCATCAGTAGTTTGCACCCTTCATGACCAAAGAACATGGAGAACATGGAGAAGAAAAATCATCTCTCATATAACAGAGCCACAAGAAACCTGGGAACACAGGATGGTCACATGTGGGGATGGAAAAAAAGAAAGCCCTGCCAGCAACTCATGCCTTGGGCTGGAGAGCTGCTTCACACGTGGAGATGCAGAGCAATGAAACCCCAGGGGCAACTCAGCTTGGCCAAATCTTTGTGCAAAGTTTCCTGAAAACAAAGACCATGTCATGTTTGAAAGAAATCTTCAATCTTATTTTTAGCTTAACGTGAAAAGTATTAATATTTTACCCATAGAATTCTATGGATATTCGTATTTTATCCATAACATAGAAGCATAAAACACTTCAGCAACCTTTGATGTCAAAATATTTAATTTCCAACTCTATCACCAAAAAATAAACAATATGCATTATAAATCCAGCTGAAGGCTTCTCTGAAGTGAGAGCTTGTCACTTTTATTGCTGCTTTGATGGCACGTGCAGCATTAACAGCCAAACAGATGACAGATGTTTTTATTGGCCCTTTTATATGTGCACATACTCGGTGCACTGCACACCAGAAAAGTTTCTCAGATGTGTTACTGGATTGCAACAACCTCACATCCTGATCCCAGTTCATCCACACTCATTTCTCTCTCTCTCTCTCATTTCTTTCCACCAGGAACAGCTCATTTGCTTTGTTCCTCCCTCAAAGCCCACGTGCTGCGGGTACCAGCACCTCCAGCTTCACCACTCGCACCGTGCTAGGATGAAGTCCCTCTGCCTGAGCAACTCTCCACATAAAAGTCTCCTTGTTGTAACTCCTAAGCACTTCTCTTCCTGTTACTCAGCTTAATTACTACAATGACCAGGCCATCAAGAAGTCAGAGAAACACAAGCATTGTGTTTGCCAAAACAAATGAACTCAGAGCTACAGAGCTGTGATCTTTTGATGGCCTTTCATTTTCAAGTTAAACATTTCCATTTTTTTTTACTTTCCATTTCCATGGGAAACTGTTAATGATACAAAACAAAAGCTGCCTGGGAACAGTTCTTGCAGACACCACCTTTCACAGTGGCTTAAAAAAATCTAGCAACTAAGTTTTGTCTTGTGTTGTCACAGATTAGGAACGTGATCTGTTATCAGCCAAGGTACAGTTTAGATTGCTTTGTAAAATGTTATTAGAAGTGTGAGCTTGTCTGATTCCACCTGAGTAATGGAAATGGTGTTTTGACTAGAATGTGATCTTTCTGCAGAGCACAGAGGAAATCCACACATCTTTGCTCTACTACAACACCTCTTTTGATGCTCCTCAAAGCCTCTGACCTCTCCATCTCGCTGCTCCCTCTGAAGAAGTTGGCTTTCAGCATTTAAAATGTGTTGTGGTGCATCAGACTGAATTGAATTCAGAGCCTCCTGCAAAACACACTCACCTGCACTCAGGTCCTGCACCCCAGAGGAAGGAGATTTCCCTACAGATAATCCCTCCCACACCAAGGAAGCTACCCTGGGGATCCCCTCCACTTTCTCCTGGCAATAATGAGGTCAGCAAAAGGCTGGACCTGGAGAGAAAGGGAGTCCCCCACATCCCTAGGGCAGATGACTCCTTGGCTCCACCAGAAGTATCTCACTCAAGGTCTCACTTGGAGATAAACCATCAGCAAGTTCCCCTCTGCTCCACTCCACAGCAGAAAACAGAGGAGGGAACTAGAGCACACAAGAAATGTCCAAGGAGGATAAGCCAAAACAGTACTCCATGAGCAACCTTCCTGACCTCAGTGCCTAAAAACCACTGTGAAGTGCAGAACAAATAGCTCCTCTGCTCATAGTTTATGGGAGGTGACAAAAACAGCTCCAAGTGAAATGCTCCCAGCAGCCTGAGCTCGAGTCCTTACCAGCATCTCAACTGCTTCATCTAGAAAATAAACACCACTAACAAAGTGTCACATCTAACTACTGTCTGAGCTGTTACAGTCCCATGGGGAAGAGAAGATGAAATGCATCCCCTGGGGGATTAGATATAAGCTCCACTGCAAAATAACAGGATATGACTCCAAGAAGCCAAATCTTTCTCTCTTTCTCTGCTTCTGCTGCTTACCTGGGTCATCTTGTCCACTGAGACAGGAATGCCATCGATGGTGAGGGGTGGCAACTCAGAGTTAACCTCCTGAGGTGCAGGAGCATGCTCTGCTAGTGCAGACTCCAGGTCTTCCAGAATCATGCTCTTGTACTTGCGTACCTGTGGGGAATCGTTAAACTCAGGTAAACAAGGTAAGGAGCACCAGGAGAGGAGAGGGCAAGGACATAGGGCCAGCCACCTTCCCCAAGGTGCTGCAGAACAGAAGGAGCAAACAATGCCACAGCTGGCAAGAAAAAAATACCCATTGTCCCCAAAGACTTGGCCACATCAAAAAGCTGATGATGAAATATCAAGTAACACTGGCAAGTGGAAGTATTCATGGGATTAAAAGTTCTGAAGCAAGACTTCTCATGGTCAGGATCTGCCCCATTTACTGTCTGGTCTGCAACAAGGTGCAAGCACTGACAGCTGAGTTGACTTCAAACTTGTCATCACTATCTGCTCCCTCTGATTTTTAATCCAGGATATTCAACCCTAGTGAGATGTGCTAGACAACCAGAGAAGACAGGACATCAGTGCTACACCCATGTCCACACATTCTCAACTCCTGTTTTGACCTTCAGATCACTACCAGGCTTGCAAGGCTGCCTTGAGCAGAATGAAACCTGCAGAGAAGGTGAACAATTTATGACATAACTTTTCCTATAGACACCTACCACATTCTCCAAGGGTGCAGCACCGAATACTTTAAAGACAGGATTGGGTTTGGAGGGTGAGATGCACAGAACAATGGCCTGCTGCCCCACTCTGGTGGTGTACTCATCCAGTGTGGCTCGAAGCTTCCTGAAACAGAGACAGAAAACAGGGAATAGGTATCAGCTGAAAACCCTGTAGAAACACAACCCTTTGCATTGTAAACTCCTTTTCTTCAATGTTACCCATTCATAAACCAGGTGAGAAACGGAGCCCCAGCTGGTCAGATTAACCACATCCTCCGCTCCCGCCGGCCTGCTGTGCTCCCTGCAGTCACCCAGCAGCTCAAATATCAATTATTCTCCCTTCTCTCCTTTTTCCATTGATGTAAAAAAAAAAAAATAAATAAAGAGAAATCACCAGAGCAGCAAAGCTAGGACAGCAAGAATCTGCATATCCACTCTGTCACTAAGTGTATTAGCAATACAAAGCTTGTAAGGTAAAGAATTTAAATGATTCAACAAAAAAAGGATTGCAAACACAGGTTATTTTACATCCAGCCTCACAACAGTGCATTGCAATTCTCTAGTACCAAAGTCCTGCTCAAACCAGAACTGGAAGAATTCAGCCTACAACTATAGGACAGGCAAGAACCAGAAGTATTGCAACAGCTCAGCACAGGGAACCCAGGCAGTCAGATACCTCCCACACCAGCAAGTCCCTGTGGGACCATCTCTTTGTAGGGAGAAAATCACAGAATTCCCTAGACTGGAAAAGACCTTTAAGATCATCAAGTCAAATAATTAATGCTTCATCATAGACTTTCCACCTCTTATTCTTCTAAGGAATGTAAGAGAATGTGTCAGAGATGTTGGCAGAAACTCATACAGTAAGAGAGAAGTAGTGGGTATGAAGTGACAGTTTAGTATCTGCCCTGGTCATTTCAGAACCTGTTGTTAGCAGCAGACACGTTGCTAAAAAGCACCAACATCACCACCAGCTACACAGAGATCCCAGAATCAGAAACTCTTAACTTCCCACTCAATATTGTGGTGTAAATATCCAGCACAAACACGTCAAACTGATCAGAGTGCAAAAAAAGGTGCATTTTTTCCAGTAATTTGCATGTAGTAAAATTAAGTAGTTGCATGGAGAAAAAAAATAAAATAGGATTTTTTATTATTTAAAAATATATTGTTCACATTTCAAGAGAGAAAAGATTTTGCTCTTCAGAAACATTGCAATAATCATGGCTGGGTCAGCAGAGTTGGGGGAAGGAGGGAAAAACAGAAATAATATTCCACTCCCAGGGAATATTATTTAACACTAACCCTGCTCCACTTCATTCCAGTTTGATCATGTGCAAAGGGTGTTGTGGGACTCAGCAGAGAATTAAGCAGAATATAAAGAAACCAACTTAATTTCTCACCAGCTTTACAAACAGGAGAGAAGGAGAAAAGGCAAAACTCCAGCCATCTCTGTTTCTATTTCAGTGCATTAAGTGTGCACACAGGAGTAAGCCAGCAAGAAATGAGGTGACAAATACTCCAGCTCTTGTGAAATAACCCAATTAAATCCAAAACAGTTTAAAATGCAAAAATTGCTTTGTTCTAAAACCTAATAAATAGTCCCAGCCAACATTTACAAATAATTCCTGAAGATGGAATTGCAGGTGATGTCTCCAGGCTTGTGGAAAGCCTGTGCAGTCACTTCAGCACCAGTGCTCCTAGGTGGCCATCAGGCGGGCAGACAGCCTCAGAGCACCTGTAAAGCAACACCTGAAGGTCTGTGGATGTTTGCTGCCTCCAGAGCAGGTTTCTAAAGGCAAAGGAAGTGTTTCAGCTCTGGCAGGCATCTCCCATCCGTTATTCTCCCCCAATTCTGTGCACTACAGGTTGGGACAGTCCCCAGCGTGGAGCTCACACAATGGAATCTGCTGGGAAAGGAAATTCAGGTACACACACACACACTAGATTTATTCACAGGATCATTTCATAATGCAAAAAAGACTTTTTTTCTTTAGGTAGATAAGTTCTTTGTGCCACTGCAGAGCTGGGATATGGCTGTAGCTCCAGATTCTCAGGCCAGCTGCTGTTAAAGCCACCCACTATGAATATCTTGCAAGGCAATGTTAACATGACAGATTTAACTTGTGACCAGCTGGGGTTAAAACAGAATGGTGGATCCCACCAGAATGGTCATGTCAGTCCTAGTGATCATAATATCACATTAGAGATGAGGAGAGCTGCAATTTAACCCATTTCTGCAAACTAAAACACAGCTCTTGGGTTCCAGAAAAGGTGCTTGAAAAAAAATCCTCAAGCTGGGCAACTTCTAGAGAGCACATGGTCTCACCATGCAAGGCACTAGGATCACAGAGTCATTGAATGTTGTGAGTGGGAAGGGACCCACCAGGATCATCCAGTCCAACTCCTGTCCCTGAACAGGACAAGCCCAACATTCACACCATGTCCCTCAGGGCCTTGGCCAAATGCTGCTGGAATCTTGTCAGCCTTGGCGCCATGAGCACCTCCCTGGGGAGCCTGTTCCAGTGCTCCACCACCCTCTGCCTCAAGAACCTTTTCCTCATGGCCAAGCTCCCCCTCCCCTGCCACATCTTCCCGCCATGTCCTCTGCTCCTGGGAAAGAACAACCCCATGTACCAGGACAGGTTGGGGACAGACCTGTTGGAGAGCAGCACAGGGGAAAAGGACCTGGGAGTGCTGGTGGACAGCAGGATGACCATGAGCCAACAATGTGCTCTCGTGGCCAAGAAGGCCAATGGCATCCTGGGGTGCATTAGGACTGTGGTTAGTAGGTCGAGAGAGGTTCTCCTCCCCCTCTGCTTTGCCCTGGTGAGGCCACATCTGGAGTATTGTGTCCATTTTTGCCACATCTTCCTGCCATGTCCTCTGCTCCTGGCATTGGTGGCCAGAGAGAAGAGATCAGCGCCTGCCCCTCCTCTTCCCCTTGGGAGGAAGTTCTAGGGATGAGATCTCCTCTCAGTCTCCTCCTCTCCAGGCTGAACAATCCAAGTGACTTCAGCCTCTCCTCATATGGGTTCCCCTCTAAACCCTTCCCCAGTTGTGTGGCCTCCTCTAGACACTCTCCAGGAGCTTTAGATCCTTCGAGGAGGCAGACAGAGGTGTCAGAGCACCGCGGGACTCACCGTAGCAAACGCGTCTGCTGCCTCTTGCGGATCGACGGGTTGGATTCAAAAACATGTGGTCGCTTTCGTTTTTTCCCTGTTGCCACAGCAGCAGCTGCTGCCATCCCCACAGGGCCTGGAAATCAAACCACAAAGGGTTGAATCAGTACATGCAGCTCAGGAACTGGCCAGAAAGGATATTGCCATTGTCCCTCCTGAGGAATAGATCCCAAGGGCCTCCTCACCCGGACCAGGGTGACCCAAATTCCCCAGCATTGGAGGGGTGGGTGTATCAAAAAGCTCCTTTCCCCAGTCTGGCAAATCTCAGCTCAATCCCAGGTGAAAGTCACATATTTCAGTCCAGAGTTTTCCATGGTATTTCCATAATTCTGCATTTTGTTTTCCAAACACACTGAAAAAACTCTCAAGTACACCAAGACTTTAAATAACTGACTGCAATCGAGGAGAACTTGGTGGCAGGGCAGAAAAGACTGGGTAGAGCATCATGAATCCTGCTCAGACACCCCAACTGCAGCATCAGGAGTCTGAGGCTTTGCCCAGGGAGTAAGGACCAGTTCTAAGGGGAAAGAAATTAAAAATCCAGAGTTCCTGGCAGCATCCTACAACAGCCCCCTGAAGAACAGCGAGGACCATGGCTACTGCTTTTGTGATCAAACTTGTCCTGGTTTGAGCTGGGCCAGAGCTGGTTCTGTCCAGCAGCTGGAACAGCGCTGGGGGTTGGGTTCAGCTGGGATTTGCTATGGGAAGATCGTTGATCAGTTCCTGATGTTTTTAGTTGTCGTTGGAAGTCAAAGGACTTTGTGTTTTGCTGGTCTGCAAGCGCAAGATCTCAGGGGTGAGGAATATTGCCATGGATCAGCTCCATGGGCACTGGGCTCTGCCAAGGGGCTGTTCCAGCTCCTGTCCCCCATGGGCAGGAGATCCATGAGGGGCTCTTCCTCTCTGGCTCTCTCTGGCTCTCACTCGGGCTCTGGCTCTCCCGGGATTGCGGTTTCGGGTCGGGATTGTCGCTGCTCCGGGATCGTTCTCTGGGAACGGGCCGGGCTGGGTGGGCGGGTGCTGAGCAATGGCACTGGGTACCACTCATTTGCATATTTTATTACTATTATTATTATCATTATTATTTTAATATCATTATTATTTTAAGTTTTAGTTTGTTTCCATTATTAAATTGTTCTTATCTCCCCCTACGAGTCTCCTTCCTCTTGCCCCCCAATTCTCTCCCCTGTCCTCTGCTGGGGGGGAGTGAGCGAGCGGCCGGGTTTGGCTGCCAGCCCAGTGCCAACCCAGTGCAACCACCACAAAACTCTAACAGAGGGTCTATGGAAGAGGATGTTTCATTAAGTTAACTGCAATTAAACCAAATAACACGCAGGGGATTGTGCTTCTATTGGTGATCTCCAGAAATGAGTGCAGGGTCAGAGTCAAAAAGCCCTGGGGTCTAGTGGAGGCTCAAGACTTTGACTTGAGTTGACTTTGACTCCTGAGCAGACCTCAGTTGCTCTGTTTGTTGTTTCTCCATGTGTCAGAGGTGAAAGATCACTCAGAGGTCATAAAACCTGCTCTATTCTTGTGTTTAACAAAGATGCAGCTACTGGATCAGGAAGTCCTCAACTACTGATCAGTGGAAGTTGGTAGATGACCAACCAAAGTAGCATCTGATGATAGGTTTTCTCCAGGCAGCAGCTCCAGGAGATGGGATGCTGTAATGGACAGAGCTCTGGGTGACACTACAGAGCCAGGTTTTATTCATCAGTAACAACCTACCTGAGAGCTGCTCATGCCAGGCACAGCAAGCACCGCTGCATCCTGCTCCAACCATCCTGTGCTGGTGAGAAAAGAATCTACAGATTGACTTTTGGGGGCCTGGAAAAACATTTGCTCTGGAAAAGCAAGGAGTAACCCTTAGGCTGGGTGGGCCAGCCCATGCCATGATCTGCAGCCACCTGCCCAGCAGGACAGTTTCCAGTTCCACGTGTCCACCCAGACAGGGACTGGAGGGGCACTGGGCAGCCCCTGCACTGGGAGGGCTCACAGGCAGGTGAGAGCCACCAGATGCTCCTCCTGCAACTACCACCCAGGCCTGAATCGTAGTAGTTGGAATTGATCATCAAGTCCAACCATAAACCCAACACTGCCAATTCCACCTCTAACCCATGTCCCTCAGCACCTCATCTACCCATCTTCTAAATACCACCAGGGATGGTGACTCCACCACCTTCTTGGACAGCCTGTTCCAGTGCTTGACAACCCTTTGGGTGAAGAAGTTTTTCCTCATACCCAATCTAAACCTCCCTTGGTGCAACTTGAGGCCGTTTCCTCTCATTCTATTGCTTGTTATCTGGGAGAACAGACCCACCTCCACCTCTCCCCACCCTCCTTTCAGAGAGTTGTAGAGTGTGAGAAGGTCTCCCCTCAGCCTCCTTTTCTCCAGCAGCTTTATTCCTCAGATAAAGTCTGATAAGGAATCAGACAAGCCTGTGAGTTCTTATTTATCACTGCATTTTTCTACTAGGGAGGAAGATCCACTCCAAGGCAAATCTGGAGGACATTTGCTAGGAGCTTCACTGGAAGGAGTTTGTGATTCTGAAACACTTTCTCAGTCCAGATATGCCAGGATCCTTTGTGGCAGCTCCTTGGGAGAAGCCTAGCACGTGAGCTCTTTGGCTAAGCAGGGCTGTGCAGCATTCCTGGGTTATTTTTGCTGTTGTTTATATGGGCCTGAAATAAGTTTGCTCTTTGACATATTTGTTATTTTAGTTTCATTATTTGAGGCAGCATTTACCAGAGACTTCTTCTAATTGTACAAACCAGTCTCTTACTCCCAGCACCTCTATAATTAATTACCCACAGGTAAAGTGATGCAAGATTCAAAGAGCCTGCAGACCTTGCAAAGAAGCATTATCAAAGCCACAGAGCAACAAGGAAGCATTCAGAGTGGGGTGCAAAGATCACCTGCTGCCCTCCAGCGCTCTGTGCAACCTCTGCAAAGAGGTGAAGGACACCGAGCATCCCGTGGACTTTACCTGCTGCAGCCAGGTGAGCAGTGACTTCATCAGCACCTGTGGAGTTGAGGATGTCAGAGTCATCGTAGGAAGTGTCCTCCGGTGAAGACGGCGAGTCTTCGTCCGCGCTCAGCATGCTGTGTTCTGTGTAGGTGGCCACATGGACCTGCTGTACTTGCTGGGCCACTGCGTGGGCCTCGATGGTGGCCATGTGTTCTGTTTGGGTCACCTCGTGTTCTTCCATCAATAGCTACTGGCAGAAGAAGACAAAAATCACAGGAAGGGGTTATTGACATGGATGTACCATATGGGAGCAGCCAAAGGTTTCTGAGCCAGGTAGGGGAGCAGGCTGTGACCAAGAGGGAACAGAGGTTACCTCCCCCAATGACAGTGGTCTTCTACAAGAGGGAAATGACTGCACCAGGGGCCTGAAGAGTAACTTGAAGTTTAGGAGCTCTGAAAAGTCCATACTCCAAACACCATGGCAGTGGAGGCAAGGTCTGGAGAAAAGGTCTTTAAGGATCTTGTAGCCCCCAATTATGTGCCCCTCCTCACCAGGTACTAAGAGGCCTGATTAAAGATGGAACTTATTTTTTGCTCTTCAAGACCTAGATTTCAGGGAAGATGTTCAAGGGTGATACACAATGTCTTTTCTCCAACCTCAACAGCTCAGGACACAAACAAGGCCACCAGTACAGAAGTTTACTGGCAGCAAGTCATAGAATCATAGAAAAGAATGGTTTGGGTTGGAAAGGGCCATAAAGCTCATCCAGTTCCCACCCCCCTGCCAGCAGCAGGGACACCTTCCACTAGACCAGGTTGCTCAAAGCCTCATCCAACCTGGCTGAGAACACTTCCAGGGAGGAGCAGCCACAGCTTCTCTGGCCAGCCTGGGCCAGGGTCTCACCACCCTCACAGTGAAGAATTTCTTCCTAAAGAAATTGCATTCTAGAGACCACTTTTGTTGCCTTACTTAGCAAGCCAAATCATGACAACACAAGCACAAACATTACATACAGCAGATTTATTTAATGCATCTCGTGGTAAACCACTGAGCAAAGCAGTAGCTCACATAGTCAGCAGGACACTGGACCACACACCATGAACATCAATCTGTGCAGAAGGACCAAGGTGGAAGGTACACAGATATTCTCAGTGTGTGTCTACCATGTATTTGTGGAAAAGGAACAGCACATCCTTTGATATTTTCAAACTACATTGTAAAATTAGGACATCAACCCTCAAAAACAGATTCCCCAACACCCTCAGGGGAAAAGAGAAGGGAAGAGGTGATCAGCTGTAGGGAACGATCAAATCCACCCAGCAAATTCTGATCCCATAAGCATAGATGTTGAATTTAAAGCTCTCAATTGATGTCCTCTACATGGAAACCTGGTCAGCTTGTCTGGAGGAGAGAGCCAGAAGCACAGACACAGACCACAGAGTGGTCTCAAGATACCTAACTGCTCTATGAACTCAGGTAAGCCATGCCATCAGCCCTGAGAAGGACTTGGGGTGCTGGGGGAGGAGAAGCTCCACATGAGGCGGCACCATGCGCTGGCAGCACAGAGCCAATAACCGTGTCCTGGGCTGCACCCAGAGCAGCGTGGGCAGCAGGGCCAGGGAGGGGATTCTGCCCCTCTGCTCCGCTCTCCTGAGACCCCCCCTGCAGTGCTGCCTCCAGTGCTGGGGCCACCAACAGCACAAGGACATGGAGCTCCTGGAGCCAGTGCAGAGGAGGCCACCAGGATGATGCCAGGGCTGGAGCAGCTCTGCTGTGAGGACAGGCTGAGAGAGTTGGGGCTGTTGAGCCTGGAGAAGAGAAGGCTCCAGGGAGATCTGTGTGAACTCATCTAGGTGTTCCTGCTCCAGCAGAGGGATTGGACTGGATGATCTTTTGAGGTCCCTTCCAATCCCTGACACTCTGTGATTCTGTGATCTTCTAGTGGCCTTCCAGTACCTGAAGGGGCTCCAGGAAAGCTGGGGAGGGACTTTTTATAAGGGCAGTTAGTGATAGAACAAGGGGAAATGGCTCTAAACTGGAAGAGGGGAGGTTGATTAGATATTAGGAAGAAATTGTTTGGTGTGAGGGTGGTGAGACCCTGGCCCAGGTTGGCCAGAGAAGCTGTGGCTGCTCCTCCCTGGAAGTGTTCTGGGCCAGGTTGGATGAGGCTTTGAGCAACCTGGTCTAGTGGAAGGTGTCCCTGCTGCTGGCAGGGGGGTTGGAACTTGGTGATATTTAAGGTCCCTCCCAACCCAAACCAGTCTGGGATTCTCTGATCACATGCAGCTTTGTCCTTCAGAAGCTTTCAGTAGCTCATGTTAGCAATATTGTGCCATAAACACAACACTTTGCAAATGATCAACATGAAAAAAACCTCAGCCTGACAAAATGATCACCAGGCTTCTACTGACCACAGAAACCACATCCTGATGACCAAACAATGCAACACCATGGTAGGATTGATGAGACACCGGGACCCAGACCAGGAGAAAGCACTTTATCAAGAGAGTTATTTTGACCAAGCTAACCAATAGTCATAGAAATGTTTTGGTTGGAAAAGACCTTGAAGATCATCAAGTCCAACCATAAAATACACAAAGAAGGACCAACCAATTGAAATGTGGCAAGAGAGACTATTACAAAGGTGGGATGCTCCATGGAAGAAATGGAGAAGAACACCTCAGCTGAAGCTGTGAAAACGTGGGCAAACAGGAATAGAAGATTAGGTCTTTTCCAACCAAGGTAATTCTATGGGAGTTAGAAGGAGGTTAAAGGAGAGGACCAGAGTCTTGCTCTGAATTCAGGAGTATGAAGGGACAAGGTCTGACCAAAGCTGAGGAGGAAGAAGAATCTTTTGCAACATCATTTTAAGCTCAGAAGGAAGGAAGTGGTCACCACAGTCCAGATGACAAATGGAAGAAAAGGGTGGGGAGTGCCAACAATCCTGATGTATTTATTTCTGCCTCAAATCTACTGACCAAAGAGCTGAAATACAACAGATTATTCTTCTTCCCCCTCATCACCAACTGGTTTCTAATGGTTTGTTTCCACATGCCTCAAAATGTTCTCTGCAATTCAATAACCATTCATAAACCAGTTCTTTCCAAGGCAGTTCCAACCTGAAGATCACAAAAATATGGATGCAATTATTTTAGAGAGTCCTGGCCTCAAAACAGGGCTCTTTCTAAAACCAGTTTCCATATCTGACTTGCTCACCTCTGTTTTTACAAGAAACAAAAGCTGCATCTCAAATGGAGGGAAAATATTCAGGCCTGTAACTAGTGGTGCTCCCCAGGGGTTGGTGCTGGGTCTGGTCTTGTTTAACATCTTCATCAAGGACCTGGATGTAGGGGTAGAGCCCACCCTCAGCAAGTTTGCTGATGATATGAAGCTCAGAGGAGTGGCTGGCACACCAGAAGGCTGTGCTGCCATCAACGAGACCTGGACATGCTGGAGAGCTGGGTGGAAAGGAACCTGATGAGGTTCAACAAGAGCAAGTGCAGAGTCCTTCACCTGGGGAGGAACAACCACATGGACCAGGACAGGTTGGGGGAGACCTGCTGGAGAGGAGCTCTGCGGAAAAGGACCTGGGTGTGCTGGTGGGCAGCAGGTTGGCCATGAGCCAGCAGGGTGTCCTTGTGGCCAGGAACGCCAACAGTACCCTGGGGTGCATTAAAAAGAGCGTGGCCAGCAGGTCAAGGGAGGTTCTCCTCCCCCTCTACTCTGCCCTGCTGAGGCCACATCTGGAGTGTTGTGTCCAGTTCTGGGCTCCCCAGTTCCAGAGGGACAGGGAACTGCTGGAGAGAGTCCAGTGGAGGCCACAAAGATGATGAGGGGCCTGGAGCATCTCCTGTGTGAGGAGAGGCTGAGAGAGCTGGGACTGTTCAGCCTGGAGAAGAGCAGCCTGAGAGGGGATCTGATCCATGTCTGTAAATATCTGAAATGTGGGGGCCAAATGGATGGGGCCGGGCTCTTCTGGGTGGTGCCCAGTGACAGGACAAGGGGCAATGGGCACAAACTGGGACACTGGGAGTTCCAGAGAAACTGAAGGAAAAACTTCTTTGCTGTGAGGGTGTTGGAGCCCTGGGCCAGGCTGCCCAGAGAGGGTGTGGAGTCTCCATCTCTGGAGATGTTCAAACCCATCTGGACACTTTCCTGTGCAACCTGGTGTAGGGAACCTGCTTTGTCAGGGGGGTTGGACTGGATGATCTCCTGAGGTCCCTTCCAACCCCACCATCCTGTGATGCTGTGACAGAGAAAGCTTCCTGCTCAAATGCCAGAGGTATGTACCTTGTTGAACAGGGGATGAGATGAAGTTTGTGGTGTATCAGCAGGACCAAGATATTGAAAGGAGACTTGGAATGAGCCAAATTAGTCTGTTGAGTATAAAATCAAAATACCCATTGCCATGGAAACAACACTGCACACATAACAACCAAACCAGCATGGTCTTCCCCTCCTTCAGCCACCCAGAAGGTGGTTGCAGTCCATGACCTCACCTGGACTTCTCTGGCCAACCAAGTGGTTTGTAGACAATAAAAGGCTGTGGGGAATCAGTCAGCCACCCTCTAACTCAATGATCAGGTTTCCCAGCCAATACATCCTAGAGTTTAGGATGAGTTAGCTCCACATATTAATCTGCAAAATTAATTCATTCCTTCTGCAGCCACCACAGCAGCCTCTGTCCTCCTGAGAAGCCAAATCTGACCCAGCCACTCTGACATGGTTTCTCATTGACTAATACAAAGAAATCCAGGTGCATCTTTCCAAAACATTATTGAACTTTCCAAAAACCCCAAAATTAATCTTCAAAGCATTTCATCCTGCTCAACTCTGGCTAACCAACAATTCAGATCTTGGAGGCTGAGCTCCTCAAGATGTAGGTGCCTTCTAATGTAGACATGGTAGGTTTGGAGCTAAAACATACACCAAAAAAGGGGCCAGATTACAGAATCCCTTCATTTTCCATGTCTGTCTATGGCTGGTTTCCCTCCTACCATATAAACATTTCTAATAACAAGAATCACATAAAATTAACAGCTTCTCCTAAGAGATTATAATTTCCACATGTAACATCAACTTCATTGTGGAGCATCAAAGCTACCTTCCTTATTTTGATATGATGTTGGGGGACAGCAGCAGAAGGGAACTGCAGGCATTGAGGCAGTGATTTTTCATCCATGAGGTGCCATCAGTGCTCTAATGCACAGCTACAGTCTAACTGGTAAAGTGATACTGGTTTGTTACTGGTTTGGGTGTCCCAGCTCAGGAGAGTCAGCCTGGTTAAAACCAGGGACTTGAACTCTCAAGTGAGCTGGGAGGAAGGATTTGGTCACATATTTAATCATAGAATCACAGAATCGTAGGGGTTGGGAAAGACCATTAAGATCATCAAGTCCAACCATAAACCAATACTGCCAATTCCACCTCTAAACCATGTCCCTCAGCACCTCATCTACCCATCTTTTAAATACCACCAGGGATGGGGACTCCACCACTGCCCTGGGCAACCCCTTCCAATGCCTCAGAACCCTTTCAGCAAAGAAATTCTTACTCACATCCCATCTCAACTGCCCTGGCCACAACTGGAGCCCATTTCCTCTTGTCCTGTCCCTTGCTCCTTGCTTGAACAGACCCACCCCCACCTCTCTGCACCCTCCTCCAAGGGACTTGGACAGAGCCACAAGGTCTCCCCTCAGCCTCCTTCTCTCCAGGCTCAGCACCCCCAGTTCCCTCAGCCGGGAACTCAGCACACTTGTGCTCCAGACCCTTCCCCAGCTCCGTTCCCTTCTCTGGACACGCTCCAGCACCTCCAGGTCCTTCTTGGACTCAGGGGCCCAACACTGAACCCAGCACTCGAGCTGCGGCCTCACCAGTGCCCAGTGCAGGGGGACCAGCACTGCCCTGCTCCTACTGGCCACACTGGTGCTGATCCAGGCCAGGATGCCCTCGGCCTTCTTGGCCACCTGGGCACTCTGCTGGCTCATGTTCAGCTGCTGTCCCCCAACACCCCCAGGTCCTTTTCCACCAGGCAACTTTCCCCCCACTCCTCCCCAAGCCTGTGGCGCTGCCAGGGGTTGTTGTGACCCAAGTGCAGGACCCAACACTTGGCCTGGTTGAACCTCACACAGTTGGTCTCAGCCCATTGATCCAACCTGGCCAGGTTTTGTCACTCTTAACCTCTGTCTCCTGTCCAACCTTTCCTCATTCTTAAGCCTTCCTGCCTGTATAAAATAGGTGTAAGCAGTAAAAAAGGGCAATAAACTGCTACAGCTCTTCAGTAAACAGCGCAGCCTGCCCGGCCGTGCACACAGCGCTGCCACCACAAGCTCTAGGATTTCATTTCCGAGGTGTAACTTGGATTAATTCTAATTTAACCTGAGAGCTGGCTTCATTCAATGCAGGTTTTTTAGTTTTCTATCTTCATTCCTGCACGTTTTCCTCCTAGATAATTCCCAAATGTCTCCAGAATCGTTCACGGAAAGGCACGAAGCCTTATCTTTGAGTGTTGAAACTTGGGGTAGTTATGAAAATATTCAAATTATTCCCAAAGGATTCTTGATACAAATCAGGCTTTGGGGGTGAACACCTTGACTGGAACTTTCTGCTGATGATCACCAACCTGTTGCTACTGTTGTTGCCCAACAGCAAAGCATCTCTGTTACGCATCCAAAGGGTCCACACTTGGATTTGAACAGGAATTCAGGCACAGGGGATGTAAGGAAAATTGTTCTTGATTAATTTTAGAGATGAGCATTCATCATTCCAGAAAAGGCAAATTTATTCCTCTTTGACTTCAGAAACCAGAGCAGTTTCAGGTGTAAGGAAACCCTAATGATACCATGATGCCCACAAAGACATTTCCTGGTAGTTGTAGCTTAGTCCAGAAACCTTGGATGACAGCCAGAAGTATTTTTAAAGTCATTTAAAGTGCTTAAATAAATAAATATGAGGATAAAGTCCCTCTCATCACACAGTGCAGTTGCTTCAGGACTATGTCAGATGTTCCTTTGATGTACTGGCAACTATGATCAATGGCTGTTGACACCATCGCTGGATGAACACCAGACACGGGAGGAGCGAAGGGATCTGAAATAGCAGAAGCTTTACCACTCAAACCAGCAGAAAACAACAACTGAACACAAAAAAAACCCATAAATTCTATATTAAAAATTGAAAACCACATGGATTAAAATGAAGGTTTCATCTCCTCAGTGTTTCTGTGGTGTGTGACTGTAAAGAGATAGAACTTGACCAACACAACACCACGTGGGTGATCCTACTATAAAAATTGTCCTCTGCCACCACCATCCAGTTTAATGTTGCTTTGTGGGTGTTTTAAATTGAGTCAAAAATAAAAATATCCATACCAAAAAAAAATATGATGAGGTACCAGCATGACTGGAAAAACTCTCTTAGGGCCTGGACTTATTTTTATCCTGTAGACCATTGAAGTGGTTTTACTTCAGCTGCTGTAGAAGCTCAAGACACTGCCCTTGGAGACAGTCTGAGCTTGGAGATGAGCACCTCATTTATCTGCTGGCATTTTAAATCATGTTTTTATTAACTCATCCAACACAAAGCCAATCATAGAATGGTTTGGGTTGGAAGGGACCTTAAAGATCATCCAGTTCCAACCCCCCTGCCCTCAGCAGGGACATCTTCCACTAGACCAGGTTGCTCCAAGCCTCAGTTCATTTGAAACCCTGTTCAGATGAATAATAAATAAAAGAATTGTTGGGTCTAACTTCTTTGGTGGTTTAAATCAATGTTAAAAGGATGCAAAATATGGATTATCTGAATGAAGACTTCATGGAGAAGGGCTGAGACACAGAATATTTTGATATCACCCACACACAGTTCACTCTGACCACGTGTGCTCAGACCCATCCTAAGAAAGCAGCACAAAAGGGAGCTCGAGGAACACGGGGGCACAGGTTTTAGATGAAATGAGGGGAGATTTAGATCAGACTTAAGGAAGAAATTCTTTGCTGAGAGGGTGGTGAGACACTGGCCCAGGTTGTCCAGAGAAGTTGTGGATGTTCCATCACTGGAAGTGTTCAAGGTCAGGTTGGATGAGGCTTTGAGCAAGCTGGTCTACTGGAAGGTGTCCCTGCCCATGGCACTGGGGTTGGACTAGATGATCTTCAAAGGTCCCTTCCAACTTAAACCATCCTATGATTGATTCCATGATTCTACTGTTCTGAAATGGGGTGGGAACAGCTAACAGCCTTGTCAACATCCAAAACACCAAATAAAAAGTATTCATGTTCAAGTTTTGCAACCAGACCTTCCTTCTGTTGGGCATTTTGGAGCTCAATTGATGAGCAAACCTCTCATCCATAAATCAACAGCACACAGCCCAAGAAGTCACTGTGAGAAAGGATGGGTTGTCTTCTTCTAAAACTTCATCACATAAAGAGTTTTGTATTTTCTTTGCAAATAATCCTGGTTGTCAAAATTCAGGCTTCATATTTTCATATCAAGAGTGAGTCACTGTGAGTAGAACACCACAAGGACAAAGTTCACCTGTGCTCTGCAACAGCTTCCACATAAAAACACGTCCAACATTTTGTAATGAAAATGCAAGAATTGGCAAATCACCAACACCAGAGAGGCCAATGCTCACAGAACCTGCTCAGTGGGAACTGACCTTACTCCATGGATGTTCTGAGCTCAAGCAGCAGCTCTGCCTTCTGCAGTGATACAACCAAAGATTCAGAAAGTACACAGGAGGAAAGACAGAGGACTGACAGACACACCTCCTTCTTCAGAATCCACTTCATAAGTGATTAATGTCAGCAATGAGTGTAATGGACACGTTAACAGAACCCCAGAATTGTCTCAATTGGAAAAGCCCTTTAAGATCATCAAGACCAACCATGAACCCAACACTGCCCAGTCCCCTATGACTGACCCATGTCCCTCAGCACTGTGTCTACACGACTCTTCAATCCCTCCAGGGATGGGGACTCCACCACTGCCCTGGGCAACCCCTTCCAATGCCTCAGAACCCTTTCAGCAAAGAAATTCTTCCTCACATCCCATCTCAACTGCCCTGGCCACAACTGGAGCCCATTTCCTCTTGTCCTGTCCCTTGCTCCTTGCTGGAACAGACCCACCCCCACCTCTCTCCACCCTCCTTTCACAGGGACTTGGACAGAGCCAGAAGGTCTCCCCTCAGCCTCCTTTTCTCCAGGCTCAGCACCCCCAGTTCCCTCAGCTGGGAGCTAATCACACTTGTGCTCCAGACCCTTCACTTTTCCAGCTCAGGGCATTGTCCCTGGACTCATTTCAGCTTGGTCATTCTCTTCCCAGTGAAGAGATGCAGAAGAAAGGCTGCACTACACGACCCACCCAGTGTCCTCTAAAGAACTGCCCTTGAATTGCTGAGAAGACCTTTAATTCAGATGATACAGGAACAAACCAGATGCTGTGGGAAGCCACAGTAACCAGTGAGAAAAGGGGCAATAAGTGTGCAGCAGCTCAAAGCTTGCATCACGCTTCTCCTCATCCTCCTTTCACCTAAATATCAGGGGAGTCAATACCTAAACCAACAAAGGTGCACACAGAGGTCTAGGATGGTGTCCACAGAGACTTGGCTCTCCAGCATGGACAGGTTGTTTAAAAAGGTATAAAGTAGCCTCTTAGCTAGTGATGGACCCACAGAAACACAAGGAGCAGGCACTGATGGAGCCTCGTGGTCTCCAAACACTCTCCTGTAGAAGAGGATTTATCATGGCACATTCCCCAAAGCCTGGTGTTCAGCACACTGTAAAGCAAGCAGAAAGAAGGGATGAGACAAGCCAACATTGTGGTTGCTTGGTTGACTCAAGGGACATCAGATGTTCCTGGGGTTTTTTAAATTGATTTTTTCTTAAATTTGCTTTGTTTTTTTAAATTAAGGAATTTAAAGGATCAGAGGAATTTAAAGGACCAATCAGAGGAATTTAAAGGGCCAATTTAGAGGAATTTAGAGGGCCAATTCTACATATCCACTCTCAAGAACAACCTCTCTGCCTCATTCCCTGATTTGCTTCAAAGGAATGGAAACTCTCCTGTTTTTTTTCCTTTCCCAACTCATTTTCTGTTTGATCTCCACACCATAGCCAGTACCAATTCCTTATGGACAACCCCACATAGTGCTTTGTAGGGCACTTACACAGCTGTCTCGAGACCAGTGTAAAAAGAAATGTCAAAGAGGAAAAGAAAGAAATATTTTGTCTCATTGTTTAAGCTGGTCACCCCTCCTCCTGGTTTTCACTTCAATGAAATGCTTGCTCCATGCTTGGCAAGCTGAGTTATTTCAAGAAAATATAGAAAATATGCAGCAAGTCCTCCCTTTCTTCCACTCTTTTCGTTGAGAAGCATCTGGAGTTTAATGTGCCCTTAATGGATTCAAGCCTCCACTGTAAATAAGTCTTTTGCTTTGCATTAAACACCCAACATCACACTGGGACTTTTGTTTGCAGAGAGTTAATCAACAGGGTTCCTGTGATCCTGGTGGGTTAATTCTCCTGCAGCAGCTCCATGGACTGCAGGGTGGCTGCTGAGGACATCACTCACCACCTGCTAAGCCCCTTCTTGCAACTCTCCAGTGTTCTTCAGCCACATGGACCAGCAGCTCTGCTAGGAAACGAGCCACTAAATGGGGTTATAGCCGTTTGCCACGGCGCTTACTCACTGAACATCGCTTCTCCAACGATGCCACCAGGGGGTAACAATGAGTTCTCCCATGCTTGTTCCCATCCCTTGGTCATTGCAGCGTGGCAGGAGCAGAGTTCCTCAGAGCAGGTCACAAAGATGTTGATGGTGGCACATAGGACTTCACACACGCGCAGCACGTGCCCCGCTGAGCCACCTTCCTCGCTCCCAAGAGCCCAAGGTTTATGTTGCAGTGGGTGAGGTAGACCACACCATCCTGATTTATTTTAAGAACTACCAACTGTTTGCAGCTGCAACAGCTCATCTGCCTGCCTGCCACAGCAACCATCAGCACCAGTGTCACCTCACAAGAGGGAGGAATCTAAAACACCTCTGATGATCTGAGCCAACGTGACGTGAAGGAGTTTATTCAGTTAACGAGGTCTCATCCTTCAGTATTCAATCAGATTAAAAAGCACTTCCTAAGAATGGTTTATTTCCAAAGCTACCTCAAACATCCAGCTGTATGTCTACTAAATTCCAAATTCCCTGCAAAGACAGCCTGGAATAATTCCTAAGTGAAAACTGATCCAGTGAGAAATTCATCTATTTGCCATTTACTAATACAATTAAATCCTGTTTGAGGGTAATTATACCTTTGAAATTGTCCAGGATTGCTTTTTTGCTGTTCTGGCACAAAGCCCTCTCTCTGTTTTTTTAAAGCAAGGACATCCATCCTGATACAGCTGGTTTCTAACCAGCAGATTGCAATGGTTACACTAACCATGAAGAACCAACCTCATCCAGAAACACAAACCAAGAGATCATACACCGTGATTTTCACAGAACCACAGAGTGTCAGGGATTGGAAGGGACCTCGAAAGCTCATCCAGTCCAACCCCCTGCTGGAGCAGGAACACCCAGATGAGATCACACAGGAAAGCGTCCAGGTGGGTCTTGAATCTCTCCAGAGAAGGAGACTCCACACCCTCCCTGGGCAGCCTGTCCCAGGGCTCTGGCACCCTCACAGGAAAGAAGTTCCTTCTCAAATTTAAGCAGAACCTCCTGTGTTCCAGCCCACACCCATTGCCCCTTGTCCTATCATTGGACATCACTGAGAAGAGCCTGGCTCCATCCCCCTGACACTCACCCTTCAGATATTTATAAACATTAATGAGGTCCCCCCTCAGCCTCCTCTTCTCCAAGCTAAAGAGCCCCAGCTCCCTCAGCCTTTCCTCATCAGGGAGATGCTCCACTCCCTTCATCACCTTGGTGGCTCTGTGCTGGACTCTCTCCAGCAGCTCCCTGTCCTTCTTGAACTGGGGGGCCCAGAACTGGACACAATATTCCAGATGTGGCCTCACCAGGGCAGAGTAGAGGGGAAGAAGAACCTCTCTGGACCTACTGATCACAGCCCTTCTAATGCACCCCAGGATGCCATTGGCCTTCCTGGCCACAAGGGCACAGTGCTGGCTCATGGCCATCCTGCTGCCCACCAGGACTCCCAGATCCCTTTCCCCTACACTGCTCTCTAGGAGATCATCTCCCAACCTGTACTGGAACCTGGGGTTGTTCCTGCCCAGGTCCAACACCCCACACTTGCCCTTATTCTATTTCATCCAGGTTTTCCCTGCCCAGCTCTCCAGCCTGTCCACTGCACTGGCTTCTGTGAGTGCAGCTTGCAACCAAAAACACAGGGGAAAGCCTCCATCTCCCATCATTTGGCTGGACTACATACCAACAAGCAAACCCCAGACCTTCTCTTGGTCCTTCCTCCATGGGGAGAAAAGGAAGAGGATGTTCATGTTCTCCTTAGCAGGTGACATCAACTCTTGATAGCAGAGATTTAGCTTTTTCCATGATGTCCATTTGTCAGTGTTGCATTGGTGTCTCTCACTGGTTAAATATTGTTATTTCACCTCCAGGATAGATTTGCTATCATTCCTGTATAAAATTGTGCCTAGAAGGAAGCACCACTGCAGATGTGATAAGGAAATAATGTCATTCCTCGAGGACAAAATCGATTAATATCTTAATTATTACCACAACTCATTTAAAATGCACATTTAATTTTTATTTTTTAAATATATATTTCTCCACAGCTGTGGAAAAAGTCTTCCCTTGCTCATGGAGAAAATTTGCTACACCTCAATCCAATAAAAAATAGCTTTTTATTTCTAGTGAAGCATCTGTCACTCTGGAAGCTGTGCAAGGTTTTAGACAGGACTGACTTTCCAGGACTTGAGATGTTGCCTCATGTCAGCAGCAACATCTGATACCGTGCACAAAGGCAAGATAAGACACGCCAGTTGACACCTTTCCTATCAAGATAGGAGCCAACATCTCATTTCATGCTGGCTCCCAGCACCACGTGGACAGTTGCTTCATGTCAGCAGAGCTGGGGTAACTCAAGCACTAAGAAGGACAGAAACCAGCTCTCGTTCCACACCGTCCTCCTGTGGCACAGGATTAGTATAATGATCCTTTTAATTAGGATGGAATTCTAATTAAATTCTTTTTGTGAATTCTTTTCTCAGCATGAAAAGATCTAAAATTAAATTGATTCTAGAAAACAAACCCCAAAACCTGTTATATTCATGTGCTGCTTTGGGTTTTTTTATCAGCATCTCACATAAAAGAACAAACACATCACACTGCAGGGAGATCTTCACACATCAAGGCTGGAGAAGAAACAAATGGGATTTTACACACATTTATTAAACAGACAAACTCCAGTTTGCTGCTGGAGTTTGTGCTGAAAGCCCCCCTTTGGCGATGGGATAGGACATTCATTTCATGATGCAATTTGCAACAGGTCCTTTTTTTGGAGCTTAACTTCATGTATTTAGCACCAGACACCAGCAGAAGCCATGGGCTGAACACAGGGATGAGATAGTTCCTACTTGAAGAGTCTCCTCAGAATTTGGGGTGATGGAAAGCATGGGGAGGACTTCACCACAGCCAGCAGCACAAGGTGAGCTGGAGCAGACACCACGTCTCTGTCCTGCCCAGGCCAGCAGGCAGCAGAAGCAGCACATCAGAGAGAACATGAAGGTCTCCAGAAGGAAAAACCCAACCCACCACACTGAAATTAATCCAGCAGCTGAACTGGGCTGGACTGGTTGCCAAAGAAGTTCCTCTTCAGTTCCTTGCCTCAACCAGAGCAATGGTAGCTCACAGGGAAAACACAGCATGGACATGCAGAGGGATTCCACTGTTTTGGACACCACTTCCCCCCCCCCCTAACATGAGAAAAAGAAGAAAAAGGAGAAAAAAAGGGAGGAAAAAAGGGAGGAAAAAAGGGAGAAAAAAAGGGAGGAAAAAAGGGAGGAAAAAAGGGAGGAAAAAAGGGAGGAAAAAAGGGAGGAAAAAAGGGAGGAAAAAAGGGAGGAAAAAAGGGAGGAAAAAAGGGAGGAAAAAAGGGAGGAAAAAAGGGAGGAAAAAAGGGAGGAAAAAAGGGAGGAAAAAAGGGAGGAAAAAAGGGAGAAAAAAAGGGAGGAAAAAAGGGAGGAAAAAAGGGAGGAAAAAAGGGAGGAAAAAAGGGAGGAAAAAAGGGAGGAAAAAAGGGAGGAAAAAAGGGAGGAAAAAAGGGAGGAAAAAAGGGAGGAAAAAAGGGAGGAAAAAAGGGAGAAAAAAAGGGAGAAAAAAAGGGAGGAAAAAAGGGAGAAAAAAAGGGAGGAAAAAAGGGAGGAAAAAAGGGAGGAAAAAAGGGAGGAAAAAAGGGAGAAAAAAAGGGAGAAAAAAAGGGAGAAAAAAAGGGAGAAAAAAGGGAGAAAAAAAGGGAGAAAAAAAGGGAGAAAAAAAGGGAGAAAAAAGGGAGAAAAAAAGGGAGAAAAAAAGGGAGAAAAAAAGGGAGAAAAAAAGGGAGAAAAAAAGGGAGAAAAAAAGGGAGAAAAAAAGGGAGAAAAAAAGGGAGAAAAAAAAGGAGAAAAAAAGGGAGAAAAAAAGGGAGAAAAAAAGGGAGAAAAAAAGGGAGAAAAAAAGGGAGAAAAAAAGGGAGAAAAAAAGGGAGAAAAAAAGGGAGAAAAAAAGGGAGAAAAAAAGGGAGAAAAAAAGGGAGAAAAAAAGGGAGAAAAAAAGGGAGAAAAAAAGGGAGAAAAAAGGGAGAAAAAAGGGAGAAAAAAAGGGAGAAAAAAAGGGAGAAAAAAAGGGAGAAAAAAAGGGAGAAAAAAAGGGAGAAAAAAAGGGAGAAAAAAAGGGAGAAAAAAAGGGAGAAAAAAAGGGAGAAAAAAAGGGAGAAAAAAAAGGGAGAAAAAAAGGGAGAAAAAAAGGGAGAAAAAAAGGGAGAAAAAAAGGGAGAAAAAAAGGGAGAAAAAAAGGGAGAAAAAAAGGGAGAAAAAAAGGGAGAAAAAAAGGGAGAAAAAAAGGGAGAAAAAAAGGGAGAAAAAAAGGGAGAAAAAAAGGGAGAAAAAAAGGGAGGAAAAAAGGGAGGAAAAAAGGGAGGAAAAAAGGGAGGAAAAAAGGGAGGAAAAAAGGGAGGAAAAAAGGGAGAAAAAAAGGGAGAAAAAAAGGGAGAAAAAAAGGGAGAAAAAAAGGGAGAAAAAAAGGGAGAAAAAAAGGGAGAAAAAAAGGGAGAAAAAAAGGGAGAAAAAAAGGGAGAAAAAAAGGGAGAAAAAAAGGGAGAAAAAAAGGGAGAAAAAAAGGGAGGAAAAAAGGGAGAAAAAAAGGGAGAAAAAAAGGGAGAAAAAAAGGGAGAAAAAAAAGGGAGAAAAAAAGGGAGAAAAAAAGGGAGAAAAAAAGGGAGAAAAAAAGGGAGAAAAAAAGGGAGAAAAAAAGGGAGAAAAAAAGGGAGGAAAAAAGGGAGAAAAAAAGGGAGAAAAAAAGGGAGAAAAAAAGGGAGAAAAAAAGGGAGAAAAAAAGGGAGAAAAAAAGGGAGAAAAAAAGGGAGAAAAAAAGGGAGAAAAAAAGGGAGAAAAAAAGGGAGAAAAAAAGGGAGAAAAAAAGGGAGAAAAAAAAGGGAGAAAAAAAGGGAGAAAAAAAGGGAGAAAAAAAGGGAGAAAAAAAGGGAGAAAAAAAAGGGAGAAAAAAAGGGAGAAAAAAGGGAGAAAAAAAGGGAGAAAAAAAGGGAGAAAAAAAGGGAGAAAAAAAGGGAGAAAAAAAGGGAGAAAAAAAGGAAAAAAAAAGGGAAAAAAAAAGGGAAAAAAAAGGAGAAAAAAAAGGGAAAAAAAAAGGAAAAAAAAAGGGAGAAAAAAAGGGAGAAAAAAAGGGAGAAAAAAAGGGAGAAAAAAAGGGAGAAAAAAAGGGAGAAAAAAAGGGAGAAAAAAGGGAGAAAAAAAGGGAGAAAAAAAGGGAGAAAAAAAGGGAGAAAAAAAGGGAGAAAAAAAGGGAGAAAAAAAGGGAGAAAAAAAGGGAGAAAAAAAGGGAGAAAAAAAGGGAGAAAAAAAGGGAGAAAAAAAGGGAGAAAAAAAGGGAGAAAAAAAGGGAGAAAAAAGGGAGAAAAAAAGGGAGAAAAAAAGGGAGAAAAAAAGGGAGAAAAAAAGGGAGAAAAAAAGGGAGAAAAAAAGGGAGAAAAAAAGGGAGAAAAAAAGGGAGAAAAAAAGGGAGAAAAAAAGGGAGAAAAAAAGGAGAAAAAAAGGAGAAAAAAAAGGAGAAAAAGAACTACAGTGGAATCACTCTTCTCCTCATGAAGACACCAAGAAAAAAGGCTCAGCATTCAGAATCCCATGGGAAGAGCATAGGACCATGCCAGCCAGCAGATGTAATCCAAAACTGGAAGTCAAACTACACTGTAAATTTATAAAGCAGAGGGTGGAATTCTCATTTAGCATTCCTGTGCTTCCCCCTGGGCTCTGCAGGTTTCACATCAAGCATTTGGGGTGTGATAAATAAGTGATTCTCCCTTACCAGCACCCACCAGTAACACCTGGGGCAGAACCTTCTTCACTACAATTTTCTGCAGGATGAATCTAGGAAATATAATGTATGATAAACAGCGTTCTCAAACATAATCCTTTGTCAACTCCCACCTTCTGTCCTTTCATTTAAAGAACCAGGCAGAAATTCCAACTGCAAATTATTTTACTTTCTGGGTAGAGAAGTCATTTTAACAGTGGGATGGGATTTAGTCATCTCTAGTCGATACAACTTTACTAATTAACACACAAAGTGGTCTTTTTAAGAATTCCTGACCCAACTGTGATCTGCTGATCACCACCAACGTTCCTGGCACTGCACAGTGGCACAGCCCTCACCCCGGTGGGATTATGGCCTGAAGGACAGAGCGCAGCCCGGGCTGGCTGTGTTGAGGTGCAAATGTTCCCAGTTTAATCCTCTTTTCTGGAGGGAGAGGATTACTGGTTATGCTGGACCACTGCAGAAAAATATCATGGAAGTGTGTTTTACCGAGGGATTTGAGTGAGAGGGTGGTGATGTGACACATCATGGCTTCATCTAGACCAAGACTCAGAGGTGTGAAGTATTGTGTTAACCAGAATGTCCAGCATGGACGAGCTCTGCTGTCTTCAGCCTTGACAAGATGGATCATCTTAATGACTTGGTCTTCACATTGCTTTAATTCAACTGGATTAGATATGGTAAAGGCAGTCCTAACCACATTTAGTTACACAGAATCACAGAATGGTGGGGTTGGAAGGGACCTCAGGAGATCATCCAGTCCAACCCCCCTGCCAAAGCAGGTTCCCTACACCAGGTTGCACAGGAAAGTGTCCAGGTGGGTTTGAACATCTCCAGAGATGGAGACTCCACACCCTCTCTGGGCAGCCTGGCCCAGGGCTCCAGCACCCTCACAGGAAAGAAGTTTTTCCTTCAGTTTCTCTGGAACTCCCAGTGTTCCAGTTTGTGCCCATTGCCCCTTGTCCTGTCACTGGGCACCACCCAGAAGAGCCCGGCCCCATCCATTTGGCCCCCACATTGCAGATATTTACAGACATGGATCAGATCCCCTCTCAGGCTGCTCTTCTCCAGGCTGAACAGTCCCAGCTCTCTCAGCCTCTCCTCGTCAGGAGATGCTCCAGGCCCCTCATCATCTTTGTGGCCTCCACTGGACTCTCTCCAGAAGATCCCTGTCCCTCTGGAACTGGGGATCCCAGAACTGGACACAGTACTCCAGATGTGTCCTCACCAGGGCCACACCAGGACCTCACCATTATCTAACTTCCACCCTAAAATGGCAAACCTGGCCCATCCCTAGTTGATGGTTCTGTTAATGAAGCAGTCTTCAGGGAGATAACTTATCACAGACTGGTTTAAAGGACCTTCAAGCTCATCCAGTTCCAACCCCCCTGCCAGCAGCAGGGACACCTTCCACTAGACCAGGTTGCTCCAAGCCTCACTTAACATGGTGTGGTTGACCCTCAACCCTGAGTGAGTTACACCAGTGTGACTGTAGCTGGTTTCAGGAGGGGTGATGCCACCTCAGCTGGATGAGGAAGGGTAGAGCTGTTCCAGCCAAGCAATGGGCTAAGCACCAACAAGCTGTCCCAGACCACAAAAAATTATTAATAAAATAGAAAAGTCTCTCCTCTTGCAGTTTTATACTTTTACCCTTTCAATTCCTTTGCCCTCCAATCCTGCAACATAGATTTCTCCTGATTTCACTGGGATAAAATAATGCAATTAACTCTGGGTTAGAAAAGCTACATTTTAAGAAGACTGTAGCACCTGATTTGGTGAGAACAAAGTTGATAGAACACTGGTCACAGTTTGTGACCAGTCCTGGTATGTGGGTTTCCCTAGTGATCAAGGTTTTTAGCAGATTACAGTTTGCCAGGTGCTAAAGAGCTGGCCAACAGAGATGTTCCACACCATAAACATCAGGCTCACTATAAACTGAGAAGTTTGCTGGGGACAATCCTCTTCCTCAATGGCCATCATCTCTGCAGGGTCTCACCCATCCTCCTGCTCCTGAGGCCCATTCTCCTGCTTGTTGTGACCATCATGTTTTTGTTGGCTGAGCAGAAACCTGTGTTATTTTATAGCAGTATTAATATTAGTTCTTCTTATGATTTCATTAAATGTTTTCATTTCAACCCTTGGGTCTCCTTTCCTTCTCCCAATTCCCCTGCCCAGGAGTGAGGAGGAATCACTGAGTGACAGAAGAACTGCTTAAACCAGGACAATACTCAAGCCCTCTACGTTGTAAGCAACCAAAAAGATCAGGAACACACATCATGATGTCTTAAAAAATAGAAATAAATAAATCCTGTAGGGAAAATACAAACTACAACAGCATTTGTTTTCAAGATCTTCTTCTACCTAAGTTTTGTGGGGTTTTTTTTTTCCCCTACAGATGTCTAAGAGGAGGGGTTGTGCATTCAGAGGTCTGCAGACAGACTCTGATGTCAACTGCTGTATCTGAGAAAGGCTGGGAGAGTTGGGGCTGTTCAGCCTGGAGAAGAGAAGGCTCCAGGGAGACCTTCCAGTGGCCTTTCAATACTCAAAGGGGCCTAAGAAAAATGGGGACAAACTTTTTAGCAGGGCCTGTAGTGACAGGACAAGGGGTGATGGTTTTAAACTAAAAGAGAGGAGATTCAGACTAGCTACAAGGAAGAAATGTTTTATAATGAGGGTGGTGAGACTCTGGCACAGTGAAGTGGTAGAAGCTCCATCCCTGGAAACCTTCAAGGTCAGGTTGGACGGGGCTCTGAGCAACCTGATCTGGTTGAAGATGTCCCTGCTCACTGCAGGAGGGTTGGAACAGATGACCCTGAAAGGTCCCTTCCAACCCAAACCATTGGTTAAAGCTCTAAAATCTGTTGTGATTTGATGCAATCCCGTTCCCCCTGTCCTGTGACCCGAGGTGACATCCTCATGGACAAGCAAAAACCTAAACAGGCTCTGAAACCTACTGGGAAGAATGTGGGGTTTCTCCTCCAGGCTCACAAAATAGGCATCTCTGGTGACCCTGTGGTGTCCTTTAGGGCATCTGAGGTGACAGAACACAGCAAGGTGAGGTTGTGTCAGTAAAAAATGGGATAGCTCCTGTCCTTAGCACCTAGAACTGGGAAAAAAGAAAGGACAGGTTCCCTCACAACGATTTCCTGTGGTTCAAGAACACATCTGCTTGCCTGCCCCATAAAAAACAGCAGATGAGGAGGAAAAACTTCCCAGCAAAACCACTGGAAACTAAGGAGCAAAGATCCTGAAAAGGGAAAGTACGAAGCACCACGATGGAAGAACACCCAGTGCAGGTGACACTCGCAGCTGCTGTTGTGCAGGCTTAAAATTTGTGTTTTCTGGATAAAAAAAAGTGTATCTGCAGCTTGAGCAGACCAAAGAGATTTGTCTGTGAGCATTTAAGTCCCTGCATGCTGGATTTAAATGCTGGTTCAAACATTTCTCTCTCCAGTATTGACAAAGAGTCTGTGTAAGGAGGCCACTGTGCTCTCCAAGCGTCCTGCTCAGTACTCAGCTGCCCTCCACACAGGCAAAACTCAACGGTCAAGAGCCAAAGCATTTGGTGAAGATGAAGCATGGTGACAACAATCACACACACATGAGTCCATCTCATCATCTTCTAACTAAACACAGGTATTTCCCTCTGGCTTAGTCTGGCAAGAGGTCAGGGGTACGACTCCACCTGAGTCTCCAACTCCCCACGCACGTGGAGAACATCTGAGATGGAGCCATCGTGGTTCTCCAGCCCTGACCCACCTTAAGTCAGCGCTCAAGGGAGGCTTTTCCTGCTTTGAACACACAGCACAGTATGCAAATCCCACAGGAATTCCAAGTTTGCAGAGTTCCTGCAAGGCAGAGCCGTGTGTTTGAAAATACCTCATTGTACACTGAAAACTGACCACGAATTTTTATTTGCTGCTGCATTTTGTCCTTTAGATGACATTTCTTCAGCACCACCTCCATCTACACATGCTTCTCATTATCAGGGTTTAAGTGTTACAGCTATCACAGGAACACACACCATTTCCTTAGAGCAAGAGACCCAATTTACTGATTTACCTGCCAATTGCTGTCACAGAATCACAGAGTGTCAGGGATTGGAAGGGACCTCGAAAGCTCATCCAGTCCAATCCCCCTGCTGGAGCAGGAACACCCAGATGAGATCACACAGGAAGGTGTCCAGGTGGGTCTTGAATGTCTCCAGAGAAGGAGACTCCACACCCTCCCTGGGCAGCCTGGCCCAGGGCTCTGGCACCCTCACAGGAATGAAGTTCTTCCTCAAATCCAAGCAGAACCTCCTGTGTTCCAGCTCACACCCATTGCCCCTTGTCCTACCATTGGACACCACTGAGAAGAGCCTGGCCCCATCCTCCTGACACTCACCCTTCAGATATTGATCAACATTAATGAGGTCCCCCCTCAGCCTCCTCTTCTCCAAGCTAAAGAGCCCCAGCTCCCTCAGCCTTTCCTCATCAGGGAGATGCTCCACTCCCTTCATCACCTTGGTGGCTCTGTGCTGGACTCTCTCCAGCAGCTCCCTGTCCTTCTTGAACTGTGGGGCCCAGAACTGGACACAATATTCCAGATGTGGCCTCACCAGGGCAGAGTAGAGGGGAAGAACCTCTCTTGACCTACTGACCACAGCCCTTCTAATGCCCCCCAGGATGCCATTGGCCTTCCTGGCCACGAGGGCACAGTGCTGGCTCATGGTCATCCTGCTGCCCACCAGGACTCCCAGATCCCTTTCCCCTTCACTGCTCTCTAGGAGATCATTTCCCAACCTATACTGGAACCTGGGGTTGTTCCTGCCCAGGTGCAACACCCCACACTTGCCCTTATTCTATTTCATCAAGTTTTTCCCTGCCCAGCTCTCCAGCCTGTCCAGGTCTCTCTGATGGCAGCACAGCCCTCTGCTGTGTCACCCACTCCTCCCAGCTTGGTGTCACCAGCAAACTTGCTGCCAGTGCATTCAATTCCCTCATAAAATGTCAATACTCATAAAATAGAAATAATAAAGCCTGAAAAAAAAAGAAACAAACCCAACTTGCAACCCAAAGCAACTATGAGAAGAGCTTCAGATCAACCAGTTCTTCCTAGGAAGGAAAAGGAGCAACACTACTGGAAGTCCTTTCTCTTTAAAAGGGAAAACCAAGAGTTAAAAGGATTTTCTTTGTGCCCAAGAAAGCGGCTGCCAGAAGCAGCAGCAGGAGACTCTGAATGGCTGACGCCGATAATAAACGAAGAATTAATTAATTTACACCCCATTCCTCTACAGAGGAGGTTACAACCTAAATAAAGCGTGAAGGCTCTGGGGGGGTGGGTGTGGTCTTGCAAGTCTTTTTGACCCAGACTATGGGGAAGTTTTCCAAGCCTGGAAGTCATCTCCATTTGATTACTTGAATGAGCTGATTATGTAATAAACAGTTGGGAGGGACTCAGTTTCCTTTGGACTGGATTTCTTGGTCATGTTGGTTACAAGCAAGAAGCATGTTCTAGAAATGAAAAGATACTTTTATGGTTTTCTGTATTTGAAGTCAGATGAATTTTGGAAGAGTACTGAAAAAAGTGGAGTTACCCTCGAGGTTGGTCTCAGTCTGCAGCATCAGAGCAATCCATTGATTATTTATAGGTAATACAGAGCAAATGGATAAAATCATTCACACATCTGCCTTCCACACAGCTCCAGAGACAAAAAGTAATCAACACCCAACTAAAGGAATGCAAGCCAGGAAGGAGAAGCTCAGAGCTCAGCACCAAGAGGAGAAAGCACCTCACCATGCTCTGTATGAGGAGACATCTGCTGTCATCCTCCAGCACAAAAACAGGCTCCGTTACCTGCTGAGAGCAGCAGGGTCTCTAAGAAAGGATGAGGAAGGTCAGTGGCATCCTGGGGGGCATTAGAAGGGGGGTGGTCAGTAGGTCAAGAGAGGTTCTTCTTCCCTTCTACTCTGCCCTGGTGAGGCCACATCTGGAATATTGTGTCCAGTTCTGGGCCCCACAGTTCAAGAAGGACAGGGAACTGCTGGAGAGAGTCCAGCACAGAGCCACCAAGGTGATGGAGGGAGTGGAGCATCTCCCTGATGAGGAAAGGCTGAGGGAGCTGGGGCTCTGGAGCTTGGAGAAGAGGAGGCTGAGGGGGGACCTCATTAATGTTGATCAATATCTGAAGGGTGAGTGTCAGGAGGATGGGGCCAGGCTCTTCTCAGTGGTGTCCAATGATAGGACAAGGGGCAATGGGTGTGAGCTGGAACACAGGAGGTTCTGCTTGAACTTGAGAAGGAACTTCTTTCCTGTGAGGGTGCCAGAGCCCTGGGCCAGGCTGCCCAGGGAGGGTGTGGAGTCTCCTTCTCTGGAGACATTCAAGACCTGCCTGGACGCCTTCCTGTGTGATCTCATCTGGGTGTTCCTGCTCCAGCAGGGGGATTGGACTGGATGAGCTTTCGAGGTCCCTTCCAATCCCTGACACTCTGTGTGATTCTGTGTATGAAAAAGAGGAAGAAAAGATGATGCTGGACTTCTCCATCCTACAGAGTCAATGCTCAGGTGGAACACATCTTCCATCATAAGTGTCCTGAGAGTCTTTGTACAGTTACATCTTTCTTAGAGGAGAAAAAAAAAAACCCATGATAATTCATTGACATCAAAACATCAATGTCTCATCTGGATGCTCATCACTCTTCTGTGCTCCACCAACTACAGCCTCCACCTCCCCACGTTCTATCTGTCAGTAGCAGGGACTCCTTCTTGGGAGTTTGGCAGGTGACTCATTCACAACAAAACCAGACCAGCCTCAGACAAAACTCCTCATAAAACTAAACACATCAGGTGATCTCCAAAACAAAGTGGGTGTGCAGCCTTGATTACGTGGCCGCCCTCTCCCAGTTCCCCTCTTACTGGCACTCCTGGTGAGAACACAAGATCTGCTCCCAGTTAGAAACTACCCAAAAGGATAATGGGTCTCCAGCAAGTGGTGCCATTGCTGGAGATGAACAACTCCAACCAACCCTCCCAATAGGACTGTCCAGCTGGTAACTGGTTCAACCCCACTAGTTTTGGGGAAAAATCAAAAGCAACAGAATTAGCAAGATATCAAGAAGATTCAACCCTGTTGCAGTGGATACAGAATAAACCTGAATCCTCCTCAAAGCAGGATGGTGCCTGGATGGTCCAGTAACATTCAGCATTTTATGGTCTGCAATACCTGAGAGGGGCTTGCTAGGCTTGATTTACCTGGTTTAGGTTCAACAAGAGCAAGTGCAGAGTCCTTCACCTGCGGAGGAATAACCACATGGACCAGGACAGGTTGGTGGTGACCTGCTGGAGAGGAGCTCTGAGGAAAAGGACCTGGGTGTGCTGGTGGGCAGCAGGGTGGCCATGAGCCAGCAGTGTGTCCTTGGGGCCAGGAAGGCCACCAGTGTCCTGGGGGGCATGAAGAGCGTGGCCAGCAGGTCAAGGGAGGTTCTCCTCCCCCTCTACTCTGCCCTGGTGAGGCCACATCTGGAGTGCTGTGTCCAGTTCTGGGCTCCCCAGTTCAAGAGGGACAGGGATCTTCTGGAGAGAGTCCAGTGGAGGCCACAGAGATGCTGAGGGGCCTGGAGCATCTGCCTGACGAGGAGAGGCTGAGAGAGCTGGGACTGTTCAGCCTGGAGAAGAGCAGCCTGAGAGGGGATCTGATCCATGTCTACAAACATCTGAAATGTGGAGGCCAAATGGATGGGGCCGGGCTCTTCTCGGTGCTGCCCAGTGACAGGACAAGGGGCAATGGGCACAAACTGGAACACTGGGAGTTCCAGAGAAACTGAAGGAAAAACTTCTTTGCTGTGAGGGTGTTGGAGCCCTGGGCCAGGCTGCCCAGAGAGGGTGTGGAGTCTCCATCTCTGGAGATGTTCAAACCCACCTGGACACTTTCCTGTGCAACCTGCTCTAGGTGAACCTGCTCTGGCAGGGGGGTTGGACTGGATGATCTCCTGAGGTCCCTTCCAACCCCACCATTCTGTGATTCACACAGCAAAACGAGCTGATGAAGAGATTCACAACAGCTGACACACAAATCCACTCACTAAAGCAAGTGACAAACAGATCCAGGCAGGGACACAGATCTGCATTCAACAGTGGGAACGTGAGGAACTCTTAAAACTGACCCTCTGACAAACAACTGCATTCAGCACCGTCACAGGGTGGATTTAAACACAGACAAACATCAACCCAGTGCCCAGAGACCACGCTGGAGACGACATCCCACCCAACTCCTTCACTCAGAGGGTCTTCAGTGGCTGGTGAGACATCCAGCAGGATGAACCTCACTGAAAATCCACAAGAGCAACAACAACCAGCAACAGAGTTTTGAATCTGGTGTGAAAACTCAACTGAAGTGGAAGCTTTTAGCCTTAATTTTGATTTACAAGTGGCAGGAGACAGTCCTCATTTCAGACCAGCATGTTGAACAAATGGCTACGTACCAAAGAGCTAATGAAGTTCATCAGAGAGCCACATGAGTCACAAGTCTCTGCTTCAAGTGCCACCTCAGCACCATTCTCCATCTTTCTACAACACAGTAAAAGTCAGATCCCCATCACACAACTCAAGTTACTGAAAAAAGATCAAGGGGTGTATTTTAAATTATTTTATTAATTAACTCAAGCACTGGGTAATCAGTAAGACAAAAATATTAACTCTATTTTTTTCCCCCATGGGTCTATTCCAGAAACAGCAGTAAGAAAGATAAAGTCTGAGGCTAAATTTTAATTTTACAGTATTTTTGCACTGAAAATCACCAACACAAGCTGATTTCTACTGACAGCACACAATGTTCTTCTGTATAAAAGTCTGTATTATAATTTTTCTTGGTAAAAGGGATATAGGGGCACAGCAGAGTCGCTGCACTCTGTTTTCTTCCTAGAAAACACTTTTCCAGATCAGAGGAGGGTAAGGTAAAAAAAATAGTAACCCCCAAAGCCTTCAAGAGACTGGAAGCTGCACAGAAATCTCCCTCTGTTGGTAAATGAAGAGCAGGTGGAAACAGTAATGGAAATATTCCCAGAAGTTTGACACCATGTAGCCCTAAAAGTGAGACTGACAACAAGGACCAGCCCAGTGCTCCCAACCTGGGCTCTGAAGTCATTTGTCGTTCTTTATTTTCACTTATGAGGCTGAAATCTTCCAGGTTTGAGCTTGCTAGAAGTGAAACTGGCTGGTTTAAGTCTAATAAAAGATGATTCAGGCTCCTGAGTGATAGAAAAAATATGAAATTCCAATAGTTGGAAGTAGTCCTCATGCCAAAATACCTGCAGTCTGGAAATGACATCTGTGCAGCCCACCAGTCATGGAGCTTTTGTCCAGGAAAGCTGAGACAATTAATTCAAGTGCAATATTGATGATCTCCTGAGGTCCCTTCCAACCCCTATACCATTCTGTGAGACTGTGATTATTACAGCACATAAAACCCCTGCATGGCCAACCTTAGAAGCAAAGTGGCCTTCACCCACTGTAGCTTAACCCTCTCTGAACATATTCATGCCACATTTTTCCAGCAGAGCTATAAGGGCAACAACATGGCACACACACTAAGGGCTCTCACTGCTATAGCTGGGGTGGGTTTTTTTTGGCCAGGATGATTTATTTACTTCTGGGGACAGAGTATTTGTTGTTCTGGCACACTGGGCAGCACAGCTGGGCCAGCACAGTCCACATCCACAACATCAAACTGGTGTCAGGATAACTTACACACTCGTTACACAGAGCACAGCCAGGCCAAGCTCACTCCAAAGAAGCATCTTTGCAGCACAGCAGGTACCAAGTGAAACGCTGGAGGTTCACTGAATCCACAGAAAGATTTGGGATTTAACAGAAAGGCAGAGTTTTCACCACTCACTCCACACCAAAAATCAGATTGCCTACACACACACAAACACTGGCTCTAGCCAAGGAATGAGGCTTTACAAGCCCTGTGCTTCATTCCAGCTCTATAATGTGAAAATACATCAGGCCACACACTTTGTAAAGCACATTCACAGTATGTGGAATTGTAAGAACTGCAGAAAACAGGTTCTGGATGAGGCAGAGGGTTCGCTGGCTCCTTGTTTTTCTGGCCTGTGAGTAAGAGCCCATGCCTCACTCATCAGACTGTACCTAAATGCATGAGACTTCTGAAAAACAACTGTGATAAAATAAAATACATTAAAAAATGACTGCGACGCTCTATAAAACAGTAAACACATAAAATTACACAAGCATATGAGATGATTTAATTAAACACAACACTATAACATTTATCCAGGATGGACAAGATTAAAACACTGAAAAAAAAGAGTTAATATAATCCTGATCTTTCCAAAGTTACTATAATCACACACTTCCTCTTTCCCCCTCAATGAGAAAAAAAATTGTTGCTCCCAGAAATAAAAAACAAATATAAAAGATGAACAATTTCTCATTCATCTCTTTCCCCAACATTCAAAGATCAATAGAAAAGGTTTGAAAAATGAGCAACTGTGATGCAGATGAACCAGAAGACAAGGTAAAGCTACTGCTCAAGGATGAACACAAGTTGCCTTGATGTCACGAAGGAAACTCTGCAAAATAAAGACTGCACTCAGCCACCACCACACTGAAAATACTCTCTCCGTGTCCAGGACATGGGAAGAGGGTGTAAAACCACACCTGGACAGCAGCAACAACAACATGTTAGAGATAAAAACCAAACCAGCAATGTCCTTCCCAAAATAAAAATCTTGAATTCTAGAAAGAACACAATAACTTTTCCTCAGTGGAAGGGAGAAAAAAGTAAAGCAAAGATCTAAATCTTGCACAGAAAACATCTCCCCACGTTATGGAAATTATCTGTAGCTGCAAGAAAGCTATGACTTAGTAACCCTATACGTGTGAAGACTTTTGAGTTGAATATTCCTATCCCTGTAATTATTATTTACACTCACAAGGCCCTGAGCACCTCAGTCATGAACCAGGTCTGTCCTAAGCCAGATGTTGTATAACCCAAGAACAAAGAGACACGATTTATACCCTCTTTTGGGCCTATTAGAGTGGGGGAGAGAATAAATTCTGCTTGTGTGATTCATAGCATTTAAAATCGCTGCCCTCCTAGCAGCAGCCCCACTCCCTAAGTCGTATACAAAAGGCCCAGGACGCTGCCACAAGGCATCCATGTGCAGTCGGAAAAATAAAAATGATTTTTAAAAAAATAGAATAAAAGGAGGAAAAAAAAAAAGGGAGGGAGGGATAAAAGGGGAAAAGAAAATAGAAGGGAAAAGAAGGGAGAAGAAAAGCCCCGCAAATGGCTGCAGCCGCGACTCAACTTCCCTCCCCGGAGCGGGCCGGGCTCGCAGCGGGGCCGGAGCAACCTGCTCCCGCAGCCGGCAACACCCGGCTGGGCCAGACGCGCGGGCCTGAAGCCGGCCCGCACCCGCCCTCCCCTCCCACCGCCCCCGCCGCCCCGCTGCCCCCCGCGGGGGAGGGCGCTCGGTCCCCCCGGGCTCCCTCAGCCTCGGCCGGGTTAGGCCCCCGCCGCCCCGCAGGCCCCGGCGCCAGCGCCCCCCCCTCATCTCCACCCGCTTTCTCTCCCTCCCTCCCTCCGGCGGCCGGGCGGGAGCGGCCCACAGCCCGCCACGGGGCCGCGCTTCCCCTTCCACCCCTTCCCCGACGGGGCCTAGCGCGGCCTAGGCGGCCCCGCGGCGGCGCTGAGGGGAGGCGCGGGTGCCGGAGCCGGGGGTGCCTGGGCGGCCGGCGGGGGCCCCCGCGTTGCTGCGGCTGCGCCGGGCTGGAGGAGCTGGGAGATTGCGCGGTAGGACACTCACCTCAGAGCGGCTGCGCTGCGGCGGGCCTGCGCCGTGGAGCCTCTGCCGGGCGGGCGGCCGGGGAGGGAGGCGAGCGGGGGGACGCGGCGCGGCTCGCCCTGAGCCGCCGCAATGGCGAGCGGGAGAGGCGGAGACCGGCGGCGGCGGCGGCGGCGGGAGGAGGCCGGGGGGGAGAGGGAGAGATGGGGGGGGGGGGTGTGGGGGAGGAGGAGGAGGAGGACGTATGGCGTCATAGCCCGGCGCCGCCGCCATGATGAGGAGGGCGAAGGCCGCGCCGGTCGAGCGGGAGGTCGCCATGTGCGGGAGGTCGGGGCGGCGGAGGAGGACGCGGTGGCGGGGAGCGGGCAGCCACCGGCGCCATGTTGGGGAGGTCGCGGCGTATTTCCCCCCGCCACCACCACACCGCGGGGGAGCGAAGGGGGCGAGGGGGTGTCGGCGCCATCTTGGGGAGGTCGCACTCAGTCTCCCCCTCAGCTGCGGGCGGGAGAGCCCTGAGGGGGCGAAGGGCCGGGCTGTGCTGGATCTGGCACCTCAGCACCAGAAAAACATCTTTTTTCCTCAGAAAAACATATTTTTTCCTCAAAAAAAGTCCCAGTCACGTTTTTTCCTGTGGAAAAAAGCCCATTTAAAACCATCCCAGCTTACTGCTGGGACACAGCTTTCCCGCCTGCACACCACCATGGTGGTTTTGGGGTAGGAGAAACCATATTGATGAGCTAAAAGAAAATAAATATAACCCATCGAGGTGTGTGAGAGAGGCCATCTGTTTGTAGCTGTAAATCTTTGCCCGCTCCCCGTGAGGGCTGCTGGCTCGAAGCAGCTGTGGCTCCTGTGCTGGAGCTCCTCCGAAACGCAGCTTGGTCTCAGTCCAAGGGGACGGGTGTCCCTCCTGCACGTAAGAAAATGGTGATAAGAACCCTTAGCACACTGCCTGCCTTGCTTTCTGCCCTTAAAAATGAACATTCTCCACAAATCCTCTCATTTCTGCTGCTGTCCAGTGGGTATTGATGAACTGAAAGTCAGCTTTAGCCCCATTAATTGCCCTTCCTGATATATGGAAGCTAATTAAAGTCAGCTTTAGCCCCATTAATTGCCCTTCCTGATATATGGAAGCTAATTATTCTTTCTATTATCATATTAGGACTCTGAGACATCTATCAGGATCAGATTCTGAGGGAAGATGTTGATGTTTGAAGGCTGTCGTTGTCCCCAGGTAGCCTGAGGTTTTGGTTGGAACCTGAAATATAAAGAAGAAGGATTTAAAACACAGCAGGAAAAGGAGATGAGGGAGATAATAAAAATGAGTGTGAATCTGTGTTTTGTAGGAGGGAGTCTTAAGATGAGACGTAACATCTGGTGCACTGAAGCTGTCAGATTTAAGATGCTTTCCCCACACCTAAAAATGAAAAATACAATGAGAACAGGTAATGGGAGAAGAGTTAACAGCAGCTGGTTAAAAGCACCCTGGAAAGCAAAATATTTTCAGTAATATTCCTTCATTAAGAATTGGCTGTCACTCATGGCTGCTACTTAACTAGGACAAAGATTTTTTAATTGAGCCTCTGCTTACAATCTTGCTTAAAAAAAGTCCCTTCCTTGAAAAAAAAACAGTGCCAAATGTCACTGCTCTTCACTAATAAATCCTCATTACTACAACCTGTGTGAATGATCTGGTGGACCAAAAATTCAGTAGACATTTATATTACAGTCATCATCATTTTATTTTTGTTGGTGTAAAATGTAAAATTGTTTCAGGACATCAACCTACCATCTGTGCCTAGTAGAAACCTCTTCCATGGGTATGTCACTGTACTAAAAATGATTAAATTGTTATTGTTGTTATACTAATATCCACTACTTGGATTTTACAAGTTCTCTTGAAGCCTGCAGTACCAGTCCTTGTAAAAGAGGATGTGTCCTACATGCCTGCCAGCTCACAGCGCTCTGCAAACTTCAGACAAATAGAGAAAAATAGAGAAAATACAGAAATAACTTTGTCTAATCAATGCAATGAAACACAGGCACCAAATTTTCTATTTACAAATAGAATTTGTAAATTTGTAAATAGAATTTGTAGAATTTGTAAATTTTCTATTTACAAATAGAATAAAGCCATAGTAGGTGACTTCTTAGGGCAGGAAGTGACAACCTTATTGTACCCATCTGAAGATGAAAAAACATGGAAATAAGGAAAACAAATGCTTATTGGTGTGTCTTGTTTGCAGAGCCATCCCGAGGTGATTGGCATGTGCTTCAGGTCAGGATCAGCTCCACTCTGCAAGTCACACTCCAGTTGTCACTTCTGCAGTTCCCCTGCATTTTGGGGTGATCTTTGCTACCACGTGCACGCTCTCACAGCATGATGTGGGGAAGAGAACACCTCTGCCTTTGGCATGAGTGTCACCTTAGCCTGTAGATCAGTCACTCTTGAGTTTTGGATGCTCTGGATTGCTGTCGTTGGCCTCCTGTAGGTATGAAACGTGGATCCAGGCCAGATGATGATTTGTGCCAGTTGCTGAGATGAATATAACTTTTGCTGCAGAGCCTTGAAGGTGTTTGGGCTCTGCCAAGATGAGGGGAGTGCCTTGCCAACGCAGACAGACATGTGGAGGCAGCTGATTCGAACTGTCACAGCAGTGGAATTCCCTTGTGCTAATCAGCACTTTTGGAGCAAGGCCACAAGCACCAAGACCTGAGACCGTGCCACCCACCAGGCCTGGTATAACCCACAATGACCCAGAATCTCCACAGCAGGTTGGTCACTTGCTGGTACATCACAGAGAGGCAGATTTAAATGAGCCACTAAGAAAATGTTCTAATGGTAGGATGGGATAATACTGGAGGAGCTTTGGAACACTGGAGTCTCTCCTGCTGGAGGTTTTAAGAACAGGTTAGACAAAATACCACTGAGGAATGCTGTAGGTAGAGTTGCTCCTGCCTCAGGGAGAGGGATGGATGACATGACACCTCAGGGTCCCATCCAGCTGCATATTTGCAAGGCCACAAGTTGCTCATTAGTTTGGAATGGGCAGAGCAACCCATGGGCTCGCACATTTATGAGTCAGTGGCTGTTGAGTGCGCTGGGAGTGGGGCTGGCACACATTTTTTTTCCCAGCTCTCTCAAAGTGCTCTTAGTTATGTGAAGAGAAGAGCACACAGAGGGCCAAAGCCTCTCAATGAGGAACCAGCATGGACATTCATTTGGGATGGACCAGAAAGATCCTCCAGAGAGGCAACATTTCCCAGTATGAACAAACTAACTCTGAAAAACAGCAGCACATGTCTCCCCAGGTTCTCCTGGAGATCCAGACTGAGTTGTGTGTCATAGACCCCTAATCCTACATTCAAAGAGTTGGGAGAAGACTAATTGCAAGTAAAAATAGACATTTGGCCAACACACCCATGGGAATGCCAGGGGCTGGTTAGGACATGACATATCCAGCATGTACAGAAAGATTGGGGAGGATCAATGATGCGTGGTGGGGAAAGAGAGTTCTGGTGACAGGGCAGGACCAGAAAGGTCTGACTGTCCACATTTGGTATCTGGGAAGAGAAAATGTGGAAGGGGTCATGTGAGGACAAGTTACCAGCTGGATATGTTGGCTCAGGTGCTGTGATGCTGTGGGAGAAAAGTCAGAAGGCTGTTTTAGGAGCTCACCTTGTCTTTGGTTGGTGACTTCTGGGACAAAACAAGAAAACAGATGAGTAAGAAGAAAGGATTGCTTAGGCAAAGAGGCACAGGAAAGCAGAAGGGGAATGGGAGTGTCTGGGTCAATTAGCTGGCGCTGCTTTGTAACATGGGTGGGTTATTACCAGCGCTGTAGGTGGCTTTTGGGCTTTGGCCAAGAGCCTCAGACAGGTCTAGCCTGAAAGTGCCACCAACCTTTGGTCACAAATTTTGTATGTTTTCAGGTGCCACGGTAGGGTCCATGCACAAATATGAACCCTAGGTGAAAAGCTCTAGCTCCAGTGAAGACTTTTCTTCCATGGGAGCATGGTTGTGTTACAACCAGAAGGTATGCAAGTGTGAAAAACTACTATTGACTTTTGGAGACCACCAGCAGAGATTATGTTTTCATAAGGGGATGAAACACAAGCCCTTGGTAGCTTATAGACATCTCATAGACCAGGTCAGTCCAAGACATTGCTCCTATTGGCTAAGCCAATGTGGGCAGGAGGAAGATGTCTCCAAAACACAGGTGTAGCTTTAGGACTTCCTGAAGACACCAACTCTTGCTTATTTTATGACAACAGTCATTACAACAAATAAGATTCATAGGATGGTTTGGGTTGGGAAGGACCTGAAAGCTCATCCAGTCCCAACCCCCCTGCCAGCAGCAGGGACACCTTCCACTAGACCAGGTTGCTCAAAGCCTCATCCAACCTGGCCTTCAACATCTCCAGGGAGGAGCAGCCACAGCTTCTCTGGGCAACCTGTTCTATCATCTCACCACTGGAATCTGTTACCTTCCTGGGTTTCTATGGGAAGGCTGATCTCTGGCATGCTGGAGATGAAGGAGCTGCTCATGGTCATGCAGCAGAACATTATTCCTGGCAGCAATTCTCTTCAGGTTCTGCTCACCACAAAATGTCCTAGCTGCTCCAGAGTTAAAACATCTGGTACCTGTTGGCACTTCTTGCCTGTCTGTGCTCACAAGTGATGGAAGAGGTGGAATCCCAGCTGCTTGGCATCTTGTATCATCAGGGAAGAAAAAGTGGATGGGTCTTTTTCCTTTCATACCGAGTTTTGATTCTAATCTTGAACCCAGAGAAGAGAAAAGTACCTGATTCACCCACTATGCTGTAAAAAACCCCACCTTGATGATTTAGCAGAGCTAACAGCAGGTTTTAAACACTGACAGTGCAGATTGAAGGGAGAGACTTCAGCACAGCTGCTTGGCCTTTTCTTTTTCTCCTTTTTTGGATTTAAAAACCAAAAAAGTATCCATTGCTTTCCTTTAATGTGAGTTTTTGCAACAGCCACTGTTCAGTAACGTGCAATAAACCAGATTTGCACGGCTCAGAAAGAGCCAGGCTGGTTTTGATGACTCTAGGGAGAATGGTGATGGTGCAATGAGTTTGTTATAAGTAGCCTTGATTGGGCTCTGGCTGCCACAGCTTCTCTGGAGCCAGATTAGACCAAAGCCAAGTCAGTGAGTTTTGGGAGGATTCCTGTGATGAAAAGCTCTGGTAAAGAGTTTGTGCAGTCACCAAAATCTACACAGGTGCAGTCACTCTGCTGAGCTGCTCCTGGTAGGATAGTGGATTCCTGCAGCATCTCCCAGAGCTCTGCAAATAGAGGTTTCTAGTTTTCCACCTGAATATCCCCTCTCTTCAGTTCAGATCCTTACACCGAGTTCTCCACCATCTGGAGACACTCCTTAGATATTTTCACTTTATATTCACTCCTTCTGCTCAGACTTTGGTCAAGTTCTGCATAAACTGATCTGGCTGTTTTCCTGCACAGAGTGTGACTGAAGTTGTGCAGAGTTACAGTGAAACGTGAGAGAGAGTGAAGAGGCTGAAGATAAAAATGTGAGATCAGCCTTGCCAGGTGATGCAGAGAGAAGGAGGCATTTTCATAGAATCCCAGACTGGTTTGGGTTGGAAGGGACCTGAAAGCTCATCCAGTCCCAACCCCCCTGCCAGCAGCAGGGACACCTTCCACCAGACCAGGTTGCTCAAAGCCTCATCCAACCTGGCACAGAACACTTCCAGGGAGGAGCAGCCACAGCTTCTCTGCCCAACCTGGGACAGGGTCTCACCTCCCTCACACCAAACAATTTCTTCCTCACATCTCAGCTCCATCTCCCCTCTGCCACTTTCAAGCCATCACCCCTGGTTCTGTCACTCCCTGCCCTTGCCCAAAGTCCCTCCCCAGCCTTTCTGGAGCCCCTTCAGGTACTGGGAGGCCACTGGAAGGTCTCCCTGGAGCCTTCTCTTCTCCAGGCTGAACAGCCCCAACTCTCTCAGCCTGTCCTCACAGCAGAGCTGCTCCAGCCCTGGCATCATCCTCGTGGCCTCCTCTGCACTGGCTCCAGTAGCTCCATGTCCTTGTGCTGTTGGTGGCCCCAGCACTGGAGGCAGCACTGCAGGGGGGGTCTCAGGAGAGCGGAGCAGAGGGGCAGAATCCCCTCCCTGGCCCTGCTGCCCACGCTGCGCTGGGTGCAGCCCAGGACACGGTTATTGGCTCTGTGCTGCCAGCGCACGGTGCCGCCTCATGTGGAGCTTCTCCTCCCCCAGCACCCCAAGTCCTTCTCCTCAGGGCTGCTCTCCAGCCATTCTCCACCCAGCCTGGATTGATACCAGGGATTGCCCTGACCCAGGTGCAGAACCTTGCCCTTGGCCTTGTTGAGCTCCATGAGGTTTGTGTGGGCCCAGCTCTCCAGCCTGTCCAGGTTGCTCTGGATTTTCCCCTATCATTCCAGTTTTCCAGGCTTGTCATTATTTAACCTATTTGCTCTCTTTTCTAGCTTGATGGCACCACCATGAGAAAAACACCTCCAGAGCTTTTTTCCCTATTTCAGGTTCAGTGTCCCACGAGCCATCTCAGGACCAGAGTTTCCAGCATGGTCTCTCTGGGTTATGATGTCATATCTCTAACTGCAGAGCTTTTTTTTATCACTCTTTGACATCACCACTCAGAGCCAGCTCACACTCATCATTGAAAACCCTTTAGTATGGAAAGCAATCAGGCAGTCAGCAGATTAATTAATTAGTTTCATTATTTGTTTTCTTGGCTATGTTATATACAAATAATAAATTATTTTAAGGCTTTTCTGCCTGTTTTGGAAGTTCTCTTTTGAATACTCACCTGAACCAGCAGTGCTCTGGGGCAGCCCTGAGCCTCAAACCATTTCACAGAGTCCCAGAATTGCCTAGATTGGAAAATACCTTTTCAACTCATCGAGTCCAATCATTTCCTTCAGGATCAGGGAAGGTTACAGCAGAAAGAGGATCTGTGCTATGGACTCTGGAGACTTCAGTTCTTTCATCAGCAGGGAGGGAAAGGTTCTGTGATATGATGATCTAGAAGATACTCAGATTGGGGCTGAAACCTTTGTTTTGCATTTGGTAATACAATAAAATGGGATCTGAACGTGCAGGAACACCAGTGATACGTGATGAGTCTTGAGGAACAGCAGCTTTACTTGTGGTTCTTTTTTTTGCAGTAACCAAAAGGAGTCTGGGTTTTGGGCTTGCCCCACAGCAAACTTCACAGCTTCTCTTAACTCGTGATTAATTGTTTCTATTCTGCAGTAACAACTACAGGGAGAGAAAGACACCTAAGAGGCTCTTCAGCGTAGCTTTTCAGTGCCCATTGCGATGTTCCTTGCAGCCAAGCACCAAACTACAGCAGATTTTACAGCAAAAACAATGGAAAAACAAAGATGAGACTGTAAAAAAAAAAAAGGAAGAAATGAGCTGGGAACTTGTTGGCAGGAAGGATTTCCAATCCCATCCCCACATTTTGCCTGAAGCTTATTTTCGAACACACTGGTGAAGATGATTTTTTTAATCGGTTCTTAGGTATCCTGGGTTTTTAGCTGAGACAGAGCTACAGTTCTTTTTAGTAGCTAGAAAAGTGCTGTGTTTTGGGGTTTTTTTAAGGGATTTTTTATGAGAGAAACGTTGATAACATCCCATTGTCTTCATTTTTGTCACTGAACGTTGAAGGACTTTGTGTTGTGTCAGCCTACAAGCGCAAGATCTCGGGGGGGTGAGGAGTATTTAAATGAATCAGCTCCATGGGCACTGGGCTCTGCCAAGGGGCTGCTCCATCTCCTGTCCCCCATGGGCAGGAGATCCATGAGGGGCTCTTCCTCTCTGGCTCTCTCTGGCTCTGGCTCGGGCTCTGGCTCTCCCGGGATTGCGGTTTCGGTTCGGGATTGTCGCTGCTCCGGGATCGTTCTCTGGGAACGGGCTGGGCTGGGTCGGTGGGTGGTGAGCACTGGCACTGGGCAGCACTCATTTGCATATTTTATTACTATTATTATTATAATTATTATTTTAATATCATTATTATTCTAAAGTTTTATTTCAATTATGAAATTGTTCTTATCTCACTCTACCACTCTCCTTACCCTTTGCCCCCCAATTCTCTCCCCTGCCCCCTGGGCGAGTGGCTGTGTTTGGCTGCCAGCCCAGTGCCACCACCCCATTACAAAATCAGTACCATGCCTGGGACTCAAGTATCTAAAATCCATGCTGAGACTTGTCCTGTACCAGCACTGCACTGCTGCTGGAGCACCTGATAATCCCACCCCTCACCTGTGGGATGGAGCTGGCAGGGGTGGCCATGGCCAGCACTGCTCTGGTGAGTTTGGGAATCCAATCCCAGGATGACACCTCTTTAGACCAGCTGCCGTCTTCCTAACACAGGCTGTAGCATTTAGTGCTTCCAAACAACATGTTGCTGCCATGCCTTGTGTCCAGGGCTGTGAATCCTCTCTGTGTGAGGTCCTTCTTCAGGTCCCATCTGCTTTTCCTAGGGAAATCATTTCTCCAAGCTGTCACTGAAAACTGATTACACCGAGTTGGATATTTATGATTTGCTTTTCTTCATTACTCAAGGCAATTTCACCTAAACTGGCAAGGTGGTTTTCCCCCGGCTGGGCCAGCTGTCTGAACACAATTACACTTGGCTATTAATTAGTGGGAATGAGCAGGGCTGAGTTTACAACTGGGCAGGGATGATAAACCCAAAACGGCTGTGCTGCTTCTCCAAGGAACTGTCTAGTTCTGCTCCACTCCACATCTGAGCCATCCCCGTGCTGAAGTCAGGAGGCATTTTTGTTCTCTGAGCAGGGATGCCTAAAAGGCACAGGCTGGCTGGTTTCCTTGTAACAGAAGCTTAGACAGCAAGAATGTCCCACACAATTTTACCCTCATCATCCAAGACACTAGAGCCACAGAAGTTTTCTGATATCTCTTTTTACAGCCTTTAGCCCAAATTCCTGAGGACCTCCAAGCCCTGGCAATATTGGTTTCCTTGGATTCATCACTTTGTGAAGAACTTTTATATTTCTCTATCCACACTATATTTTAATTTGCTTTTTCAGTAAGAATATATCACAGAGAGTGGGACAGAGCCTCACTAGATGTTCCTGTACTAAACTGGAGCTGCTTTAAGCCTCTGCATACATTTAATCAGAGGAATCCCATCCTGACCTGCTCTTACTATAGGAATTTAACCAACTAGTCCAGGCATTGCTGCAGACATTTAGATTTAGGGGAGGTTAATCCCTTGAGTCTCCATTTTATGACTCTCATGTAGCAACATGTGAGAAGAAAAACTGCAGGTCAGATGTGTTAATTGTCACCTTGTGCTGATGAAGCAGTAGCATTGTGAAGCACAGAGGAAAGCAACAAGAATAACAGGTTTAAAAAAAAAAAAGGTAACATAGGAACAAAAGGCTGAAAGTAGCAGTTTCTTACCCTAAAGAGCTGAAAGGAAGGAATTTTCAGAGCAAGGAGATGTAACAATCCTCACTTCATGAAAGATCATTGTGAAAACAGCGATGAACTGTGGGTTATGGCTGCTTCTAAGATCAGGACTAGCACAGATCTCCCACAGGTAGGCAGGGGAACAGACCTGGAGCTGCCTGAGAGCTGAATAACCCTGGGACATTTTCAAGAGCCACTGAGCAGCTCACGAGACACACCCCCAGGAGGTCACCACTCTGAAATCTCACAAACCATTAAAACTACTTTGATCTCCTCTTCCAAGTGAGTTTGCAATGCCAGGTTGCATTGAAGATTCAACCTCTTGCAAAGAAAAGAACTTTAAGACCTGCCAAAGCATTGCAACAGAGCCCAACTGTGGTTCTAGGCAAGAAAAGCAACATATCAACTGCCAGTGCAAGAACTTGAAGTGTTTCCTATCCTATCTGCTTTCTGATGATGGCAACATGATGCAAACCACATGCACAAGACAATGGAAAAGGATGAGAAACCAACAAAAGCACAAAGACCTCTAAGAAAACACAGCCACTCCTTGGATAGTTCCCAAAGAACAAGCTATAAATTATCAGGTACTCCCAAAATATTAGATCTATTTTCAGAAGGTGCCAGGAGGCTTCCTGGATAAAGTATCTCAGGAGCCAAAACAACAGGTGACAGAAGAAGGACTCTTGCTTTCAAGGACACCATTTCAGGCCATATAATTTGAGATGAGTTTGGACATCATGGCAAGCTCAACAGTTATTCCTGGAATAAGGCAAAGAGCCCCATGCTTAGAAAGCTCCAATATAGCCCAGCAGAAGATGCCTGTGTCACTAGGTCTGGGAGCTTTAAATAAGAAATAAAGCATTACTTACCTTAAAGAACTGAAGCACAAGGTGAGATGACCAAATTGAGATCACTAGAGGAGGCAATACTATCAATAATGTTAGAAAAAGCAGTGATTTTATAACAGTTGTCATTTTCTTTCTTTCATTTTCTTCAAGTATGGGATTGTTGCCAAGAAGCAGATTGGAAGTCATGTCAGAAGCTTTAAACCATCCAGAACTCTCCTTATGAAGCTCTCTTCTGAAGCAATGGATGTTCCAAGAGGATTCATTTTCCATAGAAAGGTCAAATTAAGAAAACTAGGAAGATGACATCACTCATCTACATCACTTGTGATCCAGCCTTCACTTCTGCTGTCTTAGGAGCTTGAGAAAAATCTGTTTACAACCCAGTCAAACTCTACAGACATGAAAGAGATGGCCTCAACAGGCCCCTCCCCTTCTCTGGTGTAAAAAAAACCAAACAAACTATCTTACACATGCAAAGCATTCCCACTTGCTCCTCCTCAACCATCTCTAGTGAAGGAGACATTAAATCAAGGATGGGGAACTCCCAACATCATCAAAAGCCAATGTCATGGAACAGAAATTCTCTCCACACACACACAGTGGTTTCAAGGTCATCAATCTACATAACATTTGGTACTGCCCTGAAAAGAAACTCATAAAACCTCTCATCACAGACATCTTGTGTAAACAAGAAGGGAGCCAGATCATTCCTGCTATGCAATGAGCAATCCAAGTCGTTGGAAGTGTGTTTTCAGCACCCAAAGTGCTCCATGGTGTGTACCATGGTAGTACAACCATCAGGTCGGATCAACATTTGGGGGCAGATTTATTCTACAAACATTTTTGTTTCCAGAACAACAGAGCTCAAAAAAGTCCTGGATAGTTCATTAATTTTCCCAGGAATGAAATACTTTAAGGAATGAGCACTTTGATATAAATGTGACAAAGAAACAGCAGACCTTTTGCTCCAGAAGTGGTGGTGTCTCACACGCCTGTTTCCCATCTCCTTTTTATCTCTAAGGAGGTCCCAGCATGACCAGTTGGATGCAGACACAGCTGTGCTATAGCCATGCAAAGCAAGCTGAGATGACTCATGTTTAAAGTTCCTTTGAAGTCTGTTGACCATATCACCTCTGAGAAAACTCAAGGAAAAACCCACCTGCAATAATTATTGTTGCTAATTGCTTAACCAAATCAACTTCAACTCAAACATCAGTTGGGTAGCTTCTGATGTAACATCAGCATGGGGAACTCTTTCCCCCAAGCTGGTTATCTTCATACTTTACAGAACAGGCACTTCCTATTAAATGAGGTGGGAAAAGTCCCTCCAAGAGATAAAGGATTTATTGAACCACCTTGAGAGAGAAAACCAGTTTCTGAAGTTCAATGTAATTTTCAACTTGCACTAAACAGCATGAAGTATTGTTGTTTTCTTCACCTAACCTGTGTACTCAAGTCTACCTGCTCACATTAAAAGAGAGTTTCCTTTTAGATTGTAGGAGCACAATTAAAATTATTAAAATTATTCTAACATTCAGCAATAATTGTAGGTGAACTTTTAAAGAATTTGGTTCAAGAATTTCCACCAAAGAGCAAAGTACTCCCTTCAGGACATACAGTCACAGCCATTCTGAGGAAGTGCTTGTAACCATGTGTTGTATTTCAATATTTTCCTCATTTTTCTTAACCATTTCTCTCTTTTCTTGCCAATTACAGCTAGCAGACCATTGTGAGAAATGCTGAAATGCTGATACTAAGCCAATCTTTTGCATAAAAAATTATTTCACACTCAGTTTACTTTAGCTTAGTTGTGAATTGATCAGACCTTAACAGTAAATTAACAATTGGTTATGTGTCTCCTGAAGTCATATAGCAATAACCTAGAAGGAACATTGCAGACTTAAAAGGCTATATTTTATTTTTAAAGAATAAAATAATATTTAAAGGAATAAAAGAAAACAAAATTTCATACCTTTAACAAAATTACATGCAGCCTAAACCAAAAAAGTCAAGGAAAAAGGTATTTTTCTCTCCAGGATTCTCTTATGACTAACCTATGGTCTGAGGCTGTCAGGGTGGGAAGACCATGAGATCTTCCCCTAAGGGGACATCAAAAGCAAGAAGCAGGACTCCAGAATTCACTGAATTCCTCCAGAAAACTACCAGAACTGGATGGTTATATGGTGGATAATGCACTAGGATGGAACACAACCACCCCAGTATGTGAAATGGAAGACATCAAGACTTGCAGGTGTCATGGGACCTCGACAGCCTGTCCCAGAAAGCAACTATTTCTGTGAGTTCTAATCTTTTGTTCCTTCTGGTCTTTTGTACAATCTCTAGCAAAAGAGAGAGGAAAAAAAAAGTACTTACACCTTTTTTAAAGATAAACAGTAAGCTTGAAAGAGAGAGGATAAAAAAGACAGTCAAATTGGACTCTCTGTTCCTGGAGAACATCTGAAATGGCAGACAGGAACCAAGAGAGAGAAAAATGAGCAAATGAGACAGGAATTAACCTACTGAACATTGGATTTTTATTTTATTTTATTTTATTTTATTTTATTTTATTTTATTTTATTTTATTTTATTTTATTTTATTTTATTTTATTTTATTCTGCTGACACTATTTAGCACCACCATCTAATACACCTTTTTCTTTAAAAAGTTTAAAAGTTATTCATCATACCAACCTCTTCATTATGGAGATCCCATTCCTGAGCAAAAGAGTCCTCAGCTATCCTCCCCCTGAAGTTGGGAAATAACAGCCAGGGCATTTCTTCAAATGAGAAATGAGAGACAAAAAGGATCCATGCCCATTCTCAAGCTTTCCTGATGTATCATAAAGATCCACGACGGTTTTTGTCACATCAGAATGATGTGCTAGGAGATACCAGGCAATACAGAAACACTGACTGAAGGAAAGAGTAAAGAAACACAACAACACAAGAAAGATGGGGAACAGTTGGAACGAGTCCAGAGGAGGCCACGAGGATGATGCCAGGGCTGGAGCAGCTCTGCTGTGAGGACAGGCTGAGAGAGTTGGGGCTGTTCAGCCTGGAGAAGAGAAGGCTCCAGGGAGACCTTCCAGTGGCCTCCCAGTACCTGAAGGGGCTCCAGGAAGGTGGGGAGGGACTTTGGCCAAGGGCAGGGAGTGACAGAACAAGGGGTGAGGGCTTGAAAGTGGCAGAGGGGTGATGGAGCTGAGATGAGAGGAAGAAATTGTTTGGTGTGAGGGTGGTGAGACCCTGGCCCAGGTTGCCCAGAGAAGCTGTGGCTGCTCCTCCCTGGAAGTGTTCTGGGCCAGGTTGGATGAGGCTTTGAGCAACCTGGTCTAGTGGAAGGCGTCCTTGCTGCTGGCAGGGGGGTTGGGACTGGATGAGCTTTGAGGTCCCTCCCAACCCAACCCAGTCTGGGATTCTATGATCCTAAGGGAAGCTGCTCATGTACAGCTTGAAATATTCTAATACCAAATGTGGTGAATAATATCTTTTTTTAAACAGTTTATATATATTTATACAACCATCACTCAGTGTCACATTAATAGTCCTGTGACTCTCCCTTCCCCACCACTGTGCCCAACCCACAGACACACACATCACCCACCAGGGTATTTTTAACAGCCACGCTTTGGTGTACGATTTCCTGCAGGAAACGTTACCCTCACGTACCCAAACCGCGCGCTGTGCGCGTCTGCACGGGACCAGCGGAACCAAGGAAGCCCTAAAGCTAGAAAAATGAAACTCCCCACAAGACATGGTGCACACAACATTGAGAAGTTCCCTTGCACTGTGCCCAGAAAGCAAAGGACCTCTCCAGCTTGTAATTTCCCCTTAAAATATTATTTGGGCATTTAAACATTTAATTATTATTTGGGCATTTAAACACAGGATTTATTTATCATAAAGAACAGGATTTATTTCTCATAAACCCAGTTTATAAATTCCACACCCCAACAGGCAGAAAAGTGTCGTCAGAAAATCAAACTCTTCCAGGTTGTGATCAAACAGAAATACCTGTGAGTGTCATCCCACGTAAAGTCACGTCCACTTGAGCCAAAGATTGTCCCTTGGAAGTCAGCAGCTCTGAAGCAACACATTCAAGTAGAGAATGGAGCCATTGGAAGTCCAGACTGTTCTTTAGAGACGGCTGTTGGTCTTTATTAACCACCAGGGAACTGGAATTAGATGTGAAATCGAGATGGATCAAGGTATGAGAGAGGGAAAAAAGGGAAAAGAGGAAAAAAAAGAGAAAAAAAGGTGTTTCATTTTTCAGTTTGGGCTGGCTGGAAGGGTTTTCTCATCTGTTGTCAAAGAAATGAATGGCAAGTTTTCAGCTGCATTAGAAAGCAGAGTCGCTCTCCTTTGCACTTGGCTGGTCACCATCTGGCGGGCTCAATTGTATCGTGTAAAAATCAGATTTTTGGGGGTTTTTCCAAGAAAAAAAAAACATATAATGATATCTCACTGTCTGTTCCAATGATTTTTGCATATTAAAACTTTGGAGTCTTTAAATCCTTGTCACCCCCCAGTCTATCATAGATGTAAAAATGCCTTTGCTTACTTGTAGCCGTGGTGTGGCAGCTGCCTCCCGTGCTGGTCAGGGATCAAAGAATCACAGAACCCCAGACTGGGTTGGGTTGGGAAGCACCTCAAAGCTCATCCAGTCCCAACCCCCCTGCCAGCAGCAGGGACACCTTCCACTAGACCAGGTTGCTCAAAGCCTCAGCCAACCTGGCTGAGAACACTTCCAGGGAGGAGCAGCCACAGCTTCTCTGCCCAACCTGGGACAGTGTCTCACCACCCTCACACCAAAGAATTTCCTCCTCACATCTCAGCTCCATCTCCCCTCCAGCTGCTTCAGAGGAAACTGCACACGATGCTGCAATAAGGAGCTGGAGAAGTCATCCAGAAGGAAGGTACCTCTCCAAACACCTGCTCTGAGAGCAATTGCTGTTCAAATGAGTTCTTCATCTTGGCAAGAGATTGTGCTGCTCTTCAGCTTCTCCTGCAAACTGAGGCTGGAACCCAAACCGACAGTGAGGCAAAGGGGTGCTCCAAGTTACACAGTTCCTACCTCACTGCTTGGAAACATCTGACCCTTAATGCTCTCTGTAGTAAATAGATCACAGAATTGTAGTGATTGGAAAAGACCTTTAAGATCATGGAGTCCAACCATAAACCGAACACTGCCAGTTCCACCTCTAAACCATGTCCCTCAGCACCTCGTCTGCCCGTCTGTTAAATCCCACCAGGGAAGGTGACTCCACCACCTCCCTGGGCAGCCTGTTCCAATGCTTGACAACCCTTTGGGTGAAGATTTTTTTCCTCAGATCCAATCTAAACCTCCCCTGGGCACAACTTGAGGCCATTTCCTCTTGTCCTGTCCCTTGGTCCTTGGTTGGACAGACCCACCCCCACCTCTCTCCACCCTCCTTGCAGGGACTTGCACAGAGCCAGAAGGTCTCCCCTCAGCCTCCTTTTCTCCAGGCTCAGCACCCCCAGTTCCCTCAGCCGGGAACTCAGCACACTTGTGCTCCAGACCCTTCCCCAGCTCCGGTCCCTTCTCTGGACACGCTCCAGCACCTCCAGGTCCTTCTTGGACTCAGGGGCCCAACACTGAACCCAGCACTCGAGCTGTGGCCTCACCAGTGCCCAGTGCAGGGGGACCAGCACTGCCCTGCTCCTACTGGCCACACTGGTGCTGATCCAGGCCAGGATGCCCTTGGCCTTCTTGGCCACCTGGACACTCTGCTGACTCCTGTTCAGCTGCTGCCCACCAACACCCCCAGGTCCCTCTCTGCCCAGCAGCTCTCCAGATCTCTCACTTTAGAATGCTGATACTTGGAGGAAATAGTTGCAAGTCTATGCTGTGACCAGAGACTTCCTGGTGGGTGATGGGGAAGGAAGAACATGAGTAACTGAGTAGAGACACATCGATGCTCAACATAGAACTGGGACTGCCAACCATATCTCTGATGCAGCAGAAGGTGCCACTGCAGACTGATTAGGAAGGAAACAGGACACCCACCTTGATTTTCTTGTAGATGAAAGCAGTTGAGCAGAGCAGTGCAGTCCCCTACAGAAGGACAGTAGTTGGCCTACAAGGAATGCCACAAAACTATGATTTTACCTGGCCAAGACCTCTTCACAGAAGAACATTTTAAGCTGGAGAAGCACCATAAAGCTTTACAGACCTTTATTGATTTGAGTTGATCACGTTTTAATTAACTGTTCTATGATCTGTAACACAAAGTTACCCAGAAGTTGGAGAGATGCTGAACCTTCTCCTGCAGTTTCAATCAGAAACGGCCTTGAGAGCGAGGTCACAGCTCTGTGTGGTGGTTTGACCCACAGTGGGACCATGTGGTCCTTCATTCACTCCCCCAACCCAGTGAGATGGGATGGGAGACACAACAAAGGGGGCACGGGATTGGGAATGAAGGACAGGGAGGGCTCACTCACCAGTGATGGTCACAGGCAAAACAGACTCAAACTTGGCGAAGAAAAACCAATTTAATTTGTTGAGAACCATCTGAGTAGACACAACAACCACATCTGACACCACCTTCCCTCACCCCTCCCTTCTTCCCAGGCTCAAATCACTTTGCTCCCCATTTCTCTCCCTGCCTTCTGCAGCAGCACAGGGGACAGGGAATGGGGGTTCAGTCAGTTCATCTCTGCTGCTCTGCCTGGCATGGAAATCCAGGAACAAGATGTTCCAGAGCAGCTTCCCATGGAGTCATGGACCTCTTTGGGCTCAGCTCCTGGCTCCAGCATGGGGACACCCATGGGCTGCATGAGGCCTTCCCCCCACTCTGGGGGTCCACTCCCCACTCTGGCTTGGGGTCTCAATTCCAGTCACACTTGCCCTCAGGCTCAACTTCTCTGCTCCAGCGTGGGTCCTCCATGGCCTACACGTGGGTCCTGCTCTGCTGTTGATCTCCATGGGCTGCAGGGCTCTTCCTCTCCTTCTCCTACTCCATCAGGTGAACCGGGTATGTGGATCTTGTCCTTCCTTCTCTTTCCTCTGGCAACCAACCTCTCTCCCTCTGTCTCTCCATCCTTTGCTTAGGCCAATGGTCGTCTTTTGTTCAGGTCAATGGCCTCTCCTCCAGGTTCTCTCCACCTTCTTCTTTTCAGGACAGTCCTTCCCCTCACCAGTATGGATTCCCAGAGGCGTTTCTCTGGTGCTTGTTGGCCCAGCCTGGGCTGAGGACAGGGAGTGGGTGTCTACTTTTTGGAGCCAGGGGAGCTTTTCGCTCTCACAAGGTCATCCTTCCCCCACTACTAAAAAACCAGCTTTTCCCCCCAAACACAAACCCAACACCCAACCAGATCAGCACTGCAGATGTTCAGCCCTGAGAAACCAACTGAAATTCTGCTGTGGCACTTCCTGTCCACGTCCCAGTGCCACTTGGTGCAGAGTGGTCTCACATGCTCACAGTCCCTGGGGTGTCCTAAAGACCTGGGACATCTGCTATAAGCAGCTCAAACCCATTGCAGATTCACTTTTCCCACCTCCTTCTCCAAGATTCCAGCCCTCATGTATTCCTTGCCATCTCTCCACAGCCTGCAATCAGTTCAGGACACATCCTCACCCCCCCCTGTCATCCTACTGCATCCTTCCAGTCGGTGTAAGAATCTGGGAGCGATGGACAACTTTGGTTGACATGCTGCTCCACAAATTACCAAGGGCTGCATGAAACATGTGGAAGAAATGGAGTGAAACAACTCTGAATCGTAACACAAAGCTTGTGGTCTCCAGCCAGGATGTTTGGACTAATACTGAACCAGTAAGGGGAGACCTGGGAGCATTTCAGGGGTTCAGGTTCATCATCACTTCTAACTAGAACAGCATCAGGGTCAACAGCTAAGCTAGATCTCCAGAGCTGACCTACAGCCAAAGGAGAGCTGGTGGTAATTCGCTGGAGTTTAAGTACTGCTTACGTGACCACATGTTGCTGTTTCATAGAATCCCAGACTGGGTTGGGTTGGAAGGGACCTGAAAGCTCATCCAGTCCCAACCCCCCTGCCAGCAGCAGGGACACCTTCCACTAGACCAGGTTGCTCAAAGCCTCATCCAACCTGGCCCAGAACACTTCCAGGGAGGAGCAGCCACAGCTTCTCTGGCCAACCTGGGCCAGGGTCTCACCACCCTCACACCAAACAATTTCTTCCTCACATCTCAGCTCCATCTCCCCTCTGACACTTTCAAGCCATCACCCCTTGTTCTCTCACTCCCTGCCCTTGTCCCAAGTCCCTCCCCAGCCTTCCTGGAGCCCCTTCAGGTACTGGGAGGCCACTGGAAGGTCTCCCTGGAGCCTTCTCTTCTCCAGGCTGAACAGCCCCAACTCTCTCAGCCTGTCCTCACAGCAGAGCTGCTCCAGCCCTGGCATCATCCTCGTGGCCTCCTCTGCACTGGCTCCAGTAGCTCCATGTCCTTGTGCTGTTGGTGGCCCCAGCACTGGAGGCAGCACTGCAGGGGGGGTCTCAGGAGAGCGGAGCAGAGGGGCAGAATCCCCTCCCTGGCCCTGCTGCCCACGCTGCTCTGGGTGCAGCCCAGGACACGGTTATTGGCTCTGTGCTGCCAGCGCACGGTGCCACCTCATGTTGAGCTTCTCCTCCCCCAGCACCTCATTCCTTTAGAATAAGGTGAATCTCAGATTCACAGATGGCCTCACATAGCTCTGCTGACCCAGAGAGGGAGCAGGGGGTGACTCTCAGACAGATAAGCTGATTAAATCATACTCACACTGTCAGTTTCCCATGGTATCCACTTTCTGAGCTCAAGTTTCCTGGTTAAACCAGCCAGAGGAACACCAACGCTATTGGGGTGCACGTCCTGCCCGTAAAAGAACAGCAGCAGCATGGGTAAAGCCAACCCCACTACAAACACTTCAGCCTGCTGAGGCACAGAGCTTTATTCCACACAGATCTGGAGGGTGAAAGGCCACAGCTGAAATGACAATGGCACAGTGTCACTTACCAGTTGTCACTCCATGCTCGAGCTATAATAAGAGCGTCTTTGTACAGACACAACAGTGATGATGGCAAAATATTTGAGCTAGCCACCAGAGAGAGGTCAGTATGAGTCTAATCCGCAAAAAAAAGTCTCTTCTTCACCGGGGAGTTTGGTTTTCACTAAGTCCTTCAGTTTCCAGCCACCTACTTCTTTCCTTTCTTCCCTTTTTTTTTGGGTGAACCAGGCCAGGAAAAGCCCCGGATCTCCAGGCAGGCAGGAGCATTGTGACAGATGTAGTAAGCGTTGAGCATGGCAGCTGGGCTGAGGATATCCACTTCCTTCGCCACCTTCTTCGCTTTCTTTTTGGTGCTTTTCCGTTTGCCACTCTTGGGTTCGCTACTTTTACCTGCCTGCAGAGAGAAAACCACATGAAACACTCAGCTCTGTGTCTGTATTGTCTCGTTTCTGGATCCCAAGCCACCCCACAACAGCTGTTTCATTCCATCTTAGTCCTGACTCGCAGTATTATCTCAGAGCCACTCACCACAGATTTGTGGTGATTTTTTATATGGACTCACAAACATTAATACACTTTCATCCAATCCATATTTGCTCTATGGGCTGTAAGAATCTTTAAAGTCATCAGACAGAGCTCATTAGTGTTCCCCTCTGGCTAAAAAAGGTTTGTGCACAATGGAAATCATACATGCTTTTACACTGATTTTTTAACTCATGCATCACAGAATCACAGTGGTTGGGAAAGACCTTTAAGATCTTTGAGTCCAACCATAAACCCAACACTGCCAATTCCACCTCTAAACCATGTCCCTCAGCACCTCATCTACCTGTCTGCTAAATCCCACCAGGGAAGGTGACTCCACCACCTTCCTGGGCAGCCTCTTCCAATGATTGACTACCCTTTAGATGCAAGAAGTTTTTCCTCATATCCAATCTAAACCTCCTTTGGTGCAACTTGAAACCATTTCCTCTTGTTCTGAATCATTAAGGTTGGAAAAGATCTTTAAGATCATCCAGCCCAACCATCAACTCATCACCACCATGCCCACTGAACTATATCCCTGAGTGCCAAATCTACTGCTACATGGTTTTTGAACACCTCTGAGGATGGTGACTCCACCACTTCCCTGGGCAGCCTGTTCCAATGTCTGACCACTCTTTGGGAGAAATTTTTCCTAATATCCAACTTGAACTTCCCCTGGTGGAACTTGAGGCCATTATCTCTTGTTCTATTGTTGGTTACCTGGGAGAAGAGACCAACCCCCACCTCTCTCCACTCTCCTTTCAGGTAGTTGCAGAGAGTGAGAAGGTCTCCCCTCAGCCTTCTCCTGAAGTAAACTAAGCCAATATGTTGTGTGTTCACCCAGTACCGTGTGTGGCAACACAGAGGCAGAGGATGGGCAGTGTCCTGGGAACACTGAGGATGCAGTGACAGCGAATCCTGGAGAAAAAGCTGGACAGGAGTGTTCACACCTCGTGAGTGACTGAAGTGTGTGCTGCCTGCTCCGATGCTGAGAGCACTTTCAGGACACACAGAGTCTATTTCTATGATTTGCTTAGTTCTGCACAATATAATTAAACAGATCCAAGCACTTAATGAGGACGAATTAGCAGAGATACAGCCAGAAAGGCCACACAGAACTATCAGCTGGGCATAAACTAGAGGCAGACACTGTACAGAGCTTATTTTTCAGTGGTATCAATTCCTTTTACAGCTCAGTGCTGTTAAATGCCAAAGAGACAAACATTTGTGCTCTGAGGTAGGAGAACAGAGTCAGGGGACAACCTTCACCATCAGCCAAGACCACAATGTGAAGGAATATGTGTTCCTCAGCACAAGGAAGACATGGACCTGCTGGAGTGGGACCAGAGGAGGGACACAAAAATGGTCAGAGAGCTGGAGCAACTCTGCTGTGAGGACAGGCTGAGAGAGTTTGGGCTGTTCAGCCTGGAGAAGAGAAGGCTCCAGGGAGATCTTGTGGCCTTTCAGTACTTAAAGGGGCCTGTAAGAAAGATGGGGAGAAACTTTTTAGCAGGGCCTGGAGTGACAGGATGAGGTGAAATGGTTTTAAACTAAAAGAGGGGAGATTCAGACTAGAGATAAGGAAGAAATTTCTTACACTGAGGGTGGTGAGACACTGGCCCAGGTTGCCCAGGGAGGTGGTAGAAGCCCCATCCCTGGAAACATTCAAGGTCAGGTTGGATGGGGCTCTGAGCAACCTGATCTGGTTGAAGATGTCCCTGCTCACTGCAGGGGGGTTGGACTGGATGACCCTGAAAGGTCCCTTCCAACCCAAACCATTCTGTGATTTTATGTATAGGTTAAGACTAAAAAAAAACCCCAAATCAACAAGTAAAAAGTTCTTTACAAAACACACAGAACCACTATCCACAGAAGGAAAAAAGGCAAATAGAAAACAGAGAGCAACCTGCAGCTGATGGCAGATTGTTTCCTAAACCTTCAGTCACACAGACTGCAGCCTACTTGAACTCAGACAGAAGGTGAGAAGCATTTTTTTTGCAGACCTTAATTGGACAGAATTTGTTGACTATTCATTTCCCATGCTGGAATGTGTACACCTCCCAGAGCAGATGCTTATGTCAGACTTTTCAGCCAGTCACCTGAACCACACTCCCTGTTTACACACTCCCAGCAGGGTCACTGGTGGTTTTTCTGAGCAGAGTTTGGCTCCTGGTCAGAATCTGGCCTGTAGCAAAACTTTAAAATAAAAAAAGGTGCTTAAAGGTAAAGGGGAAACTCTTGTTGTGTGGTGAGAACCAGGGAATGCTTTTTGTCTAGAGCTTCCTCTCTGTTCCTGCTATCCCCTCTGCAGCAGCAACCTGAACATAACCACTAAACATAATCTCTTGTGAGTTTTTAAACCTACAGCCCAGCGTGACATCTGAACACTCTTCAGAAGTACTGAGAAATCCATGTTTGTGCAGCATTTTTATTCACCTGCAAGCAGGAAGATTTGAGGGTTTATAGGACACGTGCAAAATTTTACAGCTTGTAGCCAAGAACAGCAAGAAAAGCTAAAAATCAGAATTTCTTGCACACACAGAAAGTGAATTTGGGCAGTTAGTTTATGTCCTGCAGGCTTGGGAAGGAACTTTTTGGATATTAACTCCATTTCTTTTAAAAAGCAGTACCAATACACTTCAGAAGAATCAAACCTGTATTACCATGGCAACGTCCTTTCACTGAGTGGAGGGACTCGACATCAAGCCTTGAAGATGGACCCTGCAACACATGAATCACACAGTGGGTTATGTACTGCAGGAGGTGTTGGTATCACCCCTCTAAACTTTACAGATAATGGGAAAAAAGAAAAAAATAGTTAAAGTGAGGCCCTTGCAAAAACAGGTCGTGGTGTGCCATACCTAAAAGTATTTATTTGAAGACAATCACCTGTGAAGTCACCTCCTAACTCTGCCAGATTCACAGAAACATAGAATGGTTTGGATTGGAAGGGACCTTTCAAGGTCATCTAGTCCAACCCCCCTGCAGTGAGCAGGGACATCTTCAACCAGATCATGATACTCTGTCCTACCTGACCTTGAATGTTTCCAGGGATGGGGCTTCTACCACCTCTCTGAGCAACCTGGGCCAGAGTCTCACCACCCTCACTGTAAAAAATATTTTCCTTACATCTAGTCTGAATCTCCCCTCTTAGTTTAAATCCATCACCCCTTGTCCTGTCGCTACAGGCCCTGTTGAAAAGTTTGTCCCCATCTCTCTCATAGGCCCCCTTTGAGTATTGAAAGGCCACTCAAAAGTCTCCTGGAGCCTTCTCTTCTCCAGGCTGAACAGCCCCAACTCTCCCAGCCTGTCCTCACAGCAGAGCTGCTCCAGCCCTCTGATCATTTTTGTGGCTTCCACTCCAACAGGTCCATGTCTTTCTTGTACTGAGGACTCCAGACTTGGACACAGCTGGGGTCTCAGAGTAGAGGGGCCAAACCCCCTCCCCTCGACCCAGTGGCCATGCTTCTCTTGAGGCAGCCCAAGATACAGTTGGCTTTCTGGGCTGCCAGCGCACGTTGAGCTTCTCCTCCACCAGCACCCCAAGTCCTTCTCCTCAGGGCTGCTCTCCATCTCTTCATCCCCCAGCCTGTACTGATACCAGGGATTGCCCCTACCCAGGTGCAGGCCCTTGGCCTTGCTGAACCTCAGGAGGGTCACACAGACCCACTTCTCAAGTTTGATTCCAGGACTCTCAGCTTTTCATTAAAGCCTTTGAGATTTCCTCTAACAACAGGGAAAAAAGGACAGTATGAATCTCAACTCAGTGCCAACAACCAGCAAAAGGCTCTTGCCGAGCTCTGAGCTCACAGCCGCGCTGGTGGACTGCTCCAGGCCCACCTCAGCCACCAAGCCCCATCCCTGCTTACACAGGCAGGACCTTACCTCCCTGTCTCCATCCACAGCCCAGGCTGAAGAAACCAAGCTGCGGAGAGCTTCCCTCACACCCCACGCGTGAAAAGACAAACGAGTTCTCCACAGAGAACTCCTTTTTCCCCTCACCGGCTGAGAGGTTTCCCCGTCCCACAAGAGACACAGCGCTTCGGAAATAAAAACACAACGTTTAAGCGCAGCCCACGTCCCAGGACTGCTGGTTGCGGGCCCTGAGCACTGAACAGGTCCCGGGGCTGGGGCTGGGGGCTGGGGCTGGTCCCGGCCCGAATCTCCCTTCAGGGCCGCAGCCGCCGAGCGCGGCCTCCCCTCGTTACCGCCCGCGCGGCGTTGCCATAGCAACACCCTCCCTCAGCCTACGCACGCGCAGTGATAGGAGGGAAAGCGGCGGAGGAGGGGAGAATGGAAGGGGCGGGGACTTCTATGACGCCCCGCCCCTCGCCCAATCGGCAGCCGGAGGGCGGCTCGCGCTGGCCGCGACCGTTACAAACCGCCGCCTCAGGAAAAGGGCGGGAAAAGCTTTTCCGGGGCTGAGGGGAGTTCTTGCTGCTGCTGCTGCCGCTGCCGGTGCCGTCCCGCCCTCCGCGCTCGGAGGGAGCTGGGCGAGAAACAAAGCACAAAAGGACCCGCCCCACCCACAGCCAAAGTATCAGCGAAACGTCCTTAAGGAGGGAAAAAAAAAAACCCAAAACAAACAAAAAAAACCCAGAACAGTTTAGAGCGGGGAGGAGGAGGGGAGAAGGAAGTTGGGCTTCTCAAAGGTTGTGGGAAAGATTGGCGTTTGGTAGGCTATTAAGTTAATTTTTATGTTTTTGTGGGCAAAAAGCCTCGCGTTGGGAGATGTTTTGCTTCAACTTCCTGTCCCTGCTGGGGGTGGCAGGGCCCATGCCTTCGTCCTATGAGAAAGCTGGGGAGGGACTTTGGGCAAGGGCAGGGAGTGACAGAACAAGGGGTGATGGCTTGAAAGTGGCAGAGGGGAGATGGAGCTCAGATGTGAGGAAGAAATTGTTTGGTGTGAGGGTGCAGTGCTGCCTCCAGTGCTGGGGCCACCAACAGCACAAGGACATGGAGCTACTGGAGCCAGCCCAGAGGAGGCCACGAGGATGATGCCAGGGCTGGAGCAGCTCTGCTGTGAGGACAGGCTGAGAGAGTTGGGGCTGTTCAGCCTGGAGAAGAGAAGGCTCCGGGGAGACCTTCTAGTGGCCTCCCAGTACCTGAAGGGGCTCCAGGAAGGCTGGGGAGGGACTTTGGCCAAGGGCAGGGAGTGACAGGACAAGGGGTGATGGCTTGAAAGTGGCAGAGGGGAGATGGGATGAGATGTGAGGAAGAAATTCTTTGGTGTGAGGGTGGTGAGACCCTGGCCCAGGTTGGCCAGAGAAGCTGTGGCTGCTCCTCCCTGGAAGTGTTCTGGGCCAGGTTGGATGAGGCTTTGAGCAACCTGGTCTAGTGGAAGGTGTCCCTGCTGCTGGCAGGGGGTTGGGACTGGATGAGCTTTCAGGTCCTTTCCAACCCAACCCATCAGATCCTCTGATACTATGGTGTGAAAATGGCAAGGGGGATGTCTCTTTATTTCCCCAGCTCACTCACCATCCTTTGCCACAGAAACATTATAAAAAACAACCTCTGCTTTCACCTCCTTTGAGAGCCACAATTTTGCACAGCAGGCACCAAAACCCAAATCTTTATTAAATAGAGTTCAGTTGTTTCCAAGGAATCCCCATACAGGGGTTAAACTTAAGCTGAGGTCCGATACACAGGGGAAACGATGGAGGTGGAGGGGTCAGAGGGAGAATCAGGTAGTTGAGGGGTTCATTTCTATGACTTTTTAGAGCCAACAGGGTTTTTTTCCCAGCTATAATATCATTTTTCTAAAGCTTTAGAAAAAAGATGGGGGACAGATGTTTCTTCTGCATCCCTCAGCATCAGGCTTTCACTTGCAAAGTGCTAAAAATCAAAAAGCACAAGTGAAAAAATATCTGTAGGAGCTGAAAAAAAAAAGAAAGCTCTTAATTACATCATTGCCAAAGCCAAACACATCAATGAGTCTGCCTAGATCATGGTTTTATTTTTATCAGCACAAACATTAGCCTCTCTAAATCAGCTTTGTGGGATGTAAGCCTATAGGATGCACTTTATCATATTTTAAAGCTCTATCAAATTTTCACCTGTAGGAACTTGGAGAGTTTTTGATTTTAGAGTGATTTCCTAAGGAAACAGGACTTGCACACGGGTTGTCTGTCCACCCATCTGCAATAACTTCAAATATATGAATTTTCTACATGTTTCATGAAAATCATCAGCTATGGGGGAGAGACACCTGCTCTCATTGCAGGGGGGAGGGCAGAGCGGTATTTCAGGGCAGTGGGACATGAACCTGTAGGGACAGAGCTTCGTTTCCAAACAATTAATTTAACATAACAAAGAATTCTCTTAATTTTGTGAGCTGGAGGCTATCAAATAAATTTCAAATATCAGAAAGGCTCATCATTTTAACACAGTGGTAAGTACTGAAGGTCAACATGTAATTTAGTTTTTTTAAAAAGCACTTTTAGGAATAGAAATGCCTTTACTTTTTAATTTACCTATTGGACATAACAGCTCTCCAACCTTTGTTATCTCTCCTGGTAATGAAGTTTGTGTTTATTATAGTTTGCTGTGTACAGACATTTAAATAAATCAGCATCAGAAGGGGCTGTGGGTAGAGGATTGTAAATCTGATTCATAAAAATTTCAACCATCTTTCCCGCTCTTCCTGGCAGCTACAGAGATTTGGGGGTTTGTTAGGAATTAATTTCCATCTTAGGGAATTAGAATGATTAACAAGTATTCTCCTGTTGCTTTGGATGCTGTGAAGTGATGGTTAGAAGGTATGTGGACCACGTAAAAGAGTTTTTTTAACAGTGATAGAAGAGTGAACACATTTGTCTACGAATGCAAGTAGTGAAGAGGGACAGAACAAGTCTGTAGTGGTGGAAATGTTTGCAGGGACAGTATTTCAGCATGAAAATAGAAGTGGATATAGAGAATGAGCCAGAATGGTGACTGAGTAGAGTAAAATGTGGTTTAATGAAGAATGATCAGAAGGAGTCCCAGAAATGAGAACAAAAGGAGATGAGCACGACAAAGAAAACAAGAGCCCAAGAAAACATGAAGTAAAAATATCAGTGAAAGAAGGGAAGGAGGAAATGGTTGAAGGAAAATAATTATCATTGCACGTAATTAAATATCAAAAGGAGGCTAAATGACAGGAATGAGTGCAACAGCAAAATGCACCAGGTGGTTACTACAGGAGGAGCTCAGGAATAGGGAAAGCACCGAGCAAAGACACTTCTTGGCAGAGTACCTGTCTCATGATTATCTCTCTCATCAAGAGGGAAAGTTGAGCCAGGAGCGCAGGTTGGGTAGAGAAATGAGACCAGGAAACTGTGGAAATAAAATCAGCTGGGTCATCACCCGCCGTCGTGGCTGAGCGCGGGTGTCGGCACAGAGCGAGATGCTGCTGAGGAGGGTGTTTTGAAAAGCAACTTTGAAACATGGAGTGGAAACCATTTGACTTATTTGCCTTGAGCAGAAAGGGAAAAATAATGGAAAACACCAATTTTATCTTTCCAAAAGAATGTGTTTGAGTGCCTGACCAGCTGAATGCCGTTACCATGAACACGATGTAGACCTCTTCCTCAGTCCAGTGGAAAACACTTCTCTCTTGTAATTGGATGTGCTACATGCTTTCAAGAACAAGTGAGAAGACATTCAGTCTTAGAAAACATTCTTTTACTGCTCATAGAGGTTTTCTTTTCCCTAGAAAACCAACCTTTTTTGCTCTCTTCTTTGTTGCCATGAGTGGGATCCAGGAGAATGTTCTATTCAGAGGGAATTGCTTTCTGATCAGCAAGGAGTATCGAGCTTCACTGAGGCTAATGAGCATGTTCTCATTCCTCTACTCAGACTAAATGCTGGAGCAGCTGAACCCCTTTGTATTTAGCAGTGAAGGAAAATGAGGGATAGGGTTACCCTGTCTCACAGACCAAGCTCGTCAGGGCACTATAGAAAAGGAATTGTAGAGTCACGAGCTTCCTTGCCATTTGGAAAGGCGCAGAGTGTTGGTCTTTGGCTGTTCTAGTCATGTCTGTGGTTTGAGTCTTGTTTTCAGTAGTGAAGTTTACTAAAGCATCTCCCATTCTTCCTTCTGCTGCTTATTTATCTCCCTTTTCTGTCTCTAAGAAGCCATGGGCAACTGAATCGGTGAGATTAAAATAGTCCTGCCAGAAGAATGTTCGCTGCTGAGGAAAATCTCAGAGTACCTGGTCAGAAGGAGCCAAAAAAAGACAGTGAAAGAAGCAGAAGAACCAGAGAGAACAGGGAAAGGTTTGGTAGTGTAGCTCAGAAAAAAGATCTGCAAGTTTTTCTAAGTAAAACTCTTTTGAATGCGTCTTGGGATGGATAATGAAAGAAATAATGAAAAAGAAATTGATTTTTCCTGTGTTTAGGGAAAAATTATTTTGTGTAATGTTTAATAACAAAGCACATGGCATCAAAGAAGCAATCATAATTATTCTCTCCTTTTAGCAAAAACAAGTGGCAAGAGACCACATTACACTAATTATTGAGGCTAAAAAGAAGTAACAGTAGTGACAAGCGTGTCTAAAATTAGATTGAGGAGACAAAAATTAGCCTGTGCAGTCAATTGTTGTGTTTTGTAAAGGTGCTTGGACCCTGCTACAAAACAAGCTGCTGTTTACACACACAAGGCTTCTGATAAATAATTAAGGGAAGTTTCTGCAGACTATGAGTATAATAAACCTGGCCTCATAAAGTCACTGCTGTAGTTACAACTGGATAAATAAAAAGTGCTTTAGCTGGGGCAGCTGTCAGGCCAGGACATCGCAGTGTTGTTATTTTTATGGCAATATTCTCTTAATTTCAGTTAAGAGAAAGGAGGGATGTGAGGTTATGGTCCTTTTCACAGAGAGAAAAGAAAATATATCTGCACATCCAGGGGACCACATCCACACAGAAAACTGAATGCCTACTGAGAAGTGTGTGTGTGGGGAAACATAATGCTTTGTGTTCCTTACTCCAACAAATTGATTATATATATTTTTTTAACAAGTTGTTCCATAAGCTGTGGAATTGCATTAAAAAGAGCGTGGCCAGCAGGTCAAGGGAGGTTCTCCTCCCCCTCTACTCTGCCCTGCTGAGGCCACATCTGCAGTGTTGTGTCCAGTTCTGGGCTCCCCAGTTCCAGAGGGACAGGGATCTTCTGGAGAGAGTCCAGGGGAGGCCACAAAGATGCTGAGGGGCCTGGAGCATCTCCTGTGTGAGGAGAGGCTGAGAGAGCTGGGACTGTTCAGCCTGGAGAAGAGCAGCCTGAGAGGGGACCTGATCCATGTCTGTAAATATCTGAAATGTGGGGGCCAAATGGATGGGGCCGGGCTCTTCTGGGTGGTGCCCAGTGACAGGACAAGGGGCAATGGGCACAAACTGGGACACTGGGAGTTCCAGAGAAACTGAAGGAAAAACTTCTTTCCTGTGAGGGTGCCAGAGCCCTGGGCCAGGCTGCCCAGAGAGGGTGTGGAGTCTCCATCTCTGGAGATGTTCAAACCCACCTGGACACTTTCCTGTGCAACCTGGTGTAGGGAACCTGCTTTGGCAGGGGGGTTGGACTGGATGATCTCCTGAGGTCCCTCCCAACCCCACCCCTCTGTGATGCTGTGAATTAACGAAAGCCAGCCTCAAACAGATTCACATCCTTTCCCTACAGCGCTCTGCACCTCAACCTGCCTCCCCCTTATCTTTTCCCAGCACTCACCATAAGCTTTCCCCACCTCCTGCAGATCAGAATTCCTCTTTCCCTTGCCCCAGCATCTCCCAGGCACACACAGATTCACCGGCCATCGCACTGGCACTCACTAGCCAGCTGCTTTCTGCCAAACCAAACGGATCAAGGCTGAACTCCCCCTGCCTTTACCTCGCTTGGGGAGTTAAGAAGGTTGGGGAGTTAAGAAGGTTGCTCTCAACCTACCTGCCAACTTTCACAACTCTTACAGGAACTTCCTATCTTTGAAGCCTTTTATCCTCCTCTCAAATTCACATGAAATTCACTAACTGATTCAAAACTTGCTTATTTAGGACTGAGAAACTAACAGCATGTGCCTTATATCCCTAGGAAACAAAGCTAAAAATAGAAGAATCTGTACTGAGGTACTGAAGAAAATGATTTACCAACAGCAAAAACTTTCAGCAACCACCTGTAGGCTGAGGGGAGAAAAAAAAAAACCCCAAACCCTGCATACACCATTTGCAACAGAAACTGAGAAACCCAAACATTCCTGGAATCAACAGTCCTGTTTGGGGTAAGATAACAGATGTGCTTCCTTCAGCTGCACAGAAACCACCCAAAACTTTGTTCTGAAACTTTCTTTCTGTACATCAAAATAGTTATTCTGTAATTGCTGCCTCCTCACTCTTTTGAGATTTATTTTTAAGGAGAAGAAAATCCTCTCTACGAAGCAAAGAAGTTTGAAGCTACTTTGAAAAGTGCAATAACAGGATGGAGTTTTTTCGTGTACTGCTAGAGAAGTAGCATCTGGAACTGTCTGAAGTATGGGTAAGAGAGTTGTTTAGAGGGGCCCCAGCTAATAATAACTGCTCAAACACCTCGAGGGGAAGTCTTTGGAGTATTTTTTTTCTTTAATTTGAATTCCCTGCATCTGTTTGTCAGTGGAATAAACTTATTAAAATAGAGGTTCCTGCTAAACTGGCAGTTCAGCCCCACAGCTGCTCTGCAGAGCACATAGTGAGACCAGCAGTTCTTATCAGCATGGACTGAAACCCACATTTGCCTTCTTCTCCAGAATAAACCCTCACTAAATATGCCACAGAAGGACAGTCTTGGTGACAAATATGTGACACCAATAATTAAGTTAAAAGCTGTACCTTTCCCTAGTTACTTTTTTTTTTTTTACACAGAGGTCCTTTTTGTACAGAGGCACATCTCTAGGAAGCACAACTTTTGGTGGTAGTGGAAAGAAATAATTAAAAAATAATTAGTATTCAAAGATAACAGTAACATCCTCCACCACCCAGACATTCAGGTAAGAATTTGTATTTCTCTTCTCTACCTCAGCTAAATTAGAAGGCACTGAAAAGCCATGGACACCTTATATGAAGCACAATTTAAATATATCATGTAGAAAAATGTACATTGTGTATGTACGGGTCATTTTTTTTCTGACATAAACATTGTGGGAAAAAGACACTTGGAGGGGGGAAGTTTTGAGCCAAATACCAATGTTTTTCTGATTTTCTCATTCTTTAATAATTCATTAATTCCCTTTTCCCCTTGAAGAAACACTTACCTTCATGACCTTAGTTTATTATAAAGATTAAAAAGGTTTGGATACATTGATAGCACTTCTTTTACGTTCACACTTAGCTGTTGGGGAATTAAATTGTTCTCTAAATCACTCTAAACCAGAGAATACTGGAGGAATCATCAAGCAAGGGATGTAATAACAATTAACCAGAAAAAACCCCACTCCAGCCTCCTTCAGGATGGGGTCACCATGTGAAGGATGAAAAAGAAAAGAAACCAACAGCACTGATGAGGTGGCCCTTGTGTCACGATAGGTGACACCACACAGAGGTACAGACAAATTCCCAGGACCTGAGGGGAAAATTGCACATTTGGTAGGAAAATATGAGACAAAACATCACAGAGAAAGAGCTTGAATTTTCCAGCTAGTCCTGGGCTCCTAGTACATGCTGAAAATGTTAATATTTGTACTGCATTTTTACTACTTAAATATTTAACAGAGCCTTTAGATGTCTGCCATCTCTAGCTGGGCTTTGTGAATGTATTTAATAATTTTTATTAATAACATAATATAATTTTAATTAATAATATTTAATAATACTCCTACCAGTAGGCTCCAGGGAACATGGGGAAATGCTAGGTGCCATATTTTAGAAGAGCAGCTATAGTACAGATCCTTTAGGGATCCCTAAAGACAACATATAGATTGTACATGCTTCTCATGCCTTGAAGAAATTATTTATTCTTAACTAACTTTTTCCTTTTTAACAAGCACAAACACTGTGAAGACATCTACAGCCCTTAATTCTGCTTTTCTTTTTTAGAGTTCTATTCAGAATAAACCATCCCAAGTGTGTCAGACAGAAAACCTTTCCTCAGCAGATGGACAGGGGTGAGAGCTGAATTTATGGGTTGGTTTGTGGGGGGTGTTTTTGTCCTTTAAAAACAAAAAAAAAGCAAAGGAAGCATTTAAATTAAGGCACAGGAACAGAAAAGCTTAAGTAAGTGTATGTGCTTTAAAAGTTGCTCTGGTTTATTTGGAACAAAAGCACATTTTAAAAGGTGAGCAGGTTTCCTAATGCTATTTCCATGAAAAACACCTTTTACCAACCCCATTAAGGAAACATTGGCAGTTTCATTCCACAGCAATAAGCACAAATCCTCTCATAACAAATCCTCGTGGTTTTATCACTTGATCTATCGATAACAGTGTGACCTCAGTGCTTGCCTGTGCTATATTAACAAACCCTGCTTTGACAAATGCCAAACTCCTGGTTCCATGGCTGGGAGGAGGATCCAGGATTCCCTGTGCTGGACTGACAACGTTTTGTAGAGAAAGATTTTAGTTTGCAGGCTCTGCTGTAACGCTAAATTTAGAGCTCATAAAGACCCAATTTCAAAAACACTCTATTTTTTTTTTAATGTTAGATGTTTACATAATAGCACATGTTTAAAATATCATGGTCATTACTGCCTGCCTTTCCACTGCAGCCCTCGGGCAGGACTGCTGGCTGAGGAGAAGGGACTGTCACCCTGCAGGGTATGAAGGCTGAGGTTCATTCAGTGGCTCAGCCCACAACGGTTTCCAGCTTGACTTCAGCTGCCATCCTCATGCAGTGCAGCTTTAACCAAGTATAACGTTTGCATGGACCTTCTAGAAAGTTTATAAAGTTCAATATGGAAATTGCAGACCACAGTGTCTGCTCTTTTCCTCATATGATGGCAATAAAGTGGTAACCAAAGCACTTCTCCTGCCCACCCTAAGACTTGGCACAAACATTCCCCCAAATGATCAAAAATCTGTGTAAAAATTATTTAATGTGGCATTTACTGTCTCCTCCAGGGTTAGAAGAGCTAAAGAAAGCTATTGTCTGCAGTAATTAACCTTCAGAAACAAGCAGGTGGAGAGAAATGTGGCAATCAACCTCTTCTACAGCTCTAAGCACTGCACAGCTTACCAATCATTTTACAAACGGTGAGTGAACGGGGCGGTGGAGGAAAGGGGAGTGCTGGAAAAGTCACTGGATTATTATTGGTGAACAATGCACAAAAATTGTCAGTTGTGGAAGCAAACCTCTGTAAGCTGGGTTGTACAATCCCAGCAGCAGCAGCAATGCCAGCCCAGGTACCAGAGGTAATGTCATCTCCTTTGGCCAAGTCACCTCTGATTGAGACTGTCACAGACAGCACCACCTATTTCTTCTTCTCAGTTTCACTAAGGAAAGCAGCGCAGCTTGGTGGTGGCAGTAGAATGTTTGAAGCACATTCTCAGCCAGCCATAACTGAATAAATGACAACAAAATTAGGCACAGCTTGAGGCATCATGAGAGATGAAAACCTTTCCACAGTTGGGATACTCTGACAACAAACTTAACATGCATGAACCAAGCTAAGAGACAGACCTGAACTCTGAGCTCTCGTACACTGGTGTCAATCTGCAGTAAAGCCCAGATAAACTCTTGACACTGTCACTAGTGTGACACTGGGACCTGGTCTGTGGCCTCTGTGCAAGTCCATTGGTACTGTATGGTCTCCAAGAAGTCACAGGAAAGGAATGACCTCCAAAAAGATGGCAGCTACATACTCAGGGGTGTCTGGGTAGACACAAAGAGGCTTGGTCTCTTTGGAAAGACTTTGTTTTTTTTTCCAGCTGTGCTTAAGAACACCCAGGTCCAAAATAATCTTCCTTTCCTCAACCTGCAGCACCTCGAGTCCTTATTGAGGTGGGACCCGGGACAGGTGAGGGTGTTGTTCTCACTGGTAGTGCAGCAGCTCCTCCCAGCGAATGGGCTCAGAAAACACTTCCCTCTCCAGCCAGAGCTCGTAGGAGTAGTGGAAATCCTTGGGGAGCTCGAGCCGCTGTCCCAGCACGCTCTGCAGGCAGTTATCCACCGGTGCAAACTCTGAGTCTTGAGGTTTGTCGTATCTCCGGCTGTTGAAGGCTTCGATGTTGGCTCTCAGAGTGCATTCTTCAGCCTGGAAATCCCATGGTCTGGCATCGATATCTACGTTGAAGAAGAAACAAAACCAAAAAAGCATTGTGGAAAAAATAACTCTGATAAGATTTGAGCAAAAGAAAAAATGAAGATTTTATAGCAACCACATGCTTAAATTGACCAGACTATTGTCCAGCCAGTTATTCCTCATTATTCTTCTTAATTCTCTTTATGTATGCACTTTGAGGTATTTAAATTAAATACCTTAAAATCACTTGTAAATTAGGCAGAGTCAGAAAGCTTCATATAGAAATGCAATTATTTCTGCTCTGTGCTGTGCTTTAAGGACTCTCTACACTTACCAAGCTCCTGCTTTTTTCAGAAAGGCCACACCACTTTTATTGAAAATCTCCACTGATGTCTGAAGCAGAGATCAAGATTAAATGTGTGTAGCTCAAACATGGCAAGCTTATTACGAGCTACTGAAAACAAAGTTTGCTAAAATTTGGACAAATAAAACTATGAATGATGCTGAAAACATAATAACTGGCTGTAATAACCACGATGTTTTAAACATGGAATATTATGTAAACATCTAATGTTAAAAAAAAATATATAGTGTCTTGAAATTTGGTCTTTATCAGCTCTAAACCTATATGAAATAGTCACTCACTCCATAAAAGTTCAATCAACTCATTGGCAAAGCTCAGCAGTCCTCAAGGGAGGAAAAGGTCTGAGCTGAGTAGCAATCCTGATATACAAAGATAAAAATAAATGCTCCAGGAAAATCCCTTCCAGATCGTGTCTCTGAAAGCCAAGTGCTTCCCTGGCAAACCATCCAGGTCAGGATGGTCTCTGCTAAGCACTGAATTGTGCAATCCAGTGTCAAGTGTCTCATCATGATGCTGATTAACTCTTTTGGGAGAAGTGGGACAGAGATGACAATTTATCCTTTGCATCTGTCTTAAAATGGCTTTATTCTCAATATTATCCTGTAAATTCAGTTCTTGCAGCAAACCCTTCCTCCAGGGCAGGTAATGCAGGTAGCCACCTTCTCCTGCTGTTTTTTGGAGCAGGTAATGCTCTGCTGCCATATCCAATCCCACAGGGAACAGCCAGCACGCTGAGAAAGGCAGGGACAGGATAGAAATCCCCAGTCCCTCATTTTCCAGCCTTCCTACTCCTTTTTTTGGGAGAACTCCACTAGCCCTAAAGTGAAATTGAAAATAGCAAGTCTAGTTTTTGGTTCTTCTGAATTAGTGTCATAGTGGTATCATGACTATCAAAAACACATCAAGTCTTCAAAAAATAGATTATCTCTTTTCCAGTCAAACACCCCAACATAATTATACAACCTTTCTCCCTTGTTAAAAATTCAGATGTTAGGCTTTTACTTCTCGCCTTGTTTTCTTTTGAAACAGGAATGCCACCCAGTTTTTCTACTTAATCCTCATAAAAAAGAAGATACATAGAATTATAGAGTATTATGAGTTGGAAGGGACCCACCAGGATCATCCAGTCCAACTCCTGTCCCTGCACAGGACAAGCCCAACATTCACACCATGTCCCTGAGGGCACATGTTGGCCAAATGCTGCTGGAATCTTGTCAGCCTTGGGGCCACCAGCACCTCCCTGGGGAGCCTGTTCCAGTGCTCCACCACCCTCTGCCTCAAGAACCTTTTCCTCATGGCCAACCTCACCCTCCCCTGCCACATCTTCCTGCCATTTCCTCTGGTCCAAAAATTTAGCACCACAATAATAAAGCAAAAAGATATTTTAATATCTTTCTCCTCTTGTCCTCAGCTTGGGTCAGTTGTTGCAGCAACTGGGTGTACTTACACCCATGAGAGTATGTGGTCTGATGCATCCCATGAATTAATACATGAGGAACATCAGAAACATGATGACTGTCCTAGGACAGAGTTAATTGTCTTCTCAGTAGCTGGAATAGCTGTGTTTTGGTTTCAGCATGGGATTTGTTATGAGAAGAATGTTGATAAGGTGTTAATGTTATTGGTTGCTGCTGGAAATCCAAGGTCTTTGTGTTTGACCAGTTTGCAGGTGCAAAAGACTGGGAGGGGGGAAGAGTAGTAATTAGCAAAACCCCAAATTGGCATTTGGATGTGCCAGTGAGATATTCCATATCACATCACATCATGGTCAGTGTATTAACCAGGGGTGACAGGAAGGTGGGGATTCTCTTGGGGATTGCTCGGGCTCTCGCGCTCCCAGGGTTGTGGTTTTGGTTCTTGGACTGTCTCTGCTCCGGGATCACTGGCTGGGGACAGGCTGGGCACCAGCTGGCAGGTGGTGAGCAATTGCACTGTGCATCACCCATTTGCATATTCTATTATTATTATTATTATTATTATTATTATTATTATTATTATTATTATTATCATTATCATTATCACTATTATTATTATTATCATTATTATCATTATTATCTTTCAATTAGTAAATTGTTTTTATCTCAACTCACAAGTTTTCTTACTTTTACTCTTCTATTTCTCTCCTCTATTCCCTGGAGGGAGTGAGAGCGAGAGAGCGACTGTGTTTGGCTGCAGCTAAAGGAGTGAAACCACCACAACGACATTCCTCAAACCCCAGAGATTTAGAAACAGAATGGTTCTGTGCAAACAGACCTGAGTTTGAACAGCACATCTGGTCTGAGCTTCAGCTCAAAGATTCAGAGTATCTGCACCACCAAGATGTAGCTGCTGTTGTCTCTCAGGTGCGAGCTGCGAGCGATCACTCAGATCTTCACTCCGTGGCCACCCTAAGCACGCAGATGTGCTGTGGATACCAGGACAATGGAAAAGCTCGATGGTGAAAGTGATTTGGGAATGCAAATTTCTGTGATTCTGTGAAAAGTGCCAGCCTGGGCTTGGTGGAAACTCTCATCTTGGAGAGCTAAGCTGACCATGTCTCATCCTGATCTGATTATTCCCACCTTTCCTCATGTGACCAACTTGTTCCTTCTTGATGACACTGAACATTGCCATAAACCTTCTGAAAAAACCCAAAAACCCCAATACTGACCCAAACAAGTTTAAGGGATTCTAACAGGTCATGGACCAACCTATGTCAAACAATGTCAGCTCTGTTTGGCTTCCCTGGCACGACTCACCGTTGCCGTACGCCCAGTCATCGTTCATGCGGTGCCGCACCTTCTGGTAAATGGCAGACATGGTTTTCATGTTGCTCTTTCTCCACTGGCGCCCCAGGTATTTGGTCTGGATTTTTAACAGTTTGAGGACATACAGCTGCATCATGGCCTGCTTGACCTTCAGAGCTCGTTTCAGTATTGGTGCTGACTTAAAGACAACCAGCATCTGCCAAGGAATCGACACAAATTAATGGGATGGGTTCAAGAAAGTCACACAAGGACCATCTGCGCAGCTTTGGGCACTAACACCTGGGCCATGTACAGTACAAACCCCAAGCAGGTGGAACAGGAATGTTCAACACAACCAACCCTTGCTGCAGGGGGCTTGAGAGTGATAGAAATAATTATTATTAGCAAAAAACCCTATTTCTTCATTTAAGGCTCAATCTGTGAAACAAAAATGGGTAGATTAGGAAGAAATTCTTCACTGTGAGGGTGGTGAGACACTGGCCCAGGTTGCCCAAGGAGGTTGTGGATGCCTCCTCCCTGGCAGTGTTGAAGGCCAGGTTGGATGAAGCTTTGAGCAACCTGGTCTAGTGGAAGGTGTCCCTGCTGCTGGCAGGGGGGTTGGGACTGGATGAGCTTTAAGGTCCTTTCCAACCCAAACCAGTCTGGGATTCTATGATTATGAAGAAGCAGAAGCTCCAGCACTGCCAGAAGAAACTCTCAGCTGGAAGAAACTCTCAGAAGGGAGCCTGCAAGGTGCACTGGCAGCACAGAGCCAATAACCGTGTCCTGGGCTGCACCCAGAGCAGCGTGGGCAGCAGGGCCAGGGAGGGGATTCTGCCCCTCTGCTCCGCTCTCCTGAGACCCCCCCTGCAGTGCTGCCTCCAGGAAGAAATTGTTTGGTGTGAGGGTGGTGAGACCCTGTCCCAGGTTGGCCAGAGAAGCTGTGGCTGCTCCTTCCTGGAAGTGTTCTCGGCCAGGTTGGATGAGGCTTTGAGCAACCTGGTCTAGTGGAAGGTGTCCCTGCTGCTGGCAGGGGGGTTGGAACTGGATGAGCTTGAAGGTCCCTCCCAACCCAAACCAGTCTGGGATTCTATGAAGGCTGGACTGAGTAGAGCCAGGGACGTGCTTGAGGTGCAATGCTCCTACAGCAAATCTTGGAGAGACAGGACATCACCTTACCATTGTCCTTGAATGTTTCCACTTGGTCAGTTTGTTGAGGATCCTCAGCAAGTTGATGCAGGAGAATAAATTTCTCCAGCAGAACTGGTTGTTGTCTCCAGCTTCCTGAAAAAAAAAGAAAAAAAAAAGTTAAGAAAAAAGTAAAAAAAAAAAAGTATAACCCTAATGGCAGAATGGAACAGCACCACCACAGAGACAGCCTCGTGCAGGAAGTCTTTATTTTTACTATCTGCACAAGTCTTATTTCTGATGGAACATGAGCAGTGGAGCTACCTCCTCACTTGGGTTCTCATCAGGCTGCTGACAATCACAGACTCCCAGACTGGTTTGGGTTGGAAAGGACCTGAAAGCTCATCCAGTGCCAACCCCCCTGCCAGCAGCAGGGACACCTTCCACTAGACCAGGTTGCTCAAAGCCTCATCCAACCTGGCCCAGAACACTTCCAGGGAGGAGCAGCCACAGCTTCTCTGGCCAACCTGGGACAGGGTCTCACCACCCTCACACCAAACAATTTCTTCCTAATATCTAATCTAAACCTCCCCTCTGACACTTTCAAGCCATCACCCCTTGTTCTGTCACTCCCTGCCCTTGGCCAAAGTCCCTCCCCAGCCTTCCTGGAGCCCCTTCAGGTACTGGGAGGCCACTGGAAGGTCTCCCTGGAGCCTTCTCTTCTCCAGGCTGAACAGCCCCAACTCTCTCAGCCTGTCCTCACAGCAGAGCTGCTCCAGCCCTGGCATCATCCTGGTGGCCTCCTCTGGGCTGGCTCCAGTAGCTCCATGTCCTTGTGCTGTTGGTGGCCCCAGCACTGGAGGCAGCACTGCAGGGGGGGTGTCAGGAGAGCGGAGCAGAGGGGCAGAATCCCCTCCCTGGCCCTGCTGCCCACGCTGCTCTGGGTGCAGCCCAGGACACGGTTATTGGCTCTGTGCTGCCAGCGCTCGGTGCCACCTCATGTTGAGCTTCTCTGTCACTTGGGGAGTGACAGCCCAGTGACAGCAGAGGGGAGATAGGGACCAGCAAGGAACCGAAGAGCCTGTCCCACAACAGGATGGGTGAAGTCCCCATTACCTCACCAGGACTGCAGCCACTCCTGATTTACACCGTGTGGGGACAGCATTTACCCCAGTGCCAAAGGATCCTTCCTTTGGAAATGCCACTGCTTAATTCATCCTGGTTTTCCATGGAATTAAACCAAAAACACCTGATCCTGTGTTCAACCCACTGAAAGCTCAATCAGCTGTTATAAAAACTTGTTGTGGCTGAGATGTTAAAATCAGTGCACTGGATAATTAACAAAAAAAGCTAAAACAATGCATAAAATATTGTCTGAAGAAACACAAATACACCCTCAAGCGCACGCCTCTGAAGTCCCAGGATATGTTTAATTTCTATTAAATCCTTAAGTTCACCGGTATCCTCCCAAAGATGAACACACATGGGGAAATTCAAGTTGGTTTCTGCATATTTCCTAATTAAATTAGTCTCCCATGAGGCTAATTTAATGCAACAGCTCCCAAACTGGGGAGCAAACCCTACTGGGAAAGGCTAACTGGGAATATTTTCCCTAAAAAAGTTCAGTCTTCTCTTCTAGCCATAAAGCTTTAGCATTGCCATCAGTGACACGTCACTAGATGTCCCCATCGGGCCAGGATGCAGTCAGTGGGAACCTGGTAGGGCTGGATGGACATGGAGCCTGGCCAGGACACCCAGCCTTGGGCAAGTAGCCCATGGACCACCACAAAACAAGGGACTGATCCCATTGATAAGGAGGGAGGTGATGTCCAAGGAGCTGTTACCTCGAGCAGGAACCCAAAAGGAGGCAAGAAGCGCTGGTGGAAAGGCACGTGGGACAGCAGTGGAGGACTGAGCCAGCACACTGGACACGTGTGATCACCCCACACCCACTCACACACCCTCCACAACAGGTTTTTATATAAATTTGATCTGGCATAATCAACTCACAGCAGGAATTTGCATCACAGTGGCACATCAGAAATGCCACCGTGGCTACAAAGGCCATAAAACCAGTTTTGCTGTCCTGGCTGGCCACCATCTTGGAGGGATTTCTGAGCAACTCTGGCTGCTGGAAACTAGGGAAAATCTTTCCCTTTTATTATAATTATTTTAACCTTTATACAGCTCAGGAAAACAACCTAGGCTTAAGATTTTAGCAGCCAGGTAACATGAGATCATCCCTGCCTGGGCTGGTTTTGGTCTGGTTCCTAATCTTAATGATTCCTGCATCATTTAGGGTCTCTCTTCCCTCTGTTCCCCTTCCCAAAGCTTGTCCCTGCTCTGCTCCCTGTCTGAATCCAACCTTCACTGCATTTGAATGATTGCAGTTATGAACCTGCCAGCATTAACATCTCAGCTCTTGTCTGTATATGCATAGAATCACAGAATCTCCTGGGTGGAAAAGACCTCTGAGATCATTGAGTCCAACCATATCTGTCCACTACTAAACCAGATCTCTGAGCACCTCATCTGCCCGTCTTTTAAATCCCTCCAGGGATGGGGACTCCACCACTGCCCTGGGCAACCCCTGCCAATGCCTCAGAACCCTTTCAGCAAAGAAATTCTTCCTCACATCCCATCTCAACTGCCCTGGCCACAACTGGAGCCCATTTCCTCTTGTCCTGTCCCTTGCTCCTTGCTTGAACAGACCCACCCCCACCTCTCTGCACCCTCCTCCAAGGGACTTGGACAGAGCCAGAAGGTCTCCCCTCAGCCTCCTTTTCTCCAGGCTCAGCACCCCCAGTTCCCTCAGCCGGGAACTCAGCACACTTGTGCTCCAGACCCTTCCCCAGCTCCGGTCCCTTCTCTGGACACGCTCCAGCACCTCCAGGTCCTTCTTGGGCTCAGGGGCCCAACACTGAACCCAGCACTCCAGCTGTGGCCTCACCAAACACAGCCCATCACGCTGGGCAGTCTCCACAACACTCAGGCTCCTCTCCATAGGGAATTGGGTTCATTCCTTAATCTACCAGCACCTTCTGAAACGTGAATGCTCAGAGCAACTTCAACCTGGGAGGCAATGGCCTCTGGGCAAATCCATTTTAAAAGGACGAGAAGTGAAAGGGAAAACTCTAACCCCAACTATTTTTATGGGGTGCACGATGCCAGCAGTGCCTGCTCCCCACAGCTGATAGCAAGTCAGAAAAGCAATGGGAGGAATTTTCAAGGCTGGAGGGGAAAAAACAAACCCAACAAAACTGGTTACAAAGGACCTTTGCTGTGCTGCTTACCAGGCTTTCTGCAGTGAGCTCGGGCAAATCATAGACTGTGCAGTGTGGATAATCCAGGACGGAGATGCTGTGGAAGATGGGAAAGAAGAGACTCATTAAGAACCAAGGAAAGCAACTTTTTAGGCTGATTTACATGATTATGGCCAGCAATCTGTAACATCTTCCTTCCCTGTGCCTGGGGTTTGAATGGCAATGGCAGTGCTGCCTCATGGAGTAGTAGTTTGGATGGGTAGGAATCCCATCTCCAGTGAGCCACGTTGGGATGGGATAGCAATCCCATCTCCAGTGAGAGCCACGTTGGGATGGGATAGCAATCCCATCTCCAGTGAGACACATTGGGATGGGATAGCAATCCCATCTCCAGTGAGACACGTTGGGATGGGATAGCAATCCCACCTCCAGTGAGACACGTTGGGATGGGATAGCAATCCCATCTCCAGAGAGCTATGCTGGGATGGGATAGCAATCCCATCTCCAGAGAGCCACGTTGGGATGGGATAGCAATCCCATCTCCAGTGAGCCACGTTGGGATGGGATAGCAATCCCATCTCCAGTGAGCCACACTGGGACAGGATAGCAATCCCATCTCCAGAGAGCCACGTTGGGATGGGATAGCAATCCCATCACCAGTGAGCCATGTTGGGATGGGATAGCAATCCCATCTCCAGAGAGCCACGTTGGGACAGGATAGCAATCCCATCTCCAGAGAGAGCCATGTTGGGATGGGATAGCAATCCCACCTCCAGTGAGCCATGTTGGGATGGGATAGCAATCCCATCTCCAGTGAGCCATGTTGGGACAGGATAGCAATCCCACCTCCAGAGAGCCACGTTGGGACAGGATAGCAATGCCATCTCCAGTGAGCCATGTTGGGACAGGATAGCAATCCCACCTCCAGAGAGCCACGTTGGGACAGGATAGCAATCCCATCTCCAGAGAGCCACGTTGGGATGGGATAGCAATGCCATCTCCAGTGAGCCACGTTGGGATGGGATAGCAATCCCATCTCCAGAGAGCCACGTTGGGATGGGATAGCAATCCCATCTCCAGTGAGAGCCACGTTGGGATGGGATAGCAATCCCATCTCCAGTGAGACACATTGGGATGGGATAGCAATCCCATCTCCAGTGAGACACGTTGGGATGGGATAGCAATCCCACCTCCAGTGAGACACGTTGGGATGGGATAGCAATCCCATCTCCAGAGAGCTATGCTGGGATGGGATAGCAATCCCATCTCCAGAGAGCCACGTTGGGATGGGGTAGCAATCCCATCTCCAGAGAGCCACACTGGGACAGGATAGCAATCCCATCTCCAGTGAGCCACGTAGGGATGGGATAGCAATCCCATCTCCAGTGAGCCACGTTGGGATGGGATAGCAATCCCACCTCCAGAGAGAGCCACGTTGGGACGGGATAGCAATCCCATCTCCAGAGAGCCACGTTGGGACAGGATAGCAATCCCATCTCCAGTGAGCCACGTTGGGATGGGATAGCAATCCCATCTCCAGAGAGCCACGTTGGGACAGGATAGCAATCCCATCTCCAGTGAGCCACGTAGGGACAGGATAGCAATCCCATCTCCAGAGAGCCACGTTGGGATGGGATAGCAATCCCATCTCCAGAGAGAGCCACGTTGGGATGGGATAGCAATCCCATCTCCAGAGAGCCACGTTGGGATGGGATAGCAATCCCATCTCCAGAGAGCCATGCTGGGCAGGTGAACCAGCCCACAACTGGTGCCACATGAATGTGCATCCTTCCTGCATTTCCAAATGAGCTCCCAGCCTCACTGCTGCCCCACATCTCAGCTTAATGGAGCACGTCGATTCCTCTCAGCTCCAAAGCATATCCTGAGTGCATTAATAAGGACTGGAAGGATTTGGATCCATTAAGACATCACAGATCAGTTATTCATATATTTTTAAAAAGGAAAAAAACCCAAAACAGATCTTAGGTTAAAATGGAGATATCTGATGACCAGCACAAAAATTCACAAGGGCATCAGGTCTTTCCAAGAAGCCTTCCAGGCCTGTTGCCTTTGTCAAAGTAGCCAATAAAAAAAGTGTGTATATATTTATATATAAAAAACATATGTATACATGTACACACATAGACATCCACTGATGCTACCTGTACCCTGAGCCATGCCCTGACCTAAACCCTAGCACACAGCTTCAGTTCTTGTGTTCACCCTTGCTTGCTATATTTTGTTTTTTTAAATCAGCAGCTGAGCAATAAACTGACTTGTGAAGATCACTGAATCAGAAGCAATCCAGGATGAAGACCCAAGGTCAGGAGATCCCCTAAAACAGGCTTTGTTTAAAGTGTTTGGCACAGGAAGGGCTTGTCTGACCACAAGGACAGATGCTCCTCGCTGGCTCCTACCCATCATAACCCTAAAAGTGGAAGCACCGTGCAGATACAAGCAGGAGGGCTCAGAGGAAGCCAGCTCAGGACCAGGAGCCCCACGGCTCATTTGCCACAAGCCATCACTGTACTGGCATCACCTCTGATATTTCCTGTGTGGCATCACTGGACTCGGGTCCATATGTCTGAAGGTGAAAAAACCCCGTGATCCTTTTTTGCAGAGCAGTGCTTGACATTGTTCACCACTGTCTGACAACCTGGGCTGGGCAGGACAGCTAAACCTCCCTGGATAAGAGCATCCAGCTGCAAACCCCACCTCATCTCACAGGAGAGTATCCTGTCTGTGAGACAGAATCACAGAATCACAGTGGTTGGAAAAGATCTCTAAGATCATTGAGTCCAACCATAAACCCAACACTGCCAATTCCACCTCTAAACCATGTCCCTCAGCACCTCATCTACCTGTCTGTTAAATCCCACCAGGGATGGTGACTCCACCACCTCCATCAGAAAGCAGAGGAGGGAGCTAAGTGCTCCTGGGCTACATTTCCTCCTCACTTGTATGACTTTAAAGCACTGGACCAAAAGTGGAAAATGATGATCAGCAAGAGAATTAATATATTATTTTCTATTTTCCCACGTGTGTCTTCTCACACAGACACATCCTCACCATGCAGGAGACAGACCAGCCTACACACACAGTTGAAGAACAACAAAAAGAGCATCAAAAAGCAAGAAAAGGGATTTTTTCATCATTCCAGCAGCAACATCCCCTGTGGTGCTCCCCTTTCAAACAGGGAAATCCTACCCAGTCCTACTGAGTTATGAAAGATCTGGGCTCTTGCAGTTCTTCACGCTGACTTGTGGTAGTCCAGCCAGTCCCTACACAGACTCAAAACGGGGCTAGTGTCTTTCTGAAACCAGAAGTAAAAGGCAGTGACAACTATGCAAACCTGAAGAAGTCACAAAAAACCTGGATTATAGCTATAAAACGTGGACAAGACCTAGAAGATTCTGCCCCATCAAGCCTTTTGGAAGCTGTGGCCCACAGATTTCCAGGAATCCACATAAAGATGAAAACAAGCCTACTGTCAGCAAAGGTCTACCTGTATTTTAGTAGAGAGATTAGAACCCCCCCATCCAGTCCTCCTCATGAAGCAGAAGGGATTTGCTCCCCTCCAGGGTGTCCCTACAGTGGAGAACATACTGCCCCAAAGCCATGTGAGGGACCAGAGGTCACTTGGTTCCATCACATATTAGGGTTCCTCATGCACAAAGCCTCCCTGCTCCATCATCATCTCTCTCTCTCTTCCCCAGCAGTGTCTGTACCTGTTTTTGGCAGTGATATAGGACATGATGTTTTGGTTGAAGAACTTCAGGATCAGCGGGATGCAGTTGGCAAACACCAAATGTTGGGACACGTACTCAAACTGAGGAAGAGAAGTGAAATGGATCAACGTTAACTGAGAGCTTCACCTGGGAATGGAAACCCATTTCCAGCCACAAGCAAAGCAGTCTTGATGGTTTGCTCTGGACACCTTGCAGACCATCTTTCCCTTGCAGAAGTCTGCTGGATAAGGCATCATACACAGCGACTCCCACCAGCTGGAAAACTCTCCTTGCCATAAAGTGGACACACAACCTTTGTGGCAGTAGTTTAGGAACAGCTGCACCTAAGGAGTACAGTGGAGCCTTTCAAGGTGCCAAAACTCTATATGAGGAAGGGACAAGGAGGAGATGTAGCTATTACATGAGAAAATACAATAATTCATAGGATCACCGAAGGTTGGAAAGGTTGGAAAAGACCTCAAAGATCATCAAGTCCAACCGTCAACCCAACGCCACCATGCCCACTAAATCATGTCCCTAAGCACCACATCTACTTGTCTTTTAAATACCTCCAGGGATGGTGACTCAACCACTTTCCTGGACAGCCTGTCCCAATGCCTGAGAACCCTTCAAGTAGTTTCTCCTAATATCCAGTCTAAACCCTGGCACATCTTGAGGCCCTTTCCTCTTGTTCTGTTGCTCCTTACTTGGGAGAAGAGACCAAACCACACCTTTCTCCTCCCACCTTTCAGGGACTTGGACAGACCCACCCCCACCTCTCTCCACCCTCCTCCAAGGGACTTGGACAGAGCCAGAAGGTCTCCCCTCAGCCTCCTTCTCTCCAGGCTCAGCACCCCCAGTTCCCTCAGCCGGGAACTCAGCACACTTGTGCTCCAGACCCTTCCCCAGCTCCGTTCCCTTCTCTGGACACGCTCCAGCACCTCCAGGTCCTTCTTGGACTCAGGGGCCCAACACTGAACCCAGCACTCGAGCTGCGGCCTCACCAGTGCCCAGGGCAGGGGGAAGAGAACTTCCCTGCTCCCACTGGCCACACTGGTGCTGATCCAGGCCAGGATGCCCTTGGCTTTCTTGGCCACCTGGGCACTCTGCTGACTCCTGTTCAGCTGCTGTCCACCAACACCCCCAGGTTCTTTTCTGCTGGGCAGCTCTCCAGCCACTAATTCCTATTCCTGTCACATACCAACCCCAGTCCCTTTTCAAATTTGGACTGAAAAATGTCCCCTTCCCTTCCTACCAGCTTTTAATTTCTCCCTCCCCCCCTCTAGACATTAAATGATCTGGGCATGTAGAGCAGCATCATACAACAAATCCCTGCAATAATTTGATGGTGTTTCTCTGTTGGCATAAGAAACACCAAATCTGGACAGAACGGACACAAAAACCCCAGGATCTGTGTTGGGTGCAGGTCTGTGCAGTTGCTGCCTCACTGATGTGGCAGCTGGCAAGCACAGGGTGACCTCCAGCAGAACCTGGACCAGCCACACTCTCTGCTACCCTATGTTGCCTCCACCAATGCTGGAAGCATCAGCTCAGCACCCACAGCAGTTTCTGAGATGGTCCTTGAGACCAGCTTTGACACCAAAAGAAATGATGGTGGCACAGCCAAAATCAGACACAAAAGTAGAAATCCATGGGAGGAACCCCCACAGCTTCCTCCAGACTCAGCAAGGATCCTCCTGCCATGGAGGAAGACATGAGAAGGGACATTTTGGGAGTGAAGCAAGAGAAATTATTGAATGGATGTGGAGGGACCCAGAACAAATGTAGGATTGTAAAAATGTGAGGTTTTGTTTCATTTTATCCAATCCAATCCATGGATTTATGTTTATCCCCAGATAAATAGCAGTGGGCTCCATCCTACAGAGGGATTTGTACCATGCCAGAACCAGTAAAAGAAAAAAGAGAAATTAGAAAACACTAATTGTTTGACTTGCAGCATGGGTGGAGAACTGGGCTCAGGCCACAGCCCAAATCAGTCCCTGGTCTTTTTTTAATCAAGGAAAGCCTTCAGGCAGGTCCAGTTTGATTGGTGTCATGCAGATGAAACCCAAATCAGATTGCATCTAGGACCTGGACCTCCAGACTCGGTTGAAACTGGAGCCCCGAGAACTTGATCCTGCTGAGGGACAGAGGATTGGATGAGTTGACCTCCTGAGGTCCTACCTAGCACTATTTCTGGTCACTAGAGATGAAACAGAGCAAAAAAAGGGTCTTGTCTAAGTCCCAGCCCCTTCCCCCTTCTGCCAGGGGAGTCTCATGCTTGTGATATCTCCTAAATTTTAACCTGATCAGCCACAGCAGGATTTTTTTTCCAGAATCTGTAAACTCTTTCCAGGTGAGTGGACAGGATCCTGTCAAACCACAGTCAGGTTGTCCCTGCCCGAGTAACCCTGTCCAGATCCTGGCCTGGGGCTAAGGGTCATGGAAAAGCAACCTGCAGCTCCTCATGGAAACCATTCCCCACAGATCCCCACAGGTCTGATCCCACCTCAGAGCATCTGCTAAGGGCCAGGGAGCAAAAATAGCAAGGGATGAGGTTAGACAAGCTGACTACTGCTCAAAAAGGCTTTCTGAGCTGCTTCTCCCCATCACCACACATGGAGCCACCATCTCACCTGCTTCAGTGTCTTCACTGAAGAGAGATCTTTCAGGAGAGGGTCTATCAGGACACATAGGTTTCAAGACCAGCTTGGCAGTGGCTGATCCCTTCTCTTAAGCTTACCTGGTAGATGTGGTTGAGCTTGAAGTGCTTGAGGAGCAGCAGCAGCAAAGCCGAGATGCTCTTCACAATGATCTCTTTGTGTCTGTTCACATCAATCCCCAGTTTCATGCTCTGAAGAACGGTGATGCTGGGATGGAGGGAAAGAAGGTGACAGCACAGTGGGTGTGGGAACAAGGAGGACTAAGGGACTGTTGAGTTCTAATTCATCTGGAGAAGCTCTACAGAAACAGAGACCTTTTGCTTCCCCCTGGGACTTCTATTTGCATCCCCTCCTGGCTGGTGACACTAAAATGCATTAAAAAGGGAGTGAAAAAAAAAGCTGATTGCCCTCTGGCAGCAACCCTGGGAAGGTGGTGTGAAGGACACCTACCACATGCTTACATATCTTCATGATTTATGTCAATTAGCATGATTTTATGATTAGTGTCACTTCACTCCACGCTCCTGAGAAACTGGCGTTCCCATCCTTGGCTTTCACCCCTCTGCCCTGGCAGCAGCAGTAGTTTGCACTTATCCAAAGAGACATCCTGAAATCTGGAGCTCCCTGAACCTATGGGCAAACCTCCACTCTCCTGCTCAGTCCAAAACTTTGTGGCAAAGCTAGGATGGTTGGTGGTCACCTCCTGAAGGACTTACGGCATCTCTTCAGGCAACACGTCTGCCAGGATGTTGATGGAGTCGGTCTTGGCTTTAGAGGTGGGTGCTGCAGCAAGGAGGATCTTCAGCAAAGCTATCTGCAGGGGAGGACAGGCAGGAAGGGATGCTCTCAAGAAGGTGCATTCCTTCCTTCTCTTTCACTTGCTGGAGCTGGACAACTTCAAACCAACTCTATAGGGTTTCACCAGCCCAAGATCTGCTCACCATGATGGACTGACCATGCCAGGGCTCAACCTCTCCTTTCAGACAGGAGGGTTTAACATTCTCCTTTATGCATAGAATCACAGAATGGTTTGGGTTGGGACCTTAAAGATCATCCAGTTCCAACCCTCCTGCCATGGGTAGGGACACCTTCCACTAGACCAGGTTGCTCAAAGCCTCATCCAACCTGGCCACGTAGCTGAAGTTCAGGACATATATTGTACTTTTTTGGGAATCTCCTGGGGCCATGGGAAGGCTGCAAGGGGTGTCCCTGTAAGGAAGTTCATAACACTCTGAATAGCTGTTGAGAGTGCAGCCAGGTTGGCAGAGACCTGAAGGTGTCACCACCTTGTTTGCTGAGCTACATAAAGCACGATGATGGTTTTGTGTGGTTCCTGGCCCACCAAACCATCACACTCAGAGATCAGCACAATAACTGAAAGTTCATCTCAGCAAGAAGGACAAAGGCTCCAGGGACCAGAGAAGTTCATAGGTTGCTTCTTGAGGTCACAAGTGAAGGTGTCTGCATCAGTGTGCAACAACTTCTTGGTCAATACTACAGCTCATGCAGCTCAAGTTGGCCATCCCTAATGCTTCCTCTCAGTGTCCAGAGGGCAGGAGCCAGTTTTAAGCTCCCACCAATGTAGAGGACTTTGTTCCTTGTTCCCAACCCTCCTCACACATCCTATTTTCCAACCACTGACCTGTCTCCAACCATCTGATCGCATCCCTGGGTATCTACACCCCTTGATCCTCTGAATCCCTCCTCCTGGATTGTACTTTCCACCCAACTCTGCTCTGGATTCCCACCAAAATCTCACCATTCAAGTGCTGAACACACTCCAGCAGCCCCATGCTGAGGTTGGCACCATTCCCCACTCAAAAGCTCTTCTTGACCTTTAAGAAACGTGAACTTACCATGTACTGGGGCAGATTGTACAACATTGCTCGATACAAGATCTCACAAGGGGTTTCTTGGACTTCCTCTTCCCCCTGGCACAGAGAAACATTAGAAACAAGGGAAAATTATTGCCAGTCCACACACTTGAGATATATCAGTCACCTCCATAAAGCCCAGCTTGAGGACTTAATGATGGACACCATAGCTGCATCCTGACTGCAGGAAGCTCCAGACCTTTCCCCACTGTTATGTTTAATCAAGATATGAACTTACAGAACAAACAGTATCCAAGGTGTCTCCTGAGGATCATGGAGACCATATGGATTTCTAAGACACCTAGGAAATCCTCCACACATTTATCTAGTGATGGAGAGCAGCAACAACTTACCAGAGACATGGGGCACTTCTCCAGCTCCTCCTCATTCTTGATCTGGATGTCTGAGATGGAAACATACTTGTGCTGGCAAAATACAGAGAGGCAGAACAATATCACAACTGGAGGATGAAACACAGTCAGTGGGGACAGCATTTCCTGATTTCAGTAGTATCCCAGTTAGGGGTACAGGTCACAGCAGATACACGAAGAACTCATCTTTGTGTGGGACATCCCTCTGTCCCTGAAGCCCCACACACATCTTGCCTTTGATTACTTCCACTTACTCCTTCTAGATCTCTCTGTAAGTAAATGGAGAGGGACAATTGCCTTCAAGTAGACCTTACATAGGGTCAGTTGGGCTCTGGAGGTGTCTCACCCACTCCACCTGGAGCACTGCAGGAGCCAAGGCTGGCCATGCTTCCCCCTGGGAACAGCACAGGTCTAGGCAGGCATGTCCAAACCCAACTGTGGAAGTCTGGCACTCTCAAAGGACAACATGGCAAATGCTCACCAGGACACAGCAATGTTACACCTGGGATAAAGGGAAAGCCCAGGTGCTGGACAACCTACTTGGAATTGCAGTGAGGACTCAGGTTTCCATTTTTCACCCCAATTCCTGCAAGAATCTCCAGAAGCTTTTCCTGTGACAACTAACAAGGAACCCTCTTACCCCCTCCAGTTACACAGGTGAGATGTGAGGATCCCACACTACATGTGGTGGATATCCAGCCCCTCTTCAAGCTGTTCAGACCTTGACTGGATCCATCAGCTTGACCTCCCAGGGCAGAGAAAGCAAGAGCTCAGACCAAATGCGTTGCTGTGCATCAGCTGAAGAGGAGCAGAAGACTTAAATTCACATGAAACATTTACTGTGGGCTGAGAGGATACATCTGAGGAACCTGAAACTCATTACAACTGCTGGATCACAAAGTTTATGTGTGTGAGACTTGGTGTCCTGCAATCCCCCTGTAGCCTTAGTGATCTTGGACAATGATTTCCCCACTTCCATGAGATTCCCAGAGGTCTGATCCCACCTCAGAGCATCTGCTAAGGGCCAGGGAGCAAAAATAGCAAGGGATGAGGTTAGACAAGCTGACTACTGCTCAGAAAGGCTTTCTGAGCTGCTTCACCCCATCACCACACATGGAGCCACCATCTCACCTGCTTCAGTGTCTTCACGCTTTCATGGATCGGCCGTGGTAGTCCTATCAGAGTTTCAGTGTCTCTGTGGAGGAAGAAAGACAGTAAATGTGAGGCTGGGAAGGAGATGTGTGTTCAAACACTTCCATAGGGAGCTGATAGTCTACTGAGTCTACTGAACACATCTCAGATGGCTCAGGAATTGGCAGAGGTGTTGACATGAGCTGCCCACCCTCCCACCTCCTCCCCAGCAAAGCCTGCACAAGAGAGGAGTAACATCAGGGTGAAGAATTGAGGTGAAATCAGGTCTCTGCACTACACCTAAAAATGAACATACCCTGCTGGGCCTGTGCCAGGATGGCTCTGCACCCACAGTTTGGCTTGGGTCAGGGGTCACTTATTCCAGGCCAGGTCTGATTTTTAATACAAAGAGGTCCTTGGAGACCAGTATCTCCAAGAACATCTTTTTATAACACCAAGTGCATTGCTGCAGCCCCAGCAAAATCCAGTGCTGCACCACATCAAAATCCAGTGCTGCACCACATCATCCTGAGCTTGAGAAAGGTTGAGTTGAGAAAACCTGAGGTCTGTGGACACCTCTCACCAGTTCCACTGCACTGATGGGAGCTACAGGACAGACTCTGTTGGACCTACACACATAACACTCACTGTCCCAGCGTGAACCCGATGAATTTGTTCCTGCTTGCTTCCAGAAAATGCTCGATGTCTTTCTGTCTGGTGGAGCAGCAAAGAAACAAAAACAAGCAGAAGGTTGGAAAATAGACAGATACCAGATCACAGCCTACACTGTTCAGGAAGGACAGCAGCATGGGACCAGCAAGAACCTCTGAGCTTCCTAGCTTTGATTTCTAGAGGTCTTAAAAGCAGTGGGCTAGAGCCACCACTGCTCTTGTTGCTTGGGAGCAACGTGAACCAAAACCACTTGTATTTGGTGTGCAAATAAATGGAGAGGAGTTCTCTCCAACCAGCAGCTCTTCATCCACCTCCTGTGCTCCTACCATGTGCATCTTCAAGTAGCATCTGCTCACTTTGAGAGAACAAATGTTGTCTCCACAGTCTGGCAGAGCATGTGCTGCTCCAAACTGACATCTTGCCCACCTTGGACATCTTTCATGAGAACTGGTCAGGGTCTCAGCATTACAAGTAGGACATGAACCATGAGCCAAGGTTCTCATGGGCAGAAAGAAACCCAGCTGGATTTCCAGGCACCAGCCAAGAAAAACAATGGTCATTTGATTTTGAAGCTGAGAGCATCAAGTGCTGTGGAGCACCACGGCACCACGCGTGCATCGACCCACGTGGGAAACCAGCTCCTGCTGTGTCCCTGATTTGTGGGACAGACACACTTAACCCTGCCACTGCTCCTGTGTTTTAAAGATACTGGATTAAATCCAGGCTTTGGATCAACAGCAAAACCCTCACATGGATTAGAGGGAGTGGGGCAGAGGTTTTCACCCTCCTGTCCTCACGCTCCCCCATGTCATGTGTAGCAGAACTGGTCTTTAGGCACCAAATTCTTTATCTTCAGATGTTTTTCTCCAATTTTTCACCTTAGAGCAAGGCCTCTCAAGAAAGCTTCATCTGGCAACATGAGAGTCCCACTCAACAAGCTAGAGGCAATGTCATTAACCAGTTCCCAAGATGATGAGTCCAGGACCTCGCCCTACCAAGATCCATCAGTGCCAGTTGGGAAAGCTGACCCTGCTCCCACACCACTCCAGCACAAGCCTCCTTCCCAGTACAACCTGGGATGTCCAAAATGGGATTGCCACTTATTGGCCAAGCTTGGCCATGCTTGGTTTGGAAAGCCTGGGGAAGAGCTCAGCTAAACTTAGTCCAGAAAGGACCAACTAAGACAAAAAAAGAAGTGGAGTCACTTCAGTTCAACTTGCCAAAGGCCAACAAACTTGTCACAGCCTGATGTTCACCCTACAGTGGACTCCAGAAGAGGTTGGACTGGGGAGGGTGGCAATGACACCAGATGGTTTTACCTGACTTTGGGGGCCCAGGGGAGCCCTTTGGGGAACGACACCCTTTCAATGGGTGGGCGCTGAGCGGGCATCGTGGGGATAATTGCGTCCCGCTCCATCAGGTCCAGTTCCCCCTCGATCCCACTGTCCACATCATCGTTCTCCTCTTCATCGACTCCTGCTTCGTCATTCTTGAAGGGGTCTCTCTCGTTGTAGATGTCCAAACTGTCTTGTTTCATCAGGGGCTGCAGCAGAAGGGAAAGGAGAAATTCAAGTCACTCTGTGGATTTTATTTCCCTCCCAGCTGCTGGCACTAAACCTCTCCATCCTGGAAGGATCAAGCTCCCAAATGTTTCTCAGGTGAGGATTTCCCTCCTAGCTGTGGCCACCAAAGCCTGGACATGGAATAACCCTCTCTGGACATCTAACCTTGCTGATCCAGGAGGTGTGACCCTGTTTTCCATCTTAATTTTGGAGCTACCATCTGACATCTCTTGCCTGGCAAAAGAGGCGCTTTCATCCTCGGACCATAACACAGCAGCTCCAAGAGTGGAGCTAAAAAAAAGACCAGCTTGCTGTGAGCAGTTTGCTCCTTGGTCCTTATCAGCCCTTTGCCATAGGGTCAGGATGTCCTCTCGCTTCCTCCAGCTCAAACACATCATGGGGCTGATCTGCCACAGCTGAAACTGGTGGATAAAAACACCGGACACGAGGCGGCACCGAGCGCTGGCAGCACAGAGCCAATAACCGTGTCCTGGGCTGCACCCAGAGCAGCGTGGGCAGCAGGGCCAGGGAGGGGATTCTGCCCCTCTGCTCCGCTCTCCTGAGACCCCCCCTGCAGTGCTGCCTCCAGGGCTGGGGCCACCAACAGCACAAGGACATGGAGCTACTGGAGCCAGTGCAGAGGAGGCCACCAGGATGATGCCAGGGCTGGAGCAGCTCTGCTGTGAGGACAGGCTGAGAGAGTTGGGGCTGTTCAGCCTGGAGAAGAGAAGGCTCCAGGGAGACCTTCCAGTGGCCTCCCAGTACCTGAAGGGGCTCCAGGAAGGCTGGGGAGGGACTTTGGCCAGGGGCAGGGAGTGACAGGACGAGGGGTGATGGCTTGAAAGTGGCAGAGGGGAGATGGAGCTGAGATGTGAGGAAGAAATTCTTTGGTGTGAGGGTGGTGAGACCCTGGCCCAGGTTGGCCAGAGAGGTGGTAGAAGCCCAATCCCTGGAAACATTCAAGGTCAGGTTGGATGAGGCTCTGAGCAACCTGATCTGGTTGAAGATGTCCCTGTCACTGCAGGGGGTTGGACTGGATGACTTTGAAAGCTCCCTTCAACCCAAACCAGTCTGTGACTCTATGAAACTGGAAAACACAGGAGCGCTTGAGGGGAAAGGGAAACGCTCCTGAGCACAGACTGGATCCTTGAGCAGGTGACTGTCCCCACCCATGGGCTGTGCACCAGGAGGACGTGCCCGCTCTCACCCTCCGGCTGCGGTGGCCACGCTTCTGCTGCTGCTGCTCCATGAGCTCGATGGAGAAGGTGGGAGGCGAAGCAGCGCGCATGCTGCGCATCACCTGGATGCTGTCCTCCGGCAAGGGTGGCAGCCCCAGCTCCTCCCTCTTCTTCACCTTCATCTCCTGTAGGGCTTCAAATCCACCCAGTGTGAACTAGGGACCAACGAGAGAGGTGAGAAAGCATGGAGCAGACATCCCACCTGGACAGCATGGCTCTTCTGGGCTTCCAGGGGAGCAGCACTCTGAGGCCATCAAACTGCAGAGTTGCAGATGAAGACACCATGTCACTGGTTCATTCTCCAGACTTCTCCCCCACCCCACGTCCTCTGCATGGCTCAGCCCACCCTCATCACAGAGCAAACCTGTTTGCCTTGTGTCAGCTTCCTGTGCCAACCTAAATAACCTCGTTATGGTTGGGTTGAATAGTGAGGAACATCCAGGTTGCATCAGCACTATTCCCAAAATGACTGGTTTCTGGAAAAAGGAAAGGTTTGCACCCACCAGAAGCACCTTCCAGAGCAGGAGCACAACCTTCTTCATGGGGAAGTGTGGAGCATGGCCACTGCAGAACTTGGTCACCATCGTGAAGAGCAGAAGAGCAAACGGCTCTTCAGTGTGCACGGGGAAACCTGGTGGAGAGAGGGACCAGGAGCAGGTTCAGAGCAGATCCCCCTCCCTCAGGTCTCTCTCCTGGTCCAGCATGATGAAGGGACCTCGTTAGGGCACAATGAAGTTTGTGGCTCACTCAGCTCCATCCTGAAGGTCTCCCGGCAGGCTTTCCACTCGGGGGGATCTGCCTCCTGCTCCACACGGATGTTCTCCACCATCAGGTACATGACACTGAGCAGTACCCTGTCACAACAGCATGCCAGGCAGGTGACACTGCCATCCAGAGACCACTTTGGCCTCAGAGGCTAGTGAGGAGCTGAGAGAGGCTACCTGAGCTCCGTGCTGTCGGCCAGCGAGATGGCCGGCTTCCTCAGGGCACTGCTGCAGGCCTGGCTGTTGCTGTGGGGAAGGGGACAAGCTCAGCACCAGCCATGGGGCATGGGCTGCTCCTCTCCCTGACCCCCAGCCTATGCCTGCAGTGGTGGAAACTGAGGAGGAGGAGGAGGAAGAGGAGGAGGAGGAGGAGGAAGGAGAAAGAAAAGGGCAAGGAGGATGGGGAGAAAGAAGATGAAGAGGAGAAGGACAAGAAGGATGGAAGAAGAGGGAGAGAAGGATGGAGAGAAAGAAGATGAGGAGGAGGAGGGTGAGGAGAATGGAATAAGAGGGCAAGAAGGATGGTGAGAAAGATGATGTAGAAGAGGAGGGTGAGGAGGACAGGGAGAAGGAAGATGAAGAGGAGGAGGGTGAGGAGGATGGAATAAGAGGGCAAGGAGCATGGTGAGAAAGAAGATGTAGAAGAGGGCAAGGAGGATGGAAGAAGAGGGAAAGGAGGATGGAGAGAAAGAAGATGAGGAGGAGGAGGAGGGAGAGGAGGATGGGGAGAAGGAAGATGAAGAGGAGGAGGGTGAGTAGGATAGAAAAAGAGGGCAAGGAGGATGGAGAGAAAAAAGATGTAGAAGAGGACAAGGAGGATGGAAGAAGAGGGAAAGGAGGATGGAGAGAAAGAAGATGAGGAGGAGGGCGAGGAGGATGGAATAAGAGGGTGAGGAGGATGGTAAGAAAGAAGATGTAGAAGAAGAGGACAAAAAGGATGGAGAGAAGATGAAGAGGAGAAGGGTGAGTAGGATGGAAGAAGAGGGCAAGGAGGACAGTGAGAAAGAAGATGAGGAAAAGGAGAGTGAGGAGGACAGAGAGAAAGAAGATGAAAAAGAGAAGGGTGAGGAGGGCAAGGAGAAAGAATACAATGAAGAAGAGGACAAGGAGGGTGAGGAAGGGCGAGGACAGTGTGGGTCCTCTCACTCAATCTCCATGTTGAGGAGCTCCAGGAAGGCAGTGAAGGTTCCCAGCTGGTACAGGAGGAAGCTGTTGTGACGAGACCAGTGCAGGACATCACCCTCATTATCACAGTCTCCAAAGACACCTGGAGAGGCCCAGAGGGAGGCACTGGTTAGGGGGGAGCTGCCTTTGAACCCCTGGAGCACACAGGGTCATCCTGAGAAGTAGCTTCACTGCACCAACCTGGCACAACCCCCAGAGAAGGCTTCTCCTGAGCCCCCATGCCCAAGCCAGGCAGTAGATACGTGGCCACATCCAGACACAGGGGACGTGGTCCTTACCTTGTGCCAGGTAGAGGATGGCCCGTGCCACTTTGAGCCGCTTGTCCCTGTTGACCACCTCCAGCCCATCCAGCAAGTGCATGATGTAGGCCTTCTGCTGAGCTCCATCCAGCTCCAGCCACCTCCTGCCCTGCACTGGAAAGGGGACATGACAACCAGCTGGGTGCCTTCCAAGATGTCCTGCTCTTGCCCAGGGCAGCTGCCCCAAGCCTTGGGGTGCTGAGCCCAGAGCTGGTACCTTGAGTGTGAAAATCCTCCTCGAAGCATCTCCTGTTGGTGTTGAGCTCAGGCTCCTCGGTGTAGCTGTACAGCTCTGATGGAGAAAGGGGTCAGCAGGGACCTGGAGGAGTTTCACCCACCTCCTCATTGCCAAATTCCTTGTGGGACTCTGAAGCATCCCTCCACACCCGAGGAGACATGGGGCAGGGACCTAAACTCATCCCTCAGCTCTTCTGCAGCTCTAAGGGGCATCTTGGAGCCACCCAATGCTACCAACTTCATCATCTTCATCCCCATGTCTGGGTTGGGCTGTTCCCATGCTCCTGCCCACAGTGATGGTGCTCGAGCTGCATTTGCAATGTCAGGGGGGTTTGGGGGGGAAATTTTCTGCCCCAGTTTGCAAAGGGAGGGACCACAGGAGCAACTGGGCGAGACCGACACTGATTTCACATCCAGTGGCTCCCTGGAGAAAAGGAGGCTGAGGGGAGACCTTCTGGCTCTGTCCAAGTCCCTGCAAGGAGGGTGGAGAGAGGTGGGGGTGGGTCTGTTCAAGCAAGGAGCAAGGGACAGGACAAGAGGAAATGGGCTCCAGTTGTGGCCAGGGCAGTTGAGATGGGATGTGAGGAAGAATTTCTTTGCTGAAAGGGTTCTGAGGCATTGGAAGGGGCTGCCCAGGGCAGTGGTGGAGTCCCCATCCCTGGAGGGATTGAAGAGTTGTGTAGACACAGTGCTGAGGGACATGGGTCAGTCACAGGGGACTGGGCAGTGCTGGGTTCATGGTTGGACTCAATGATCTTGAAGGGCTTTTCCAATCTGGGCAGTTCTGGGATTCTGTGAATGTTTTGGGACCTGCAAACAGAAGCTGGACTTGGAAGGACATGATGTTGTGACTGCTCCTCTAAAATCCCTACCTGAGCAACCTGGGCTAGTGGAAGGTGTCCCTGCTGCTGGCAGGGGGGTTGGAACTGGATGAGCTTTAAGGTCCCTCCCAACCCAAACCAGTCTGGGATTCTATGATTCTATGTAATTCCCACAGGTTCTACGGTGCTGAGCAGCCCCATGGGGGACTGAAATGGTCCTGCAAGGGAGGAGGAAGGATCCCTTGAAGCAAAAACATGCAGCTGAGATACAAACAGCTAAAAATAGCTCCTTTGCTGGTCAAGATACACTCGGGATCCTGAGGGTTATGGGGCAGAAGCAGCTGGAGTCACTCCACAGCAGGAAAATACAGAACAAGGACTCAACCCATCATGACAACTGTGATAAAGGGTGACACTTGCCAGCCTGGGCTGTGCCACCAGACAACACCACCCATCCTCCCACCCCCTGCACGCCTGGCACCGTGTCCTGGATAACTCGGAGCGCGGGGTAATCCCCGTGCCCCAACGTGTCCCTCTTGCTCGTCCCCGGGGAGCGAGCGGCTCTCTATTAATAAACCCTCTTGCCCTGTCACCACGAGGATGGTAACACTCGATATCCATCCCCCATCCCGCTTGCTCCACTTCCCAAGGGACTTTTTTTCTCCCAGCAGACACCTATTAATAGCAACCCAGCACCCAAATGCTCCTTCACCTGCTACCTCCACGCCGTGGCCGTCAGCATCCCCGTACTGGAACTCCAGGTTGGGACAATCCACCGAGCCCTGTGGAGAATGGGTTTGGGGTTGTAGTGGAGTAGAAGTGGGGGGCTGCTGCTTCCCTATGGATATTTTAGGAGGCAGGATGGCTGCCAGCGCTCTCAACCTTTGCATTAAAGCTCCTCCAGCTGCTGGAGCAACGATTCATGCACGGATGATCTTGACAAGGGTCTCCAGGGCTTGAGTTGGGATGGCTGTGTGAGGTTATTTAAAATCCAGAGCAAATTTAGACACTGGAACAGGTTGGAAGCTGTGGCTGCTCCTCCCTGGAAGTGTTCTTGGCCAGGTTGGATGAGGCTTTGAGCAACCTGGTCTAGAGGAAGGTGTCCCTGCTGCTGGCAGGGGGGGTTGGAACTGGGTGATCTTTAAGATCCCTTCCAACCCAAACCATTTGTTGATTCTAGGAAATTGGGAAAGAAAGGATAAAAATAGGATTTCTCAAGTCCCAGGGAAAGCAGAGGCAGGACCCAAAGTGCCAGTGAATATTTGATGCATTTCAGAGCCTCGTATATGCTTAAAAATAAAAGTCCAGGGCGAGTTTGAAGCAAAGGTGCCCAAAAAGATGCAAACCCCCCCACCATGCTCTGTCCTTAGCACCCCAGATCCAACAGCTTTCAGGGCTAAGATTTCTCCTCTTGAAGCCTGGAGCTTTGTGAACCTCCCCCACCTCCTTCCCCACAGATGAGGAACTGGAGCATGAAACTTCGCCGGAGGATGACGACGGGGCAGGGAGCGAGCGGCCGCAGCCAGGCAAACCAACGCCAGCATCACGCTGCCGTACCCCGAGGAGGGAACACAGGGATGGAAACCCAACTAAATTAATGTAATTTCTCATTAGGGAACCTCCTTTGGCAGGGGGTGGGGTTGGACTAGGTCATCTCCTGAGGTCTCTTCCAACCCCTGTGATTCCGAGTCCCAGCATCCCTTCTCAGCAGCCGGGCTGGAACCGATGCGCATCGTCCCCATTAATATTGATGACCCTGGAGGATGCAAAGCTCCAGGCTGAGCTTGATTTGCTCAGAAATGCTCTTTTCTCACCCAATTTTTTTGCAGCCAAGCTGGTGGGGGCAGCTCAGGGAGCTAAAGCCGGTGAGGAATTCGGCAAAGCACATGCAGAGCTAATCCGCTTGGCACTGCTCTTGGAGCCAGAAGGAAAATGCAGACCCCAAATTCATGGGGGACACGACTTGGGTACCATCTCCCAGCAAAAAAGGACCCATTTTGGGTCAACCATCCCTGAGGAACCCCTCAGCCTGCAGCTCCCTCCCGTTCTCTGCTCGTGGGGAGGGTCCCTCGGTGGCTTTTTGGTGGCCAGGGACATCAGTCCCGGCTCCTGGTCACCTTGGTCCTGCTTTCCCAGCCAGGCACCCTCAAAGCTGGATGGGGTAGAGCGGTGGTGACACAGCCCAGGGTGGGGGGTTCAATGGTGACATTATTTGAGGTGAAGGGTAGCAGAGGGGACTGCAGCCCCCCCAGACTCACGTTTAGGGGAATGGGGGGTAAGTGGGTGCCTGGAGGGTGTGTGGGGGAACCCATGACCCAGTTGGGACCCCCAAAATCCTGCTGCTAGCTCTGAGCGTGGGGGGTGTCAGTGGCGGGGACATCCTCCTTGGGGACCCCCACTCCAGACTGGGCACCTCCCACCCCCGCAAGAGCCCACAAACCCTCGGGGAGGGGACGGGACACACAGGGACAGACTCCCAGAACCGGCACCTTCCCCAACCTTGGGTCGGGCTCCTTCAAACCCTCTGCAACCCCCACGCCGGGGCACAGACCCCCCAACCCCAGTGCCAAAGCCCCCCCCCCCCCCCATTTGGGGTGTCCGCGGATGCCCCTGCCGCCCCCCCGCCGTTACCTCCGACTCCTTCCGCTGGCTCCTGAACGGCTCCCGGCTCTTGGGCGGGGGCTGGGGCTGCGGCTGAACCGGCCGAGCTCTGCCCGGGGCCGGGGCCGGGGCCGGGGCCGGAGTCCCGCCACCCGCCGCCTCCATCCGCCGCCCCCTCCGCAGCCCCGCCGAGCACGTGGGGGCCGAGCCCCGCGCCCCGCCCCGGACACGCCCCCTTCGTCATTATTGGTCCGTTGACCACTGGGGGCGTGGCATGAGGACACATCCCCGCTCTGCCATTGGGTGAGGGGCGGGGCCAGATGGATTGGCTGAGCGTGGGGGGGGGGCGGCCCTGGAGGGGGTGATGGGGATTGGGGGGGGCTCTCCGGATAACGGGGTGCGAGGGGGTGGGGGTGACCCAGGGGGTTTGGGGGTGGGGGAGGCGTTATGGGGTGTCCTTGGGGGTTATGGGGTAACAAGGGTGTCCGTGGGGGTGTTGGGGGGGGTTATGGGGTGTCCCTGGGGGTGCTAGGGGGGTTATGGGGTGCCCTTGGGGGTGCTGGGGTGGGGGGGGTTATGGGGTGTCCTTGGGGGTGCTGGAAGGGTTATGGGGTGCCCTTGGGGGTGCTGGGGTGGGGGGGGGTTATGGGGTGTCCTTGGGGGTGCTGGAAGGGTTATGGGGTGCCCTTGGGGGTGCTGGGGTGGGGGGGGTTATGGGGTGTCATTGGGGGTGCTGGAAGGGTTATGGGGTGCCCTTGGGGGTGCTGGGGTGGGGGGGGTTATGGGGTGTCCTTGGGGGTGCTGGGGTGGGGGGGGTTATGGGGTGTCCTTGGGGGTGCTGGAGGGGTTATGGGGTGCCCTTGGGGGTGCTGGGGGGGGTTATGGAGTAACAAGGGTGTCCCTGGGAGTGCTGGGGGGGGGGGGTATGAGATGTCCTTGGGCGTGCTGGTGGGGGTGTGACATGGGGTGTACCTGGAGGGGACAAGTTTGGGGGGGGTACATGGGGTGTCCCCGGGGTGATGAGGAGGTGCTGGGAGCACGGAATGCTGGGGGGGGGGGGGTTATGGGGTGTCCTTGGGGATGCTGGGGGGGGTTATGGGGTAACAAGGGTGTCCCTGGAGGTGCTGGGGGTGGGGGAGTTATGGGGTGTTCCTGGGGTTGCTGGGGGGGTGGTTATGGGGTGTCCCTTGGAGTGCTGGTGGGGGGCCAGTTATGGGGTGTTCCTGGGGGTGCTGGGGGGGTTATGGGGTAACAAGGGTGTCCCTGGAGGTGCTGTGGGGGAGTTATGGGGTGTTCCTGGGGGTGCTAGGGGGGTGGTTATGGGGTGTCTGCAGGGGTGATGGGTTGGGGGAGAAGGAGGGTGCAGGTGCAGCACGAGGTGCCCATGGGGCTAATGGGGGTGCAGGGGTGTGGCCATGGGGGTGCGGGTGCCCCTGCTGGCACTTGGTGGGGGGGCTACAGCTGCCCCACTGCAGGCAGGGGTTGAGGGTCCCCATTCCCCAGGCAACCCCCCCAGCATCACCCACTGAGTCTGGCCATCCAAACACCCCCAAAACCAACGATTTTGGTTAAAAAACAGCTCCTGGGGGGTCTGGAAAGCAGGAGTGGGAGAGATGGGGACTTCCCCTCCCTCCTTCTCCACCCAGTATGGGGGGGATGGTTCTTTTTGGGGGTGACTCTGGCCGAGGAGATGCTGGACACCCCATCTTGGTGCCCCTCATCTCCTGCATCACTCCCCAACTGTTGGAAAACCAAAATATTTTGGTGGCTATGTCCCTCCACCACCACCTTGGCAGCGTTTACAAGGAGGTGACAGATCAGGAGCAGACAAGATAACGGGATTTTTCCACCACTTTCCCCAAGGACAAGACCCAAAAACAACCTCTCAGAGCCCAAACAGCCCCGATTATCCCCAAGGACGTGGCCACCAGAGCAGCTTTCCCAGCCTGGATCTATCCAGGAGCTCAGGGTTGGGGCACAACACCAGGTTTGGGGACAACCTGCCTCACCCCAGACTATGACCATCATCACCATCACCATCACCATCATCACCATCACCATCCCCATCCCTCACACCTTCATTGTACCCCCAAAAAAATTCCCCATCTGCTCCTGCCAATCCCAAAAAAAAACCACTTTGGAAAAGCTGAATTTTCCAATGTTTTATTTGTGGGGTTTGGGGGGGGGTTATTTATTTTTTTATTATTTTTATTTTTATTTTTATTTAATTTTTTTTGAGATGACAGAGTCTTTATTGCTGATCTAAGACAATCACTCAGACATGAATAATTAAAAACATCCTTTTGAAAACGTTACCTTTGCAAAGTTTGTCGTTTCCTCACTGCAGGCTGATGACAAGTTCTTGTTTTTTGGGGTTTTTTGTTTTATTATTTCTAAAGTTCAGACCAGAATTAATTTCCTTACACAATTTGTGCTGGTGTTAAACCTAAAAATCTCCTTTTTTTAAATTTTTTTTCCTAATTCTTTACAAATGTGTGACATGAAAAACCAAACAAAACAAACAAAAAACCCAACCCATGACACATTTAATTTAGAGATGATCACAGGATTATGATTCCAAATTTATTAGGGAAAAGCCAAGCGAGCAAAAAAGCTGACAGAAAAAGCAAAACATGGAGAAGAACTTGGAAAATCCAAGTGGGAAAAAGCCAGTTGGGATTTTATTATTCCTTTTTTTTCTCCTTTTCTTTCTTTTTCTTTTCTTTTCTTTCCTTCTTTTCTTTTCTTTTCTTTTCTTTTCTTTTCTTTTCTTTTCTTTTCTTTTCTTTTCTTTTCTTTTCTTTTCTTTTCTTTTCTTTTCTTTTCTTTTCTTTTCTTTTCTTTTCTTTTCTTTTCTTTTTCTCTTCTTTTCTTTTTCTCTTCTTTTCTTTTTCTCTTGGAAGATAAAAACAGGCTTAAAAAAAAATCAGCACAAAGGAATCCACAGATGAGGAGACCCCACCACCGTCCGCTGCGACGGACACGGAGCTGTACCGAAGGGTCCTGCCCATGGAGAGGGATTTCCTGGAGCAGAAGTTGTTGGGACATTTAATTTCCAAAAGCTCCTTTGCTCAACATGACCCCACAACCACTTTTCTCCTCAACAGAAACTCCTGGGGTGGGGGGTTTGCTGGTTGATGCAGACCGAGGTACTCCAGCTCGAGGAAGGAACCCAACGTGATGTCTCAGATATCTCAGGGGATTCTTCCCCCCAAAAAACATCTCAGGATCGGGATAAAAGTCATGAGTAAAGATTATTTCAAGTTTGGGTTAGTGAGTGGTCTATGATGAAGTCTTCTCAATGCCCTAAGGTCTCCCAAAAGTCTTCCCAAAGCCTTAAGGTCTCCCAAAAGTCTTCCCAAAGCCTTAAGGTCTCCCAAAACCCTTCCCAAAGCCTTAAGGTCTCCTGAAAGTCTTCCCAAAGCCTTAAGGTCTCCTCAAAGCCTTCCCAAAGCCTTAAGGTCTCCTCAAAACCTTCCCAAAGCCTTAAGGTCTCCCAAAACCCTTCCCAAAGCCTTAAGGTCTCCTGAAAGTCTTCCCAAAGCCTTAAGGTCTCCTCAAAGCCTTCCCAAAGCCTTAAGGTCTCCTCAAAACCTTCACAAAGCCTTAAGGTCTCCCAAAAGCCTTCTCAAAGCCTTAAGGTCTCCTGAAAGTCTTCCCAAAGCCTTAAGGTCTCCCAAACCCTTCCCAAAGCCTTAAGGTCTCCTGAAAGCCTTCCCAAAGCTCTAAAGTCTTCTTAAAGTCTTCTCACAGTCTTCTCAAGGTCTTACTTCTAGGCTTTGAGAAATTTCAAAGAGAAACTTGGGAGAAGCAAGCAAACAAGAAGGTTTGCTCCAAAGATGAGCAGCCTGTGGTCAAGCCAACTTCAGACCTTGGTATCAAGAGCCATGAGAAGGACTTGGCCACCAAGACCACAATTCCACAGTTCTTCCTTTCTTGTGCGTGAACGAGCTGCTACAAAAGAGTTTTTTTCATGATGGCAAAGAGGTCTGGGAGGACAAAACAAGGATCTGTAGCTGATGAGAGACTTGGGTACCAAAGCAGCAACCACAGGATAAAAGCTTTTGTGCTCATGGGATTGAGCAATTTGATTTTAGAAGGACCACGTTCTCCATGAAAGTGACTCTGATGAGACATGGAGATGTGGGAAGTCACCTTGGTGAGTGTGCCATGCTGTCCACAGTGTTCAGGGTGGGACATCCTGGGCTAAAACAAGTAACTATGGTGAATTTGTTCTCCATCAGTTCTGGTGTATCAAGACTGGAGGTGACTGAAGGGTTTTAGTGATGCTGAACTCCGGGGTGACTCTGGCGCACGTCTCATAGATCCAAAGGGGATTTCCAGATTTTATCATACAAATATCACTAGAAAATAAAGCTCCAAAGATTTCCAATGAGGACTGAAATTCAGCTGGAGAAAGACCTCACATGGATATGGGTCTTCCCAGCCAGGATGGTCAACGAGCTCTGCTTGGGTTTGGAAGAGCTCCCCGACACGTGAGCAGCATTTGTTGGTGAGGTTCCACCAGCAAAGGGCACACAAGGCTGCCCCATAGCCCCACCAGGATTAGGACTTTGGTTGAACTGTAGGAGGTTGGCACTCATAAGGTGAGCAGCAGGAACTGTGGAGCTGTGATGAAGGGAGTGGTGGTGGGGTGGGACCACCACATCTACCTCCAAGCGGGCACCGCTCTGCCCTCCCAGCTCTTCCAACTTGCTAGAGGTTATCCCTGGTTGACACTAATAACCAGACCCTTGGTTACAGCTCTCAGCAGTGCTAAGGCAAAGCTCCATCAACTTGCTGGCAGAACCATCCCTTGGGAAGTTCAACAAGAATTATGAGATGTTTCTCCAGCGAGATTTACCGCTTCGCTGCCTGGAGCAAACGAGGTGTTCAGCTTCATCATCAAATGGCAAGAGAAATACAACCCCAGCCACCCTCCAGTTGGCTCTGAAGGCTGCTGAGATCTTGCTCCACTGGAAGAAGCATTGAGATAAGTGAAGGGAACCAAACCCAACCTCAAAGTCAAACCCTTGGCTCCCGTCGTGTGCGTCGGATTAACGGTGATAACAGATTATCATCGCGGTGATTCCATTCTCCCCAGCAACACCACCAACAACAAAAAACCCCCAAACCAAACCAAAAACCAAACAACAAAACAACCCAAAGAGAAAAATGAAACAAATGGAAAGAAATCCAGCGTCTCCCAGTCCCGTGGCAGCAGGAACACCAGTGGCAGAGGCCGCACGGACAGTATTCTAATTTAATAAATAAATAACCTAAACACACTGGCTACGACGCGAGCAAGCCCGGCTCTAGCTTAGGAAGCTTGCACTGCTTCATCCTGTACAGTAGTTGAGATAAGACTTGGATTCTTGTTCCTCATGATTCTCTGGGATATAAGGGCAGGAACTTAATATCTGGGGGAAAAAAAAGAGAAAAATGAAGTTTGGGTGAGATGTTGGGGAAGAGATGTGAAGCTCCTCCAAAATGGAGGTGGGTGTATTTTGAGAGCGGTAGACACCAAGAAATGATTTAGAAAAGGACTTGCTCCTCATCTCCTCACCCACAAATACCCCATGAAGTTGAATTATTTAATGGATATAATTATTTATATATACTTTGAATCACAGAATCGTTTGGTTGGAGAAGATCTTTGAGATCATCGAGTCCAACCGTACCTGAGTATGGGAAGGGGAAAATTCAACGGCACCCAATTGATTCAGGGAGTGAGTCCCACCAATCTGTGGCTCAGAAACCAGGGAGGAACCACTGAAGGTGCAAAAGCAAATGTCTTAAACACCAAATCCTGCCTCAAAGTGGCTGAGTTTACTGGGAAGGCTCCCAGTTAGACTGGGAACTCAAAGCAAGAGAGAGGAGCTCGCTTCATCCCGTTGAGCTGCACAGGGATGAAGTCTGATTGCTTTTTATCTCCAGAGAAAGAGGCCACGTGCACCTGGAGATCTCCTCTCACCTCCCATCCTACGCACCAAAACAAGGCATTTGGGAAAAATTCACTCTGCCCTTTCTATCCATTCCTGCAGGACACCAAGCTGGAGCTGTCCCAGGACATCCCCACAGTGGGGAGATGTTGGAATGGTCGTGGCTCTCCCTCAATGCAGGGAATTTGCTGTGACCTCCTACTTATCCCAACTCCTCCATGCGTGGGACAAACCATGTTCCCCACAAGGTCAGGACTGCAGCCAGACACTGAAACTGGACAAAACTGAACTGGAGGAAATCCCAAACAATCCCAAACACAAATCCAGGCTGGGTGGAGAATGGCTGGAGAGCAGCCCTGAGGAGAAGGACTTGGGGTGCTGGGGGACCAGAAGCTCCACAGGAGGCGGCACCGTGCGCTGGCAGCACAGAGCCAATAACCGTGTCCTGGGCTGCACCCAGAGCAGCGTGGGCAGCAGGGCCAGGGAGGGGATTCTGCCCCTCTGCTCCGCTCTCCCGAGACCCCCCCTGCAGTGCTGCCTCCAGGGCTGGGGCCACCAACAGCACAAGGACATGGAGCTACTGGAGCCAGTGCAGAGGAGGCCACCAGGATGATGCCAGGGCTGGAGCAGCTCTGCTGTGAGGACAGGCTGAGAGAGTTGGGGCTGTTCAGCCTGGAGAAGAGAAGGCTCTGGGGAGATCTGTGTGATCTCATCTGGGTGTTCCTGCTCCAGCAGGGGGATTGGACTGGATGATCTTTCGAGGTCCCTTCCAATCCCTGACATTCTGTGATTCTGTGATCTTATAGTGGCCTTCCAGTACCTGAAGGGGCTCCAGGAAGGCTGGGGAGGGACTTTGGCCAAGGGCAGGGAGTGACAGGACAAGGGGTGATGGCTTGAAAGTGGCAGAGGGGAGATGGAGCTGAGATGTGAGAAGAAATTGTTTGGTGTGAGGGTGGTGAGACCCTGGCCCAGGTTGGCCAGAGAAGCTGTGGCTGCTCCTCCCTGGAAGTGTTCTCGGCCAGGTTGGATGAGGCTTTGAGCAACCTGGTCTAGTGGAAGGTGTCCCTGCTGCTGGCAGGGGGGTTGGCACTGGATGAGCTTTCAGGTCCCTTCCAACCCAAACCAGTCTGGGATTCTATGAAGTTCCTCCACAGGAGGGCACAGCCATGTGGCAGCACCTTCATTTTGCACATAACACAGAGCAGGGAAAAAAAAAGCTCTGAAAAAAACCCAAACAGGAGCATTTTTGTCCCAAGAAAATGCCTTCTCCTGCAGGAAAAGGATCTGGAACTCAACCCCCCACCAAGCTGATCTGTGTTTGTGCAAAACCATTTCATTTTCATGGTAAAAAAATACGTTGCAGTGTTGGCACCCAAGAGAACCCTGGAAAGGGCAGAGATCCAGGGGCTCACACTGGAAATTATTCTTATTTTTGAGGGAGATCAGCACTGGGGGAGGAGAACTGGAGAGCTGAGCCCACCACGAGGGGCAAGCACTGCTCTGTGCCACCTCATCCTTCATCAAACTTGATAAATAAAGCTGTCATCTGAGTTGGCCAGATGACATCACTCTGCCACTTGTCACATCTGGGTGACAGCTGCTGCCAGACACAAAAGGCTCCTTGTGTCCTGCCAAGCTCTCCATGTCACAGCTCCAACCACGTTGTCCTCTTCCCACTTCCTACATAACCATGGGAATTATCAGAAAGCCTGTGATATCTTCTCAAGAGGATCAGTGGGATCAAACCCCAACCCTTCCATCCCACCCCACAGTGATGGCAGAAGGAAGAGAGAGAGGTTGAGGAGCAGCACCTGTAGTAGTTTGGTTTGAAAGGTCCATTCTTATTCAGTCCCAGGTATTTGGCTTGCTCATCCGTTAGCTCTGTCAGGTGGGCATCGAAGGTGGGGAGGTGAAGACTTGCCACGTACTCATCTGAAAGGATTTCAAACCTCATTAGTAAGGGGAGGAGAAGGCAATGAGTCCCCTTCTCATTGTACACCAGGTCCCTTCTCATTGTACACCAGGTCCCTAAAGCCCCAGCTGGGAAAGGCATCGCTCCTCACACCTTCACTCCTAAAATGTAGGATTTCTTCTCACCCTAAGTGGGGAAAAACCCAAGAGTCTCATCTAGTTTGAGTTACAGGGGAAAACCTTCCTCTGAAATACTCTTCTAGCAGGACTCCTGGCTCAGCTGCTGTGTTGTGCCATACCTTTGGGCAAGCCTGGATGCTCTACTGATGCAGGAGCCACTGGATGTTTCTGGGAGGTGACACCTCCCACCCAAGCTAAGGACTCAAAAAATACAATTAACACCAAAACAAGGTCCAGTTTTGCAGCAAAAGCGTGGTCACTATAGCTTGTGTCTTCAGGAGGAGGGGTTCTGCTGGCAGAGCTGTTGGTCAAGGGCTATGTGTCTTCAAAGCCAACCAAAGCAGATCTGCTGGCTACATGAAAACCCCCTGCACCAGCACGGATGTTCTCCTGCAGTCGGCCGAGTGCGTCAGCCGGTTCTCCCCAGGAGAAACCACGCATCCAATTTAGCAAAGAGCCCAGACCCAGTGGGAAGAACTCACCAGAAGACCTTGAGCTTGGCAGGGAGGCAAACAAGAGAGCCCAGGAGGCTCTTGTGCCCTGATGTCCTCAGCCCAACCCAGCACAACCACCCATCTGTTCAATCTCCAACCCAAACAGGAGAAGGCCAACGAGTCCATCTTTACCCATTTTTTTAGGCAGCAAGTACACATCTTGCTTGTAGCGGCCTTCAGGAGCGTTGTACAGCTCTATCAAAGCCAAAGCCTGGATGGAGAAGACACTTAGGTAAGTAACTGCTGCCTGCTACGGAGCGAGACGCTGCTTTCGGCTCAGCCCAAACCCTACTCGCCTGCGTGGTGGCAGTGATGGACAAGACAAAGGTGGGGACAGTGGAGCAGCTCAGGTTCAGCAGGCGACCCTGGAAAGGAAAAATTGGTTGTTGTTATCTCAAGATGGCACCAAAATCAGTTTACAACTCGACAGAAGGTACAAGAACCACGGATGGAATGTGTCCCTTCTGGGATGAAACACTGGTGATGACGTGGACTTGGACCCCAAGATACTGGTTGCCCTCATCACTCAGTGAAGCTATTTAGAAGTGAAAAAATCTGATAAAATACCCTGTGGGAGAGACACTGGAGTGAGATAAAGAAGAACACAGGAGCTCTTCTGTGCTCCAGGAACTCATGGGCCAGATCAGGGTTACACCAAACCTTTCAACCATGGAATCACAGAATGAATCATAGACTGGGTTGGGTTGGAAGGGACCTTAAAGCTCATCCAGTTCCAACCCCCCTGCCAGCAGCAGGGACACCTTCCACTAGACCAGGTTGCTCAAAGCCTCATCCAACCTGGCTTTGAACACTTCCAGGGAGGAGCAGCCACAACTTCCTTGGGCAACCTGGGCCAGGGTCTCACCACCCTCACAGTGAAGAATTTCTTCCTAATATCTCATCTAAACCTCCCCTCTTCCAGCTTAAAGCCATTTCCCCTTGTCCTGTCATTAAAAGCCCTTATGAAAAGTCCTTCCCCAAGGACTTCCCCAACCAGAGGGACTACTGAGCTGCTGAGGCCCCAGGAGGTGATTTCTGGACACACTTGGGCTCCACCACTTGCCCAGCCCTTGTTTTTCTTCCTCCACAAGCAGAGAACAAGTTGCAATTCCTGCTCCTTCGCCTGCAACTCACCTCTGCCAGGAGGACTATCCTCTTCCCATCTGGCCAGATGACATGGTCCACCTGGGACCTCACCCTCTCCCAGGTCAGCTCAGGGGTACGCAGGCTTGCCTGTAACACGGTGTGACAATAGTTAAAGCACTGGCAGAAGATCAAAACCCAGAAGCTACAGAATAGGAAGGAAAAGAGGAAGCAACTCTCTGACATTGTCCTGGGCTTATGGTTTCCTTTGGGTCCCATCACATGAACCTTTATGAATCATCACCTGGAACTATTTTTATGATGACAATACATCAAAGCTCAAGCAACAACAATTGCTCAAGCTCTTCTGGCTGAAGAGGATTCATGGTCACCAACTGCGTGGCTGTGGTCATTTCTTCCCAGCTAGGTGGGCTTGGTAGCAGAGAAAATGGGTTTAAACCCTTGGGTTTGGCCAAGAAATTCTCCACTGACCTTCAGACAAGACCCTCCTGTTTTTCTGCTTCTAAGCACAGACCACAGGATCCCAGAATTGCCTCAGCTGGAAAAGCCCTTCAAGATCATCGAGTCCAACCATGAACCCAACACTGACCAGTCCCCTATGACTGACCCATGTCCCTCAGCACTGTGTCTACACGACTCTTCAATCCCTCCAGGGATGGGGACTCCACCACTGCCCTGGGCAACCCCTTCCAATGCCTCAGAACCCTTTCAGCAAAGAAATTCTTCCTCACATCCCATCTCAACTGCCCTGGCCACAACTGGAGCCCATTTCCTCTTGTCCTGGCCCTTGCTCCTTGGTTGAACAGACCCACCCCCACCTCTCTCCACCCTCCTCCAAGGGACTTGGACAGAGCCAGAAGGTCTCCCCTCAGCCTCCTTTTCTCCAGGCTCAGCACCCCCAGTTCCCTCAGCCGGGAACTCAGCACACTTGTGCTCCAGACCCTTCCCCAGCTCCGGTGCCCTTCTCTGGACACGCTCCAGCACCTCCAGGTCCTTCTGTTGGGCCCAACACTGAACCCAGCACTCCAGCTGCGGCCTCACCAGTGCCCAGTGCAGGGGGATCAGCACTGCCCTGCTCCTACTGGCCACACTGGTGCTGATCCAGGCCAGGATGCCCTTGGCCTTCTTGGCCACCTGGGCACTCTGCTGGCTCATGTTCAGCCGCTGTCCACCAACACCCCCAGGTCCCTCTCTGCCCAGCAGCTCTCCAGCCACTCCTCCCCAAGCCTGGAGCTGCTGGGGGTTGTTGGGGGTTGTTGCCCAGCTGCTTTCAGTGCTGTTTGGCACAGCGCGGCGGGGTTGAGCGTGCACCAAGCTCAGCTCTTAGCTGGGTCTTGGTGGTAGAACAACATGAAAGCAGAGTGGCTGGGCTGGAGATGGTGACTGATTTACTCTCTAGGGGAAGGAATGAGGCTGGTGGACACCAGACAGTGTGCTGGGGCTGGAGCAGTTTGCCCAGGAGTGACAATGACACGAGTCCCGACGCCCGTCCCTGCGCTCACCACGTCGATCTCGGTGTTGGAGTGCCCCATGTTGCAGACGATGCAGCTGTTCTTCATCCTGTCCAGGTGCTCCCTGGTCACCACGTTCTTGTTGCCTGTCAGACAGTGACAGCATGGAATGATAAACTGGGTTGGGTTGGAAAGGACCTGAAAGCCCATCCAGTCCCAACCCCCCTGCCAGCAGCAGGGACACCTTCCACTAGACCAGGTTGCTCAAAGCCTCATCCAACCTGGCCCAGAACACTTCCAGGGAGGAGCAGCCACAGCTTCTCTGGCCAACCTGGGCCAGGATCTCACCACCCTCACACCAAAGAATTTCTTCCTCACATCTCAGCTCCATCTCCCCTCTGCCACTTTCAAGCCATCACCCCTCGTCCTGTCACTCCCTGCCCTTGGCCAAAGTCCCTCTCCAGCCATCCTGGAGCCCCTTCAGATACTGGGAGGTCACTAGAAGGTCTCCCTGGAGCCATAAGGTCACCCCAGACCTGTATGATATCCATAATAAATACCCACATTCACTTTCTGCATCTTTTTACCCTTTCCTTTGGAAAAAGATGGACCCAATTCTGGAGTGCACACCCCTGATGACCCATCCTCCTGCCTCGGGGACCACGTACCTGTGCAGGTGATGACGATGTCAACTTGTCTGATGACTTCATTGAGTTTCACGAGCCGGAATCCATCCATGCTAAGAGGAGAGGGGAGGAAAAGCAGTCTGAGAAGCAGCAAAAACATGTCAAAAATAGGAATAAAAGCCTCAACAATTGATTCTCAGACACTCATTTGAACTTTCTAATGCCAGGGACTGGAGAAGAGCACGGCAGTGTGTGAAGGACCACGTTCCTCAAGCCATTAGCAGGGTTTCTGGAGTCAACCTGGAGGATTTGGGACTGTTGTAGGGAGAAGTGAAAAGAGATTTTGGGGTTTTCACATCTTCTGTCAAGGTCTCCACATCTGTAAATCTCCATTTTCCAACGAGAAGGTTTGTTTTTAAAGCTTCTACTCCTGCAAAGGACATCCAGAAGATGCAGATACCCTCTCCTACTGCAGAATCCTTTCTAATATGGATTTAGATCACCTTAAAACCAGCCCAAACCCACAGATGTCTGTCATGAACCTTGCCATCCATATTTAGGCACCTACACAATCTTCTCAAGTCTTTCCTGACTTCACCAAACAAGGTGTGCTCAGCTCCTCAGATAACAAGGGCAGGATTATGGTTTTTTTAGGATTTGTTGACAGTCCTCCTCCCTAGAACTTATTTCTGTGACTCTCACAAGCTGCAAAATCATAGTTACTGTTAAAAAAACAAAAAGGTAATTTTTTTTCCTGCTGTGTGGCCCATTTACTGATTTTTTTACTGCAAACTCCTTACCAGAGGGGGCTGCTGCCTTGTGGAGAGTCAGGAAGGAGGTGGCTGCAAATGACCATAATTAAGGATGCAGTTGCTGGATGTGCCACTTGTAAAAGTCATAAAGCAAACTGAGAAGCTGATCAGCTCTGCTAATTAAGCAGGGCTCATTAGTTCCCTCACTGGGAGAGCCCCTTGTAAATATATTGAATTTTTGTTGGGTTTATTTTGGGTTTTTTTAAGGAAAAGATGGAACCTAAACATGGTGTAAATGAATAAGGGGTGGATACTGTCCTGGTTTGGCTAGGATGGGGTTAATTTTCTTCTTAGTAGCTAGAAAGCTCTGGGTTTTGGTTTCAGTGAGGGTTGTTATGAGAAGAAATGTTGATAACTACAAGGACAAGGTGCTTGGGCAGTTTGCAAGAGCAGAGGACTGGAAGGGAGGATGGAGAAGAAAAGTGCAGTAGTTAATAAAACCAGAATTAACAATTGGATGGGCCAATAAGATATTCCATAGCATATTCCATCATTAATTGGGATTGACTGGAAAGGGGGGGGTTCTCTCAGGAATCACTCAGGCTCACTCTTCCAGAATTGTGATTTCTGGTTTGAGGTTCCTTCTTGTTCCTCCAGGATCATTATCAATGGGTGGTGAGCAGTTGTACTCTGCATCACTCATATATATATATATATATAGATATATAGATAGATAGATAGATAGATAGATAGATAGATAGATAGATAGATATAGATATATATAGTTGTTATCATTATTACTCTTATTATTATTATTTTTATTACATTTTTACTCTAATTATTACATTGTTCTTATCTCAACCTACAAGTCTCCTCACCTTTACCCCTCCAATTCTCTCCCCAGTTCCCTGGGGGCTGCAAGTGGCCGTGTCTTTGTTTGACTATCCCACACAGTCACATCCCATCTCACACCTGGGGATGCAGATGCAGCATCTCTGCACCAAAACAACCTTTACCAGCACAGAGGGACCTGGGGGTGTTGGGCAACAGCAGCTGAACATGAACCAGCAGAGTGCCCAGGTGGCCAAGAAGGCCAAGGGCATCCTGGCCTGGATCAGCACCAGTGTGGCCAGTAGGAGCAGGGCAGTGCTGGTCCCCCTGCACTGGGCACTGGTGAGGCTGCAGCTGGAGTGCTGGGTTCAGTGTTGGGCCCCTGAGTCCAAGAAGGACCTGGAGGTGCTGGAGCGTGTCCAGAGAAGGGAACGGAGCTGGGGAAGGGTCTGGAGCACAAGTGTGCTGAGTTCAGGCTGAGGGAACTGGGGGTGTTGAGCCTGGAGAAAAGGAGGCTGAGGGGAGACCTTGTGGCTCTGTCCAAGTCCCTGCAAGGAGGGTGGAGAGAGGTGGGGGTGGGTCTGTTCCACCAAGGAGCAAGGGACAGGACAAGAGGAAATGGGCTCCAGTTGTGGCCAGGGCAGTTGAGATGGGATGTGAGGAAGAATTTCTTTGCTGAAAGGGTTCTGAGGCATTGGAAGGGGTTGCCCAGGGCAGTGGTGGAGTCCCCATCCCTGGAGGGATTTAAAAGCTGGGTAGATGAGGTGCTCAGAGATGTGGTTCAGCAGTGGACAGGTGGGGTTGGACTTGATGATCTCAAAGGTCTTTTCCAACCAAATGATTTTATGGTTCTATGATTAAACTCTTGGCCACTGTGGTGATGATCATGTGAGCTGGCACGTGGGACACAGACAAACAGGGTGATGCTTTAGTGCAGGAACTCTTTCCTAGCCCCAGGAGAGAGCTGTGGGTCCCTCCAAGGGTGCTGAGAAGCCAGGAACCCCTCACCAGCATCCCTCTTGGGAAAGACCATTGCTGAGCAGTCTCTGGTCATGGATTTCCTTGAGGAGGAAAAAAAAAACCCAAAGCAAACCTAAAAAGAAGGTGGTGGGCTGGGTGAGATGCTTACCAGGCCTGGAGGGCACAGATGGGATCGATCTCTGTCACGTACACTATGGAGCCCATGGCCTTCAAAGCAGCACAGCAGCCTTTGCCAACCTGGGGAGGGAGAAGAGGGCAGGGGAGGAGGGAGATGCTGGGAGATGCCCAGCATCAATATGGCCATGGGAAGCTCATGGGGGATGTACAGCTCCAAGGGTCTCTTCTGCAACCCCAAAAACCCTTTGAAACCTGCTTAGCAACTCTGGTGGCTTATAATCAGCTTTTGGGTGCATGAAATTCTTGGATTTGGAAGAATCTAGGACCTGAGTCAAGCCCAGCTTAGCTAAGAGAGGCATTAAAAATACAGAATAAATATAATTAATATAATAATATATGAATATCTGAATATGTCAATGTTCATATATGAAAGATATTCAGAATATTTAACACATATTTAAATGGTTAAATGACCAAGAGTTCACAAAAAAATACAATTACACCAGAGAAAATGGTCCCATTTCAGCAATCTGGCAAAAAAAATAAAATAAAATAAAATAAAAAAATAAATAAAATAAAAAAAAATAAATAAAATAAAATAAAATAAAATAAAATAAAATAAAATAAAATAAAATAAAATAAAATAAAATAAAATAAAATAAAATAAAATAAAATAAAATAAAATAAAATAAAATAAAATAAAAATATATTCCTAGTACAACACCCATAGCACAGCCCAGTATAACTGGTGTTGACTGGTCTGGACAAGAACTGCCAAAGGGTGAATATTCCAGGCTTGACTCAAGAGAGGATGGACACGTTTGGGGGTGAAAGCACAAGGAGAAGTCAAGATAAACTTATTTTTCTTGACCACACTTCACCATGCAATGCAGCAGCTGCACAGTGCCCAGCCTCTGAATATGTTAATGTTTTAATATTATATTAGAGTATAATATATATTAATATTTCAATATTATATTAGAGTATAATATATATTAATATTGTGATATTATATTAGAATATTATATATTAATATTTTAATATTATATTAGGATATAATATATATTAATATTTTAATATTATATTAGAGCATAATATATAATATAAATACATTAGAAACTATAATCTTAATATTTAACATTAATATTCCATATTGATCCTATATGAATATCTGAATATTTAAATGTTCATATATGAAGGATATTCAGAATATTCAACACGTCTTTCAACATTCAGGTTTGAAATCTGTTTAATACTAAAGAAATACACTGGAAATTAAGAAAAAAATCTTCATTTTGGGTCCAACTTCTCAGGTTTGAAGCTACCTGAAGCTGCAGAGAAAAACCACGAGGACAGAAAAGCTCTGCTGGCAAAAGTCAAGCAAAGTTGGTGCTGATTTGCCACTGACATGTAAAATCTGAACCTCTTACCTCCCCATAGCCACAAACCACCACTTGCTTTCCTCCAAACATCATGTCTGTGGTCCTTTTAAGGCTAAAAAAAAGATAAAAAAACAATTAAAGATGAGTTGTAAGATCTGTTCCACTGATGATGCTGTGAAGGACAATTGCTCCTCAATTTCCTCCTCAAAATCACCATGGATGGATCTTGTATCCTTGAGGACACACAGCAATTCTGGGTGCAGAGGAGACTCAAAAGACACCTAAAAATTGGTTTTTTTCCTTTGGAAAGGGTGGGTGCTACCAGTGAAACACAACAAAGAGGAAGGATTTAGGGTTTGGATCCCATTTTTATTTGTTTATTTGGATTTTTTGTTGTTGTTGTTGCATCCCATTGTCTTGGAACTACAGAAATACTTGAAATATATTTTATTTAATTTTAATTTTTTTTTTTTTAAGTCAAAATCCACCTCCAGAAATAGCTACAGAAAGTGGTAATTTATTGCCAGAATCCCAATGCTTTCCACAAATCAAGCTCTCCCTTCTACTCAATTTCCTTCTGGTTTCTCCCCACCAGTGTCCTACATTCCAAGCTATTTTTAGCAGGTGAGTAAATAGGTTAGCAGTGCAGGGAAGGTGAAATTCCCTTCTATTTCCTAGAAAATTTAGATTAAAACCCATTTTAGATGCCTGGCCTGAACTTAATTCAAATCCCAACCTACCTCCCCATGAGATCCATCATCCATCACAACTGAAGACCACAAGATAAAGAAGATTTAGAGAAGATTTTAATGTTACTTAGCATCTGGGAAGAAAGAGGTGGGCATCTGCTGCACATGGGACTAAAGGTTGTGTCCTGGGACACTCAAAAGTTGAGGGCAACTCTTCATGGGGAGGTTGACCCCCATGAGAGAAGCTGCCTTGTGTGTCTTGAACCCTGCCACCACAGAGCAGGGACATGGCCATAATGAAGGGCTACTTAATTAGAATTACTCCAGCAAGATGTTTTCATAGAATCACAGCATGGTTTGGGTTGGAAGGGACCTTTCAAGGTCATCTAGTCCAACCCCCCTGCAGTGAGCAGGGACATCTTCAACCAGATCAGGTTGCTCAGAGCCCCATTCAACCTGTCCTTGAATGTTTCCAGGGATGGAGCTTTTACCACCTCTCTGGGCAACCTGGGCCAGGGTTTCACCACCTCCATTTTCCCATTATTTTCTCAAAAGCCCAGTTAGTGACACATTTCATGGTGGAGTTTGCTCCTCCACATCACAGCTTCCAAGATTCTACATATTTTGGAGACCAGCTGATGATTTTGATTGAACTTTTCCAGTTTTGATGGGCAAGAAGGGCAAGAAACCATTGGTTTGCAGTGTCAGGTTCTGTCATAAATCATCTTGGCATGGAAGAGTCAAATACCATCACTGCTGACTTGACAAGGAGCCCAAAATTTAGTCTTTTAGAACAACATGTGATTTAGAAACTGCATGTGCAGGAGATCACCTAGGGAACATATTTGATGGTTCACTAACTCATACTCATCTTCATGCCCTTGTATTTGGACACTCAGGTTTTACAATCATGAGTCTTCTTCACTTCTCCTGGTCAGGATGATCACTACCAGGAAGATCACTTCAAAGCTGAGGTGATGCCTGAGGCACTCTGCTATATATCCCACAAAGACCTGGGAGAAAGATGTTAGAGCAGAGTCTACCATCAATGGGGAAGCCTACACTGGGTCTCTGAGAACCTCTGGTGCTACCAGACTGAAGCAGTAGTAGGACAGCTGAACACCAGAAGCACTGCCAGATGGACTTTGATTGAACAGAAGGAGACATTTCTACATCAGCAAGGAACCAGGATCAGCACCAGTGTGGCCAGTGGGAGCAGGGCAGTGCTGGTCCCCCTGCACTGGGCACTGGTGAGGCTGCAGCTGGAGTGCTGGGTTCAGTGTTGGGCCCCTGAGTCCAAGAAGGACCTGGAGGTGCTGGAGCGTGTCCAGAGAAGGGAACGGAGCTGGGGAAGGGTCTGGAGCACAAGTGTGCTGAGTTCCCGGCTGAGGGAACTGGGGGTGCTGAGCCTGGAGAGAAGGAGGCTGAGGGGAGACCTTCTGGCTCTGTCCAAGTCCCTTGGAGGAGGGTGGAGAGAGGTGGGGGTGGGTCTGTTCAAGCAAGGAGCAAGGGACAGGACAAGAGGAAATGGGCTCCAGTTGTGGCCAGGGCAGTTGAGATGGGATGTGAGGAAGAATTTCTTTGCTGAAAGGGCTCTGAGGCATTGGAAGGGGTTGCCCAGGGCAGTGGTGGAGTCCCCATCCCTGGAGGGATTGAAGAGTCGTGTAGACACAGTGCTGAGGGACATGGGTCAGTGGGGACTGGGCAGTGTTGGGTTCATGGTTGGACTCAATGAACTCAAAGGGCTTTTCCAATCTGAGCAATTCTGGGATCCTGTGAAATAGGATGTACCCGAGATCTAAAAAGACCAGAACCAGCAGGTAGGACAGACACATGGACCCAGGTTCCTGTGGGCTCCAACGCAACCCAAGCAAGGAACACAGCCCCATAGGGGTGGAGATGTACATACCCATCCAGGATGGACTCTCTGCAGCAGTACAGGTTGTCAAACTTCTGCTTTGTGACCGAGTCGTTGACATTCATGGCTGGGACACAGAGCTTCCCCGCTTTGGACAGCTGGTACAGCCTGTTACCAACATGGGAAGAAACAGGTGATCAGTGGAAAAACATCTCCCTGCAGTGTACAGTTGTGTGCTCTCCAGGTCTTGCTTCAATGGAGTAAGCAGTAGACATCTGGAGGGTCAACAAGAACTCCTCATTTCAGGAGGAGAAATAACTCTCCTCCTTCCACAGATGTTTGTATCTGTTCTCCTCCTCTACTGAAGAGCTACCAGGTTGGCAAGAGGCATTTCACAAAAACACTGAAGAGCAGAGATCAGAAAGTGCTCTAGACTCCATGTGCCTCACAACTGTTGACATTACAACCATCCTCTGATGTCTTCAAAAGGACAAAGCCCCCAAATCCTGCTTCAGATAACAGAAGATGAGAGCTCCTATAACTCCTCAAGCTCCTACAGCTCAAGACAAACAGAAATGGCCACAGAAGGGTAACACACACAACAATGTGAAGCTGCTGTGATCAACATCTGCAGCAAAACATCCATTTGAAGTTTAATCACCAAGACATAGAGCAAGAAACAACCAGGGAGGGGAACACACCAACCTGATCTCCTACCTCTGAGAAGTCCTGGCAGCAGGAAAACCACTAAAAATTAATCTAAATGCTACACTACAGCTATGAAAAGAACCTGAAAAACATCTCTGTGCTCCAGACCTTGGGAAGGAGAACCTGCTTCCTTGGTCAGTCTCTACAGATCACCTCCACATTTCTCCCCAGTCTCTCTTTGTCATCTGAGGAGCCTCAGCCCTCACGTTGCCTGTCCCCTGGAGGGAAGGAGGACGTGTTCCTCACACTCATACAACCTCAGAAAACCACCTTGATCCTGGCATGAGACCAGTTTCTAACACTGCTTTGTTCTTGCACATCTCTTTTGCCCATATTTGGAATGATTCCCAACACTAAAAATATTACCAGGTCCTTTTCTTGACCCCACTGGTTGCAAACCTGAATCGGTCGCTTCCTCGTTTCAACGATTTCATTTCCCTCTTTTGAGGGTTGCCTGCACCTCTGGCCAAACTCTCAGCCAGCAAAGTTCTCCCTTCCTGGACTCTCATCTCAACTAGAGACTCATTTCCTCTTCCCAAATCTCACTTCTTCCTGTAGATTTTAGTCTAGGATGATGCTTTTGACCTTCTCCAAAGTCCACCCCTTCTTCTGCAACACTCTCATCCTTTCCTTTTTTCATCTGCAAAACCATTGCCCCTGTTCCCCAGGTGGAAAAATAAGATCTCACACACTTTTTCCAGCCATGTGATGGTCAGTTAGGTGCTTCTAGTCTTTGTCTGAAATTCAGGGCAGAAGTTCCAAGTCTATTTCTTTCACCATAGGAGAGATTGAAAACAGCTCTTATGGGAAAGCCAAGACCATGCTGAAGGAAAACCACAGACCACATATTAGGAGGAGGCTCAACATTCAGCTGAGTCTGTGGCACCTTACAGCTTGGAGATGTTCTGCTACCAGTGCCCTGAGGCAGAAGATGGCTTTGTCCAAACACCTCCACGTTCACAGTCCAGCCTGTCCCGTTACCTGTGGACACCAGTCACGCTCTCCTCCACTATCCCCTTGATCTTCTTAAACATGTTGGGATATTTCTTGTAAATCCAGTGAGTGAGATCTCCTCCATCATCCAAGATCTGTCATAAAAATAAGCACAAAGTCACCACTCTGAAGATCCAGCAAGGCCTGCTGACCCCAAAAAGGTACAAGGGATAAATCACACGCTCAAATCGTTCCTCATCAAGGTCAGACAAACATGACAGACCTTGATGGTTATACTGAGACCAGAGGAAACACAGAAAATTGCTGTGGAAGCTCCTTCCTCCCCATCTCCTGGAAGCACAGGTGGAAAAAAAAGCCTTTGAACCATGAGCAGTCATCAGTGTTCCTAGTATGATTGTGAATGGAGGAGGACGGAGAAGGAGGAGGAGGATGGAGAAGGAGGAGGAGGATGGAGAAGGAGGATGAAGGAGGAGGAGAAGGATGGAAATGGAGGAGGAGGATGAAGGAGGAAGAGGATGGAGAAGGAGGAGGAGGATGGAGGAGAAGGATGGAGGAGGAGAAGGAGGATGAAGGAGGAGAAGGATGGAAATGGAGGAGGAGGATGAAGGAGGAGGATGGAGGAGGATGGAGGAGGATGGAGGATGGAGGATGGAGGAGGAGGATAGAGGAAGAGGAGGAGGATGAAGGAAGAGGAGAAGGATGAAGGAGGAGGATGGAGAAGGAGGAGGATGGAGGATGGAGGAGGATGGAGAAGGATGGAGGAGGATGGAGGAGGAGGATGGAGGAAGAGGAGGAGGATGAAGGAAGAGGAGAAGGATGAAGGAGGAGGATGGAGAAGGAGGAGGATGGAGGATGTAGGAGGATGGAGGAGGATGATAGAGAAGGAGGAGGAAAATGGAGGAGGATGGAGAAGGAGGAGGATAGAGGAGGATGGAGGATGGAGGAGGAGGATGGAGGAGGAGGATGAAGGAGGAGGATGGAGGAGAAAGATGGAGGAGGATGGAGGAGGAGGATAGAGAAGGAGGAGGAAAATGGAGGAGGATGGAGGAGGATGGAGGATGGAGGAGGAGGATGGAGGAAGAGGATGAAGGAAGAGGAGAAGGATGAAGGAGGAGGATGGAGGAGGATGGAGGAGGATGGAGGAGAAGGATGTAGGAGGATGGAGGAGGATGATAGAGAAGGAGGAGGAAAATGGAGGAGGATGGAGAAGGAGGAGGAGGATGGAGGAGAAGGAGGATGGAGGAGGAGGAGGGTGCAGAGCCACTCATACCAATTACAATGCAACAGCATCATGAAACACTGCGTATTAAAACCACAGAACCTCTTTGGAGACAACAACTTTGGGTCTCTGCCCATCTCATCTGTCCTGGAGCCTCCAGCTCAGAAGTACAAAACTCTCCTTTACCAGATCACGAGTCTCCTGAGCCACCCACTTCCTCCTAACCACACATGTCAGGGTGGTGGAGAAAAGCAGAGACTTATTGCTTTAATTAAAAAAACCCATTAAAGATGAGCAAGCAAAGGTGACCTTTGACAACGTGCCGGGGACAGGACAGTGGTGACAATAACTCAGGTAGAGAAATCAACCCAAAACTGCAGTGAAAAACGAGATGGCTAAGAACCTGTCTGTGATCTGCTGGTGTTACCATCACCCAGTGGATGAAAACACACCCCAGAAATGGCTTTGGACATGGAAGTCCTAACGTTGGTAGAAGTCATCACGACGTCCATCCAGCTTGCGCGGGTCAGCGTTATTCGGGTGTTTTTGTCACGTGCTACGGTGCCACCAGGATAAGGAGAAACTTCAAGCCAAGGTTTGGTTTTTACCTCTCTAAGTGCAGAATCTCTGCTGATGACAGAAAACCTCACTGCCAGTGGTAGCCCGTGGAGTTTATTGAATAGAGTCATCCTGTGTGCCCTACACACCTTCCTTATGATGAACACGGTCCCAATCCCAACCATTTTGGGTCAACTCCTGCTACATCTCAACATGCAGCCAAACTCAACGTGCTGAGCTCTAAATGCTTCAGAAGGACCCACCAGGGCACCATAAAGAGGTGTCCATGGAAAGAAGAAAAGATACAAAAAAGGAAAAAAACCCAACCACGTGCATTTCCCCGAGTTCTCCTGCCACCCAGGTGGCCTCAGATGGTCCAAGAAGTGCCCAAGCAAGGTGGGAAGTGTGACCAACCCCATCAGACTCAGACTGAAGAACAAACTGGGAGTAGATTTCACTGAACAGCAGGTGAAGTGCCAAGGACCTGTGCTAGCTGGGCTGGCTGAGGGCACATCACCCCACATTATTATTATCATCCTCCTCCTCTTTGCATGGTGCCTACACCAACATCAAAGACTTCTGACTGCATCATCATCATCATCATCATCATCATCATCATCATCATCATCTTTGTGTATTCCCTACACCAATGTCAAGACTTCTGACTAAATCATCATCATCATCATCATCATCATTGTTATCATCCTCCTTGCCCGTTCCCTACACCAATGTCAAAGACTTTTGACTGCATCATCATCATCATCATCATCATCATCATAATCATCATCATCATCATCATCATCATCATCGTTATCATCCTCTTTACATGTTCTCTATACCAATGTCAAAGAATTTTGACTGCATCATCATCATCATCATCATCATCATCATCTTTGTGTATTCCCTACACCAGTCAAAGACTTCTGACTTCATCATCATCATCATCTTCATCCTCTCTGCATGTTCCCCATCATCAACATCCTTTTTGCACATTCCCTACACCAACACCAAAGACTTCTGACTGCACCATCATCCTCTTCCTCCTTACATGTTCTCTACATCAATGTTAAAAGACTTCTGACTTCATCATTGTCATCCTCCTCCTCCTCCTCCTCTTCTTTCATGTTCTCTACACCAACATTCAAGACTTCTCTTATTAACCTACAGGTGGGGTGTGCAGGTGTCCTCAAATGCAAATATCAAGCCTGGGCAGAAGCATCTCTGCTCATTGGCTGGTGGTGGAGCCCAGCAGGGACCCTCTGCCACACACATCTGCAGCTCTCCCACCACCACCCAGAAAAACTCAACAGTCCCACCATGCTCCTGCCACAGAAGTCCCATTGAGGGTGCAAAGAAGATGCTCCTGAGCTTTGTCATGACACAACGTGGTGGCTGCATGGAGCCACCACTCTGATATCCACAGGCAAAGAGTGGCTTGGACATGCTACACATGGTCACAACTTTCTTCTCTCTAAATTGCAGGATTTTCCACTGAAGATGAAGGTTGTGGGTCACAACTGCTCCTCCAGGAATGGCTGGGAAGCACATGGTGTCCTGCCAGAGCAAAGCACGTGTCTTCCACACAGACCCAATTCTCTTGAGTCTCCAGGGAACCCCCAGGTCCACCTCCCGTTCTCAGGCTGGGAAACGAAGGTAGGTAAGGGTTAAATGAGTTGAGAAGCTCTCCTGGACCAGCTGAGGTAGGAATTCAGCAGCCTGGCTCCCAGGACGTCTTCATTTCATTAATCCCCATTTAATAGGGCACATAATCCTCTTTCCAAGAGAGAACTCGGGGGGTTGGCAGTTTCCTCTTGCTTAGGAGAGCAGGAGATGAAAAAAAAACCCCAAGAAATCAACAGAGGAACTGGTTTTTGATGGAAGGTCACCTCTGTGTAGCAATCCCCCACGACCACCAGCAAAGCCCATGGTCTGTGCTCCATCTCCTGCAGTTTTCTCAGCTGTACACAGATTTTCTGCCTTTATTCAAATTCTTCTCAGGCACATTTGGTTTTTTTCTGGGGGAAAAAAAAGCTTTTCTTTGACATGCAAAGAATTTTTCCCATTCTAGATGTCAGCTTTGCTCTGCTTCTCAATGCTGCTGCTGCCTGACACCCACCAAGAGACACAACCTGCAAACCAACGCTCCCCATTGAGGTCCATCAACCTCCCTCGTGATTTTGGCACTTCCATCTCGGAGCAGAGCATGCTGGAGTGGTCATGCCTGTAAAAAACATCTCCTTGTCATCCTGTGCTTGCAAGGACATTTCTCTTTTTGGAGATGGGACCATCCTTGGACCCAAGAACTGGGAGATATCTACTGCTGCTCCTCCACAGCAGTACTCACTCTGAATTTTTACTGGGTTTGATGTGGTGTATCCACAACCCCTTGGTAGGTGTTTCTCCCTCAATGTTCTTCACCCCAAGTAACCAATTTCATGTTGTTGTCTGCACAGAAGGGTGGTGACTTCTCACTCCCTCAGTCCTTCCATGTCATGTTTTTTTTTTCCCATCAGAAAAAATCTCTGCCTCTTCTCAAGGTGCCATTTTACAACCTCTTTAAACTCATCAAAGACCCCACTGACACCAAATGTCTCGCCCTGTCCTCCTTCCAACTCTGTTGGGCCAACAGCTGATCCCTTGAGGCTGATCTCACCAAGAACAAGTTGATTAAAATTAGGTAGGATGAGCTCAACAACATGGTTGGCAATGACTGGTGAAAATGCAAGGAGATGCCAGGAAGGCATGGTCAGGGGTGGCATCAAAATCCTCCAGCAGCAGCGTGGTCCCACTTTATCCTTCCTAGGAAACCAAACCCTTAGACCTGCAGATTTGGTATTTTTCAGAAAAAAAAACCCTCTCTGAGCCATTCTGATCCAACCAGAGCACTCCTCTGAAGATCTCCTGTTCCCATCACAAAACCCAAGGTACCTTTTTGGTGGAGACTCTCAATAGTGGTGGCTAACTGTTCCCATGGACTAGAACCACACAGAAGCCCAAACATGGAATATTCAGCTTTTTGGACTGTAAAACATCCCTCTTTATTTGCATGAGATGCACAAGGTCAGCTCCATCACACCTTCCAGTGCCTACCTGGAGAGAGGACTGGTGGGGTCTAGTGACACAACATGAAACAGGACTCCTGGGGTGTATTTACAGCAAGCTGCTGAGCTACTGTGACCCATTTTACTTTCTCTTATGTAAAAATAGAGATTGTACTTATTTTTCTTGAGTTCAGTGATGTAGAAGCCTAGAAATTGAGATGCTTTTCCATGCTGCTTTCATCCCAGATCAACAAGTACAAGTTGGATGGATCCACAAGTACAAGTTGGATGGATCAACACGTACAAGTTGGATGGATCCACAAGTCCAAGTTGGATGGATCAACAAGTACAAGTTGGATGGATCAACAAGTCCAAGTTGGATGGATCAACAAGTACAAGTTGGATGGATCCACAAGTACAAGTTGGATGGATCCACAAGTCCAAGTTGGATGGATCCACAAGTCCAAGTTGGATGGATCAACAAGTCCAAGTTGGATGGATCCACAAGTCCAAGTTGGACGGATCCACAAGTCCAAGTTGGATGGATCCACAAGTCCAAGTTGGATGGATCAACAAGTCCAAGTTGGATGGATCCACAAGTACAAGTTGGATGGATCAACAAGTACAAGTTGGATGGATCCACAAGTACAAGTTGGATGGATCAACAAGTCCAAGTTGGATGGATCAACAAGTACAAGTTGGATACTTCTGCTCTGAATTACTCCAGACTTTATAAAGTCCCACTTTTTTATTCAGTGCTGGACAGAGATGGGGATGTTCCTAAATCACTTTTCAGAGAGAAAGAATTTCCCATCTGATCACACCATGGACATGTGGTGCTGCACAGAACATCTTCAAAGCACTGCATGGTCACTAATAATCATCAATGATGCCCAAAGGTATTGTTGGTATTGTGTTGATGGGAAGAGAAGACAAGACAAAAGACAATTCTTCACTATCAGGGTGGTGAGACCCTGGCCCAGGTTGGCCAGAGAAGCTGTGGCTGCTCCTCCCTGGAAGTGTTCTGGGCCAGGTTGGATGAGGCTTTGAGCAACCTGGTCTAGTGGAAGGTGTCCCTGCTGCTGGCAGGGGGGTTGGGACTGGATGAGCTTTCAGGTCTTTTCCAACCCAAACCATTCTATGATTCAATGAAAAGAATGCAGAGTTGGTCCATACTTGAGACTGGATGGACCAGAGAGGCAAATTTCACCTTGCTTCTTTGTTTGCCAGCTCCTCTCTTCTGAAATAATTAGATGAAGAAGATCCTTTCCACACTTGTTCTTCACCCAGCATCCAACATCTTATTTCTTATCTCTAAAAACATGGATCTCCAAAATCCAGCATGCAAGTAGTTGGGAACTGTTAGATCTGAGGCATCTGGTGCTCAGATGGTGCTAATTTGGTGCTTCCCAGCAACTATTTCTGTGCTCCAGAAGCAGGTCTTGAAAATACACCAACAGCTGGAGACATATCACAGAATCACGAGGTCTGAAGAGATCATCAAATGCATATTCTGGTACGTTGACTTCTTCAGTTACTGACATTTTGGATGGGAAGTTACTCCTCAAAAAGAAGAAGAAAGTTGCTGTCATGTCTAGACCCAGATTCACACCTTGGGGGTGGATTTTTTACCATTCATGGTTCTTTTTGAAGGTGACAGGGAGGAAGTGAGCAGGTGGAGACTGGGAAAGGACAAAAAGCCACCTCAAACAAGCTTGATATTGGCAAACAAACCATAGAGACACATTTATCTTCTACTTTTGATGACTTTTCATCTAATTTAGATCATAACCTCCTGTTGGGAAGTATGATGAGAAGAGAACATGTGAGATCTGCAAATTCTTCTGCTCACCTAGTTGAGGGTTCTGTGTTTTCCCTGGACACAAGGACAGAATAAACCAGCAAAGATGGAGTTGGGCTACCTGAGGTTTTGCATTCAGGTAGTAAGAGGAGGCTTAAAGTGTGGAAATCATCTAAAAAATCTCCTTTTTGTCCTGAAACAGAGGTCTTGCCTAGAGAAGAAAAATCACATCAACGAAAGGTGTGAATTTAATTCAATATGGTAAAATGGATGCAAGCCCTTTTTGGAAGGATTTTGAGTCATTTTTGACTGGCTACATTAAATGTATTTAGAAAATAAACAAAAGTTGGCTTGGTAGACAAGATCCACACACAGAAGTCACTGAACCCACCTTCTCCCCAACTTTACACCTGTGAGACTGAAGCAAGTTGATTTCCCACATGGCTCAGTGAATTGTAAAGCACTTTGAAGGGAAATGTTGTGTTAGCACCAAACTTTAACTGCTGAGTTAGGAAGAAAACACAAACCAGCACTAAACCCTCCTCCTCTCTCTAGATGAGAGCTACCCACGCTGAGCATTTTAAAGTCAACCCCCTCTCACCATGTTGGGTTGCCATCCTTCAACGTTGACGCAGCGATCGATGCACCACCAGAAATCATCTTCAGATTCTCCTTTCCAGGCAAAGACAGGGAACCCTGGCACAGAGAAGGAGACAGATGCTAACACAGCCTTAGCAAACCCCTTGGGGATCAGCTCTCCCTAGGTCCACACGTGATGAACCAGGCTCCTGAGACCACTGAGGTCTTGCTTGCAGGCTGATTTTTCAACATCTACCTTCTAGAAGAAGCTTCAGAGATATATATTGAAGACACACACTGAAGGCAGCAGGTAGGAGTCAGCTCTACCCTTCCTAATTTCTTCTTTTCCTCCAAGAAAAAGCTCTAGCCACCAGATGAGAGGGCCACACACAAAACCAAGCTTAAGCTGCACGTTGGATGTCCTACCTTCCATGTTAACCACAAATTTAATTGAATATATTCTGACTCATGAGCAATTATTCCTCAGCTTCAGTGAGCAAGACCAAGTAACAGGCAAGCTGGT